>JANXHW010000002.1:63933690-64541690 GCA_026170595.1 Plestiodon gilberti rubricaudatus
TAGAAATAGATGTTTATAGACTAAAATGTATGCAGCAAGTTCTCACTTAAAATTGTTGATAGGTTCTTCTTGGAAACTGCGACCTTAAGCGAAACAACTCATAACAAAACCACGTTTACCATAGACTAATTGATAAATGTAAACATTCCTATGGCATTTTCCCATCAACATTAAAGCAAAACGACTTTAAGTGAGGACTTGCTGTACTCTGCAAAATCTACAGAAGATATGCTTTTTCCCCCAAAATAATCTAACAGTGTTGCAATTAAATGACACAACATCAGATGTCTATATTATAACATCCAATATAATTCATTATATCCTCAGCAAAATCACATTTAAGAAATTTAAATGTGCACAAATACCTTAAATTTAAGTTACATTTTATTTTATTTTTTCAAATGAAGGAAACCACTAAAACATTAAAAATGAGGAACCAATTGCACCTGGAGTATGAAACTCAGGTTCAAATTTGCATTCATTCATATAGCTTTGCATAGGCTTTGGTCAACTATGGGTTGGCAACTGGGAGTAACTCCATGGGTGTGCATGCCCTTTTCTTCCTCATTTGTGGGTACCCTCCCCTCTATTTTTTTCAAATAATAAATTTGTTGCGACATCCAAATTAGCAGACTATGGTCAGGACTAACCACCAAACCACAACTTGCAAACCTAGCCATGGTTACAAATCACAGTTTGAAGGTAACATGCCACCATAGCTAGCCCATTTGGACATCACAGCAATCTATGTCTAGCAAAACTGGAAATGGATGTGAGAAATTGCAGGAGAGGAGGCCATGAACCAACTAGGACACAGGCACCCCCCCTTATCCGCGGGTCCCTTATCCCCGTGGTTTCAATTATCCGCGATTCTCAAATCCCCCCGCCCATCGCGCTCATGATCACCTCTTCTTCATTTGCAAATGGAAGCCTTCTGTTACAGGAATCTAACTGAATGCTAGACTCGTAGCTGCTAGAGAGGAAGACTACAGGAGGCAACAGTGAGAACGCTAACAGGAAGCAGAGTCTAGCATTTTCACTGTCTGCTTCCTCTGCTGTCTACTTCCTATTAGCGGTCTCAGTGTTGCCTCCTCTAGCAGTTACAAGTCTAGCATTCAACTGTCTGCTTCCTGCAGCAAAAGGCTTCCGTTTGCAAAGTGTTTGCAAACGCAGAGAGGTGAGTCATGAGCGTGACGGGGGGACTTGAGTAGGGTTAGCTATTATCTGCGGTTTCAGGCATCCGCGGCAGCATGAGGAACATATCCCAGTGGATATGGGGGAACGCCTGTACTCTTAATGTCTAAATCACAGTTTGGCATTACATCTGAACTGAGTCACAGCCTCGCAACGTAACCTTCCACACAATGTAACCTTCCACAACCTTCCGCAATGTAACACTTCCTGGTTGTTGTGAAAATAGGAAATGGTAAAACAATTAGTACACTGGAAATATGAGCCAACACTTCACCTAGCTTTGATAATTAACAACACCTTAAGAACTAAAACATAAGCACACACTACACAATATAAAGCATACACTACATTTAGCAATTAAGCTGAGAGATTTAAAAGCAAAAGCAAACTTTAATCGCTAGTCAATGTTCCGGGTTTTCCCATCACAAAGCTGTGGGCACAGACACAGCTTCTGTAGTATTCAACTAACAAGCTTTATGGAGGCCGTGTTAAACCTACACGGCTTAATGACTATAAATCTCTTGATCTGACATTTGGCTGGAACGGAATAATTGAACTCTGATACCGTGAAAGCAATCGATCTTCATTAAGACTGAGAACAAATTCTAGAAATTATCTAGATTCAGAACCTTCATATTAAACCCAAGACATAGCTCGACAGATTATGAATATTATTACATGCCAGTTTGCAGTCTTCCATACACAAATTTAACTATTATCTTCAGAATTCAGCATAGCCACACACACAACCACCCACCCGTGCAAACCTCTCCGATAATCAGTTACTCACAGCACAAAATGGGCATACAAGTGTCAATTATAATGTTCCTCAACCCACTAGCCTTATGTTTATTTAAAGCAGCGAACTGCAGCAGCTTGTAATCACCTTCCTAAGGCAATGCCATTTGAACACGTACTAATGTAAAGAGAAACCTACCCACAGAAGAATAATAGTTAATGCAGTATTCATTCATTTATCCAACACATTTTGCTTCTCACCTAGATATAAACTGCTCCAAGACAAGATACCACAACATATTTCTTAATCTGCTGCATATTAGTAGCTCACAGAAGTGCACTAACAGGAAGTGCACAGACACTTCCATTCAACATAGCCTGTTCCTCTTCACTCCAGCATCACTGGATTCTTACCCCACCCCCATACTATACCATTCTTATTGTCCCCCAGAGACTCTTATTTACAAAGACACTACATGTGCTTTCCTGCCAACAAGTACTGTACCTTCCAAGTTCCTCTCCGATCTCATAGTGATCATCCAGATTCTCTTGTCTGAAGACAGTCATGATAGCTGCCACTCCTCAGAAAGACTCTCAGTCTTTGCATTCACTGCCTTTGCCTTTCAACTCATGGCCACATTCCTGGTAGGCGCTTCCAACTCTTTATGCATGGCTGCAAGCTCTGAAGAGGGGGAAGGGGGGAAAAAAGCAGTAGGTTAATTAAAACGCCTGTTTGCAAAAGGGGTGTGGTGATGTGCACACTGCAACACACACACCTCCCACCATGGTGCCAAATGTCATAAGAAGCCAAGCTTTCAGAATCACTGTGGGGATCAACCACTAATCCTGCGTGGCCACTGGCTGGTTAACTTTGCTCTCCAAGATCCCCTGGGTCTGGCTTGGCAAATTGGCTCCACACAAACGGAAGCCTCCGCTTTCCCCCACCCTCGTCCTCATGCACATAAGCGCGAGTCTCTCTGTCTCTCTTTTTGCAAAAGCTGCAAAATACACACCCGCCTGAGAGAACGAATGCTTTCCTAAAATAACACCTCGGTAAGAGAGAGCGTGCGAGATTAAAAAAAAAAAAAGATGCATCTCTGAAACTCCAAGCTCAGCTTCGAAATCACACCTCACCTTTCCCCTGCCCTGCACAGCAGCCGCCAGGAGCACTATATAAGCCACCATTGCACCTCAGGAAGGCGCCCCTGAGCCGTACGGACGCCACATTCCTCAGCGACTCCCCCTCCGTTACCCGGTCAACTACGACGTGCTATCAGGAGGAGCCGCCGCCGCCGTTACTACTACTACTGCTGCTGCTGCTACTACTACGCTGAGTAAGGCAGTCTAAAAGCCTCTTGCTCATCCGAAGACAAAGTAACCGCCTGAGGCTGCAAGCACTGGCATCCCCGCTGTACCTCACGCGCCTCACAGCGTTAAAAGGGGCGCGGGTTCTCCTCCCTCCCCTGCCGCTTTCCCTCTGTTCTCTCTCACAAGGCCTTTCCTACACACCTCCCCCAGCGGCACTGGCGAAGGAGGGAAGCAGCCAGCAGCCCAAGCTAAACAAACCCGGGAAGAGGAAAGGGAAGGAAACCCCCCCCCCTCCTTCTCCAAGCTCTGCTGCTGCTGCTGCAGGGGGAGGGGACGCGCGGCCAGGAGTTCTTTGCGCAGCTTACCAACCTGCCCAGCAGAGCAGCAGCAGCAGCGAGCCCGCGCGCTCCCCCGCTCACCCTCTTGCTGATCGCCACTCACCGGCCGTACTAGGAGGCGGCGACAATCTCCCCTTCCAGGCGTTCTCGCTCTCCAGAGCCGAGCAAGGGAGAGGGACTCCGGCAATCGGCCAATGGGGAAGCAGCCGCATTCACACCCCTCCTTCTCCTCTCATGACCTACCCTCGACAGCGGTAACGGGAGGAGGAGGAGGAGGAGAAAGAAGTGCCCATTGCCCAACGCGCGCGACACGAGCGTACAGGTGCACAGAGCTGCGCTACACAGTCCTGGACAAATCACTCCTCATCTGCTTGTAGGTTTGGGCGTGAGTAAAGGGGAATACACAACGACGTGCTTATTATCGCCACTCCAGGTCAGTACTCGAACTAAGAGGAGATAAGAGGGGCCCTCAATGAAATCCACCAACCCCACTTTTGGTTTATTCCTTGAGTTTTAGCCAAATTATGCCTCCTCGCCCCGCCAGCCTTCAAAAACCAGTAGCTAAGAGACTGCAATCCTATACGCACTTACCTGGGAGTAAGTCTCACTGAACTCAGTGGAGCTTACTCCTGAGTAGACTGGGGATGGTGCTGTTGTTCAGGGACTGGGCCCCCATTCTAGCACTGCCCGTGGTTGTTGTTTTTACAGACCAGCTAGCTGAGCAGTAGGTGGCTACTACAATTGTAGGGCTATGTGGTATTTAACTGCTCAAAGGTGAAGTACCTGTAAGGTAAACGTAAAGGTATCCCTTGACAATTAAGTCCAGTCATGTACGACTCTAGGGAGCAGTGGTTTCAAAGCCGAAGAGCCAGCGCTGTCCGAAGACGTTTCCATGGTCATGTGGCTGGCATGACTCAACACCGAGGCGCATGGAATGCTGTTACCGTCCCGCTGATGCGGTACCTATTAATCTACTTGCAGTTTCTTGCTTTTGAACTGCTAGGTTGGCAGGAGCTGTCGCACGGATTCGAACTGCCGACCTTTCAATCGACAGCTCATGGTTCAGTGGTTTAACCCACTGTGCCACCCGTACCAGAGCAGCCTGCAATTAATCAATAGAGGGTGGAAAATACTGTAATTATTATATAAGCAACGCCTCCAACCAACAGGTGGTGCTGTTCCACATCCTCATTGTTTAGCTAAGACTCTGTATCTTCTCTTGATGTTATTCTGTCTTGGAAAAGTTGTGGAACATTAAGATCTGTGCTGTAGAATAACTTGCACATCTTCTAAAAAGTCTGCTTTTCTAAGCAAAGATTACAAACTGGTGGGAGAAGTTGGATTACAATATTCTGCATATGCCCAAAGGCAATAATAGCGTTACATCAGTAGTATATGGGCTGGAATCTTAGTAGTGGGGAAAAAAAAAACATTTTGTGAATTTCAGTCCTGGTGAGTCCTCTACATCTCATCTGCCAAATCGCAATTTGCTTTGGTTCTAATAAGATGAATTTTGCAAGTGTTGCCCTTACACCACCTCCCCAAATGTAGGCCATGTCCAGACCTGGCATACATCTGAGGAGGCCCATAGGCCATGGGCTCACTTACACCCAGGGAAGGGGACGAATGTCCCCTTCTCCTGAGGTGTGCTCCAGCAGCCCGGGGCAGCCTGCAATGGGCTTAGGACCCTTTAGGCCAGTCACGTATCTTTACACAGGATTGCGCTGAAAGAGCACAATTTTTAATTTGAGAAAAACAAATCCAGCATGCTGATCTTGTTTTATATTGACAATACTGATATTTAAATTGCCAAAACAAAACCAAAAGAACTGCCTAGAATTAGATGTAGCTTTCTGCACCAGCTGGCTTATATAATATGCTGAGACTCTTGGTAATGACTCAGGATTGAGGGAGGGAGACTAAACTGAAGCATCTTGAAAAACTATATTTCTAATTATACAGGAATATTACCATATTAATTATCTTTCATATGGTAGTACCAAGATGAAAAATTTGAATGTGATCTAAAAAAAAACTTCCTGCAGTGCAATGCTATGTGTGTTTACTCAGAAGTAAGTCCCATTGAGTAAGCGTCTGAAGTATTGTAGCCTTAATCAACATTGATGTACACAATAAAGCTTAGATGAGGATTCTACAATACTATTAAATTCTTTTCAGTCCATTCAACCTAGCTTTGCTGTGTTTTGTGGTTCTTTTTTTTGCATTTGAGATGAGTTGTACAGACAGTTCACAGCCCCAAAGGATCATGCAACTCTGAGCAGATGAGCATCTTTTGACTTCTGTGCGTGAACTCCCAATTCTTTCATTAAAAAAACCCATTGTCAAAGGTGAATGAATGAACAATCACATCAGTTCATGTTTTTGCATACAAGGAACCCCAATTATCTGAGTACCTATTATATGAAATGCTGATTATCCATATTTATATGTACATTCTATCCACACAGTGTTCTCTATGAATATACAAAATTTATACCAAGTCAGACTTTTGTCCCATCTAGCTTAGTATTAACTACAAGATTGGAGGCAACTCTAAAGTTTGAGACAGAAGTCTTTCCCAGCCCTCCCTGGAGATTGAACTTTCTGCTCTTCCACTGAGCTATAGCTCTTCCCCACTCCTTAGCTCATTTGAACGGCTCATGTGGGTGGAGAAGGAGAGAATGCCATAATTAGTTCACACTGTTGGAATTCCCTTGGGGGGGTAGCTATTAGTCGCTCCGTTCCCCTCTCCTTTACTCTGTCTTACTCCCCACCCACGTGGCAGACTTGCTTAGCTTTACTTGGCTAGAGAAAACACACTAGGCATAGTTGATTGAAGTTGCAAAAAGAAGTTTACTTACAGTTTTCATTCATATCTACAACGTCTGATTCACATCAGAGGATACACTAAAGTTGAAAGGACAGAACCCTCCTAAAGCTAGGGCTCTCTGCGTGGAGGCATGCTGCAAAGATGGCGCTGGGCTGCAGGAGGGCAGCTTGCCACGTCTTCCCTGGTCAGTGGTCAGATGCAGAAGAGAGTGAGAGAAAGGTGAAGAAGAAGGAAACTGGGTTTGGGGCCACGCCCCTTCCTTAAGACAATGAGGGGTCAAAGACAAGAGGGTCTACCTAGGTACTTAGGTGATCAACCAACACACACACCCCCTCCAGTGTCCAGCATATGGAAGTTGCCCAATTTCCCAACACACACAGCAACCATTTTGAAATCAATTGGACTTATAATGGATTGAATAATGGAGATATACAGTATCAAGTAGATTTATCGATTATAATAGAGTACTGTACAGTTTAGCCCTTGGACAGTATAAGGGCAATCATTAGATACATGATGTTCACTAAGTCGGCATCCTAAAACATGTTACTAGGGAGCAAATCCCGCTTAACGTAGGCTGCCAGTCATTCTGCACCCCAGCTTCACTCATTTGAAAATGTAAAGCAAAACAAATCTCTAGACATCATGGTTAAAAAATAAATTTAACACAGAGGTAATGTGGTGTAGTGGCTAAGAATGTGGGACTAGGACACCCAGGTTCAAATGTCCACTTGGCCATGCAGGTCTACCGAGTGAGCCTGGGCCAGTCACTCCCTTTCAGCCTAACCTACCTCACAGGGTGGTTGTGAGGATAAAGGCGAGAAGAGGGAACTTTAAGCTCCTTGAAGGAAATGCGGGATAGAAACATAACTGAGGATGGACAGCACCTGATTAAATCTCAGTTACTAATTAGCAGAATCAAATATTAATTATTAACAATATTTATATACTGCTTTTCAACAAAAAGTTCACAAAACGGTTTACAGACAAAATCAAATTATTAAATGGCTCCCTGTCCCCAAAGGGCTTACAATCTAAAAATATAAGCTCACATGTTCTTAATTTGTACATTTTATTTGTTTCACAGAATTCTGTATTTCTTGGTGCACAAGTTGGGTTACTTTGGTGCATGTCTGGAATTCTTAGTGTCACTTACTAGAGCTCTGGATGTCCTGGCCACCCCCCCCCACTGTGGCCATTGGGCGTCTGGTGCTTCAGATGCCCCCACACAAGTGGTGGCCTTTGGGCACTGCTGCTTCATGCCTTTGGCAAAAATCTCTCCAACAGGAGAAAGGCGTAGTGTGCGAGGCATGCTGCAGCCGAGAGGCTGTGCAAAACACACATGCCCCCATAAAGTGTTTGAGGTAGGCTTCCCTGTTGCTAAGGCAACAGAGAGGCATGATAAAGTAGTGATGAAGGGGGAAAGGTCCTGAGCACATGTGATGGCAGCCACGAGGAATTTAAAGGCAGTCTGTGCCTCTGGTGCAAAGGAGGAGAATATAGGATTGTGGGTTCTCTAGAAGCCTATAGAAGGAGGCCTAGGCCCTGGGAAACTGGGAGAGGGAGAGGAAGCAGATACGGAATAACCCCCTCTGCTCCCTACACCTGACTGAGGCACAAATGGGAGAGAAAGGGAATGACTGACTGATCAATTGACCATGCTGCTGGGATCGTGGGGACCACCCCACTAGCCTTCAGGTGCAAAGAAAGCACCTGTGGGTTCTATGGCAGAGGTTCTCAAAGTGGTGGGTCACGACCCCCCATGCCAGGCGGGAGCTGGCGCTGCCCCTTTGTGATCACTGATGGCGGTGACAGTGATCCCAGGATTGCGCCACCGCTGGGGACAAAAGGGGTATTTTTAGACTTATTGGGGGGTCGTACCACCATCTGGAGGGTGCAGGGGGCACAGCCTCCCAGTACCCACCCCCAAGCCTCCGAACGGCTCCTGGAGGTGATTAAAGCCCACTTTCGGTTTTCGAGGGAAACCAGGAAATAAAATGGAAGTTGGCTTTAATCGCCTCCAGGAGCCGTTTGGAGACTTGGGGAGACCTGCTGGGGGACCCCCCCCCCCGCACCTTCCGGAGGGCAGCACGACCACCGGTAAGTCTAAAAATATCCCTTTTGTACCCAGCGGCGGCTTGATCCTGGGATCGTTGCTGCCTCCATCACCCCGCCCCTGCAAGCACTCAAAGTTCTCCCCTACTCACGGGGAGAACTGTGAGAAACGCTGCTCTACTTTACATCTTCTAACTCAAGCTATGTATTGAACATTTGTTCCTACATCAGTAGCTACAGTGGTGCAAAAATGTGCAAAAATTGGGCAGAGTTGTATACGTTGGTGGACCTATCTGGCAAGATTTGTTTTACCAGTAAAATTCATGCTATTATTGTGCCATCATTTGCCAGGGTCAGTTTAATTTTCACCGTAATGGGAAGTACAACACATTTTTTTCCCCAGCAACCAATTGTTGATACTGTTGTTATGGCTAATGGCTTAAACAATACAACTAAACTGGTTGATACAAATAGTAATACCTTGGCAATTATATGAATCTCTAACATCGGAAGCATTGTTATGTGCACCCTTGGGAAGCATAAGCAGCTGGAACAGAAATAATAGAAACTTTGTAACAGCATGCGGTAATGCTCTGCAATAGTAACCATTAATTATTCCAGCTCAAGGGTTGGGTACTGAGAACACCCACACTTACTTTCATGAACATTAGCAGTACTATTCACATCACATGCACATCTTCTTACTCTTTAGACCTAAGTACATCTAGCACTCAGACCCTGTTCAGATAATGCTTTTCTTCATTTGCTTAAGTGCTCCTGACTGTTTTCAAACATGAGTTCTCACACAAATAAATATTCTATACAAGCTGCTTAGTTTAGTTCGTTGGCCAGCAGAAACTTCTGTGATCTCTGGAGACTTGGAAATGTAAAATAAAACATTATAACAAACTGACCTTAAGGCTGTGTCCAGACAGGTGCAAAAGTGTGTGCAGGTTTTTAGTATTTAAGCTATGCTATGGCTTTGCATCATGCAGAACTACCTTAAAGGTACAAGAACCTCATTATGCATTTACCCCTAAAGAAAAATAATAATGCAAATGTGTTGAACTATTAGGAAACACACACATACGCACTTCTAAGTGAGCAAATTGAGTTAATGTTTTGTAACAATCTACCATTTCCAACAGTTATAGAACTGTGTCTGGTTTATTACAGAGACTGACAGGGGATTCAATCTGGCTGAAAGCCTGTATATTTTCTGGCATGGACCACTGAAATGAAGGTTGCATTATCTCAAGCAGCAAATGATTTACAACCCTCTTCACTAATGCCCAATTTATGCAACCATTGTTACATGCAAATAATAGGCAAACAGGCACATAAATTTTGCAATTGCTTTCCTTTGCAATTGCTTTCAATATTTGGTTGTTATGCAACACCATTTTATTCTGTTTAGTGTTTTCCATTATAGACTTTAGGCTTCTCAGTTCAGTTATTAAAGAGTGGGAAAATATGTTTTTATTTAAAAATGAAGGACTGTTCTTTATTTAGTCCCCACAAGGGTGGAGTTACACCTTACAAAATTTGTGGAACTACCTCCAAATACAGGAAGCCTAACCTACAGCCTGATTTCCCAACCCCCACCCGGGACACCCACACACACACATTCCCCCCCACAGCCAAATAATTAAATAATTAAAAATAAATGTAACAAAAATTAATTTTAATGGTAAAGGGAGTGCAAAGCGCCTCCTATTGCCGCGCAAAACGCGCCCGAATTTTTTAATTATTTAAAATTAAATAAATAAATAAATTAGCTTGCCTTTTCCCCGCGCTGCTGCTGCTCCCCGCGTCCTCGCGCTGGCAAGCTTCCTGCAGATCCTGCGCCCGGTCTCCCACAGGCACCGCACGAAGCCGCTGGGAGACCAGGTTGCAGCCTGCTTGCCCGCACAGCGCTAGCCTGCCGGAGGCTCACGCCGCCCGGGCAAGCAGGCTGGCCCGGTCTCCCACTGGCACCGCATGGAGCCGCTGGGAGACCGGGTCACAGCCTGCTTGCCCGCGCTGTGCGAGCCTGCCGGAGGCTCACGTGGCACGGGCAGCAGGCTGTCGGTTGGCCCGCTCCCTCACTGGCTCCTCACTGGTGAGAGAGCGGGCGAATGACACCCGCTCACTGCCGCCGCCATCTTCTTCTTTTTTAAACTTACCCGGGCACCGGCAGCAGCTTGGATCACGAAATCTCACGTGATCCAAGATGTCGGCGCCCAAATCTCGTGATCCAAGATGCTGCCGGCGCCCGGGTAAGTTTTAAAAAAAGAAGATGGCAGCGGCGGCGGCCATCCCTCCAGAAACCAGGCCGGCACAGAACCGGGAATCGTGGCCGATTCCTGGGACTGTCCCGGAAAAACCGGTACGGATGGTAAGCCTATGCATAAGGATACGCGGCCAGCTGCAGTATCCTGCACCCTTCCCGGGCCGCATCGTCACAGCCCGGGAACACCTCGGGAGAAGGGGACATTTGTCCCCTTCCCCAGGTGTAGGGCTGCCCGGCCCCAATGGGCTCGAATGTACATCGGCTCTGGAGCCAATGTACATCCAGGGTGGCGGGGTAACGGCAACCTAGGCTAGGAACGGGCGCGGCATATTGATGGAGCTCACAGCCAATATCCCCGCCCTGGCCCGGACTGGCCAACAACCACCCTCCCTCACCGCCCAGCCTGCCCTCCCCCCACCCCTACGCTGACCAGGACTTAGCTGCACCAATGGCTACAGGATCCGGGGGAGGTGGAGTAAGGGTTGCTGGCCTCCGCGCCAGTGGCCTTTACGGCACATTTACGACACCCGCTGCCTGCGGAGCATGCGCTCCACCGGCGTTTTTTTTTATGCAGGATTGGGCTACTAAGCTTTACCCCTGCCCTGCCCCGCCCCGCCCTGCCCTGCCCCAATGTCTAGAAGATTAACTCACTCTGTGACTTACAGCACAATCCTAACCAACTTTCCAGCGCCAGTGCAACTGCAATGCAGCCCCGAGGTAAGGGAACAAATGTTCCCTCACCTTGAAGAGACCTCCATGACTGCCCCCGCACTGCAAAATGCAGTATGTGCCCTGATGGTACGGCTACACTGGGGCTGGAAAGTTGGTTAGGATTGCGCTGTTAATTTCTTACTATGTTCTTTCTCCTGTTCCCACTCCACATCATTGGCTGCCCAATGTGGGACCGGGGCGGGGGTAACTAACAATTATGGAGAAGGAAGAGGGAACTGCCACGTTTTTTGTAACATGTATTTCCCTCTTCTGTTGGGTGTACCCTGAAAATACTGTTGTGAATTTACAGGCCTGAATGCTGCTCTGGCCATTGCTTTGTTAGGCTAATAATTCAAGAGGCCAGCTGATGTTCCTTAATGACTCTCTAATGGTTCAGGATGTTTCCTTAATGGAACTGCATTACAACTTGACAAAACCCCACCTTTTGTGTGGTTACTATAATAAAAGAAGTGCTTCTAGCAATATGTGATTGAGACAGACAAGAAAGTTAATCTGAGTCAGAGAGAAAAAATGGGAGCTAAAAGAAGGAGCTGGAAACTAGGAGCACCCTTACGGTACAGAAGAAATGTCTCTTCAGAGAACTGATGTAATCTGTTGTTGATTGTAAGGAGTGCTCTCCTGTCTTCCTCCACCCAATGTTCAACTTGTGTATTTGTAAATGAAACAGATATTATAGGCAAGCATAAGCCTGCAGCGATCTCTCCTCCAAAGGAAGTCAGAATCTTCCCAGTGCTTGCCCTGGAGCTTCTCATGGCTTGGGAAAATGGGACTCGCACTAGTGATGGGATTTGCTCAGCCATGTCTGATCTATCCACTGCAGCAGCTGCTTCTCTTGCCCATGGCAAGTGTTCCAAGGCTTACCAAACAATGGGGAAGGGGGCAGCAGCTGCAGCAGTCCATTTCCTTGAACCCAAGGCCTCTGAGAGGGGGGTTAAGGGGGTACAATCGTACCTGGGCCCAGGGCCAAAAATAGGTCAAAAAGGGGACCCAGGGGAGCCAAATTCACATGAAGGGAAGGGGCCCAAAAGAAACTTTGTACCCTCTGATAAAATTACTCTGAGTGGCCCTGCTTGAACCCAGCACCATTTGAAAATTCCCAGATGCTCCATTATTACCAACACAACGGCAATGACTGGGGCAACTAGGAATTAAAATGGCACTGAGTTCAAAGAAGAGAGATCACTGCAGCTGCTACTCTCCACTCGATCACCCAACAAGCCATGGGACCTGGCAATAAAAGGGGCAGTAGGCAGTAGCAACTGCAGTAGATGAGAATTTTTCCTTTGCATCATGGCTGTACCCGTGGTATGAAGGTGAGCTATTCTCTACTCTCTTCCCTGCCCATCTCTTCCAGGCAGGACATGAATGGAGAGTTATTTTCCCATCTCCTGCTCAGAGAAGCTAGACAGAGGACTGAGCAGAGGACAACCCTTCTTTGTTTCCTTTCTCATCCACCTTTTGGGTGTGGGCTGGGGTAGCCAGCACATCCACATCCACAAAGACCTTATGCCCAAACGCCCCTCCAACATGCTGCTGCCAATACATGAATGCATCAGTTCAACATTCCTATTTTTTCTAAAATGTATTTATTATTTTTGTATAACTTTTGTATTGTGGTGCTCTCTCATAAAACGACCTGTTGAAATCTGCCTTGAATACTCTGTTGAAAGATGGGATAAATTATTATTTTATTTTATTTTTTATTGTATTATTGTCTTTTCTGCAGAACTATTGATTCACATGGAAAATGTATGCAGCTGTAACTGATTAATCAATTAGAACTCAAACAATTAATCCAGATTTATTCATTCTTGTGACAACCCTATTGCACATTCTCCATTTTAGTGGGACTTATAAGGAAGCTTTGAGAAAGCCTCACAGACATAAACAGAAGTTATGCAGCAGTAATATTAGTTGGAGTGTACCCCCTAGATGTCTTGCTCAGCAAATATTATCCAGTTGATACGTTCGCAAGTTTTATCCAGTTGCTTTATGTATCTGGTCATACTCCCAATACCCCAGACTCTGATCTCAATCTTTTCTTCTGTGTGATAAGTCCAAAACTTAGTTCCATCAAAACAGGTAGCATTCACTATTCTCAGAGTGATCAGAGAATGGAAAAAGAATGCCACTGGCAAACAAAGGAGAGAAATGGAAAGTATTAGTACACTTGGTCTTGCATAAGTGGTGCAAAATTAACTTGATGGACCAGAGGATCTGGTCATAAGTATGTTACCAGCAAGGGTCAACATTCCAGGCAAGTTATACATAATTTTTAGTGCTTCTTTCCATAATTTTACTGCAGTTTCACTTAATGCAGCTGCAGTTGGGTCAGCTGGGTGGGGAGTGAGGACAAGAACAAGAAAAGAGAAGAAGCCATTTCAGAAGTCCTTTAAGCTTTTGGACAAGTGATGTGGAGCAGAGGTCCTGATTAGGGTTCAATGACTGTCCCATAAAGCACATCAAATGTTTGTTTGTTTCATGGAAATAACAAGCTCAGGCTGCAATGCTCTTAGCATATGTACACTTGGGAGTAAGCTCCATTGTACTCCGTGGGACTTACTTATGAGTAAACATGCAATTGGGGTGCACAAGTTCATGTCACTTTTAATCAGAGCTATTATTTGTCAGCCCCACCACAATGTCTTATATTGAATTACATTACCTACATTCCCCATACAGTATATAGAATGATTATGGGATCAGAGGGCTTCCAAGCAAAGCAAAGACCACTGCACTCCACTTTTTACATGGTAAGCACTTCCCACTCCAAGGACAGCTCCTGACTATTATTTTGATTTTATCTATAGTACTGTCTCATCAGAGAGATTCTTTCAGCCAGTGACATAAGGATATACATCACTATAAAGTCAAGAGGACATGATTAAAGCAGAGCACAAGAAGTACCTTACTGAAAATTAATGTTTCAATTACCATCCAGTGATAACCAGGAACAGTGCTGAAAACGTTCTAATGACCTGCACTCCTTTATGCCAAAACTGCAGGCTGTGCAGTTCAAACTGTACCTCAAACTAACGCATGCTGGTTGCTTTATCTTTGTCAATCTTATGTTATGTAGACCAGTGTTTCTCAAAGTTCTCCCCGCAAGGCGGGGAGAACCTTGAGTGTGTATGGGGGCGGAGCCAGCAGCAGCGGCGATCCGGGGGATCGCCACCGTTGCTGCCAAAACCACCCCCGAAATGGGTCCCCCCGCACTTACCAGGGCTTGGGGGAGCATTGGGGAGGCCTGCGTGACCCTCTGCAGCCCCCCCGATCTTCAGATCGCTGTTTTGCAGCGATCTTCAGGCACTTCTGGTTTGGGGCACGGATCGCCGCTGCCGCCATGCTGTCCCCTCCCCTTAAGGGGGCAGGGGACAACAAAAGTTCTCAATGGTGGGTTGCGACCCACAGTTTGAGAACCAGTGATGTAGACTATTTGTCTTGCTTTATATGCAGCAAGTGCCCCTTGGCCTTGAGGGTCCCTTTGAAGGCAGGAAGATGGGTTAAAGATCCCTTGATGAGATTAAATAATCAAGGGATCTTGATTATTATTGCAAAATAGCTGCAGTCTTATGCACACTTACCTGGCAGTAATCCCCATTGAGCTCAATTGGATTTACGTTTGAGTAGACATGCACAGTGTTGTCAGTGTGTTTCTGGCAAAAGGCTCTGAGACAGTTCAAGTGATCCTCACTTGCAAGGTCATTTAAAAACCCACAGCATAAATTCATCTTGGCACTGTTTAATGTAGCCCAAAGTTATCCATGGACTCAGAATTCAGAATCGAAGAATTATAATCAGAATAAAAGGTTTCTTCATCTTCCAGGCTGTCTGATCTAAAGCTTGCATGGCCCTCTGTCACTGTGACATCAGAGTATTTGAGGTTGTCACATCAAACAAAGCAGCTGAACCAATGGTTACCACAGCAGGCATGACATTTGGGCTCTCTAACAGGCTCTCTGGATTCACAGAATGTTGCAGGCCTAGAAGGAAGCAGCAGTTTCACTTACAAAAATAAGATGGATTCACCATGATATCACAGCAGTTCAACCAATGGCATAAAGAGAAGAGGGCAGGCAGAGGTGATAAAGGCAGATCCCGTAGAGCAGTGGTTTTTATTTTATTTTATTTATTTTTCACATTTTTATACCGCTCTTCCTCCAAGGAGCTCAGAGTGGTGTACATATTTCCTCCCCTCCTTTTTGTCCTCACAACAACCCTGTGTTCTCAAACCTTTTAGTACTGGGACCCATTTTGAAAAACGACACTCTATCGGGACTCACCTAGCTTCATGAGACTTTTAAAAAAGGAGATTGAGAAAGAAATATTTTATTTATTTATTTATTTACAAGTAATACAGTACTATTTTATTTATTTATTTACGGAAAAAAACCTCGATCCATTTCTCCAAATGAGGCAGCCCTAATGAATAGCCTCAAGGTTTGAGGGGTTTAGTTATGTGACCCAGCTTTCACCTGCCCCCACTACCTGTCATTGATGAACTTGGAAAAAAAATGCACCAGAAAAAAGATGCTCAAACGTTTATCTCCCTATATTTACACAAGCTTGCAAACTGCAGGAGCTCAGCTCCTTGCAAACTGCAGGAGCTCAGCTCTTTGCACGGCAATTAGCAGCTATCTGATTTATGAATAAACTCAGGGCTTAATGCAATTAGCTATCTGATCTTTTCTGTCACCAGTGTTTTCATTGGAGGTTTTCATTGGAAACTCTGCTCACAATCCACCAGAAATCGGGTTGCAACCCACCAATGGGTCCCGACCCACAGTTTGGGAAACCAGGGTTGGTCAAGTAACATTTGTAATGCATTGTACTGACAAGACCTCAACTAATTCTTGTAAAGTTGAAATCTCAACAAGCAGTTTTTTAAGTACGTCTATGAGTTGGAGCCTGAACACAATGTTCAGGTTACAATGAACAACCAGATTCTGGTGCTGCTTTTTTTAAAAAAACTTTTGTTACATAAGAAGGTTCATTCTTTTGACTCTTCTTCAAGGATGATAGTATGATTCCACAGTAAAAATCAAGTTGACAACAAGTACTTCACTCTTCCTGACCACAACTCTTCCTTTGTTCTTCTGTATACTATTTCCTAGACACCACTTGGCAGTGGTATACAGTACACATATAGACCTACCCCTATTTCCTAGACACCACTTGGCAGTGGTATACAGTACACATATAGACCTACCCCTATCTTTTCTGAAAGTGCAAATCCCCACACTAACCTGCATGTGGGAAGCAGCTATCAGCCTTCTTCACCTACTCCAATCTTCATGTCTTCTTCCATGCCAGTCCCTGTGCCTAACCTCCCATATACTTTCTGGGTTAAGTTATAAAGAACTGTGCTTTGGAGGTAAGGATGTGATCTGTTCCATAACTCATCATGCAAATGTCACTTTATCCTGCTAATCTTGATAAGAACCAAGTGGATCCTTTACCTGTCAAGTGTTTAAACGAAGCATTGGTGCTATTTTTTTCTGATCAGGTAGAATGTTTATGTTGCACAGCACTTCTAAAGGAATATTCTGTGAGCAGATGATTTATGAGGAGACACAGCATCACTCATAACTCACCGTGCTCTATCAGAAGGATCCTTTCTGGAGACCTCAGGCTCCCACTCACATGTGATTGCTTTAAAAGACTGCAAGTCTCCCTAGACTCGGTATAAAGGTCAAGGCAGGAAAATGACATAGGCCTCGCTTCACAGCATTATGAGTCACACTACCGTATTTCCTTCATGAGTTATTATTAGAATTTCCTATTTTCTAACAGAAAGAATCTTTCGTGGAGACCTGTTAGACTTGTACATTATTTTCAAGCTTTCCAATCAGTGGTACATGTGGTACTACATCAGTGGACTGCACAGCATGACAGATGGAACTTAGTCCTTTTGGCCCAGGGACCACATGATGCTTCTCTGCCTGCCTGACCCCGCCAGAGGAGTGGCAGGAATGCACTGGTAGCAAGGTGTGGCTGTGCAACATCCTGGCCCTTCAAAAAAGGCACAGGTTGGGCAAGGAGGGGCAAAGCAGAGGAGAGCCTTCCCCTTGCTGCAGGGGCAAGAGTCAGGCAAACCACGGATTTCTTCACACAGCAATAGTCTCTGTTGGCAGTCGGACTCAGAAAAGTGGTACAATACTTACAAAACAAGTGGTACATTAAAAAAAAAAATACAGTTTACAAAGCTCCAGCAGGGGTATTGGTCCAAACAGGAAGATGGCGTAAGATGCAAATGAACATAACGGAGAAAGCAATGTGGTAAAGAAAAGAAGATGCTCACATCACACTTCGTTTCCCCTGGAAGTGAAGTTTGGAAAATAAGTTAGGTCTTGCGATCACACTGAGCCAACCTTTGGTATAGTAAAGCTAGTGGAAGGTGAAGAAATCATGTACCATATGATGTTTGCTCAGCATAAAATTGGAATTCTAGAAGGAGCAGACTGGGGGGGGGGGAACAAAAGCATCAGGGTCAGCAAGAAGCAGAGGAAAAGATCTGTGAGTTGACCAAAGCAGAGCCAAAGAAAAATAAGAAGGAATCAGAGAAAATATGGAATAGAATAACTTAATGGAGTATGAGAAATTCTGATGTGCTCATGTTGTGGAATGGAGGAATACATGAGATGTTACTCATAAATAACACATGAGAACAGGTAACATTGCCCATAAACCAAGGCTTTTGCCAGGTCATGCCCTGGGTACTTTGCTTATAGTAATGCGGCAAATGGAGGGAAAAGGAGGGGACTTTATTTTGGCCACTACACAATGTTGTGTCTGTCATAGAGAATGTTGTAAAACAATTTGCACACTATGTATAAGGTGACATTTTTAGTGATCTGAGTAATCATTCCCCCCCCCCCCAATTGCTGATCTCTGCCTGCTCCGAATAGCAAAATCATACATTGTGACCACAGCTATTGCCTCGGAGTTCTTGCTTTTGGGAAAAAAACAAGTTTAACAAAACAAAAGAAGGGTCCCTGACTCCAAGGGTCATTGCCAAC
This sequence comes from Plestiodon gilberti rubricaudatus, assembly GCA_026170595.1. Taxonomy (NCBI): domain Eukaryota; kingdom Metazoa; phylum Chordata; class Lepidosauria; order Squamata; family Scincidae; genus Plestiodon; species Plestiodon gilberti. The sequence goes on from JANXHW010000002.1 coordinate 63,952,177, forward strand.
CTCAGGATTAGTATTTAATCAAGGAGTCTTGTTTACAAGCCAACAGACTTCCAAATTAGCCTCTGCACCCTAAAATGGGTGTGAAAGACAAAGGCAGAACCCAACTAGCAAAGGAGGATTAGATTACCCCACATAGGATTCAATGGGGATAAAAGTCTATAAAAATCCTGAGCATTATAGCCGTGTGTTCTCCATTCTTCCTTCCCCACTCGCTCCATCTTGCCTTGCTGTGAATATTGGAAACCCACTGGTGTGGCGCCAAGTCAACCTCATTCCGGCTGCCATTTGTGGACCACAGTGCCAGCTGGTACCCAGAATTGGTAACTTCCTCCTCCCCCTTTCCTTTCCAACCTTTCTCTCCTTCTATCTCCCTGAGCACAATCAAAGCCACTGAGCCAGCACGGGCTGGTCAACTAACTTTTGTGCAGCTTTCTTGCCCTGCTTTTCCAAGTGATAGTCGGCGCAATCCAGAGTAACTGAGTGCCAGGGGAGCACATGCTCCCCTGGTGCTGGGTGTCTTAAACATGCTGTAAAGTGCGTTTACGACATCCAAAGAGTAAGGGTCACCGGTACAGAGGCCGTCAGCCCTCTCTCCCCCAGCGGACTATCCCCACGCCCACCAGGCAAGGTAATTCTTGCACCAGCTGGTGCAGGGGTGGGGGGAGGGTGGACCGAGTGGTGAGGGAGGGTGGCTATTGGCCGCACCAGGCAGGGGGAGGGCGGGGATATCAGCGGCAAGATCTGCCGATATCCAAAGCCCTCTCCAGGCCTGGCCCGGCCTTACACGGAGGCCTCGAATGTATGCCAGCTCCAGAGCTGTCGTACATTCGAGTAGGCCCATTGGGCCTCAAGCCACTTATACCTGGGGAAGGAGACAATCGTCCCCTTCCCTCGAGGTGCACCCAGGCTGCTCCAAGGCAGCCCGGGACCTGGATAGGATATGGCGGCCAGCCCTTTAGGCCAGCCGCCGTATTTTACACAGGATTGGGCTGTAAGGCTACTGCTTGACTTCATGCTAGGAGGCTTCATAGCCCTCTTTCAGTTTGTGAGTCGCACTTTACTCAGGAGGTTTGCCTGTTCTTGGTTCTCTTACCCTAGAGCCCCTGTAATGTGACGCTCCCAAGCCTTACAGAAATGGAACGGTAACCAAACGACTTGTGGGTTACATTTAAAAAGAAAAATAGTGTGTGCATGCACCTGTGTGCAGGTTTTGCCCTATCAGTGCAAGCATCTGACAGGTTGCTTTATTTTCAAATGCTGGAGCAGTTGAAAATAGCATTTGGGGTATCAAAATGTACAATGGCCTTTCCAGCACCCAGGCACCCTAACAGCAAACCAAAGACTTCCTGAAGCAGCGCACTCTGCAGCTATTAGCTAAAGGCTCCTTGCATAGTCTTAATTAGCATATCAATAAACTCCTTTCCACAGATATTTACCCAGAACACTTGGACATTTCCTAAAGTAAACACTTATAAATGTGAAGTGACAAGAAAACGTGCCTATGCAAATAGTGTCCCCAGAAACGTTTAGGAGTTACTATAATCATGCATGGCATGTTTCATGGACATATATTCCACCTGTCTATTTTGCACAAAGACTCTGATCAGACTAAAATATCTGGAGCATGTTAGTTCCACACATAACTGTTATGTTCCATTCCACTTGGTAACAAAAGAGTCCTGAAATGAACATTTATTTTTGTGTGAACTCAGGTTGGATGCAGTCGTTGCACCAATGGCCTTAATCCACAACATTCTTGAACAAGGCTCTGCATGGGGAAAAAAAGTGTGCCAGCCCCTGATCATCAAGAGATTCCACCTGCTCGCAATTCTGGCTTCTCCTGAAATGTTGCTGCATCAGTGTAGCTGCCCTCCATAGCTCCCCTGAGCATTTCTAACATCGTCTATCTCGAAATATCCTGGGGGCCTGTCACCTGCATTTACAGTATGTATGGCAAGTGGCCTTCCTGCTGTCATTTAGCATCACAGGGAATACAGTTTTCAAAACTTGCCCACTGGAGTAGAAAACAATGATTCTCCTTTCTCTTCTACCAACCCCCCTCCCTGTCATTGACCAAGATTTTTAAATATAGGTCACTCTCTTTTAAGCATTCTTAATTGCTAAAACAAATTGCTTTTCAAAAGCACTCAAGCAGTTCCTCTAGAATCATCTAAAGCAGGGGTTCTCAACCAGTGGTACTAGTACCACCAGTGGTACTTCAGCCTACTGCTGGTGGTACTTGAGCCGCCAGACCACTGGAACCCCACTCCAACGTGGCACTTTTGGCGGTGTGTTTTTGCTCCTGAGAGTCTCTTGCCTTTGGCCAAGCCTCTCGGGAATGCTGAAAGGGCCCTCCCACCTGCCCAGAGCCTCCTACCTGCCTTTTCTGGTCTCTGAAAACCCAGAAGTAACTGGCGATGACATCATCGCCCGTCACGTCCGGTGGTATGCAGCAGGAGAGTGGCGCCGGAGGTGGTACTTGATCGGGGAGGGGTTGAGAACCCCTGATCTAAAGAAATGATAGTGAAATACTCCCAAACCAGTGCTGCTACACCCCCTACATTCGCTCATTTGAAGATCACCATGTAAGCTCCATTGGAATAAATGAATCTTTGTTGCAGAGCTCAGTGGATTGTACTTCCAATTTACCAATTGATTAGCAGATTGACCACCAACCAGAAGCACTGATAGACTAGGATATGTTCTTATAGAACTCTCCCCTAACTCAGTGATTTTGTTATTGTATCTTGTAAGTACATTAAGAGATTTTAATGAAGACATGTTTCTCACAACCAATATCTCATTATTTGAAGAAGAAAAAAACAACAACCCAGAAAATCAATGTCAGTGGAAGAGAGATATGCATAAATATTCATTAGAGCACTTTTGCTGGAGATTGCACCAAATGCATTTTATATTATATATGTGATTAAAAACTGCTTGATGGGCAGCCCAATCTTATCCAGCACTGGCGCAGTGTGGGTGCCAGACCCATGCTATATCCTGTGCTGGAGAGGAGCAGGCTGGGGGGTGGGTCCTCCTTGGAGTAAGAATTCATGCCTTACCCCAAGTAATGCCTCAGCCTCTGCTATGGGGCTACTCGGGTCAGCGCCACCTAATTCAGCTGCGCTGAACCACGAAGCCCTGTGTCAGGCCTGGAGGCCTGGGAGGGTGGATAGGATATGGCATCAAATGAGGACGCTGATCTCACCCCCCTCCAAAGCCCAATATGTCCCCCTCTCCGCCCTCCCCCACCCCATAGCAGAGGCTGGGGCGTTATTTGGGGTAAGAGGATGGACTTCCCTGCTCCACGGCGCTGTCCTCCAGGCTTGGCAGTGCAGGCTGGCACCGCCTATTTGCTGGGTGTCTCAAATGTGCTTTACAGCACATTTGTGACACCCTAGGCCGGTGCCGAGGCCACAGCACCAGCGCCGGTGAAGACAAGGATTGCGCCAAAACGTCTTATGGAATTTGATGTATGCGTTCAACCCTATCCGATGGTCTAATTTCTTTAGGCAAAATACTGTTAAAAAGGTATCCCTTGACATTTAAGTCCAGTTGTGTCCAACTCTAGGGTGCGGTGCTCATCCCCATTACGAAGTCGAAGAGCCAGCGCTGTCCGAAGAAGCTTCCATGGTCATGTGGCTGGCATGACTCTCCTTGCTGCAGCACAAAGCGTGCAGCTGGAACACGGAACGTTGTTTCCCGCAAGCGGTACCTATTTATCTACTCGTATTAACATGCTTTCGAACTGCTAGGTTGGCAGGAGAAAATACTGTTAGTACAAAGCAAATCAGAAGTAGAACATGTGGTCTGACTCCAAAACATAGAATGTAATCTTGTGCCCAATTATGTGTGCTGTAGCTCAATGGTTTTCAGGGTGTATCCCTGAAACTTACATTTCTGAGACTCTTAACATTTCCTGGAAGTTTTTCAGAGGCTCCTCAATGAGAAGATCAGTAATTGTGGACAAGATTCCTTGGAGGATAGCTTTGTTCTCACCATTGATCCCTGTCAGCAGTCTGCAAATGCACGAGCCTATGAGGCATATTTAGTTCATATTTGCAGTTCTAATTCACATTAGTTCACATTTGCAGTTCTAATTCACATTAATTCACAAACAGCCCTGTCCAATGCCCCACATGAGCTGACTGTGTGACTTAAAATATTATGCCCCAGAATCTTGTTCAAAGCAGCGATTGATTCCTGATTCAAAGCTGCATGGTGCTTAGTACCTTCCCATTCAGCTTCACACATGCAAGAGATGATTGGATCTGGGCACCCAGATCTCATGGCCCATCCATGAGACTTAGGTGGTTGCCTGTGGCAGCAGATTGGGGGGGGGGGGGCACATCTCTCTCTCTCTCTCTCTCTCTCTCTCTCTCTCTCTCTCTCTCTCTCTCTCTCTCTCTCTCTCTCTCTCTCTCTCTGCATGTCCACTTTCATCACTTCTCCTACTTCTAGAATTTGAAAAGGAAGAGGAGGAGTGAGTGGTTTAGGATTGTGCTGTTGGGCAGTGGATAGCCATAGGATTGGGCAGTAAGGCTGTAATCCTATACACACTTTCCTGGGAATACGCCCCATTAAACACAGTAGAATTGCTTCTGAGTAGACATGCATAGGATTGAGCTGTAACTTACTGGCAGAGGATATAGATTGATCTTTATTTTTAATATACATAGTTGTGCATTACATCCAAGGCCTTGTGAGGGCAAACCTAGTCTCTTTTAAAAAGACGTGAGTGCCCTTTCGGCTGTTCTCAGAATCAACAGATTCATTCAGATATGATAATTACACAGAACTATTTATATTAATATTGTTTAATTAGAGTCCACTGCATCAATAACAACATCTTTCAAAGTGCACTGAAGAAACAAGAGGAGTGTATAGTGATGTCTAAATGTTGCCCAATTTTAAAATGGTATGCATTAGTATTGATTTGGATGGTATCTGGACTTCCATTTAATGTTTGATTCGAAGGAACAAGCAATAAGAATAGTGTGTCAGTTGGTTCCTGTTCATCTCTTTAGACTTGCAGACCATGTGTAATTGGAAAAGACCTAATATAAATTAATGTTCACAAGAGGCATTTATAAAGCAGTGCATTAAATTTTAGCTAAAAGGGGACATCTATTTTTCATTAGTTCATTATGAAGATGCTTTCATAATACAAAAATGGACTTTGTTTAACAGACTCAAGTACTGGCAATGCCAATGCCAAACAATTGCCCCAGTCCAATTCTCCTTGGGAGTATAAGTTCTGATTTGCACATAAAGCTGCCTCATGAAGAAAGACAATTTCAGTGTTTAGGAAAGTTATCAAAAATAAAAGTATATTAAGTACTGGTATTAAACATTAATTTGCCTTAATAAATAGATCAATCAAGACAGAATGCACAGTTTTTAAAATATTCAGACCAAATCAGTGCCATGTAGGATATACTAAAATTCTTAATCTGCTAGTAGCGAGATATTGTTTGATTCCAGTGTGGCAAGGATGTCACCAATAATATGCAAAATATTTCATATACAGTAATTTTTGTAACCTTGGGCAATAACACTGTGAATAGCATGTTCTCACAGGCTTCCTTCTCTCATTGCTGGCCATGGAGCCCCAGGTGAGCATGAAGCTCAGGAATGTGACCCATATCATCATCTTAAGGAACCATTCATTTGGCTTTGAGAACTGGCTATTTTTACATGTGTGCAATTATATATTATTATCATATTTCAGTGGCATTGCTATGCGGCCCCTATGACATCACTACTGGAAGTGACGTCACCGCCGCCGCTGCACATCCCGGCGGAGACACAGGGTGGAAAGGTGGGCCAAACCCGTTGGTGCTGCTCCCGCTGCCAAAACGGAGTGGTTATTGCTGCTGCCGCCCTTTTTGTCACACACCCCCGCATGTCGTCTGGGGGCGGAACTCCCCCCCCCCCCGGCGATGCCTCTGTCATCTTTAGAGGCAGGTTCTTTGTAACTCCAACCACTTATTCAGATGTTAGAGATATGTTAAGTCAACGTTGCTTACTTATTTTTAATAGTTCTATGCAGTACCAGAGGAGTGGGGGCCATGGGCTGAGGCTCATTCAATCAGTTGAACGCACAAGGATTACATTTAGCCAATCAACAGCTGAAACCATATGTTTTACCAAGCCCCAGAGCTTGTTTTCAATTGCAGGACCAATATCATTATGCCTTTGTACAAATCGATGGTAAGGCCACATCTGGAGTATTGTGTCCAGTTCTGGTCACCACACCTCAAAAAGGATATAGTTGAATTGGAAAAGGTGCAGAAAAGAGCGACCAGATTGATTCGTGGGCTGGAGCACCTCCCTTATGAGGAAAGGCTACAGCGTCTGGGGCTTTTTAGTCTAGAAAAAAGGCACCAGAGGGGGGACATGATTGAGACGTATAAAATTATGCATGGGATGGAGAGAGTGGATAGAGGGAAATTCTTCTCCCTCTCGCACAACACCAGAACCAAGGGACATGCACTAAAATTGAGTGGAGGGAGAGTTAGAACAGATAAAAGAAAATAATTCTTTACCCAGCGTGTAATTCATCTGTGGAACTCCTTGCCACAGGATGTAGTGATGGCACCTGGCCTAGATGCCTTTAAAAGGGGTTTGGACAGATTCATGGAAGAAAAGACCATCACAGGTTACAAGCCATAAGCAACCTCCTGGTTTTAGAAGTGGGTTTGTGCCAGGTGCAAGGGAGTGTCAGTGGGAAACAGTGTTATCTTGTTGTCTTGTGCTCCCTGAGGCATCTGGTGGGGCCACTGTGTGATACAGGAAGCTGGACTAGATGGGCTTTTGGCCTGATCCAGCAGGGCTCTTCTTATGTGGCACTAGGGCTCTTTCCTTTGGGTGTGAGGGGAAAAAACTGAAAGCTTCCATTTGTGGTCTGGAACAATGGTTGTTTCATCTGAATATGAGAATCTATAGATGAAAGAAGAAACTGCCATATGTTTCAAACCACAAATGGAAGCTTTTAAACGTCCTTTTCTCACACATGAAGGAGGAGGAAAGAATCCGGAAGGGGAGAAGCACATAAGCCCACAATGCTAAACCACAGTTTAGTGTTATATCTGAACTGCAACAATCTGTCTATCACAAACCATATCATCCTTATTTAGCACAGTATTTTTAATACAACCAGCAACCTGGATTTACAACAAATCACATATCTCTATAGCTGAACGTGCTTTGCTTTGCCTTGCCAGTACTAAAAAAGGATATTGAGCAAAATTGATTACATTGCCACCTTCCTTCTTAACCTGAAGATTCGATAATTTGGAAATAATTGCATACTCATATAATCTGTTTTCCCATTCAAAGCTAGAAGACGATTGCCATTTTTTTTTAATATTTAGCATAAGGAATTTCTGCTGATCATTTAAAAAAAGAGATCAACTCACAGGACTGAACTGGTATATCTAGTAAAAGATACTAAATAACTGATGGTTTTAATGCTATTTTTATATTAGTGAATTTTCCTATAGCTGCAATTGCCAATGTTTTTTTCCCCTTCTTTTTGCTATATCCTGTGTCCGCTGCATATGTCTGCTGCATATGTCAAGGCCTTTTTCTTTTCTTTATTTTTCACTCATAATGAAAAAATCCTTTCAGTAGAAATAGTTCCCTTCAAAATAAAGGGGCATAAAACACGGGGGACCAAGGAGTAAATTGCTTTTGCTGTGTGTTGTTGTGGGCTGCTGGAACTCAACCCAAAAGAATGAATCCTGCTAGATTAATTGTATGGGCCTCTCATTAAACATTGAAACGTTAACTCCAAATCATTTAAACAAACATAAACCTACAAGCTGTAATTCCTTTTCTTGGAGCGAAATCAGTTTTTTGGGAGTGAAAAGTGTTTCCTCTTCTAGCCGGTGGGAGGTTTCTAGCCGCCCTGCTTGGTCGGTAAAGATGTTAAATGTGTAGTAATGTTGAAGCCGTGCTGATGTGAGGGTGAGGTGGCACATTGTGTTGATGCAATAGCGAGCATTTCATCTCAGGAGAATGAGATTCAGCTTCAAATGTGAAATTGTCTTGGCAGTGCCAGTGTAATAGAGATGTTGTTCCTCCCCCTGCACCGAATCAACACACACTTGAATAACTGACATTGGCAATTACGGTATACTTTGGCAAACTTCTTCAGTCATAGGTGGAAGGGCAGCAGGAAGACTTCCTGGGGGTTCTTTTTGCCTTGGTAGCTCCTCCAGGTGTGCATTATGCAGTGAAAACACATCTGTCCCTTTTCACCATTCCAAGATGCACCTTCACCTTCCCCACTGGCCTGGCTCCTCTAAATTTAAAGCTGCTGAGTTGTAGATGCTGGGGAATATAGTGGTGGGAGCATTACTGACAGACTGAAGGAGGAGTGGGAAGTGATTGCACATTGCTGAAACCTGAAAGAAAGCCTGTATGATATAATTTCACTCTGGGAATCTATTGCTATGGCAACGAAGAACAGATTTTTTTTTAAAAGGTTTCAATTTAAAAGTATTACAAAAGCATAAACTTTTTTTTTTAACTTGCTGGTTTATATCTTCTTCATTTAAATATTTGGAGAAAAAAATATTGATTGATCCAAGGCATTAACACTAAAGGATCTTTGCCAAGAAGTTTATTTTTCTTCCTGTTTTAATTTTATTTATATGGAAGCCAGACACAGCATGGAGGCAATTCTGCCATCTTCAATTTGTTTTCTGCAAGACAACAGTTTCATCTTGGCATGACTAAGACGTTTGAGAATCAAAGCATGATTCAAAAAACATGCAGATGTCGCAAAGTGAATATTAGTTTTTCTAAATACAGGGTATACTGTATGTATATATAGCTCCTTCATATTTAAGGGTTTAATTTGAATTGGAGCTTAAATTTAGAACCCATTTTCAAATTAAGGATCAGCCCTGAATAACTCTCTCTCTCTCTCTCTCTCTCTCTCTCTCTCTCTCTCTCTCTCTCTCTCTCTCTCTCTCTCTCTCTCTCTCTGAATGGTTTGGACTATATGTTATGCTGCACTCTCGTACAACACATCTACACATGGCTACACATTTCTGTGTGCAGAATAGTGTCCAAGATCAGCTAGGTGGGGGCACTGGCTGGGAGCCACTTGGCCAGCTTGACAAACACCCATCAAAGGAGCCACTTGGCCAGGCTGATCTCTGAACCTTCAGTGGCATTGCAGTGGTAACACCAAGTGCACCATCTTGGCATGGTATGGAAGCCCAAAACAGGGCTTGCCCAAGACCCCCAGCAATCCTGTGCTGGCACTGTCCATGTGAATGTATCTGGGTTCATTTTTGCAATTCAACAATCTGTGAACACTGTACGTTGATTGTACCTGCAATGAATGGAATATGTGCATAATATGTGTACTATACCCAGGTACAGTCTAACAATGATTATACCCATGTACAGTTTAAGATGTGAACAGTCCTATGCAGAACACCTTCTTTGCTCTCGTGCATTATGAGAACCAGTGTCCTCACCACACATCTGGGATTATCAGGAAGTATTCCAGGTATGAGACTGGGAGGGGAGTGATTTCAAGGTAGTAATGAGTCCCAACATTTCATATTTTGGAAAGTAAGTTCTGAATATAATAAATTACACTGTGCTAGCATAAAAAGCCTTTCTTTAAATAAAATAGCCAAGTGTGACATATTCTGCAACATTCATTTGGGGGGGGGGAGTGGGGAGTGGGCTGGAATGTGGCATGAAATAATGGACTGAGCAGCACTACACTAAGACTGCAAGCAAAACATCACATTTCCTATAGTTACAAGATGTTTAGTCCAAGAATGAAAAATGTATACGCAGTGGACTCTCTCATACGACCTGTAAGGGCACGAGAGGGTCTAACTTTCATTAATGAAAAAAGGAGACATACTGTATACACAAAATATGGTCCCATCCCCCCCAACTGATATTTTAAACTTCTAAATTGGGTAAATGTGTCATGTAATACAGAAAAACAACCACTTTTAATTGAAAGGTCAAATTAGCATGGAGCCAATCACTTGCTATCAGGAAATGTTTCAGGGAAGAAAGAGCAGGCAAGGTAATTTATCCTAGATGCCTTCTTCAGTGAGAAGCCTATAGTTCACAAAGGCGAGTCACAACTTGGCTCGTCCTCCTGGGAGTAGCTCTTTCCATCATCCACCACTGCCATGTAGGAGGGGTAATGGCAGCCGTGGTCAATCACGCAGCAGACTCCGACTGACTGCACTAGTGAGTGCACGACTGTGGATGCATCTATATTAGAACAGTGTTCTAATGACACCCCATAGCTCTGGTCCACACAGCACTCTGTTTCCCAAGAACATATCCACAACATTATAGGGAGTATTACTGTATAAATATGAAGCATTACTATAACAGAATGAAATAAAAAAAGTTTCCTTATGCACACAAGCAGAAAAAAATACAATTTTTTCTGCACACACACGAAAGATTTCCTTGCCATCCTAACAAAGCATGGCTTCATGCATTTGAACTTCACAAGAAAATCCAGGTGAATAGGCAGGTTCATTGTCCATGCAATTAAGAGCTTCCTGAGAAGCGATAGTGCAGCAGTGTGCAAGGAAGATGCCCAGTGCTATGGATAAGGATTTTGTTTGTGCTCCACTGCTGCTTTGCTGGTTGCACATGAATAGACCAGAGGCCAGATCCACTCTGTATACTCGCATGCAAATCAGTACAGTACACTGACACATATATGACGTTCACATTCCGTTGCTGTGGGAAAAAACGCAAACCAGAAATGACATTGCTGTAGCCAGAGGACAATGGGTGGATGGAGGATATAGGCCAACATGATTTACATGTGAAGCTTGGCCACTGTTCTTAAGTGAACAACAATGGATACAATGACAGGCCAGATGAAAGTGATTGTTGGAGATGACAGCAATGCCAGTGATGTGGAAATTCAACAGACAGATTTGTTTAACATGGTGAGTGCTTGCAACAAGACCAAGGATACGAAGACATCAGCATAAATATGCCTTGTTAGTAGGCTCAGTGTAAGACTTTTACATGTATGAAAACATTTCTAGGATTTCATTACTTGTTATGGCTAAATGAGTAAAAGTAATGTATTTCATCATACAAGTGTGAAATAAAATTGACAGATGACAAAATATATGCCAACATTTACCAGGAGTTCTCGCTTTTGGTGCAGGTGCCAGGTTGCTGAAGGCCCTGCGGCAAACCCTGCACTGGGGCATGGTGCACAAGATGTGTCCCCTCCAGATTATCAGCTGTGGCTCCTCCCACCCTTCCTGCCAACCAATGGGAGCATCCCCTCAAGATTCTGCAATGCCTCTGGTTGAACTGCCCATTTGTAGATGGGGATGCCAGGCACAAAGGTGATGAGAATCTCTTGACAAACTCACGTCATTGCTATCACCAGTATGGGGGAGGGGTTCAAGGGTCAGCCCGGTCAGGTGGGCTGCCTGACGGATATGGGTCATTGGTCAGTGCCTGACCTGGCTGAACTCTGACCTCTGCTTGCTTTTCTAGAAAACCATAAATTCTGTATGAATAATGCAATCCCGCCCAACTTTAAAACGGCAGAGCTAGGCTGTCGTGAACGTGCCATAAAGCATGCTCACAATGACTTTAGAGTAAGGGTGGCCAGCATGGAGGCCGGCCACCCTCACTCTGCCGCCAGATCATTTCCGCAGCCGCCGGAGAAGGTAAGTGATCCCCCGGCAGGCGCGGGGGTGGTTTGGGCACTGGCGATGGTGGCTGCCATATCCCTGTCCCCTTCCCGGGCCAGCTCCGCCATTAGACGGCCTCCTCGGACTTGAGCCAGTTAAATTGCTGGTGGAAATCCAAGGAGGTCCATTGGGGCCTCCCCATGTTACATCAGGGAAAGGGACGGACACCCCCTTCCCCCGAGGAGACCTAGGCCACCCGCCGGATACTTAGGCAGGATTGGGCTGCCAAACTGGAATCCTATGCACGTTGACCTGGGAACAAGACCTACTGAATACAGTGGTCTTTACTTAGGAGTAAAAATGCAAAGGATTTTATTTTACTATGTTTGTAGATTTGTACGGCAGACTTCAGACAGGCAGCCTCGAATCTATCAGTGTGTGGGATGTTCTTCTGACGGTTCGTTAGAGCAGGTGATTAGGTAGCAGCTCTGCAGCTGAAGATTCATGCTGCACATGCAGAAAAGACCTTAAATATATGAGCTCATAAAGTTGCTTGCATCTGCTTCCTGGTGGCTGTTTTTTGTGGACAGTTTCAGTACTCATCACCCTCATAATCAATAAAGTGGAATACACACTGGGATTCACTTCTTTCTTTTAGGGAGCAGGAGCAGGAGCAGGGATTATTTAAAAAAAAAATTCTACCAAAGCTTACCAGGTCATACCTAGAAGCAATTTTTATCATGTGGGCACAGTTCTGAAATATGTGAAGTAATAATAAATAAAAGTGTATCTTATGGACCAATTGCCGGCTGGTTGCGTTCCCTTTATGCTGTTGTGAATCTGGCACTACCTGTGTGCTTGCTTCTGTACCTTCTTTGGACCACACACAGAGTAAACAAAGAGATTATTATTATACTGCTCTTTCTGCGTTATGCTGTTTAAGCACCATATACAATGATGGTGCTAAATAATAATAGCAAGTTATTGAGTACCGTAGTTTCTGCTTAAAAACATTGCATGCTGATTTGTAGATTTCCCCTTCCCTGGTGTAACGCGGGGAGGCCCCAATGGGCCTCCTTGGATTTCCTGCCGGATGGGGGACAGGAGCCAGCTCCAAAGTCCTTTTACAGCTTTTCTTATTTATTTTTCATATCTATAACCAACTTCCATCCAAGGAACTCAGGGTGACGTACATTGTGTCCCTCCCTGTTCTCACAACAGTCCTATGAGGTAGTTTAGACTGAGCGATAGTGACTCGCGCAAGGTGACCCAGTCAGTTTCATGGCTGAGCAGGGATTTGAATCCAAGGCTATCCAGTTATCCCCTAAGCACTACACCATACTGGCTCTTCCCTTCCTGTGACCCTTGCAGGACAATTGGATAAACACCTGCCTTGTACATTTCCCCCTGTAATCTCTATAAGGAAAAGGGCTAGAAACCTTTTTCTTTTAATTGGAAACTGGGCATTCAGAGAACAAACCTGATATATCTAAAGTGGGGGCAGGTCCCCATCCCTCTCTGTAGATACACTCCAGAGTAGGAGGAGGTTAAGTGCCCCCACAATGCAAGAGTAATACTGCAGAATTCTAAAGACTACTTTGTGCCAATCATCTTTGCTATACATCGGAGGTTCCCAACCTTTTCCTTGTGAGTACCACTTTCATGGGCCTCTGGCCTGCCGTGTACCACCGGTAGTGAGTGCCAATGACATCATTGGCGGCCTTGCCGGAGCGAAGACATGCAAGGTAAAATGCAGGAGCGGGCAGGAGGGCCATTCCCTGAGGTAGAAGCTCCTGTGTTCGAGCTCTGCTGGCTTGGCAGAGCTCAAGCTGCCACTTTTCAGGCTCCAACACGGTGCCACGCAGCTGAGATGGTGGCCACCATCTTGGCCACTGGCAGCCCACGTACCACCAACCTATGGGACCACATACCACTAGTGCAGTGGTTCCCGAACTGGGGCGTCGCGACGCCCCAGCCGGGAACAAAGGGTTGCTACACCCTTAAGGGGCGTGGCAACCCGCGGTGACGACGTAAAACTGGAAGTGGGTTGCGATCGCGTCGGAGCGCTGCTCCGACACTTGGGGAGGCCTGTGGAGGGGTCCCCAGGCTCCCCACACACCCCGCCGGACATCCACTGCCCACCAATGCAGGTAAAACGGATGTTTTCGGCCACAGCGGTGGGATCCCGGGCACGTCATCGCGACCCCTGGGAAGGCCCCGCTGCCACTTAGAGCAGCGAAGGGCCTTCCCAGGAGTTAGGGAACCACTGCACTAGTGTTACATGTATCACAGGTTGGGAACCTCTGCTATACATTAACACCAGACTGAATGATGCACAAAAAAAGCCCAGATACTGCTTCTAGGACTAGGTTATCCTACAATTACAGGGCATGTGCAGAAACAGGCATAAGACTGATGATTATCTTTTAGGGGCTTATTAGTGGCTTAGCACCACTGTTGCAGTAGCCCCAGTCCTAGCCCAAAGTATGACGGTTGCTCTGATATGATGGAGGAAGGTGGACTCTTTGTTGTAGAAAGGATAGCATTTCTGAGTGGGGGAATCCTGTTTGGCCTTTTAACCCCTTTCTCCAAATGGGAGATGTGTGTTCTAGTGCTTGAAAAGACAAAACGCAAAAATTAAAGAAAATCACGTACTGTACAAACAAATCGTTCTAAAATAGCATAGTGTTTTTCAAGCTCATCATTTTTAAAAAGCCTTTAAAGGCCTATAAATGATTGCTTGCACATTAGAGCAGAGAAGTGCTGACCCTGAAAAGTACAAAGATCTAAAAGGAAAAAGATTTTTAAAAACCCCTTTGAAATGCAAATAATTATCCAAGTATAAAGGAGGGACTTTTTCCAGCATTGGTGAGGTCACTGGGACTATCCAGCCAGGGCCCATGACAGCTACAGAACTAACTTAAACCCAGCAATATAATGACAGTTCAGGCTCTGCCTGAAGGGATAACAATAGGACTTGTTTCTAAATTGACATGTGTAGGATTGGGCTGTTGAGTAACAATATATATGAAAGCAAAGCCTTGATTTAGCCAACCTTGCCTATGTATAGTCTTATTGTGTTGCACTCTATTGAAACACATTATAAGCTGTGTGCCTTAATAGCAGTATTATTTAAAGATGTCTAGATGCATAATGAAGGCCAGCGGGTGGCGCAGTGGGTTAAACCGCTGAACCATGAGCTGTCGATCGAAAGGTCGGCAGTTCGAATCCGCAACGGGGTGAGCTCTCGTTGCTTGGCCAGCTCCTGCCAACCTAGCAGTTCCAAAGCATGTTAATGCGAGTAGATAAATAGGTACCGCTTGCGGGAAGGTAAACAGCGCTCCGTGTTCCAGCTACATGCTACGCGCTGCGACAAGGAGAGTCATGCCGGCCACATGACTACGGAGGCATCTTCGGACAATGCTGGCTCTTCGGCTTTGAAATGGGGATGAGCACCACACCCTAGAGTTGGACACGACTGGACTTAATTGTCAGGGGTCACCTTTACCTTTACCTTAGATGCATAATCCAGCATCTACTAAATAAAATATATTAATTTTATTACCCCTCTTTTACTGTTATTATCTTAGACTGTACGCCTTGGGCAGGCTTTTATGTACTTTTTGACTCCTTTAATCTTGTACAGCGCTGTGTATAGTTACAGCGCTTTAGAAATAAAAGTTAATAATAATAATAATAATCTACGGTATGTTGTTGCTGCTGCTGCGTATCTTGGCAGTGAAATAGATACATGTTGTAAGATGTCATGTCAGAAGTGACTCTAATTGAGTGCTTTAAATAATATTCCATTCTTGCAATCAGAATGCAAGGCACTATGAGCCATACTAGTTTTTCTTTGCATTGACAAGATCTCAAATGGATATAGTACAAACTGTATAGAAGTAAGAGCTACGGAATTGTTGAGAGTAGACTTCAAGTGTCCCTTGCAAAGAGGGATATATAATCACAATTGCCTCTATTTTTTGTTAAGCAGTCTCATTGTTTTATTAAAAGGTTAAAAAAATTCTTGTATAGTCACAAAGTGTTTCAGGTCTATTACTCGGTGGAACAGAAGTTAACCTATTTTCAACTGTTCTACATTATAGAAAGCAATTGCCCTAAATTATAGAAGGACGGACTGAGACATTCAGAAAGAGGTTATTCACATTGATAGCTGATGACACAGGAATCATATGTACTTGTGACAATGAAGACTCTGATACTGGTTGACTGAGCAGGTAAGATGACAAAGAATGTTAACGAACATTCCAATCTTCTCAGAGAATGGAGCTATCAGAGAGTTCTAAGAATGTCTGAGATCAGTGAAAGCTATCAGTTTGTTGGAATTAAAACTTCACACAGGATCTAGGAATAAGAATAGTTTTGTGAGACAGGTTGAAGATTGGAAAGGGCAACAAACCCAGAAAAAGAAGTAGTGGAGGATGATTCCATAGGATGGTGTATAAATGTCAAAGTTCTAAGGTTTCTTCACTACTAGCCATGTTCTTATTAAATAACATTTTAGGCAGCAGTAACAACAAATAGCCATATGACCTTCACCCTTTAATAGGTGTTTACTAGTAATTCCAAAGGCAAAATCAGTTTACAGCTCTTGTAATGCTATTTTCTCTTTGTAACAGCGCAATCCGACTTAACTTTTGTGCCGGTTTAACCAGCAGCCCAGCAAGAACGGGAGGCCCCAGAACGGAAAAGGGATTCAAATCCCTTCCAAAAGAGGAATTCAAAGGGGATTTGAATCCCTTTTCCATTCTGGGGCCTCCCGTTTTCGCTCTTAACAAAAGTTAAGTCGGATTGCGCTGTAAATGTCCTACTTTCATTTTGAATCATTCACTTATTGAAGACATACAAGCAACAAGGCAGATAGTTGCGGAGGGTAGCCATACTTATACCAGTTGAAGAATACAGTTCAGTTGAGCAATACAGGCTCAAGGGAGTCACATTCTCTGATCTATTACCTCTGATTCTCAGTAGTTTGAGACCCCACTGATGTCCATATCATCAGGTCTGACATGGTTGGTCAGCAGATTCCATTCCCTTAAAATGCTTCAAGATGTGGTGGCTTGTGATTCATTCAGATTAGGTACTCCTAATCTGGTTTTGAGAGATCTGCAGGATTCTCCTGATCATGGACAATATCAGGATCCTAAGAATTTCCCCATCCAACAAGAAATACCTGAGAATTTCATAATCCAGTGCTGGATTGGAAGGCACTGCAGTGCCAAAAAGGAGTTGACTCATGACTGTTTTGAGTTGGTTTCAACATAGAGGCCAGTCAGGAGAAAGTGCAACCACTATTGGAGGGAGATACCAACTCTTCAGGAAGTCCAGCTATAGTTAGTTCTTGCTTAGCAAACCAGCCCTTTTGGTGCTGCCAGTCTTTCTGCAAGATTTTGCAATGAGTACGTGCTATTTAGAGTAGGGTGTGTTTAGAACATTTGATTCCTGGGCCTATGCCTATCCATTTCAACCTGGGTATAGCATTGACATTTTGTGCCCATGCTTGATAACTTGTATCTGGAAACAAATGGTGGAAACTATATTCTGCTAATCATTCATTGGTCCAGCACAATTGAGTGGTAGACACACAACATCAGAAGGTGTTACAGGATCCACCCATCCATGAGGACTCCTCCTTCTGCATTCTCTCCTTTTCCACCACCCACCATTTCTTCTAAACCAACCAGAAGAGAAGGATCCAGGGAGCTGAACCTCCCAAGATCCTCCATGACCATCCAGTTTCAAAAAAGGTGGTGACAAAGGAGATGTTCAAGGAACAGAGGCTGATGGGGTGGGGCATGTGCACTGATAGGCACATGCCCCCAAAGGGAAGGAAATTTGAGCACCACTTTGGGCACCTGTTTAGCCTGGACTGGGTCTGGCTGTTTACTGGATCACTCTCCAGTGGCTGCGATTGGTGACAGATAACCATAACTTTGGTAAGATCCATACACAGGGTTTGGTGTAAGGATTCCATGCCCAACCGGACCCCCCCCCCCATGCTGGACCCCCCACCCACAGAGGTGGGGCAGTTCTTGTATTTATATAATTTGGGGTGGTGGAAGTGAAGAATTGTAGAACTCCTGGATATGACTTGAATCTGTTGGCTGCTGCACACTTATTGATTTCAGATATTTATATACCATGTTTTCTGTCATAACCACACTCAAAGCACTGTATTATAAAACACCATCAAATACAATATTCAAAAGGTAAACTGTCATAAAACTGTAAATTCAACAACAAAAAATCCTCACTGAAATAAAAAAACCAAAAACCCTCACACAGTGATAGCTAGAAGCCAAAATCAATTCCCCTATAGCTTACCAGGAAAAATGTTGTCAAAACAGTAGTTTTCAGCATCTGTCTAACGAGACTAGGGAAGGTGCCAGATGAATCTCCAGGGGAGAGCATCAGCATTCTGCAAAGTGAGAACCATTGTTCAAAAACACGATTCTGCATCCTTGCCAGCTGAGTGAAAGGTGGGTGGGAGGCAGAGCATGCTATCTCCACAGCTATCTGATGCTATGGAAAGGAACATATGGGAGGAGGAGGCATTCCCTAGGGCAGGGGTGGCCAACCTTCCACCATTAGGGCTACTGTGTTCTTAAGAGTTGTGTAGAAGACAGAATCTTGGCAGCTGCAAGTGGTGATGGTGCTGTTAAAGCAGCTGCACCTGCTGAAATGCTGAAATGACCTATGCAACCATTTAAAGGGCCAGCATTCATGTAGAAAGGTTGGCCACCACTGCCCTAGGGTATCAGCATTCTGGACACTGTATACTGTGGGTGTGAACTATCGGTGATCTCCCGTTTTGTGGAAGTCAGAGGCTTCAAGCATCCGCATTCTGCCCAAATAATGTCAGCAGGCATTATGCCACTGAACACCAGTTACAGTGGTTGAGGGCTGCAGCCTTCAGGCATCTGGTTAACTACTTTGAGAAGCAGCAGGATAATGGAGAAGATAGATCTCTGATTGGATCCAGTAGGGCTCCTCTTATGTTCTTAATGTGACTGTGACAATGTGGTCTATGTAATGTGACCATGACTGAGACACTCCCATCATATTCCCAATATTGGGTGGAAGAAGGTTGAGAACCCAATCCTATTTATTTCTCTCCCCCTTACCGATGCAGCAATGCCAAAATAGCTACTGCTGCATCCCACTGGGGGTGGGGGGCAGTTGCGGAGGTCTCCCCTGGGTAAGGGAACATTCGTTCCTTTACATTCGTTCCCTTACCCAACAGTGTGCCTGGGGAGGGAGCCGCCCATGTGGCGCTTACCTGCGGAGCCCGATGTTCCGGAAGCTCTGGGGTGATGTAATGACGTAATCACATTGCCCTCAACCTTGCCGAAGTATGGAGAAAACACGCTGTTCGGCGAGAGTGGGAGGCACCCGGAGAGGGCTGAAGATTGGCAAGCAAGGGCTTGGGTGGTGCGTGGTGGCATTGCCCTGAGGGTGGCGCCTGATGTGGCCCGCACTCCCCTTGGCATGCCTTTGCCCTTACCCAGGGGTAAGCCTCTGCAGTGTGTGTGTGGTCTACTTGACCAGCAAATTCACTAGTGCAGGTCCATGAGGACCTGCGTCATGGAATTGGGTCTGGGAAAGGGGCTAGGATTTGGCTGCTGCTGAATCTGCCCCCTTCCCAGACCAATCCGCCCTTCCCCTGCCTCATCGCTGCCCCAATCTGACCTCCCCCCCGTTGCCATCTCGTCACGCCCTCCCCTGCCCTGTTCCGTCCTTCCCCCCATCCTGCCTCCCCCGCTGTCTTACCTGCCTCGGCAGGTGGTCAGCGATCCCCTGACATGTGCAGGAAGACTCCGGTCTTTCCACTGGTGCTTCATCAGTGTGCTACTTTGCGCTCTGCCAGAAGCACTTTTATAGCAGCTGGAAAGCAGTTAGCGCTGGCAGAATGCTTTTTCTGCCAGCGATACAAGCCCGTAGAATTAGGCTGCAAGTCAAATATATGCCATCCAACATTAGTGAAGTTGTTAATATACTGGGTGCAATAGCCATACCTGACTAGGCAGCCATGGCTTGGATGTTGATGTTTCTTAGCATTAAAAGCCTGAGGGACCTCTGTGAGCTCCCCATGGGTGTCTGTTGGGCAGGAACTGTGGTACACCAACAGAACCCCCAGTTTTTCTCTTTCTACTAGTAGGTTCAAATGCTCACAACCTTTCAAGTTATGCTTCTCTGGATTCACAAGCATTTTAGCCCCTCTGCGTTAGACTTATTGGCTATCATCCCCAAGAAGACTTAAAAAAGAAATATTGACTTAATTGAATCCATGCTTTACCCATCTACACATTAGGTTGCCTTTTCTTGTACAGATGTCTGTGCAGGGCTAGCCCACCCATGAGGCCAACTGAAGCAGTCGCCAAGGTAGCAGGCTGGCCGGGGGCACCCTCTCCTGTTTATCCGGTCGCCTACACCGATCCTTCTCCTCCCCCCACAACCTGGACTGGAAAAGGGAGGGGCAAAGTGGAAGTATGGAGGAGAGTAGAGTGATGGAATAGGGTGTTGGAGGAGCAGAGACTGGCACATCACCAGGTAAGGAGGACAGAATTTGGCACACTGCCTCAGTCATTGGAACTGCTTGGACCTGCCCTGCATCTATGATTGCAAACAACATGAAAGAACAACCTGGAAACAAAGAGACCTTTCGGCGGGGCCTTAAGACATTTTTATTTAGACTAGCATTCGATGTCTGACATGGTGGGCTGACTTTTAACTTTTAACTTTTAACAAATGGTTTTTAACAAATGTAAATATAGGTGACCCACTGGGGTTGTTTGTTTTAATTGTTTTAATTATTTGTTAATTATTTTAATGTATATGTTATGTTAATGTTGTAAGCCGCCTTGAGTGCCCTTGCTGGGAGAAAGGCGGGATACAAATTCTTTAAATAAAATAAAATAATAATAATAATAATAATAATAATAATAATAATAAAATGGGGTATGAACAAAGCATAATAGCTACCTTAAGTTAGCAAATGTTTTCCTTTCCCTTTGCTTCTGTGTAGGTAGGAGGATAACATTTTATTTCACCTTCATGCACCAGGCTAAAAGAAGAGAGAGTAAGCGTGTTTCCACATGGGGTAGATTATCGGCAGTTCGAATCCGCGACGGGGTGAGCTCTCGTTGCTTGGCCAGCTCCTGCCAACCTAGCAGTTCCAAAGCATGTTAATGTGAGTAGATAAATAGGTACCGCTTGTGGGAAGGTAAACAGCGCTCCGTGTTCCAGCCGCATGCTGTGCGCTGCGGCAAGGAGAGTCATGCCGGCCACATGACCACGGGGGCATCTTCGGACAACGCTGGCTCTTCGGCTTTGAAATGGGGATGAGTACCACACCCTAGAGTCGGACATGACTGGACTTAATTGTCAGGGGTCACCTTTACCTTTATACTTCTTTCATTTCGGCAGGGGAAGATTGCTGAGGAAAATGAATTTCGGAAACAAGAGGAGGTCCTTGGTATGTATGTTTGCCTTTGACTGGTGTGTGGATTATTGTGACTTTTCTACTTGTGAAAACTGGCATCATTTTCTGTTTGCAGGACTACCTGACAACCGCTGAGCAGTATGGTACACAGTGAGAGGCCTGAATTTTCTTAACTGAGAAATTCCTATGCAATGGTGTCTTATAGCAGTATTTTTTTTACTATTAATATATTACAAGCATCATATTGTGTTGTTCTGTGTTGATAAGAATGAAAAATTCATGAAGCATAGGATAATAACTATATTTATTATATTTTTGTTATATCTGTTGGCAGTGGTGTGTAGATGAGAATTAAAAGGGAGCCAGGGGCAAGCTTATGTGGAAGATATGTAAGTACACAAAGAGTCCAGGAATGTCAGAAAATGACACATAAGCAGAAAATAAGCAAGAGAAAAAGTCAAATAAGAAGCATTGGTGCAAACATAGCAATTTGGAGAATCCCCAAGAGAAAGTTTCACGTTTTGTGGTAAGAACAACATCCCTCTGTGGGAAATAGAACTTTTTCACCAGAAGTGGGGAAAGGGACAGAAAAGGACAAGCAAAGACACAACTGTGCTTTCTCAGCGACATTCTCAGTAGTTCACTGGATAAGTGCTGAGGCAGGAAACAGCAACTGTGGGTTACTTAGAGGCCCATGTGGAAATGTGAAGTCAAGGCTAAACCAACGTTTTAGATACTTGACCAAACGTAACATTCATGTCAGAGGAAAACAACACATGATGGGACAATTTTCTAGCTGCCACTCCACAGGCCCAGCCATCTGCACCAGGACTGAGAAGGAACTTAGTCCTGTGGAACAACAGAGGTGTCATAGGGAAGAGTGCATCAGTTCAAATCCTGGATGTGGTCTTCCACTAAAGGGCTTTGAAGAAGTACCCACACACAGGCACCCTCATAATAAATATGGCTTCACTGTTCCATAAGTGTCCCTCATGCAGCTTGCACAGGGACAGAAACCCTGCTGGATCAGAAAAGTTGGCAGTCCACAGAGGAACAGCTGAATGTACACTGGTTGGTCACTGCCAGAGCTGACCCAAGGTTCAGCCTCTTCAAACCCAGGAAGTGTGGGAGGAGGGACAGTGGCCAGCAGAGCTGGGCAGCCGATGCCAGTGGTGGTGCCTGCCACTATTCATTATCTGAGGTGTTCATGGCGGCTGACTGGCTCTGGTCACTGCTACGGCATTAGCTGGTCTTGTTGTACTAAATGAAAATTACTAAATGAGATTGCCATATCTTGGATCAGAGGAACAGAACAATCCTTGTTAAACAAAAGGGTGACAGTCTCAACATCGCTCTGTCTTGTATATACGCCCCCCCCCCAATCTATTGTGCAGGAGATAAATTTAGCTTCATTTTATAGTTTGCTTGTTTCAAAGCACTTCATAGCAAAGTCTATAAATAGAGAGGTGGCAGTAACCTCCTCAAGAGCAGATGGGTCTCCCATGCCTACCGTGGGAGTTGTCTTCTGTGCTGGTTTTTTTTGGATGTGTGTGTGTGTGTGCACTTTTTGGTTTTTGATGCTGCAGTTCAGGAACAGGCTAAAAGACAGATTTCCCTATTTTCTAAAAAGCTCTCTGCAACTTTTTCTTACTGCACTAACATTTTAGATTACAAATCTTAATTTCTGAACACTTGAAACATTCAAAATATATTTGAATTAAAAGCTTTCATTAGTATTAATAAATATATTTATATAATGCTTTTCAACAAAAAAGCTCACAAAGTGGTTTTTACATAGCAAAATAAATAAGAATTTCCCTGTCCAAAAGGGGTTAACAGCCCAATCCTATCCAGTGTTGGTGCAGCGTGTACGCCGGGCACACACTGTATCCAGTGCTGGGATTGAGCACACTGGAGGTCTCCTTGGGGTAAGGAAACAATTGTTTCCTTACCCTGTGTCAAGCCCCAGTCTGCTCAATGGGTCTACACAGATCTGCGCCGACTATTTAACTGGTGCAGACCCTAGAAGCCCGTATCGGGCTTCCAGGACCAGGACCTGTATTGGGCTTTCAGGACCAGGAAGGATATGGCAGGGGCCTCCTCCGCCGGTCCTGTCCCCTCCTGGGTCTGATACGGCCTGCACCACCCTCCCCCTGCCCTGTTACACTCCTCCCCCCCACCTGCGCCACTTGGCATGGGACTTACCTGTGTGTTGGCACAGGCCGCTGTGCTGGGTGCCAGAGTGGCGGCGCAGGTCTCCGCGCCAGCATTCCCTACTCACTGGGTGCTGCAAATGTACTTTGTGGTACGTTTGCGACACCCTGGGCCAGCATAGAGGCCTCTATGCCGGACCAGCCAGACCATAGGATTGTGCCATAAAGGTCATATTTTGTGATAGTACACATACAAATGGAAATCTACCTCCTTTACATGAATGTACAAAATTTCATTCTGAGATTAAAAGCCAGTAGTGTAGCTGGTGTATGTGCAGCGGCGTGGTAAGTGCTGCACGGTGCTAGATGGCAGTGCAAAGTGGCCCCTTCTACTCACTGTCAGAGCCATTCCTGCAGCAAAGGCAGTGCACACCCCCCCCCCCCCCAGCTATGCTACTGGTAAAAGCTCATGCTGGAGCAGGTAAGGTGGTGGCGAGGGTGGTTCAAAGGCGGTTCAGAGGCGGTTCGGGGGAGGATTGGGGTAGGGAGTGGGCTGAACTGGGGGCAGAAGGGAGAGGATCTTGGCGGCAGTGGCACAAACCAAGATCATATCCCCCTTTTCTCAGCCTGACATGCCACTGAGGCTCCTCAGACTAAATAGCTGGTGTAGGTCTGAGAAGACCCACTGGCAGCCAGACACCTCATGGGGAGGAAAGTAAAAATGATTTTTACTTACTACTCCCAGGCTGTCTGGTTCCCCCCCCCCCCCCAAGCATCAGCTGTGCTGCATGCTACATTCTGTCAGGGGGATAAAAATGGGCTTAATTCTTACTTCCTCTGGATCATACTAGGCAGGGCAACTGCCCAAGTCTCCCCAAAGTTTTAGCGGATATCTGCATAGTTTTCATTAATGATTGTAGTCCTCATGGTCTACAGAGAAAAGCTTGACAATGGTTTGTCAAACACACGAGCCTTTTCCCTCCCACCAGACCCAATACTCTTGCCTTCTTTTTATCCTTATTCCAAGCTGCCCAATATACTGCCATAAAATAATTAAAAATACAAGAGCATTTCAATGCAGAGTTAGGCTTCAGGACCTGGACTTGTCCTCGCTTAAAAGGGGAGGGGAGATCATCACACTCAGGATTAGAGGCAAAGGTATTACTAACTACCCTGCCTCCTGCAACCTTAATCTGGCCTTGCAAATGCGGCTTCTCTATGAGCAGTCTAATTATAAAGAGATAAAATGCAGATAAGGCAGAATACAAAAAGAGAGTACTGGACCATTCTACTGCAGGCGTTTGCTTATTATAATTTATAAATGTGTTCACGTGCACAGCACAAAAGTATGGTGGTTAAATGATTAGAGGTTAAGTTGCCTGTATTGCCGTACCACAGATCCGGAATCCATTGTATGGAATCTGAAGACAAAACACCGGTGCTTTCAGGCAAAGCTGTTCTCACAGGCCAGATGCACAAGGATCACATGACAACATGTTGGCTGCTGCCAGGCAGAATTGGGGAGGAAATACACTCTAATGTGTATAATCCAAAACAGTTTGATGTACTCGCTATTGGAACAGCTTGTTCAGGCTTATGTGTTGTATGAGAGATTAAAAAAAGAAAAGTCATGTGAAAGTGTTCTTTGTGAAACATCTACAAGAGGCGCAGCAGTGCAGATTGAAGTCACTTTCTATCTTTCCTTTATCCAACTCTTTCACACTCCTAAGCCATGTTCACCTCTCATCTCCTTTAAAGAAACCAGAATTGTCATTTCAGATTTCATAAAGGGGTGGGGAAGAGATGTAAGAAAGGAGAACCAGATTCAGCAAGACCTAATAATGGATATAGTCAAATCAAAAGGTAAATTAGGAAGAAAAAAAAACCCACCAAGAAACCCCAACCAACTCCCCCTAAGCAGTGTCTTTTCTTTAAAAAGATATTCTATTGTCACTTTTTTTATACTCCACAAGAACTAATTTATTCACACAAAGTATCTGTGCCTCACTTTTCTGCAAATACCAACACTTAAGATGGCTTCCAATGTTTTATAGAACAGTTTGAAACGAAAAGAATTACATCAAACACTTGAAACAAAATTGACACTGGGGGGGGCACAAAGTTGATAAAAGTCCCCACACCACCCTTCAGATTTTGTCCTTTTACTCCATATGTGTGTCTTGTCTAAACAAATCCTTATATCTTACCTGTTTCCCAGCCTGTTGTGCTCTCAGCATCTTCGATGGAAAATGAGTTCCCAACAACCCAATCCTACCCACTCACCCCCCACTGGCATAAGTAGCGTTGCATCGGCGAGACTGCTTTATGGCTGTCACAAAACAGCCTCTGCTGATGCACGCTACAGGTTTGCCAGCAGGGAGGCAGCTGCAGCTTTCTGCACACCGGTGGACCTATGGACACCTGCCAGAGCAGGTAATCCTGGGGAGGGGGTAGAAAAGGGTGGTGTGTGTGTGTGTGTGGAATGGGGGAGGGGTGGGTGGAATGGGGCAGTGACGGAGTGAGGAGAAGGGCAGATCAGGCCTGGGAGGGGGGGTGGGATCGGTGGCTGCAGCACACGCTGAATCCCAAGTGTCACTGTCCTTGGTCTCTGACCAAGCCTACACACCTCTGGTTCGCAGGCCTAATGCTCCCAGCGAATCATAAATGCATGTTCTTAGACGTGTCAAAGGTCTTAACACTCTGTGAGACCACAGGGCACAGTTCCTAGGTAAGTCAGTACACCTCCACCTGTCAGGCCAAACATCCCAAACAGGTGGGTGTGTGAGTCCTCAGGGCAAACAGCCCTCTGGTAGGTGCCACCGCCCCTTTAACGACCAGTCCTCCAGCTAAGGGGAAGCTGAAGGCCTACAGGCTGACTCCCAGCCCTTGCAAACTCTGAGCTCCCCAAACTTCAGGGACTCAAGCGTTCTCTGGTTTGCTTCACGGTAGTAGACTGAGTGGCCCAGACTGGACTCAGATGGATCAGTTTCTTTGTACTCACACAGACGCAACCCTGTAATAATAAATGGTTTATTTAAAGAATAGAAATATGGTTACACATTACTTAAAAGGCATTTAACTACTTAAGAGAATAAATACATGCACACACAATTCTAAAACAATAAAGCAAAGCTCCTAAGCTTTACCGGTATTTATTTCTAATGTTCACCTGGACCCTTAAACTCCTGAGCATAAGCAAAGGGTAGATCTTCTACCTGTCATACCATGACTGATACAGACAGATGTCCATGATGTAATGGCAAGGAGCAGCTTATCCCCTCCCAGCAACAGGCTTTTTTTATACCTTGAAGGCTCTTGTCCAACCAGAGATTCAGATCTGCCGAAACTTCTGGAAAATGATCTCACCAGCTGGTGTTACTGCAGATCACTCACTCTGACTCCTCCCAACTGGAGATTCACAGCTGCAAATTATTACTCCAGTTAGTGAGACCTTGGTACCAGTACTCTTATCATGCTCCTAGCCCAGCTGCAGTGAAGGATCCTGACAAGGAGCTGCTCTCAGCCTGCTAACCAGCTCTTTTCCCACACCTGCTTCAAAATGGCTTTCGGCCTGCAAAATGGAGTGAGACCTAAGCCATTGATTTTAACTTATTCTTCAAACAGAGCCCCTTCCCAGGCCTGATCTGCCTTCACGGAGCAATGCAGACCTGCACCAGCGATTGAGCTGGCGCAAGTTTGAGTTGCCCCATAATGGCTGCTGGGGATTACTTCGGGGGAAGGGGACAAATGTCCCCTTACCACGGGGAGACCTTCAGCAACCAAAAACTCCCCCATGGGATGCAGTGCAAGCTGCGCCGGTGCCACTACATCACTGCACGGAGATTTAGGTAGGATTGGGGTGTAAAAAAGAGCTGTGGTTGCTTGGTAAGAGTAGTTCTTGAGAGTGGTTCACAAGAGGTTAAATAGCTCTTCCCACACCACATACTCAGGGATGGCATCAGGGATCAGCCCTATGGCAAATGCCTTTCAGAAGACCTACTTGGCTGGACTGACCCCTGAATTCTCAGTACTGATGGCAGCGGTAGCACCCAATGCATCAGCAAGAGATGGGCAGGGGGCATCATGGGGGGGGCAGTGCTGGGCCGCTAGTAACCTGGTGATCGCACTGTTTGTACTTCTGTGTGTGCACATGCCCCTTCTCCCACCAAATACACAACATGCAGCCAAAGGCTGGAGAACTGCTTTGGTTTTGCAGAAGCCAGTCGAGATTATTGAGTAGGTGTGAGTGGTAGGAAGTTTGCTGCCTGGCAAACCTATAAAGATGGCACACTGGACAAATATCCATGTTATGGTTTGGTTGACACATCTTTTAGGAACATCCCTGGCAGTAGTTCATATTACTGCTTGTGCTTCACTTACGGCCAAACCCCATTGGGTGCTACCACCACCAGAACTAGCATTCCATTGGCGGTATGCACCTTGTTGTTGTTGTTGTTCAGTCGTTAAGTCATGTCTGACCCTTCGTGATCCCATGAACCATATCCCGCCAGGCCTTCCTGTCCTCCACTATCTTCCTGAGTTCGCTCATTTTCATGTTCGTTGCATCGGTGATGCTGTCTAACCATCTCAGTCTTCTCCAGCACCACAGTTCAAAAGCATCTATTCTTCGGCGCTCAGCCTTCCTTATGGTCCAACTCTCGCAACCATACATTGCTACTGGGAACACCATCGCCCTGACTATACGAACTTTTGTTGGCATGGTGATATCTCTGCTTTTTATTATGCTGTTTAAGTTTGCCATAGCTTTCCTTCCAAGGAGTAAGCATCTTTTAATTTCATGGCTGCTGTCTCCTTGCACCTTGCAGCATTGTAAAAAACCTTCCAGAAGCATGCAGTCTCACGCACTTCCGGGCCACTGCCACAGATGGCGTGGAGGACCATGTGTGTGGTGGTGGTGAAGAGGAGCACCACTGACCCTGGTAAGTCGGTGGGGTGGGCAGAATGGGGCAGATTGGGGGAGGACTGGGGGTATATTGGAGGTGGGAAGGGATGGCACCTGACTCATACCAGATGCTATCCCCTTTAGGGTGAGCTGACACGCCCCTTTTTTCTACTTGGACCTGCGCCAGCTAAAGAGCTGGCATAGATCCAAGGAGACCCATTAGTGGTTGAGGGGTTAACCGAGGGGTAAGGGAAATTATTTTCCCTTTCCCCTCCCAAGCCTCATGCTTGCCCTCCCTCCACCATAGCATACAGCACAGTCCGTTTTGGCGTGGCTGCATGCTATGTCGGGGAAAAAAGATAGGACAGGGCTGTTAAGAACATATTAAAGAACTAAATGTAAAACCAAGAATTTACATGGGAATTTTTAACAACAAAACTTATCTTCACTTAACATGAGACATAAAATGAGCTTGTGAGTCCTCAAAAGGGAAATTTTACAAGTTACAGTTATATATATGAGACTAACAGCACAATCCTATCCAACTTACATCACTGGTGTAACCAGCGATGCAGCGAGAACGGGAGGCCCCAGAATGGAAAGAGGATTCAAATCCCCTCCAAAGGGGGATTCAACGGGGATTTAAATCTCCCCTCCCCTCCAAAGGCTCCCCCCCTGCCCTCGCCCCCCCCCAGTTACACCAGTGGTGTAAATTGGATAGGATTGCGCTGTAAATTCCTAACATGCTGTTCAAATTGCTTAAGCTTAAAGCATAGACATGATCGTGTCTATATCCTTTGATAATAAACCTCCTCCTGTGACTGAACAAGCTTGGAAAAAACTAGAGCAGGCTTACTAGATTTATTCCTTTCATGCAGATAGGTAAAGACAAACTATTCATTTACCATCTTCTAAAACATTCTGACATGCAGTGGCAGCACTTTTATGAAAAATGCTTCTGAGAAAAAAACTCCCACATGGGTACAAATATATTTGGCAGCTCAGCACAGAAAGCAGAAAAAAGATGTGTTTTTGCAAATTACTACAGAGTCGGGCATTTAGGGCAAAAGCTTGCTGGCAGTTTCACATATTCTGAAATGCTGAGTTTAAAGCATCTCAATGAACGCTTGTGCATGAACTCTTGTTCTTCATTATTTTAAAGGTAAAGGTATCCCCTGACAATTAAGTCCAGTCGTGTCCGACTCTAGGGTGTGGTGCTCATCTCCCTTTCAAAGCCGAAGAGCCAGCGTTGTCTGAAGACGCCTCCGTGGTCATGTGGCCGGCATGACTCTCCTTGCCGCAGCGCGTAGCATGCAGCTGGAACATGGAGCGCTGTTTACCTTCCCGCAAGCGGTACCTATTTATCTACTCGCATTAACATGCTTTGGAACTGCTAGGTTGGCAGGAGCTGGCCAAGCAACGAGCGCTCACCCCGTCGCGGGGATCGAACTGCCGACCTTTCGATCGACAGCTTATGGTTCAGCGGTTTAACCCGCTGCACCACCTGCTGGCGTTGTTGTTGAAAAAAAAATGCTCCGAAGCACAATGTTCCATACATTAAGGTCTAGGAAATGTTCTTCCTTAACATTTCCTATATTCATTCCTTACATGTGTACTCTACCCTTCCTCCAAAGAGCTCATGGTGGCATACATAAACTGGTGTGCCCTCTTTATCCCTCTTAATGGACTGCACCCATGTTTCATGAGAGGGCTTGCTGATAGGTTCTCAAATTTTCATGGCTGGGATGAAATATACACAGTTACAATATCCAGGTTTAAGGACCATGGTCATATGTTAAAAACATCCATCTTCCAATGTTTCATCCAGTATACTCTGGACTTCCTCACGAGAGAGCTTGCTGAGTTTCATGTTTGAGTAAAGGAGTGTCTTCTCATCAGAGGCAAGGGGAACCTAGAAGTCTGACTGATCTGTATGACAGGCCTCACCGCTACTATTTGCACAATTTGTGCTTAGGGCTGTCCACACATCCAGGTACAGAATGTCCATACTTGGGTACACATTTCCATGTAAATATTTGTACCTGGGTTCATTTTGACAGATCCACGTACATAATAAATACACTGTGCCTGCATTGAATGGAATGTGTGAATGACTGTACTCTGGTTCCAACAAACAATGATTGTGCCCACGTACGCCATTGTATGTGGGTACAGTTTAATGTGTGATCAGCCATCTTGTTTCAGACTTTGCAAATGGCCTATCAGAAGGATTCTGACAGAAGATCTGAGATTTACTTATCATTCTTGCATAATGAAAATATAGCTGGTGGCAACCCCAGGCTCAATATTTGCTTAGACTATGACAGGTATGGATTGTGGAAATTCCTCGTAAGAGTGCTTAATGGGAGGTCAAATGGCAGTAGAACCTCTCATACCATGTATTTCTAGGTCTAGGTGGGTGGATTTTTCCCTATCAGTGAATAACTACGGCCTGACTTCACACACTAGGGAAAAGAAGCCTTCAAGACACAAGAGGTATAATTTTGGTGTCAGGCTAGAGTCCAAGCTTCTCTCATATTAGAAATTCAGCAGTCAATTAAGTGGTGCTGTTTTATTGCACAGTGTCTGTCTTTATGACACACTCCTAAAATTTGAAAGATATGTTTGGGGAAGGATTAAGGTTTACCACCCTTTTGTCCTTCCTTAATAGGTCTGTCGAAAGTCTCTTTGGGTGTCTTTTTCAGCATGTTTTCTCTTCAAGTTTCCTGGTGCACTGGAATACTTGATGTAACGGTTGCAGCATCTTTTTGTCTTGGGAACATCTTAAAATAATGCGATTCAGAGGAGAAGAGAAAAAACAAGCTTTTGAAGTAGTACTAGATGGCCACAGATTGAGGCAATTACTCAGTGAGTTCAACTTGTGGGCAGATGTTTGTGCATTTGAAAGAAATGGGGAACCAGACTTTTTTGGGTTGAATCATACAGAGCTTACAGAAATCATTTTCCACAATCTCACATCCTCAATAGGTGATTTCTAACTGCAAGGTTAAAACCGTGGAAACCATGTTTTTTTCAGGAAGTATGAACCCAACTCCAAGATGCGTATGAAACACCAAAGGCAAGAGAGAAATGAAATAAATGATTCCACTTCTTCAAGCCACAGTCTAGTGTAGGAGGAGTTGGGTGAGTAATTTCAGGACAGTAGGCCATGCCAGATTTCCCAACAGATTACAGGAGCTGGTTCACCAGAGGTCTATGTGATATCCAAAAAATTTGCTAACTGTATGAGAGATGCTGAGTTGTCAGTATACTACCTGACTGGAGAAATGGCTGGATTCTGTGCATAAGATTACACATTAACTGTGCGATCCTGTGTAATCTTTGAGTGGCGGAGCTCCGCTGATATCCTCATCCCTTTCCCGGCCTGGTTTGGCATTACACCCGGGCCTTGAATGTATGTCAGCTTCAGAGCTGGCGTACATTTGAGTAGGCCCATAAGGCCTGGGCCGCCTTGCACCCGAGAAGGGGTTGAGCATCCCCTTCCCCCGAGGTGCTCTTGGGCTGCCCCGGGGCAGCCTGGGACAGCCACAGGATACTGCGGCCAGCCCTTTAGGCTGGCTGCAACAGCGTCACAAGCCGGCGCGTCACCCTGGTCGAGGGGTCAGCCAGCTTGGCACGTCATCCCCTCCAGCCTTATCATCCCCCACCTCCCACAGCCGCATCATCCCCCCACAGCTGCGTCACCCCCCTGTACTCACCCACATGCCGGGAGAGGATGACGCACCGGCAGGCCGAGCCGCATCTTCTTCGGCGGCTCGGCTGTTTCTAAGTAGGCCCAGCAAGGCTTCAAGTGGCGCATGCGCACATGCGATTGCATCTTTGTTTGGCCCTTCTGAGGACAAAGCTTCAAGCGGCGTTGTGCGCATGCCGCTTGAAGCCTTGCTGTGGGCCTACTTAGAAGTGTCCAAGCCGCCGAAGAAGACGCGGCTCGGCATGCCGGCATGTCACCTTCTCCCGTCACCTTCTCACCGCTGGAAGGGGGTGACGCGCAGGAGGGTGACGCGCTGGGACTCCTGGTGCGTCACCCTCCTGGCACGTCACCCCCTCCCGCCGCGTCACCCCCGCTGTCCTGCCCCTCCCGCCATGCTACAGTGACGCCACTGGCCGGCCGGGTATCCTTACACTGGATTGGTCTGCCCGTCAGGGCTGGCCCCATCCATAAGGCCAATTGGTTCCCTCAGGCAGCAGATTGGTGTGGGGGCGGGGCGGCACCCATCTCTGTCCATCTTCTTGCCTCCACTGCTCCTCCTTTTCCTTCAACTCCCTGGATTGGAAAAGGAAGAGGCTGACAGAGAGGAAGAGGGAATGTGAAGGCGAAGAGAGTACTGAACTAGGACACTGGGAAGTGGAAGGGGCAGAGGTTGGCACATAATTGGGCAAGGGGGTCAGTATTTGGCATGCCACCTCTTGTGTCCAGTGTCTTGGGCCGGTCCTGATGGCAATTGTGCAGCTTTGATTCATTTCAGTGCAGCGTTGCCAGTTTGTTTAGTATCTGCATAGTACTTTCAAACCAGGACTCTCAAAGCAGTTTACATAAGGTTTTTAATACATCAGACAATCTATAAAAAGTACAGCTAGTGCAGCAAGAAAAGCCAAGTAAAAACAAAATTAAAATAGCAACAGAGGAATAGAGCAAGGAATATCCTTTCATCCTTAGTATGTGTATAGTCAGTGGCATCAGATGAAGGGTAATCGTTGTTGAGAGGGAGTTAGAATGGTATGAATGATGACAGTTTTTCTTGAGATCCCAATTTGAATGAAGACATGCTCTTAGATGTTTTACCTCCCCCCGGAATGCCATTCCCTAACAGCCAGATGTGTATTACTCTTTCTCTATGTCTGGGTCCCGTCCCCCCTCCCATGAAACAATAGCTCCTAGCCAACCCTCCTACTAAGATTGGCATGTGTCCACTGATTGGGCAGCCAAGCCCACCTGTCTAGGTAAAGGTATGGGAAGGAGTTGCTTGCCAGGTGGTTTTCTCTCATCCAGTTGGGTACTCCATGACATCATCAAAACTAGGTTTCTTAAGATCAAGCACAAGGATGCTTGTTGCGTTTTGCAGGTCTGCCTTTGGAACCAGCTGCTATTTCACAGAAGCCACACCCACTTCCAGTAAATATAGAAGGCCAGCATTCCTGAGACAATGTAACTAGTTGGCAATAGGGACTGTATTTCTAGCTAGATGCAGTTAGGGAATTAACTTTCGGGTTATGGTGGTGTGAAAGGCACGCCGGTGTCGGGCATTTACGAGCTGCCAGCGCAAATGGCCAGAGGCTTCATGTGCCCTCCAATGGCCCACCCAGGTCACACTGCAGCACACTGGTTTACAGTGTTTCATCTGTGTTTCAAAAACATGAAGTGGGAATGGCTGTGGTTGTGTGTATGTGTGCGTGCGTGTGTGCATGCGTGCGTGTGTGTGTGTGTGTGTGTGTGTGTGTATGTATACGTACAATGATGTGCACTCAATTATGCAGCAGGTAACATGACTGCGGGGGCGGGTCATAGATAGATTGGGGGAGAATTGAGACAGTTCAGGGAGGAATATGAGTGGATCAGATGTGGGAGGGGAAGGATCTCGGTGGCGGTAGCACACGCCAGGACCTATCCCCCTTTCCCAGCCCATACCCACCCCTGACTCTCCTTGAACGTATCAAAAGAGATGCTGTGGATCCAAGGAGACCTATTGACACCCAGGTGGCCTAGGGAAAGGTAAGTATATATTTACTGTCCTCTCCCAGGCCACGTGTTGGCTTCCCTCCACCATAGCATGCAGCACACACTCCATTGGTAGTTCTGCATGCTATGGACTGGCGGGGGAATAAGTTTGATCTGTTAGATTAGGATGGTGGTAATGAATATATCTATTGA
The DNA here is from genome assembly GCA_026170595.1 of Plestiodon gilberti rubricaudatus. NCBI lineage: Eukaryota > Metazoa > Chordata > Lepidosauria > Squamata > Scincidae > Plestiodon > Plestiodon gilberti. The sequence goes on from JANXHW010000002.1 coordinate 63,986,258, forward strand.
TTTCCCCCCCCTCCCATTCAACATATGACCAAGTAAATCAGTGAAGCGGAGAGCAGGAAGGGATGTGCTAAGTGCTATCCACTAGGCAGTAACCCTTTGATCAGCCCCTGGCTTCCCTCACAACATGGAAATAGCTTTTTCTAGGAAGATGTCAGTTCAGACTAGCTAATGTTTCAAAAAGTGACCTTTTTTTGTGCAAGTGACACTCCTGTTCATTTTCATATGGTATTTAAGCAGATATTAAAGCTCAGTGGGTTACACAAGGAGAAAGGCAGTGGAGATGGGTTCCTTTTCTTAATTTGGTTTACTGTCATCTCTGTTTCAAAAACATGAAGTGGGAATGCCTGTGGTGTTGTGTGTGTGTGTGTGTGTGTGTGTGTGTGTGTGTGTGTGTGTGTGTGTGTGTGTGTGTGTGTGTGTAAAATGATCTGCACTCAATTATGCAGTCTTATGTTCATTCTGCTCAGAAGCAAGTCCAGGTTTAATAGTACTTATGCTCAGGTAGGTCTGGATACTGGTATATACTATATATACTATTGAGGGGGGGGGGGAAATCTAAACATCATCAACCTCTAATCAAACAGACATGTGCTACATCAGGGGTTCTCAACCCCTTCCCTGCCGAGTACCATCTCCAGCGCCAGTCTCCTGCTATGTACCACTGATGTGACTGGCGATTACATCATTCCCAGTTACTTCTGGGTTTTCAGGTTTTTGGAGGTCAGGAAACGCAGGTAGGAGGCTCTTTCCTTCTCAGTGTTCCCGAGAGGCTTGGCCAAAGGAAGGAGCCTCTCGGGAGCGAAAACGAGCCCCTGAAAGTGCCGCATCGGAGTGGAATTCTGGAGGTGCAGCGGTCCGTGTACCGCCAGCAGTCGGCCGAAGTACCACTGGTTCAGAACCCCTGTGCTACATTAAATGCCAGTATAATTCCAAATTGAAAATGAGATTTTAAACTCAAATTGTTTATTCAAAAAAGTTTATTCAAAAAACTAAAAAAAATATTGATGGATTTTCTTCAAAAGGGTTATCCATGATGAAAAAAGAGTCACAAAAATTAATGGGGTGTTTAGGATCTAGGTAAAATTTCAAACTGCTGTACCTCCCTCATTTCTCAACAGATTTGCAACAAATTTGGTGGAATGGTGAAGAGTTACACCTAGTAACTCCAGGTCAAATTTTAGGAATATTGAATAGATGATTCAGATGTTATGATCAACAGATTTTTATGACCAATTTTGGGGGTTTATAATGATAGAGCACTGTTCATTTATCTCACCTTAACGATACAAACGTGTGTATAACTAATGCACATGCACATGACCCACAAGCACATTCCACTCTTGCTAATCAATAGCCTCTGGCACAGATTACTTGAACTATAATATAAAGAACATTTTGTTTAGTCACAGTTATGTTGGCTTATATAACAGCAGAGCTATGATGCCTGTATAAGTTTAGTGAAAATGGGATATCTGCTCTACAGAAAGAGAACATTTTGTTCTCTACTCTCGTAATGTCAGTCTCATAACTATAGGTTTATAGCCTTCTTCCAAACCGGAATAAAATATTTTTAAAACTCATTGATTCTATTATATTTAAGAGGGGTCATTTGGGCATTTAATAACATTGATCTTTTTTTCTCCTTCATAAAGCTGAACTGAAGATTTCCCAGCATTTGTTCCTATTCTCAAAGAGAAAGAACATTATACACAGGCTTACCATATCGCCGACCGGGACACTCCGTTTTGCCCTTAAGGGGCAGGGCGGGGGGAAGGGAGCCAGAGCACGCTCTGGCTCCCTTCCCCCCGCCCCGCCCCTTAAGGGCAAAACAGAGAGTCCCGGTCGGCGATATGGTAAGCCTGAACATACAATTTTAAATTAATAATCTAAATCCAAACATACTATGTAAGAGTATAAAATGCAAACACCAACAATGTTGAAATGTAATGAATATTTTAAACGGTGATAAGGTAGGGAGAGGAAAAGCATTGGGGTGGAATGAAAAATGTTGCTTCTTTAAAGGTAGCTTTTCTTTAACTGACAAATCTAGCAAGAATTGCAGGAAAACATTTGATTTATATATGCTGTGAAATCAACTCTCAGACACAAAGGCAGTTTTGTAACAAACCCAGTAAATGCCGAATATATCAGTAGTTGAGTGATTTGCAGGCATTATGATAACTTAGGCGTTTTTCAGATAAAATTACCCACCCACTTATTAATAAAGAAGCCTGACCCGGAACCTGGAACTGGGGTAGAGGCTGCAGGAAGCAGCATGTCCTCAGGCAAAGTTGAGAGCTCATCTCTGGCACATCAGAGCAGCAAAACTGGATATACTAGCCCAGGGGTGGCCAACCTTCCACCATTAGGGCTACTGTGTTCTTAAGAGTTGTGTAGAAGACAGAAACTTGGCAGCTGCAAGTGCTGATGGTGTTGCTAAAGCAGCTGCACCTGCTGAAATGCCCTCACCTATGCAACCATTTAAAGGGCCAGCATTCAGATTGAAAGGTTGGCCACCACTATACTAGAGTAGCTTAGAAGCACGATAAGGAGAAGGTTCGGTTTGAGAGACAAGGTAGACTTATGAAATCATTGGCAGTACAATCCACCGTAAGGATCCGGCGGGTGGCCCAGGGCCACCTGCCAGATCCTGTGCATTGGAAGCCATGCTGCCGCCAGGCCAGAGGTCTACTAGGGGAAGGGGACACTCTAGTACTAGGTCTACTAGGGGAAGGGGAAGGGGAAGGTGTAACTGCAGGCCGGCCCGACCAACCTCCTTGGATTTCCGCCAGTTAAATAGCTGGCGGAAGTTGGAGGAGGCCGTGTAACGGCCTAGATGCCCGGCGGGGACCAGGATATGGTCGAGGCCATCCCCCTCTCCCTCCTGAGCCAGCTAGGCCAATGGCCCCCCTCCCTCACCTGATGAAATGCCCCCACTCCCACCGGATCCCTGCTTTACCTGGTTCGGCAGCCGCATGGGTGCTCTGTCGACAGAGTAAGGGAGGCTGGCCTCTGCGCTGACCTTCTTTGCTCTTGTTCCGTCACCAGCTTCTAGCTCAGCATTGTGCTCCAGGTCAGTGGGAACTGTTGCAGCACTGGCTGACTATTTTCACACTAGGCAGCAGGATCTTTCATTCTTATAATGATCCTGTGGCCTAGGTCAGGTTGAAAGAGAATGAGGGGCATATAGGGTCACCCACTAAGCTGCATGGCTGAGTGGGTATTTGAGCCTAGGTTTTCTTGGTCCAAGTGCAACATTCTAACTACTACACTGCATTGGCGTTTTGTTGGTGGGCGTATTTATTGGTGATTTGTTGTTGGTAGTAGCATTTAAGTGCAGTTCAGGAGGTCTTCCACCTCTTGCCGAAGGCTTTTACTGGACCAGAAGGACAAGGGGACTTCTAGAAGGAAGGACAGCAATCTGTTTGTTACTGTACAGAAAAGGAGACTGAATACTACATCTATTAATTAAGCCTATTTCACACCCTGATTCTCATTCCTAAGGATCCCTGTCTCTCTGGCTACGGTAGCTCCTGTACTGAGGCAACCTATCACAGATACATCTGGTGTGAGTGAGGTGAGACATGGTCTAAGGTGCTCTTTAGTTTTGACAAGCCCTGGGCCTTCCAGCTAGGAACGCTTCAGCTAGGAATCCTTTCAGAGCCAGAGATCTTGGTGCCAAAGACTTCAGAAATGGACATCCAGGAACCAGCTCCCACTGAGATGGAGCCTGAGCCCCTTGAGGGACCAGCTTCACCAATGTGCACAAGTTTGTGCTTACCTGAGCCTGCTCTGTAGCACTGGCAATGGACCATGTGGAATGCAAAAGAATGAAGGAGAGCAAAGCTCCAGGGCAGAGGGCTGTCTCTTTAAAGATCTCCACTCTCCATGCAAGGAGAAAGAGATGTAATAATGATCTGTTTTATCGATTTTTAGATGCTGTTTTTTATTGTTTTAAAAAGTGATTATTTTTTGTATTGCACTTTTTTTGTATTGTATTCTTTTTTTATGTTGTAAGCCACCTTGGATCCCTTCAGGGAGAAAGGCGGGGGTAAAAATATTGTAAATAAATAAATAGATTGGGAGGGGTAGTCTGGACCTGGAGACATTGAAGGCCTCCTTCTTCCAGCTCTTACTGGAATATATTGGTCTCTTGGAGCTCTCCAGGGTACTGCAACCCTAACTGGTCTTGCCACCAAGAGGGATGGGGCAGAATAGGGACATAATTGGACCCAAGGAGACCTCAAGATACTCAGATTCACTTCAAACAGAGACTGCCCAAACTACAACCTTTGCTGTAATTATCAGCTACAAAATGAAATGAGTGGTGTCAATCTTCACACAATGTTGTGTTCCCTGCACATAAATGCATCAACTGGTGTCATATATTCTGTTCACAGTAGTAGGGGTTGCTTTTGTCCATTGTTTGTCCAACAAACAAACAAACAAACAAACAAACAAACAAACAAACAAACAAACAAACAAACAAAAACGAACCCTCTAATTAGCTGAACATTCTAAACTGCTCTCTTCCCTTGGACTTATTTAGCAAGTCAGCTACTCTTTTCTGTATTGAGTTTATTATTCAGAGCAACTCAGGAGGGATTAGGGGGAATAACTGTTGAGGCAACTGTATTAAAATAATTTTAAAAAGGAAGAAAAATCAAGCTGCTCCTTTAAAAATCAATTGGTGATTAATATGTATTACTTGGAGGACGATTTCCCACAGTGATGGTACTGTAGAAGCAATTGCTTAGCTCAGTCATTTCCTTTCTATCTCTTGGCAGTCGACAGGGTCATAGGATCCGCAACATTTCCTTAGGCATATACAAAGCACATGGATTTTTAAAAACAAAGAAGCAACAGCCAGTTGGAGGTCTGCACTACACTTTCAGGCAGAGAGAAGGAGAAAGTATGCATATATAGGCTCCTCAAGGAATACAATGACAGGAGATGGAAAGGGACCACTTTGCATAGTACAGATGTTGTGACACTGATAGAAGCCCAATTGCATCATTGGCTTGTGCCTGCAGAAGCCACTAGAAGCCCTGCAAAGTCACATGCTGCAGCTATACAAACCCTGGAAGCTGCTTTATACCATCAATTGGACCACTGGCTTATCTACAATGCAATCCTATAATGTTTACTCAAGATAAGACCCACTGTGTTACTCTCAGGTAAGTATGTATAGGATTGCAGCCCTAGTATGGTCTACTGGGGTTCCCAACCTTTGGAGGCCTGGGTACCCCCTATCACGGTCCAATTTTCTGAAGTACCCCCTGCTAATTAATTGCTAGACTCTATACTGACAGGTAGTGGCTCGTCAGGGTTTCAGAGAGGGGTCTTTCCTAGCCTTACCTGGATATGTAGCCCCTTTCATTTAACAATGTGCAGCACTATATCGACTGAGGGTGTCAGTCTCCTGTATCTCAACTGTTTTCACTGGGATCTCTAGGTTGCAATAATCTTCACCTGAAACATGTCCCCCCCCCTTCTTCTTCTTGAAAACAGTTTGCTTATTTTTAGGAAAAAAAATCCAGATCTTCTTTGGAAGATCTCTGCATATTATAGAAATAATATCTTAACCAAAATATGTCACGCAAAGTTCTGTCATATTCTATGAGTATGGAATTAATTCACTATGCATCTTCTGCATTTCTTCTGTATCTTTTTAGATTGTGAGTTATTTCAGGCCAGGGGAAAATCTATTTATTTATTTTTGCTATGTAAACGTTGAAAAGTGGTATATGAATAATAATAATAATAATAATAATAATAATAATAATAATAATAATAATACCGTATTGGTCTGAGTATAAGACTCACTTTTTTCTCCTAATTTAAGTTTTTAAACTAGGGGTGCATCTTATAATCAGGCTGTTGCAATATAATGCCAGTGATTTAATTAATTTTTTTAATAGCACCAAACTTTAAGGGTGCGTCTTATAATCAGGTGCGTCTTATACTTGGGACAATACGGTAATACTCAGAAGTAAGTCCCATTGTCTCCAGTGAGCTTACTCCCAGGAAAGTGTGCATAAGATTGCAGCTTAAAAGTGTTACATTTTATTCAATATAGCCCATAACTTAGGGAGCTGCCTTCTACTGAGTCAGGCCACTGGTCCATCTACTGCAGCATTGCCAACACTGACTGGCAGTAGCTCACCAGGATTTCTCCTTGCCTTACTTGGAGATGCCAGAGATGGAACCTGGGACCTTCTGCATGCAAAGCAGTCACTCTTCCACTGATCTACGGCCCTCCTGTGTATAGTGGAACTCAAACAGATGGTTTGTTCAAATGTGTATAGATGCAATTGTATCAACTCCTTTGATATAGTGAGTGAGGTTAAGTTTCTCTTCCATGGACTGATTGTGAACCCTGTCTTTATTTCATGTGATTTGCACGCTGGAGGTTACAACACCGCCATCTGCTGGGGACGTTTATACAAAGTTTGAAATGGAAAAATGGGGGGGTGGAAATAGTCTCTACGTGCAGAGTTGGCAATTAGAAAGATGTACAACAATGATATGCCTGTAGCAAATATTCACTTAGGCAAGCAGAACTGAATTATGATACCATAACAAAAATCAATCCAGTAAAAGGGACAGTCTTGACTATTTTGTCGCTCTCAATCATCAAGATTCTGGAGTTGGCATTTGAGGTGCCACAAATACCTGAAAAATATCATGATAGCTGAAAGATGAAAAGTGTGAGGTACAGAGAAGAGCAGTGAGAGGCCTCTGATGAAATCAAGACATTTTTTTTCTATCCAGGAAAAAAATGTATCCTTTATGCCATAAAGTCCATAATGTTTATGGAATATATATATATTCCTGAAAGGTCATGTCACTGCAAAGTGTGAGTCATCCATTTGGGAAAAAATGCCCTTTGCCTGAAGAATAATTAAAAATAAAGTAAGAGCTGAGTAGCTGTAGTGGGTGCTAACAATTAGGACGGCCAGTCCATCCACGAGGCCAATTCAGGCTCTCACCTCAGGTGGTGGGTTGGTGGGGAGCGCCCAGCCACTTGCCTCTGCCGACCCTTCTCCTACTACTCCCTGGAACGGAAAGGAAAGAGGGGATTGGAACAGAAGAGGAAGTGGAGGGGGGAGAAGGGGGCTAGCGTGAGCAGGGCCCAGTTACCCCTGAGGCTGGTTGAACCTGTCCCCTCAGGTGGCAGTTGTCTGAGGGAGGTGGCACACTGATGGCTGGTGTCCACACCCACACGACCTGCTGCCTCACCTGGCCCACCACCTCAGAGAATGTCAGCGCAAGCCTGTGTAACTCTTGCACCGGTGTAACAGTAGATCCACCGGTATAAGTGCACGTATGCCAGTGTAACTTGCCATAGACCGGTGGACGCAAAACGGAAACCAGCGTAACCCCCCTCGGATGCTGTGCATGCGCAGTTCGGATGCAGGATGGACACCAGCACAACTCTGCCAGCGCATGGGGGCATTCCAGGGGTGGCGTAGTTGTGCTGGCGTCTGTCCTGTGTCTGAACTGCGTCTGAGAGGGGTTACGCTGGTGTCCGTCCTGCGTTCATCGACGTACGGCAAGTTACACTGGCATAAGTGCACTTACACTGGTGGATCTACTGTTACACTGGTGCAAGAGTTACACAGGATTGCGCTGAGTGTGATATAAGGATGGGAACAGGAAGGCTAATCTCCTTGTGCAGAGCCTACATAGGGATTAGGAGAAAGAGGGGCAGAGGGGGTGGATGGATGGTGTGCCTTGCTGTAAGGGGGGGCAGTAGTTGGCACACCATCTCAAGTTCCAGGAGGTCTTGGTCTGCCCCTGACAATTAGACAGGAATGTGTGATAACTAAACTGGAACACTGGAAGGTTTCCTGAACTCAGTGGCCCCCTCCCCCCACCCGATAGCCCAACAACTTATGAAGTGAAAAAAGCATCTGCCTCTTTGCCTTCTCGTGAGCAAAAAGAGCTTAGATTATAATTAACCTAATTTGATCCTTTCTCTTTTCAGTGTTGGCAGTTAGAATGATCCTGACCCAATTCAAAACAGGATCTATATCTATTGTCATGTGCTTTTAGATAGAATGTAGTTAACTTTTTCTTTTCTTTTTGTGACAAAATTTCTGAAGAACAGGAAGTAATACAATACTTCCAATTACAAAGGGTAACACAAAAGGTAGAAAGGGATGTTGTAATCAACCTGCCTGACCTCCTGAAAAGCATTTTGTTGAATTTCACTGTATAATTGCTGCACTTCAGTTGGACCTTCAGTTTGGAACAAAATCTACCTGGAAAAATAAATTACGTTTTATTTAACTGTAGTAGCCCTCCCTCATTGTGCTGGAACAGCAGTATATTCGACTGTCACCTGAGGTTAATGCCCCTCTTTCCTAGAATATGGAGTGATTGATATTTTTCAATCTTGTAAATCAGGGGTTCTCAAAGTGGTGAGTCGTGACCCACCACTTTTACCGGATGTGGGCGATAGGCCCTTAAGGGGGGTGGCCAGCCCAAACGTCAGCGGCGGCGCTCCAGGATCGCGTCCGCTGCCAACTCCAAAATGCTTTTTTCAATGTACCTGGTTGTCCTGCATGCTCCCCAAAAGGTCTGGCGGGGGGGGGGCCCTGCTGCCTCTGCAGGTTTCCCCAAGGCTCTAAACAGCGGCAATTGTGTTCTTAAGCCCACTTCCAGTTTTTGTCAAAGCCCAGGTACGTTGTGAAAACAGAATTTTTGTGGCGGGTGCAATCCTGAAGCGTTGCCTCCAACTTCGCCCCATCCCCGCAAAGACTTACAGGGGAGTAAACTGTAAGGACTCCCTGTAGGACTTTGAGAAACGCTGTTGTAGATTATAAGAAAGCCTTTTGTAAGGAACATTCATGACCTTATAGCACAATCTGATGCATGTCTACTCAGATGAAAGGCCCACTGAGTTCAGTGGGACTTACTCCTGGGTAAGTGAGTATAGGATTTCAGCATTAGTGCCCAATCCTATCCAGCTGCTTCACTGACATCGCATGGATGCTGGTGAAGCATCTGCGAATGGCAGCCGGTACACACAAGCAACCTGGATCAACGGCAAGCAGCTTGTGGCCTGATAAAGAGCTGCAAGAGCTGTGCTGGTGCAGTGACCAAGCCATGCATGCATGGTGGCTGGCTAGTGACAAGCTGCGCGTACCTGGCAACCGCAACCTGAAAGATAGTCAAGTGACCAATGAAAGTGTAATCCAAATCACTGAACAACATGACCGACCACTCCCATGGGTGCAGCCACTGCAGCATAGCCTGGCCTGGCAACAGCCATGCAGCCCACGGAAACACACCTTGGAGCATACATGTATATGGACGTTCCATCATACAGGAACAAGGTGGCCCATGCAGCCTCACACACAAAGCATCCTGTGCACCAGCTGCTTGCTGCAAAGAAGCCCACTGGCAGCACAGGGTGGCCACACCTGGCAGCAACATCATGCAAGATGCCAATGCCTGGGCACACAACCATGCCACTTGCAGCAAGTGCTGCCTCTCCCATGCCATGGTGAAGCTGAATATGGGGTTCATGGGAGAGGAAGTAGGGGAGGAAGGGGAGGGAAGGGGACAGAGGCAAGGCAAGGAAATATTTTTTTGTAATAAGTTTTATTGCACAGGATCCGTGAGAGGGCAGCATCGGAAAGGGAAGCACACAAATGGGGATTTGCCAACCATCTCTTCGCAAAGCTACAAGGGCACGCCTGGAAAGGGTAGGTCAGCAACCTCACCAAGCAGCATCAGGGCTCCACCAATCCATTCAAGGAGGCTGTAGGATTCCCTCAGGGTCTCCTTGGAGTCTGGCTTGATGAGAGCATGCGTGACACCTGTCTCCTAGCTGAAGCTACATACTCACTGTTTGTGAGGGAGGGTGGTGACTCAGAGGTGTGCATACAGTGGTGCTGTGGGGTGTGTGAACATGGAGAAAAGGACCGTTACCTTTCCTTCCTGGGGGGGGGGCAAGGTAGTCTTGTGTGAAGGACCCTTGTCCAGCCCCAGCAGTGGTCCTGTGAGACAAAGGGTTCAGGTGAATGTGTGGAGTCCCCACCCCACATTGGCTTACATGTGTGTGCCTGTGTAGAGTAGCTGGGCCAGATAGCCTGCAAAGAGAGTTCTGAAAGGACAAGTGTTAACAATCTATCTTGCCATCCCTGCAGTTTGTGCAAAGTGAGGTAGTTAGTGCAAAGTGCTCCTTTTGTGCACACAGTGCCCTTTTACCATGCTTCCCTTCACCAAAGTCCCCCCTTGAGGGAAGAGAGTGCTTTAGCCCATGCTGTGCGCCCTGTGATCTGACAGTGTTTGTGCCAGAGCAGGGCTTATATGGTGGGTTGGGGGTGCAGTGATTGGCTGTCTGAGATCCTATGATCCAAGATGTGGGTGGGATGGTTTGAGAGGGCTGAGAGGTGTTGTGTTGTATTGGTGTTTGTGACATGTGCATAGTTCCCTATACGTATAGGGTTTCTCTAATGTATTGTCGATGTAGTGATTTTTAGATTAAGGGGTGTGTCTGCCATGAGAAGAGGGGTTAGTATTTGTCATCCACCATACCCTCAACGACCTATCCACACCTCTTCCATGACATGCCCTTGACATGCCCTGGTTCTGCCCCCTCCTCTGTGCCCAGTTTATGACAGGACAGCAATTTTGCCCCACTGCACCAGCGCATGGTTTACGTCCATTGGCAGATGCTTTCTTTCACTGGCGCCAGCAGGGCTTTGCACCAGCAGGGCTGTCATTATGCTACCATTTCTCCTGATAGGTTTGGGCTGTAAGTCTGATGGAAATCTCTACAAAGATTCAATAACGTTATTGTAATTTTGTTATTACTACATTAGAAAGAAAAACAGTAATCATCATGTTGAGAATATAGTCATATTTTGGTACTTTCCTGTTTATTTTAGGTTATTAAAAAGGTGGCAACATTTCTTAGTATTCAGTTGGCTGATGTCTGCAACTGAAGCAGAGTCTTCTCATTAGAAGATCAAATAATTGCAGTTTCCATAGACACCAAATTGACCCTTATTTGAAGTGGTTGATGCTCTCCAGGGCTAAAGGATGTCTCTGCAGCTTCTCTCTGTGAATAATGAACTGCATCTTTTGAAGACAGTCATCATGTTGGCCTCCACCCCTGTCATTATTGTATTATTTAGAAGTGTCTCAGCAGCTACTAGGTGGGGAGGATTTGGAATTTCAAAGGACAAAAATGTGTCTAAAAACCTGAGTATTAACAATGAGTAATTTCAAATATACACAAGAATAAACTAGAACTAGAACACACAGTTGGGCCATTTCTTTAACTGGTATCAGCTGGAATCACTTCACTGTGACCAGTAAATTGGAATTAAATCACATCTGGTGATTATGATAAAAGCTTTAAGGGTTTTTTGTTTGTTTGTTTGCAACAGGGAAAACATTTGATTCCAAAGTCTTATGAATATGTCCTGTAGCGTGCAGTTTGCTATGACCTTTCCATAGCTTGTTTAACAGACAGTTCATGCTTCTTCCTGAACCCCTGAGAAACCTTGTCGGTATTGGTCACAGAAAGTTTAAATCTTAGAAGAACGTGAGGTGAGGACAACATGTAAGAAAATGTTTCTCATTGGTCTATATTGTGTTGATAATCTTTCTAGCAAGAACAGTGATATGACAATTTGCAATTTTTTTGCAAAAATTTTGCAACAGGCTTTGAATAGGTGATTTTTTCTAAACCTCTGTGGTGATCCCGGAGTGTGTGTGTGTGTGTGTGTGTGTGTGTGTGTGTGTGTGTGCATGATGCCAGTGCCTCCCTCCTTTTCCCAGATCTCTGCCCCATGCCAGGACTCAATTCTCTGGTCAACCTGACTGCTGTTACAAGGACAAAGCCAGGCTGAGAGAGATCGTCCTCAAAAGCCTTCCTTCCAGTTATGTGGAAAATTCTCCCAAATCCTATCCAACAGCCATGTAGCCAAGGGTCTAGGAGATCTGAGTTTTTTTCCAAGTTCAGCCAACCACGGCCAGGCAAAAAAGTAAAATGGAAAAAGAGTATATTAAAAGTATGGGGGGGTGGGGTCGGGAGGAAATAATAAAAAAGAGCAGACTTGGAAAATGGCTTGAGCGTTGGAAGTGCCCAGATGTGGATCTTAGCAAAAATACTAGCAGGTGATTACAGGCAAATGTAAAAGCAAAATAATCCCCTAACGCATATAAATCTCACTGTTCACTAACTGCACTTACTCCAATATCAGCTTGAAGAGTCCATTAGAACTCTGATCCCCCAAGTGATAACAGCTATGCACACATGCGTTTTCTGAACGAGCCAAGCTGGAACACTCACCAGCATCCTTGGGTTTGACCTTACACAGCCTTTATTCGATTAAGTCATTGTCCCATCCTAGTGGATGTTTTATGACCACCTGGACATCCCTACCTGTCCTCTGACCTGTTCAGATGGGCTTGGATGCCCAATCATCTGATACTGTACATGCCAATGCTAGCCGGCAGACCGCAAATGCACAAAACAACCTGTCTGCTTGAATGTGTGCTCTTTCTGAAATGGGCTGCTTTCGAAGTTTCTTGGCAAGCCTCTTTCCAACTGAAACTTATGCTGAGACTTTCCTTAAGGGAAACAGATAGACAAAAAAGCCAGGGAAGCTCAGACATCACACCCTCAGTTAAAGGATCTGTGATAACCGGAGAAATACTGCTTCCTGCAGCCTGGATCTACCTGCAGTTTGTTGCTGCTGACAGTAGAGACTGAACTCCTACTGTTGGGTTGACTCAGGCACTCGCTAGAGTCAACCCTCTCCAAGACACATCCTGACTTGCAACTGAATAAATGGCTTCAAAATTGTTTGGCATGTAATACTTCATAATAATATGCAACATTGTAATAGCACTTTTTGCGTGTGCGAAGTACTTCCCCTATATTCTATATATTATCTTGTTGTCATCCTTACAACAGCCTTGCAAGGCTAAGTCATTATTATGAACCCCATGTTGCAGCTGGGACTGAATGGGCCACCTAGTGAGTTTGTGGCAAAGGTGAGATTCAGTTCAAACCAAGGAAGTTCTGACTCACAGCTCAGTCTCTTAACTGCTATACTAGAACAGCTCATGTCTTGCTGCTTGGCATAGCTTGCCTTAAAGTATGCTGCAAGAATAAGACAAAGTGCCTTTCTTGCCTATTTCTGGCAATACCAATATGGGGAAACAACCCTAATAAGTATTCCTGTAAAATGTACATAAATACCGTATTGGTCTGAGTATAGAACTCACTTTTTTCTCCTAATTTAAGTTTTTAAACTAGGGGTGCGTCATATAATCAGGCTGTTGCAATTTAATGCCAGTGATTTACTTTTTTTTTTTTAATAGCACCAAACTTTAAGGGTGTGTCTTATAATCAGGTGTGTCTTATACTCGGGACAATACGGTATGTAAAATACCTGAAAAAACACTGCAGATTCTAAAACATTTATGTGCGATGACATTTACCTTCCTGTCTATAAGGGTGGACCCATCAGGAAGTGTGAGTGAGACAAATGTCAATATAGCCGGACAGGCAAGTAGCTGTGACCAGCAATAATGTTGGAGATTAAGTGACTCCCCTTCGGCAGGGAGAAAAGGGAGGAGGGAGGCAGAGGCAGTACAAAGGCTATGGTGTTTAGTAAAGAAAATTAAAACTCACACATAAGGGCAGGAAAGATTGGGCGAGTGAAGAACTCCAGCAGGAAGGCCAATACTAATATCCAACACTGAGTTCAATGACTCAGGGTAGAGTCTGAGAAATCTACAATTTCTCCTCGGTTTTTATAGGCTACAAATTACTTCAGGATGATTCATGGGTGCTTGCTACATGGGCAACTGAGGAAGTATTCCACAGCGCAGTATGTCTCTCCTTCGGCAGAATCGTCTCGTTTTTCTTTTTTGTCGAGGGATGCTCCTGTTCCCATTCACATTCCCCAAGTTTCTGCTGCAACAAACAACATTGCAGAGGAAATAAGACCATACAATGACTATGCTATAATCATGGATACAGAATAACATTTGAGCCTCTCTCATTTGTACCTGCTTGCCGTCAGCCTCCTTCAGCCTTCATTTGCATCCAATAATTATTTTGCCCTTCTTTATCTACATTTCAAGATATGTAAATCAGAGTGAAGTGGGGAGTGAATTTTGTCAAGTACTAATTAACTCAGCTAGGGTCCAATTTAGCATACATTAAAATCAGTGGGAGTTCTGCAGGATGCTCCGGCTTTTAGAGCCACAGAAATGGAAAACAACAACAAGCCTTATCTCTTTGACTAACCATGCAAACTATTCCACCCGTCCTTTGAAAAACCATTTCTGATTATTTCTGATAATTCCAGATAGGGTAATGAGGGATTCAAGCTTATTTCAGAAAGAATGAGCTTTGCCAAGAGTAAGGCAAATCTCATTTCATGTAATATTACGTGTACTTTGCCCTTGTGTAGAGTGACAGAGATTTGGAAGGTCTCTTGAGACATTGGATGGAGAAGAGGTTGCAAAAACAGCAGGGTAGCTAAAGAAACAGAAAGCTAGGCATAGGGAACAGTGCGCTGTAGCTAGTTACAGAATCGAAAGCAATTTTACATTCCAGCTTTGAAAATGCATCCGTTTACAGAAAGGAAACTGAAGGCGGCCCAGTAAAAACAAACAGGTAGAATAGGTAGTTCATGCCAAATGATGGGAATATTGAAAGGTGTTAGAAAGCTGGCTTGGGGGTGGGTGGAATTTAAATGGATTATACATTTGAATATTAAAAATGCAGTTGGACTAAAAGATTGAATAGTCTTTGTTTCTTGTATAAGAGGTTCTCGTGCCTAGGGCTCAGCACTAAAATTACTGTCAACGTCAGGGCTGTGTAGTGTCATCATGTGTCAAGTCACAATGATGCTAAATTGCTCTGAGCATGGGCAGATAGAGCCACCTCCTCAAGTAGGCTCTATGGGTGTAGTATCCTTAGTTCTCCAGTGGTTTCTAAGTAAAATATTCACGTAGAAAGAGATTCTTCTACAGAGGAGCTCTGGAAATAATTCAACTTGTTAAAGAAAAAAGAGCATTTGATGCTATTGCCCCCAAGACTGTGCTGGCATCAGATTGAGGGCAAAGCCCTGTACTGCCCCCCATGGTGCCCCCAGCCACCCCTTGTGGGTGCATCATGCTCTTCTACTGCCATCAGGTCAGCTTGGCCAGGTGGGCCCTCCGACAGATGTGGACTCTTGGACAATGCCTTGGCTGACGTCACCACTACATAAGGGAAATTTTATTTGTAATGTGGGTCTTTCACGACATGTCTTTAAGAATAAACTTTCCAGTTTAGTACAAGCTTGAAACTTGACTTGGGTGTGTGTTTTCCATTACCTGCTGTTGTGTCCCCCCATTTCACTTTTGATAATAACCGATTATTATTATAATAACCAATCTCCTTATTTAGATGGGAATGTTTACCTGTCTGTAGCTGTAGAGCCTTGTGAAGACATTACTGCCATGGGCAGTATCAATGATTTCAGCAGGGATGGGAGCCACGTGCTGGCAAGCCCTGCCTCCCACACTGATGTACTCTGTAGCTATGCCCCTCCCTCATTTCATGGACAGTATTTGTCTGAAGACATAAGAATATCAGAAGAGCCCTGCTGGATCAGGCTAAAGGTCCATCTAGTCCAGCTTCCTCTATCTCACAATGGCCCACTAGATTCCTCAGGGAGCACACAAGACAACAAGATACCTGTATCCTCTGGCATTGAGATAGCCTACTACTACAACTAGGAGGTTGCATATACCCATCATGGCTTGTAACCTGTGATGGACTTTTCCTCCATAAATCTGTCCACCCCCCTTTTAAAGGTATCCAGGCCAGCTGCCATCACCACATCCTGTAGCAAGGGGTTCCACAGATTAATTACACACTGGGTAAAGAAATATTTTCTTTTGTCCGTTCTAACTCTCCCGCTTTCAGTTTTAGTGGATGTCCCCTGGTTCTGGTGTTGTGCGAGAGGGAGAAGAACTTCTCTCTATCCACTCTCTCCATCCCACGCATAATTTTATACATCTCAATCATGTCCCCCCTCAGGCACCTTTTTTCTAGACTGAAGAGCCCCAAAAGCTGTAGCCTTTCCTTGTAAGGGAGGTGCCCCAGCCCACTAATCATTTTGGTCACTGTCTACCTTTTCCAGTTCCACTATACCCTTTTTGAGATGTGGCGGCCAGAACTGGACGCAATACTCTAGATGTAGATGTGGCCTTACCATCAATGGTATAATAATATTGGCCGTTTTATTCTCAATCCCTTTTTTAATGATCCAGAGCATGGAATTGGCCTTCTTCACAGCCACAAACACTGTCTCATAATCCTTCCCATGATGTAGAACACCAGGTAGAACACAGCCCAGATGAGACGGTCATTAGCTGCATATTGCTTCTCCCCCCACAACAATTTTGTTTCCAGGGGTTTTTTTTGTCACCGTTCACATAGGTTAATATATTCACTAAACCGAACCAAAGAAGAAGCACACCTGTTCATTAGTAGAATATTTAATTTGTCTTACTCATTTGTTAGTTGCCTAGGAACAAGAACTCCACTCAAGATGTGTTTCTATTAAAGTGTTTTGCTCTTAGGAAATCAATACTGAGCTGCTATTTTTGCATTTGGTGAAAAGACGAGATGCTTTGACACAGCGACAATTTCCAGTATACTTAAAGCTATAGCAGTGTGGTTGAAGGCCTATGATTTTGTTCAGCAGGGAGCATACCAGGGCTGTCTAAAATATCACCTTAGACAGAAATAGCTTCTTTATGCTGTGTCGGTCCAATGATCCATTTTCCGTGATGTAAATTTTGACTAAATTTTGATTTGAAGGTGAGGTCTTTTCTGGACTGGGATTTTTAACTAGAAATACCACAAATGGAATCTGGCAGTATCTATAGACTCCATAGTACACAGCTATGACCCCTCCTTATTGCACATTACAGTAAATTATGATGTAGACTTTGGACTTGAGGCTCTATTTTAAACCACTCACACAGCCCAATCTTAACTAACTTTCCTGCACTGATGCAGCAGTGCCAGCGCAGGCGACGCTGCATCCTGCATGGAAAATCAGGAGGTGGGAGGTCAACTCAAAGTAAGAGGACATTTGTTCCTTTGCCCTGGGGAAAGCCCTAGTCCCTGCAACAGGTCTACTCAGACCTACTGTATGTCTGCCATTTGACTAGGGCAAGTCCGAGTGGATCCGTGTCGGCAGATCGGGCCTGGGAAGGGGGTTAGGATACGGCGCGCACAAGCGCAACCAATCCTGCCCCCTCCTGGGCCCAATCTGCCCATCCCACCCCTGTTGCCGCTCCCTGCCCATTCCGCCCCCTCCCTGCCCTCCCCCAGGTCTGTTCTACCCCCTAGGCTGGCTTACTTGCTCCAGTGTGTGTTACTCTCTGCACTGGCACCAGCAGGATGGCAGGGCCTTCCTGCTGGCACTGGTCTCTGGCACGCTGTCACCATGGGCTTTATGGCACATTTATGACAGTCTGCGCTGGCGCAGCACGTACTACACCTGCGCAGAGGCCAGTTAGGATTGAGCCATCAATCAGGAACAAGAAGAATTCTCAGTCTAGACCAGTGATGGCGAACCATTTGGGCTTGGTGTGTCAAAATTTTTGAAAATGCCTAATTTGACTCTGCTGGTGTCACACCAGTGGTGTGTGTGTGTCCCCCCAATAACTTTTAATAGTACTTTGACTATTGCTACTTTTAATAGTAATTTTGAATTGAACTGAACACAAAATGACTATAGAACACATTGCATTTTATTTATCAATTAGTGACTTTTTGGTTGCTGAGTTTTACTAGATAATAATTTGAAAGAGGTCTGCCAAAATCCCTGCCCTAAATGTTCAAGACAAGCCTGTAACACTTTTGCGAAACTATAAGGTGTGTCGGGGCCCGGGGGGAAAACACTGGCGTGTCACCCAAAATGACCTTGCATGTCACCTGTGATCATGGATCATCTCTAGAAATTAGAAGGAGGAGGAGATTATGTAAGGCTCACTCCTTGAGCTTCAGGTGTGAAGGAAGCACTGAAAGACTAAACAGTAAAGAAATATCTAGCCTTCTTGTGCACTGAAGCTTCATCTAAACGTTCTACATACCATTCCTCCACACACCATATCTGTAACATTTAAAACTGCTCCTCACTTGGATCTTCCTGTTCATGTGGAAAGTTTTACTATCAGTGATAGATGCTTCTCAGGAACAGCAGTTCTCTGAAGTAGGAATTTTCCATGTAATCTTGAGAGAAGCCACATACTGAGTGGCTCACAATGTAATAGCTCTGGTGCAATGCTAATGCCAAACAGGTTACACACAGTACCGTCCATATATAGACATGTAAATCAGAGCTCAGAGAATCTCTTTTGTACAGAGATGGGTTCCTCCATGTACAGAGTTTCTTACACATTTCAGAGCATCATCTAGAATTTCTAGAAGTAACCAAGGAATCTGTTGCTTTTTTCACAGGTATGAAATTAACAAACTAAAAAGGGAATTAAAGCACATGCACTGCCTGCTATCTAAATTAAAGAGAATGAAACAGTATTGGCACCAGATTTCTGCAGACCCCTGGGGCAAAGCCAAAAGCTGGATCCCCCATGGTGCATTGGCCTCATGTGGGTAACAGGTAAAAATGGATCCTCCTGTCTTCTCCACTGGTCTATGAGAGCATCTCTTCTTAGAGCAGCTGCGATGATGCAGGGGCCTCTGAAGAATGCTCTCATTTGTAGATGGGGGTGCTTGATGCAGCAGCAACACAAGTCCTGTTGCCAACTTGCATCACTACTACCACTAGTATTGAGGGGTTCAGTTCAGGGATCATTATGGCCTGGAACATTTTCCAGGTTTATGGCCCTTGGAAAATGGGGCCATGGAAATTGGTCAGTGCCAACCTGGCTGCCTCCTTACAGTACCATTGGAATTAAAAGGGGCACTGCAGAGGAGCAAACAAGCAGGTTGGTAGGCCAATGGGAGCTTCCTTCCCAAGGCAAGAGCACAGCACAGGCTAAAGGATAAAGCACGTCCCTCCCCCATGCAGTGGTCCCAATCAGAATCAACCCCCCCTCCCCCGTGACTGCTATTTAGTAAACAAAAATTAAACAGATCAGGGCCAATGTTGTGCTTAACATATAATATATAATATATAGTTTGGTGCTTAGACTTAAAACTAATATGAGAGAATAAAAAGAGAATAAAAAGAATGGGATGGAGTCAGGTGGGGAGACAGGATTTCAAATTAAATGCTATTGGTAAATGCAAACAAATTCCAAGAAGCACAATGGGCTTTAGCCCTTAAAGGCACATAATCTCTGCCAATGTTCAAGTAAGACAAAGCAAGAAAAACTGACACAGGATAAAAACGACCACGTCTTACTGTACATTCTTTCCCCATGGTACTCTGTGATTGGGGATTTCCACATGGAAAGAAGATCTATCAGATTGTTGGACATATTGACTGGAAATGTGTTATGTATGGAGAGTTCACACATCATCAAACCCCCCCCCCCCATCTCTCTCTCTCTTTCCCTTCCTTCCTAGATGATGTTGGCTTAAATAAATAAAATTTAGACCCCAATTATAAGGCTCCTGCTGGTGGAACACATGTTCTGCCAGTGGAAGTGCCGGCCTGGAGGTGGAAGTGATGTGCTTCCAGGTGGCAGCCATGCACACAGGCTGGCAGAGAGGTCTTCCACTGGCAGTGCCAGTAAGTTGGTAGTGGGGGTGGGTAGTGGAGATAGGCAGTGGAAAGAACAGGGTGGGGTGGAACAGGGGAGTATCTGGGTGTGGAGGGGGTGGGCAGGAGGTGGAATGGGGAGGGGGTGGATCCTGGTGGCACAGGTGTGTGTCAGGATCCTATCAACATTCCCTCTCTTCTTCCCTCTCCCTTACTGTCCTCGGTTCTGCACTAACAACATGGCCACTGCTGCAGATCTGAGGAGATCCATTCAGGCAGTGGAGGCTTGCCCCAGGGTAAGGAAATGAAAATGTTCTCCCATGGGATGCAGTGTGCACTCCATTGGCACAGCTGCATCAGCGGGGTTTCATTTTAGTTAGGATTGGGCTATTAAAAAATGGAGACCCTCGTGGCTGCATATTTGGGACATCATTAATTTGTATTGTGTTGTTTTATGACGAATGCCAAATTAAACGAAAAGGTCCAATTTGCTGAGTTCTTCCATTCCTCCCAAACCAAATGTACAGTCCTATTACACAGTACCATAGGGCCCAGCTTTATCAGCATGGGCTTACCTAATATAAAGCAAGTTATGTAGGATCCTGATCAGGACCAAATTCCTTATTCTCGTGCCCTCTTTTTCCAGTCATCAAGGATACATAAAGACAACTGGGCTGTGTTTCCGTTTTGCAGCCTCAAGCAGAGATGGCCGAAAAGGTCACTTGCGTCAATTAAATTAGCACAGCTGTGCCATAAATAGATGTAGAAGGAACTGAGAGAAGGGCACAGAGAGGGATGAAGTGCATAGTTTTCATTGAAAACTTTTCATGATGAATGTATTATTCACATGGGGGGGGGGGGGAATGGGACACATCCCTCACCAGCTATCCCCTTTCCAAATAGGCTTCTTATTATTATTGCATATCTGATTTTCTGACATCCATCCAACGTTTGAAACCAGGCAGAAGAACCCACCATCCACCTTGGACCTGAAGCTCAAATCTATTGCATGCAACTCAGAATGTTTGGTCTGACTGGGGAGAGTATGCTCAGAGAGAGAGAGAGAGAGAGAGAGAGAGAGAGAGAGAGAGAGAGAGAGAGTACAGTGTGTGTGTGTACAGGTAGTTGGGGCAAGGAGACACGGTTGCACGTATAATGCGTCAGACTGTGCAGCCTACCTCAGTCTGTTGAGAACCGGAAGGGAGGAAGGAAAACCTGAATCTAGCAGCATCCACAAGGATGTTTCTCACCTTAGATTGGATTTTTGAAAAATAAAGAAAATGCAAAGGCATCACCATTAGCTAATGCATTTCTTTTTGAAAACCATTTGCAACATTGGATTTTGCATGTTTCTGAAATTAAACAATAACTTGTATTGTATCAGGTTTTGTTCATCACTTTATTAACATGGGCTCTGTATCCCCTCCTGACTCCACAATTCCACTTGTCTCCTCTGTAGACTTATAGAAAACTTTATGTTCATCATCATGGGTGCCATTGCAGTGTGGCTTGTGAAGATCAAGTCTACCAACTCAGTTACAGTATGTTTGAGCTTCAATTACGCTTGTATGGTCAAGCTTCTAGTTAATGTGCTGATGGTTACATTTGTGTGACTACAGCTTGAGAGGTTTACAGATATAATTTGTACTGGTTTTAGTTCCTTGCATGTCAGTGAGACGTCAACATTCATGGTGATTCGTCAATAGTCCTTTTCATATTTTACATGTGTTAAATACTGTAAGAGCAATTTTTGTGGTTCAGGTACTTTATAACATTTTTAAGATCAGATTTTTAAAATAAAAATATATGTTCTGCAACAAAAACATTTAAAAGTTGGGTTAAAAGCCATGTAAAATACTTTATAATAAAAATGTATTATAAAGTATTTTTACATGGCTTTTAACCCGACTTTTAAACATTCTTGTAAGTGGACCCCTGGTGGGGAGTCCGGCAGTGGGGTACTAAGGGGTAGGTACCCCTCTTCGGGGGAATCCCTGAGCGTCTCTGGTCCAAGACCCTCCAGCGGGTCCGGAGGCCTCTGTCCCCAGCGGGTGTGGGGTGAGGGGTGGCTCAGCAACAGGGAGGCTATAGTGGCCTCAGAACAGCTGGAGGGCGGGGGGTCGCTTTTACCCTGGCGTCCGCCTCTCCCGGGAGCTGGCTGGTCTTAGGCTTGGAGGGAAGACACGGCCTCCCTCAAGCCTCACAGCCAACTGCCTCATCATCGGCCCGGGCTTGCTTATATACCCCCCTCTCCCCTGGTAGTCCCACCCCCTGGCTGATTGGCGGGTGGGGTGAGCCTATGGGGTCGCTGCCCCTGCGTTTCGAAGATCTGCATCGGCTGGCGTGGGGCCGAGCGTGTCCTTTCGACATGGGATGAATCAGCGAGGGCCTCCCGCCTGTAGGCGGGGCCGGGGGCTCGTCGCTGAGCCCTCCGGGAGCCTGGAAGAACGCGGACCTCGTCAGGCTCGTCAGGCTCGGAGCCTCGTCAGGCTCGCTGCTGTCCTGGCGGGGACCCTGGAGCCCTGCCCATCGTCTCCGCCGGCCACAGGGGTGAGTCCGGGGACCCCGGGGGCGCCCAGACAGTTCTTGTTGCATTGTGTCTGGCCATGACAGTTTCAGAAATTTCTTAATATATGTTCTGTTCCTATATTAGATCTCAAAATTCCAGCTGCTCTGAGTGAAGTAGAAGGCATTCAGACATTTTGAAGCCAGCATTTACATTTTAAAATGCAAGTACTGTACACCATTAATATTCTCTTAAAATGCATTCCTTCCAAAAATATCCCTTTAGGCAAGCTAATGCTTTAAAATAGCAGAGGATTTTAAGAAAAAAAAGAGCTAATGCCAAAGCTAATGTAAAACTGTGGATGACTATTCATAAGCAACGCCTTGCATTATTCATGCATGCCTAATGTTGAGTGCTCAGATTTTTTTGATAACTAATATGAAACATAAACAGCCCAATCCTACCTAACTTTCCCTGCGCCAATGCAATGGGGCCAGCACAGCTTGCACTGTATCCCACAGGGAAAGTGAGGAGGCTGGAGGTAAGGAGACATGGTGTAGTGATTTGGGAGTTGGACTTAGACCTGGAAGATACAGGTTCAAATCCCTGCTCAGCCACGAAGCTTCCTGGGTGACCTTGGGCCAGTCACTATCTCTCAGCCCCACCTACCTCACAGGGTTGTTGTGAGGACAAAAAGGAGGGGAGGAAATATATACACCACTCTGAGCTCCTTGGAGGAAGGGTGGTATAAAAATGTGAAAAATAAATAAATAAATAAATAAATAAATAAATAAATAAATTTGTCCCCTTGCCCTGGGGAAAGCCCCAGCCTGCACAATGGGTCTACATGGACCCGCGTCAGCTATATCGCTGGTGCAAGTCCAAGTGGATCCGTACAAGTGGATCAAGCTTGGGAAGGGGGATAGGATGCAGCGCGCACCAGCACCACCGACCCCCTCCCCCTCCCGGGCCCGATCCACCCATCCCCTAATAATTTAATTTAAATTGTTTAATTTGATTTAATTTAACATCATTTAAATTAAATTATGGTGTTTAATTAAATAATTTACACAAATATTTATTTATTTATTTATTTATTTATTTATTGTATTTCTATACCACCTTTTCTTCACAGACTCAAGTGTGGTTTACATAGGCAGCCAATTCTAAATCCCATTTTTTCAAATGGGTTTTTTTTTTTACAAGTATTGTTCTATGAGAACATAGAACTCTCAATTCCCAGATGTTTCCTTTTGAAGTGCAGCCACATCCTGGCTATGCGTCTGCCTTCCAAGCTTTTTGCAGCAGCCCCAGGTCTCCCTCAGTCAGTTCTCAAGGTGTGATCCATCTTGCCAGCTGACTACCTACGCATTCCACACACTCCACACTCACAGTGCCTTTGCAAGATCTGTCAGTGGCTCAATAACTGTGAGGTTTATTGGGAGATAGCAGGGAGAGGGCAGCAGCATCAAGCCATCCTCTTTCCCTGATGCTGTTACAATTCCTGGCTGCTGCTCCATATCTCAATGCAACACCAGGAGACAGTAACATAGCACTGGGAGAAGAAACAGATGATAGTCTACGGCTGTTGCTGTTCCCTCCCCCTCTTTCTCTTCTTGCACCATCTTATAAGTCCTGGATGCTCCACCTCACTGATGCAGCTGGGGAAGAAAGAGGCCAGTCTGCCGCAGTAGCTGCTCCCCACCATTGCCAAGGCAGGTAAGAGTCCTTCACTGCTGTCTGCCTCTATAGCTGCAGGTGGCAGCATGAACCAGGACTTGGTGCTCATCTGCTGCCCAATTCCCAGGCCCCACGGGGATAGCTAGTGTGCTTTAGAAAGCACATGTGCTTTCTAAAGCATGCATGGGGGGGGGAGTGCCATTGGGACTCTCAGAGGTTGGTTGCCCCAAGGTCCTCCAAGAGCTGGAGTTGCCACTGGTACTAACCTTTCTCTGGCCCCTTCAAGCTACTTACAAAGCACGGCAACATCATCTATCACTTCATAAGCCCTCCATAATCTCTTCCCTTTTCTGAGTGGCATCTATAATATCACACACTATACAGCAGTACCTCCCATAACGCTGGTTCCTTTACCAGCGTTTACCAGCGTTACTCTTTGTCTTGGAGTGATTGGCAGTCCAATCACCTTTCTTATTCTAGTCAATAGAAGCGAGCAGTGCATTCTGGGCCAATCAGCTCCAGTTTCCTGCCTATAGATGAACAATGGATTCTATAGAGCTGTTTCATATAGCAGGTGACTTTCCAGAACGGATCCCCCGTATGAGAGATATTACTGTACCCTGGAGGCAATTTCATCATTGTTACCTGTTTTATTTCTATCCTTCAGAAGGCCCAACAGCGTGAACACACCATGCATGAATTGTACGTCAGAGGTTGTTTCCAATGGCTCCAGGACTTTGACTGGAGCTTTGTATTTTGTTAATTGAAAAAGACTCAAAAGATCATTCCATCCACATCTCCACTTAATTTGATTTGATGAGCACCGTGTAGCTCCAATGTGCCCAGATATAAATCTTACTCCAAATAATGCAATCTGCCTGTTATACAAATGTATTGGATGCTGCCCAAGGCTTTTGGATGTAAGAGGTTGTACTGCATATGAAATAATATATGGCAGCTTCCAAAAGTGTGTGTAACAAGTTCCTGAGTGCTCTTGGCTGAAGTTCCTTAGCAGTGCATTTTCAGGCCAGGAAAAGAGTCTGCTGTTCAGTTTCGCCCTCTCATTTATAATCTCTGCCAGAAAACAGGCAGGAGATCATACGCCTGCACACCTTGCATAACCACAGTACAGTGCGTGAAAGGAAAGCAAACTTTTTTTTAACCATGTGCATGCTAAGGACACACACTAAAGGGAACATAGGAAACTGCCTTACATGGAATCAGACTAAGTGTCCCCCTATCCCAGTACTGTGTCCATCAACTGACAGCAGTTCTTCAGTGCTTCAGGAAGGAAACTTTATCTGCCCCAATGGGATTACTGCGGATTGAAGCTGGGACCTTTTGTAAGCAAAGCATGTGCACTTCCACTTAGCTGTGGCCCGGCCCTCCTGGGGGGGGGGGGAAGTTCCCCAAAGCATGCATACATGGTGTACCCATAGTTTTAAAGCCAGTTTCTTTGCCTGTTACACATTAGGGAATATCTCATGGGGACCTACAGTAGGAGCGAGAGACTCAAACTTCAATGCTAGACACATTCACTTGGGTCTTGGGAGGAAGTCCCAATGAACTCAGCAGGACAGACTTCAAAGTAAGCATGCATTTGCAGCATAGTCCTATGTATGCTTACTCAGAAGTAAGTCTCTTTGAGTTTAGTGGTTCTTACTACTCTCTTACTGCATTTACAAGTAAGTGCAGATATTATTACAGCTTTGTAACCATGTGCATACTTATTACTTGGGAGTAAAACTCACTCAACTCACAGCTAATCCTTAGTGTGCCGCCTGATGGCGGTGCACCTCCCGCTCTGGCGCTGACTGCCGTAAAGCAGTCAGCAGCAGTCTGAAAAGCCTCCCCAACAGTGCGCTGAACATCGCGCTCCCAGGGACACCGACGGAAAAACCTGCGCCTTCCCAGTCGTCCTGGAGGACCTCTGGGTGTGCGCTGGGAAAGGTAAGCCGGCAGGAAGGCAAAACGGGGGTGGAGAGGGGCGAATCTGGGCAGGGAGGGGGCAAAACTGGGTGAGGTTCATAACGGGGGGAGGAGGCCACGGGATGGGGATGGGGGGATGCTCTCCCCCAGGGGGACTGGGGAGGCCGCGGGAGGGGGATGATCTGTTGCAGAAGGCCTGTGCCGGATCCTTTCCCCCTTCCCTGCAGCCTCCTCGCCCCTTTTATCTCCTCGGACATATGCTAGCAAATTTACTAGCATAGGCCTGAGGAGACCTGTTGTGGGGACCATGAGGCTTAGACAGGGGTCAGGGGGTGGCGCAGTGAACTGCTGAACCATGAGCTGTCGATGGAAAGGTCGGCAGTTCGAATCCACAACGGGGTGAGCTCTCGTTGCTTGGCCAGCTCCTGCCAACCTAGCAGTTCCAAAGCATGTTAATAAGAGTAGATAAATAGGTACCGCTTGCGGGAAGGTAAACAGTGCTCCATGTTCCAGCCGCATGCTACGCGCTGAGGCAAGGAGAGTCATGCCGGCCACATGACCATGGAGGCGTCTTCGGACAACGCTGGCTCTTCGGCTTTGAAATGGGGATGAGCACTACACCCTAGAGTTGGACGCGACTGGACTTAATTGTCAGGAGTCACCTTTACCTTTACTTTCCCTGCAGAAGCCTCCCGGTCCCGCTCCCCCTGCACAGGAAGCAGTGACTGCCATTT
Source organism: Plestiodon gilberti rubricaudatus (assembly GCA_026170595.1). NCBI lineage: Eukaryota > Metazoa > Chordata > Lepidosauria > Squamata > Scincidae > Plestiodon > Plestiodon gilberti. Next base: position 64,012,822 of record JANXHW010000002.1, read on the forward strand.
TGGCGCTGCTGCATTGGCAGGGCGTGAAAAGGATAGGATTGGGCAAGTGAGTCTTATGAGTATACATGCAGAGGATCGGGGTCAGTGCCAGTGCCAGGTTTCTGGAAGTCCTATGGCAATCCCCTGCACTACCCCCCCCCCCCATGGTGTCCACTGATGGTGCATTGGTGGATACGTAGCATGGTCAGATTAAAAGATTGGAAAGTTATTTGATTGTTCATTTGTTAGTACTTTTAGACATGAACAAGAACAATAGATATCTGCTGAAGGCCTGTAGTAGATGTTGTGTCTGTAGGAAAGCTCCACCCTTGCCCAGATAATCCTTGTTTCAATGTAATTCTATGGCCCATGGGCTTTAGTGGGAATATTGGTGGTGCCAGAGGCGAAACAAGGGTGGAGCGAAGGCAAGTAGTTTTGCAAGACTCCGTTACACTGGAGTCAGCGGCCCCTCCCCCTTGCTGTTGGAGCCATTCCAGCAGCAACAGGGGAGTGTCCTGCGTGTTGCCTTTGCTGCCTATTGCAAACAGGGACAATCTGTTTGTAAACACTGCATTTAGCACTGAGACTAAACTCCTTGATGCCAGTCTACTAAACACCTCAAGATGGCAGTCTAATACTTCTACATCAGGTCCAAGGGAAGGATTTGCTTGCAGCAATCTTGCAGAATCCTATTGCACACACTCTATTACATTGTTTGTTGCAAGAGGTCTCAAGGAATCCAGTAGAACTTCTAAGTACTAATGCACTTTTGCTAGGTGTGAAACAGTATTCTTAATATTTTTAAGGTTTGTTTTGTTTTGCTGAGATGGGCTGTCCTTTTGGATGTTGCTGCTGGAATCAATCAAGAAGAAAGGCTTGATTTTGCTATCACCTATACTGAGTTCCTACCAAATTAACATTATTGTTCCTTCATAATGGCAAGAGCAGACAGCAAAGAACCTTCTACCATGCCTTATACTAAGTCAGACCAGTATCCGACTAGATCAGGATTGTCTGCACTAAAAGACTGCAGCTCTCTAGGTTTCAGATAACACTCTTTACCAGTCCTTGAAATTCCAGGGCTTGAACATGGAGTCTTGTACATTCAAGGTACATGTTCTTCTACTGAGCCATGGCTCCATTCCTGAGGTGCAGCCACTTACACCCCTGCAGGATGGGACTTGCAAAAAAAAAAATCCTTAGTATGAGAATAGAGGTCTTGCAAGTGTGTCACTACTGTATTTTCATCTGAGAAATATTGGCTTATGAAAGAAATGAATGTTTTCATTCACCCTGCAATAGGCCTGTTCTCCATTGATTTAAAAGCCAGAGAGATAGGTGATTATGTTAATGATATGCCGGAAAAGCGTAATTGTCCTACAATGTGATGTCAACAATTCAAAATATACTGTAGCTCAGCAGCCACAACAGGAGGAATGGTATTTTGTGCTCACACATTTTAGCGTTCATGTGCATGTCTGTCTATGGACGTGCTGTGCTCTACAGACCTGCATTCATTCCCCACTTAGAGATGTAACTTCCTTAACCAAAAGAATCATGACATTAGCAATTGATATTAAAGACATTTTAACAAGCCATCCTTAGAAGACAAAATAGGGACAGACATCTACCAGGCACGGGTACCAGAAAATAGAGATTGTGCCTGGTAAACAGAGAGTTGAACTTTGTCTCCTCTGTTGCCCTGCTCTATGATGAGCATTGTAGCTTGAGAGACGCATAGGCCAGGAGCCAAAAGCATGTCCATATAACATCCATTTTATTTCCTTTTCCATTTTATTGCAGTCAGTATCCCACCAGTATTTAAGGGATAATGAAAATGGCCTATTCATTCAGGGGGAAGCCACAAAGGACAACAAAAGACCGCTCTTTTTCAGAATGGGTGTTTGGTGATGAAGGAAAGGGAGGAAGTGGTAACTAGTACTCACTCATGCCCCATAAGCCCCCACAAATCTAGGATTATGGACCTATTTGCATATGCTCCTACTTACAACCTAACTCCAACATCTGCATGCCAGACAGATACATCCCGTTTGTGCAAGAGTCATCTACTTGGGGAGATTTTAAATCTGCTCATTTCTTGACATCCAGTCCTACACCCCAGTTTTCAACTTCCACACACATAGAACTTGTGCCTATGTGTGTCACACAGTAGTGAACATTGTGTGCTTACTTGTCCTGTCAGATTGCTTTGCGACCACATACAGCTGCCCACAAGGTGCCATCTCACTACAGCCTAGTGGTGTGATAAATGTTTAGTGTTTGTTTTGTGAATTTAGGGGTGATTCAGATTAACTGCAATCTCCACAGAGGGCAGTACCTGTGGTGGTGGTGGTGGGAGACATGTATATCCATGCTTTCCTTCCAGATGACAGGGAAAGCCAATTGGGAGTATTTGTTCCCTCAATACTGACCCTCAAAGGATTACATTGTATGTATTGACCCTTTGAGAGAATTTGACACATGTGTTTATGTTTGTTATTTGATTTGTCTCCCACTTTTGAATCCAGAAGTATCGCCCAAAGTAGCTTACATTAAACAAGAAACACATTACAGTTACATAAGGGCTGCTTCTACCCCCTTCTATCTCCTGCCCAGCATAGATCTAGGACAGCATATCCGCCCCCGCCCACCCGCCCATGTCAATTTTCATTAGGTCAGCTTATGGACTATCATCTACCTCACAAGCTGCCAGCCTGACTGCTGGCAACTGAGGGCACTGTTGCCTGACTGTGTACTTCTAACTCCCATCTCCTGAGGACAACATGTCTTGTCTTTGTCCAAGGACAGGGAAAGAAGAGCCAGTGTGGTCAAGACAAAATGGATCTAGTACTGCCCACTCAGGGATTCACCTTCAGCAGATCCTGTGGACGAAACTGAGCAGTGAAGAACCTTAAACGTTCCCACTTGTCTTAGTATAACTGGAAGTGGAAGATCTTCTAGTTCTACGCATGTATTAATGCAAATTATACTTCATATTTGCATGTTTCCCATTTATGTTTAACACACATCCTAGTGGTGAAAATGACATGTGTTTATCTCATCTATGGTATTAAATGCAGTTTTTCTCCATGACAGGGAATCCATGTGGAGAAATTGGCTTGTGAGACACAACCATATTAAAGCGTTCACAAGGCTGATTCATCATCACCCCCCAAATCAGGTCATAACAACACATCGGAACAGGCATTGAAAAAGGCACATATTCTAAAACCACATAAGGCATTGGTGAAGCGAGGGATTGTCAGAAGTCTCAGAAGTTGCAAATGTAATTAGGAATTATGCATGGTGGAGCTTTCCTCCCTTGGTCCCAGGGCATGGTCTTGTCTTGACTGGACACATTTCTTATTTCCCTTTGTGAAGATGTATGTGTGTGGGATCTTCAAATATTTGTCAGTTCACACACTTTATTACTGGTCCTTGAGGGCCCAACATTAACACCTGCTCACTCTCACTTCCTTTCACTGTTTGATCTCCCAGTAGGCACTATTACTGAATATTCAGAATGTTGTGTGTTGGTGAGTCATGTGTAATCTTTGCCAATTAAACACCTTTCGCATGTCATTGAGTTGTCTACAACTTCTTCATGGTCAAAATGTAACCCCACAAAAGCAGCGGTCTTGTTCTTTAATGCCAACTAAGATTGTCCAAATAAATTACAAGCTTCCTAGCCCATGGAAGTACATGTTAATCATTCATAACCTAAGTTTGTGACCTTGGAACTCTAGGAATCAATGCCTTTGCTCTCCACATGTGGCTTCATTGGATGAATTAGGTCAGGACACCTTCAAGTCAAGGGCAAACCAATGACATCTCACTTAAAATAAATTTAACTGTATGCAACCTTGCCTATCATCATATCAGATAAGTAGGTAGCAGCTCAATCCGACTTTACTTTTGTGCCAGTTTAACCAGCGGTGCAGCGAGAACGGGAGGCCCCAGAACGGAAAAGGGATTCAAATCCCCTCCAAAAGAGGAATTCAAAGGGGATTTGAATCCCTTTTCCATTCTGGGGCCTCACGTTCTTGCTGCACTGCTGGTTAAGGTAAAGGTAAAGGTATCCCTTGACAATTAAGTCCAGTCGTGTCCGACTCTAGGGAGTGGTGCTCATCTCCGTTTCAAAGCCGAAGAGCCAGCGCTGTCCGAAGACGTTTCCATGGTCATGTGGCCGGCATGACTCAACACCGAGGCGCATGGAACGCTGTTAACGTCCCGCTGACGCGGTACCTATTAATCTACTTGCAATTTCTTGCTTTCGAACTGCTAGGTTGGCAGGAGCCGTCGCACGGATTCGAACTGCCAACCTTTCGATCGACAGCTCATGGTTCAGTGGTTTAACCCACTGCACCACCCGCTGGTTACAACGGCACACAAGTTAAGTCGGATTGCACTGTAAGTTTCTTTATCACTTCAGTACAGAAATGTTTATGAAGTTGTTACTTGTCCACTGTAAGGCTACAGAATATTACGTTCCAGTTATTTATGTGCAAAAATCCAAATCTGTGCAATTTATATGAAACTTCAACCTAGCATTTTAGCATTCACTAAAAAACAAATGAACAGGACAGATATAAATTGGAGTAGAGCAGGGGTGGGGAACCGGCGGCCCGCGGGCCGGATCTGGCCCCAGGAGCGATCCGGTCCGGCCCGCGTGAAACCGGACCCGAATCAATCAGGTCCGGCCCGCGCGAGCAGACCGGAGGCTCCGCCAGCCCCACCGGCCCCCCTGCGCGCTCACCTCGGCGTGACTCCTTTCGAATCCGGCTGCTTCTCCGTGCAGAAGCAGCTGGATTCGAAAGGAGACGCGCCGAGGGGAGAGCGCGCGGCGCGCTCACCTCACGCGACTCCTTTGGAACCCGGCTGCAGCCGGATTCAAAAGGAGACGCGCCGAGGGGAGAGCGCGCGACTCCTTTGGAACCCGGCTGCAGCCGGAGTCGCACCGAGGGGAGAGCGCGCAGCGCGCTCACCTCGCGCGACTCCTTTGGAGCCCGGCTGTTTCTGTTTCACACGGCCCGCGGGACATTTTCCCCATGGGAAAATGGCCCTCCATCGGAAATAGGTTCCCCACCCCTGGAGTAGAGTTTTGGTTACTTGAAAGACTTCTCCCCAACACTTGAATTCTGTGACACTGTGGGGGATCTGGTTGTGCCTCTACTCTCCCCCACCAGTCTCACCCATTTTCCACTGCAGAGCTCACTGGGTCCTCCCTACTAAGGAAAATGAACAGAAGAGATCAGAGACCACTGGGAGATAGGGGGTGTCTGGAGCTATGGGACGGGGGAAATGAGAGAAGGAAGTATCTATATTGTGAGTGTTGTGGCTGAATGTTAAAATGTAAAGGAAGGGAATATTGGAAGATGAGAAGCCTTAACCTTAAGAAGTCTTGTCATGTTTTTTAAAAAACATGTCATGTTTTAAAAAACAAGAAGTTTTTTAAGAGGCTTAAAAAAGGAAACCCTTGGGCAAAAGACGCCACCTTCCCCCATGAGCGACTGTAGGTCAAACTGTATTCATTAGTACCTGGTGCACAACACCAGAACCAGGGGACACGCACTAAAATTGAGTGGAGGGAGAGTTAGAATGGACAAAAGAAAATATTTCTTCACCCAGCGTATAATTCATCTGTGAAACTCCTTGCCACTCCTTGATGTGGTGATGGCACCTGGCCTAGATGCCCTTAAGAGGGGTTTGGATAGATTCATGGAGGAAAAGACCATCACAGGTTACAAGCCATAAGCAACCTCCTGGCTTTAGAAGTAGGTTTTTTCTATGCCAGGTGCAAGGGAGTGACAACGGGAAACAGGTTATCTTTGCCAGGTGCAAGGGAGTGAAAATAGGAAACAGGTTATCTTGATGTCTGTGTGCTCTCGGCATCTGGTGGGGCCACTGTGAGATACAGGAAGCTAGACTAGATGGGATTTTGGCCTGATCCAGCAAGGCTCTTTTTATGTTCTTATGGGGGGGGGGGGAGGTCCAGAATCAAGGAAACATGGAGCTTGGCTTGCAGGCCAGGTGTCTCCAATTCTGTTAGAAAGGGCTCCAGTGAAGTAACTGGGAATCAAGTTCCTGTGACAGTACTATTCTTTGCTTACCTGTGAAAATAAAAGAGAACTTCCCTACTGAAGTTCTGCTGTCTCCTTATGTCCAAGGAGGCAAAAAGGCAGTCTGAAAACAGGTGAGGCACATCACCCTTATAGGGAATCTCTGGCCTGTGAGCCCTTTTTCAATTAAATCACCATTTGCTGAGGACTTTATGGTTTAGTACAGCTGGTTTAACTCAGTTTAGTCTTCCAAAGTACATTTTAAAATTCTGTGTCTGTTGTAAAGATCATTGTGATGATCCCTCCCAACCCCCTGTGGTTTGTCTGTAGCATGCAGCTTACGCTTCCTTTGTGGAACCTGGCGGCAACATTTATGGTTCAAAGTTAACATGGATTTCTACTCAGCATATCTCTGTTTTGTTCAAAACATTTGGAAGATAAAGCCCACTAGCTTTCATGCAATAATTATTCATCAAGTTGGGTCCCTGCAATGCAATTGTCACAACTGTGTGAAACGAAACCTTTGAAAATGGTTTGTTCACGCAGACTTGGCATTGCGTGGCAGAGACCAGACTTGATTTTGACAATCATGCAAGTGTAGTCACCCGAGTGTCACCTGAATGTGTCTTACATTCATGGGGAAGGGGGAGACCTTCTTTTTATATAGATGAAGAACTGTCAACTTTATGGTGCTGTGTGAATGCATGTCTTTCTTACTGAAAATCATACAAAGTACTAAAAACAGTCAGGGTTAAATTTTACACAGCAGTTATTTATTTGTTACCATCCAGTACTGACCAGCAAAGGTGAGTCATGCTCAGTCATGCCATACCAGTACAGTAATGGCCCATTACTGGCCCATGCTGTACTGGCATGGCTAAGCACAACTCACCTTTGCAAATGGATATTCAATCATATTTTTTCAGTTCAGACAGGGAAGAGGCTGTATGTCAGTGACAGAGGACATGACTTGCAGAAGGTCCCAAGCTCTGAGCACAATGCTATACCGGCCTTCGCCGGCGGGACAGGCCTCTGCTTTGTCGCAAACGTGCCATAAAACACATTGTGACAGTGCAGAGGCCTGTCTCACTGGCAGGGAGGCCAGTGCCAGCAGGCCTCCGCCGGGGACAGAGCTGCACCCACCGGAGGCAGGTAAGCTCTCCACCAGCTGGCAGGGAGGCGGGGGGAGGGTGGCGGGATGGAGGCATTTCGGAGCAGGGAGAGAGCCTTCCTTCCTTCCTTCCTTCCTTCCTTCCTTCCTTCCTTCCTTCCTTCCTTCCTTCCTTCCTTCCTTCCTTCCTGTCTCCCCAACTCCATGCCAGTTAGTTTCCCACTACTCCAGTGTTGGTGCCTGCCACAAGATGCCCAAAGAAAGAACCAGTGCCAGGGGATTGCACTCTTTGGCTGCTTCTTCCCCCCTTCCCTTGTGAGGCTGTTTATATGTCTGCTTGGGGAAGGACTGCCCCCTAGAAAAAGAAATGTTTATTACAGACTACTTGAAGAAAAATCCTGCTAGATTACTATTGGAGATGCACAGACCTGGAGAGATGAATTGGAAAACATGCACAGAGAGAGAGAGAGAGAGAGAGAGAGAGAGAGAGAGAGAGAGAGAGAGAGAGAGAGAGATGTGATGTGATGCACTAGCGTCGCTGCAGGGGGGCGGAGCTCTAAGTTCCGCCGAGGCTCCGACCCTCCGTCACACCGGAGCATGAAAGCGGCCCCGCCCCCTCACCTTCAAAACCATTCAAGGCGGTGAAAGCGCTGCTTTCACCACATTGAATGGTTCCGAAGGCGAGGGGGCGGGGCCGCTTCGTGCTCCGGTGTAACGGAGGGTCGGAGCCTCGGCGGAACTTAGAGCTCCGCCCCCCTGCAGTGACGCTAGAGATGTGATGTGTGTTCTTTGTACTTGGCTGCGGGGATAAAAATGAAACCTGGATTGATTGATATGGGATGGGGGGTGGACTTGGAGATATGAATTGGTTGGTAATATTATTAAACGAAATGTGATGGTGTGTCTGTTCTTCAATTTGTCTTCTGCTTTGAGGATATAAAACCCATCTTGTTGCTTTGCTTTTTTCCCTGATCTCTGATGTGGAAGGAACCTTTGTGTTTCAGGCTTGTGCAGGTGATTGGACTGACTGGACTTACAGCCCAATCCTATGATGGCAGATCTTGCAATCTACCATTGTAAATCCCTCTGTAGTGCCATAAATGCCATGATGATGTTATGTGCTTTGGAGCTGCTGATGCAAATGTCCGATGGCTACGTGCGCCTTCCACAGATGGACCCAGCTCGCATTGGATCAAGTAAGGTGCTGGTGGGGGTGAGTTGTAGACAGTTCAGGGACGTTTGAGGCAGGGAAGGCGAGGGGGCAGTTCAGGGGTGGGGTGAATCCTGCCAGGATGCTATCCCTGTTTTCCTGGCCCGACATGACCCCATCTGTCCTTGGACTTACGCCAGCAAATGAGGGGGTGTAGATCTATCCAAGGAGACACATTGATGACCAGACGACCGCCTCCCCCAGGCCGTCTATTGGCCCCCCACCATTGTATGCAGTGCACACTCTGTCAACATGGCTGCATGGCAGAAGATGGTGGGGGATAGGATTGGGTTCCAAGTTAACTTACCAACTTTATATTTCCAGAAGGTTCAACCATTTTTTGCTTCCTTCCTTTGTCTGAGAAGACCTCTTGTATGTACTTTATATTGAAACTGTCTTGTACCTTTAAGAGGCTGATCCAAGCCTGCAAGTAACTCCTAAACTATTTCTTTAGATTTTGCAAAGCGCAGACTGTTGAGGCTCCTATCACATGCTCCCCCATGTCCTTTTGCTTACCACCTGCCTGAGAAAACGTCTGTAGAACTCAAAAGCTTGCTGTTTGTTACTTTGTTAATTTTGGTTTGTCCTAAAAAAGTATCATCCTACTTTGAATTGTGGGTATTTCTTCTTATGAAGCAGCACAATCATCTTTTTACGCTGCTGGTTTTGTAAAAGGGTGGGGGTGCCATTTTGTCCTTTGTTTCAGGCAGCAGAATATCTTGGGCCAGCCCTGCACTTACATGACAACTCAACACATATGCAATGATTGTTTACAGTGTAAACTTTACACCATTGGATTGGTATGCAAATATATCAACCCTTCAAATGCAAATGTAGTTATGGGGGAATGCAGCAGGAGAGGATGAACTGAGTTCTATAGTACCTTCAGGGATAAAAAATGGTCAGAGACATACCTTTGTCATGTATTTTCCTGAGGAACATCATCATACTACTTCTATTACGGCTAAACAAACACAAAGGTATTTTGGGACTTTCTTTTTCAAGATTGTTTCCCCAGAGGTGGCCGGAGGGGGGAGGGGGGCCCTGGGCGGCATGCGGGGGGCGACAAAGTGGCCGACGGGGGTGTCAATTGAGCCGTTTTGGTGGCGTGAAGAGCAGGTGGTAGTGGCAGAGACGGCAATGGTTTTGGCCCTCCCGCCCTTCCTACGGCTCTGAAGGATGTTTAGAGGCGGTGATGTCATTTCCGGTGGTGATGTCATCGGGGGGGGAGCATGCAGCGATGCCTTTGCATACGTCAAAGAGCCGCATGTGGTTCAGGAGCCACAGTTTGGCCACCCCTGGCATATACAGGTGGGCCCCCATATCCACTGATTCGCCATCCACGGTTCCAGTTATCCACGGATCGTGGGGACCCCCCAGGCTTTTACTTTTTTCCCAGTAAGCTTCGTTTCTTCCTTAAAGAAACAGGAGAATTACAGGCAAGTAGAACGAGACTAAGTACTAGAGAGGCTCTGCAAGGTTAACAGAAACCTTGCAGAGCCTCTCTAGGACTTAGTCTCGTTCTACTTGCCTGCAATGGAGGCTGCTTCTCTGTTTGTTTTAAGGAAGAAACAAAGCTTGCTGAAAGAAAAATAAGAGCTGGGGGAGCAAGCATGCCTGCCTGCAGGGGAAGCAGAGTGGGGGCCCCCTCAAGAAATCCATAGAGGGGGTGTTCTTATCCACGGTTTCAAGTATCCACGGAGGGGCCTGGAACATATCCCCAGCGGATATGGGGGCCCACCTGTACTAATAAACTATTTGGATATTAAAAAGGATTGAAAACTGTTATAACCAGCTACAATGTAAAACGAACAAAGCATCCTCGGGATTGTGGTTATAAAATACAGCAGTTTGTAAAAATGTTTAAGATCTGTATTTAAAAATGTATACGACTTTGCAAGTCTGATTAAAAGCACAAATGCGAATAAAAACACTTTAAAAGTCCTCAATTTAAAAATGCAATAAAAACATTTCAGAAACCCATTTAAGTATAATGTTTCACTCATTATCTATGAACTATCTATCTATATATATATATATTCATTTTTACTCAACATATGGTATGACCGATATGTCACACACATTCTAACTAGGTAGAGGAACATCTATTGAAAAATTAAAGCCAGAAACTGATCATAGAACGTTTTCCTCTTCCCCCCCCTTTCCCATAGAATGGTACAAAGATGACCCAAAGGCTATTTTTCTCTCATATGTATATGAAACCTTCCCATGTTTGGGCTTTACAGCCCAATTCTAACCAACTTTCCAGCACTGATGCAGCCGCAATGCAGTCCCGAGGTAAGGGAACAAACATTCCTTTACCTTGAGGAGACCTCCATGACTGTTTCTCCATCACAGAATGCAGCGAGTGACCCATTGGCACAGCTGCATCAGCGCTGGAAAGTTGGTTAAGATTGGGCTATTACTAGTCATAGGAGTAATTTGCAAGTCCTATCATGAGGCCAGAGGACATGCTGCAGCTGGACAGTAGCGTCACTGCAGGGGGGGGCGGAGCTCCAAGTTCCGCCGGGCTCTGAGCCTCCGTTACACGACAGGAGAAAGCGGCCCCGCCCCCTCGCCTTTGGAGCCATTCCGGCCGACGAAAGCACTTTTTTTCATCGGCCGGAATGGCTCCAAAGGCGAGGGGGCGGGGCCGCTTTCTCCCGTCGTGTAACGGAGGCTCAGAGCCTGGCGGAACTTGGAGCTCCGCCCCCCCCTGCGGTGACACTACTGCTGCTGGACACAACTTTCTTGTCTGGTAATAGGAAGAGAATGGCAAACAGGAAACTCCTAATAGTTGTACCCTTAGTACAGTGGTTCCCTAACTGGGGCGTTGCGACGCCCCAGCCGGGAACAAAGGGTTGCTATGCCCTTAAGGGGCATGGCAACCCGCGGTGACGTCGACGGCGCGCCCGGGATCGCGCCGCCGCTGCCACCGCCGCGCCCGGGATCGTCCTTCTTACCTTCATTGGTGGGCAGTGGGTGTCTGGCGGGGGTTGTGGAGAGCCTGCGGTCCCCTCCGCAGGCCTCCCCAAGCGTCGGAGCAGCGCTCCGACGCGATTGCAACCCACTTCCGGAGGGGTCCGCAGGCTCCCCACAACCCCCGCCGGACACCCACTGCCCACCAATGAAGGTAAGAAGGACGATCCCGGGCGTGGCAGTGGCGGCGGCGGCGGGATCCCGGGCACGTCATCGCGACCCCTGGGAAGGCTCCGCTGCTACTTAGAGCAGCGGAGGGCCTTCCCAGGAGTTAGGGAACCTCTGCCTTAGTACAACAGTGCTACCTATTGGCTGAGTCATATAATGCCACTAATCCACACAACTCCCTTGTGATTCAAAAGCAAACTGTGGGGCTGCGTCCACACATACTCCTATAACTGGAAGGTGAATTTTCTGCTCACTATCAGCTTTTTAAAGTAAAACAACAGAGCAGCGCATAACAAACAAAAGAAAACACACATCAAAACACACACACACACACACGCACACACACAGATTTATAACATTCCCACAGTCTTGTTCCAAAGAGAATAAACTTTCCATATGGATGCAAAAATCCTCCTCTGGAAGAGGAGCACACAGGCGACATTTCTGATGGATTATTTGAAACAGGAAAAAAGATTTGTCAGTAAATTGCTCTTATAAGGGAAAACTGAAGTAACTATTTTGACTATGGAGAGACTATTGTCTTATTGTAATGCACAAGTTGCTATCATTTCAATGCCAAGATTCCATCAAGGATGATAATAAAAGAGATGCAGATCTATTTAACAGACACATGCCCTGTGTTCCAGAGCCCAACTGAAACAAAAGAAGCCCAGTCAAATTAATGCCTGTTCCAGAAACAACTGAACACTATATATACTGTATATAGAAAGAGAGAGTGAGAGAGAAAGAAAGCATATCTACAGATGCCAATATAAAGATTTGTTAAAATTATATTTTCTTTTGGAAAATCATTGGAAGGCAAACATCTCCCTAGTGCTTTTGATAATATGCTTCATTTGTAATTCTTTTGCAAATGCAAGTTTTTGATCTAAATCTGAATTGCTTCTTACTTGTTTTTCTCATTGGTGTAGAATAGTCTCTAGCTCCAAGTCTCGAGGCAAGTCTCAAGTCTTTGCCCAAAATTCCCGAGCCTAAATCTCGAGTCTCATTTCAAGTCTCTAGCCCAGCAGTTCTGAAACTAGTGGGTCGTGACCCACCAGGGGCACCGGAAGCTATCTTCTGCCACCTTAAGGGGCAGGGACAGCACGACAGCGGTGGCAGTGCTCCTGGGGATTGCACCACCGGTGGGGGAAATGATCTTTTTAAACTTACCAGGGGTCCTGGCGGCCCTCTGGAGGGTGTGGGGAGGCTCACAGCCCCCTCTGCAGGCCTCCCTGCACTGCACCATTTTTCAGAAGAAAACCAGAAGTGGTCGCAATGCGTCGGAGCAGCGATCTACAGCACGTGGGCTGCGGGCCTCCCCGCTACCTCTGGAGGGCCGCCAGGACCCCCGGTAAGTTAAAAAAAATAATTATTCCCCCAGTGGTGGTGCGATCGCTGGGATTGCCGCTGCTGTCCCCACCCCCTGCAAAGACTTAAAGTTCTCCCCTACTTGTGGGGACAACTTTGAGAAACCCTCTGTAGCCAATTTTTAAAAAATCTTATTTTTTCCTTTGGGCTCCTTTGCATGCCAAACCACTGCATTTTCTTGCTTTTACAAAGTGAAATCATGCTCCAGGAGGCACTTCCTGGTTGCATGACTCCCTCCCTTCCCCCAGACTCACACTAGAATGCATTCTGGGGCGACTTTAGGGGGAGGGGGGAATTGCACAACCAGGAAGTGTCTCCTGGAGCTCTATTTTGCTTTGTAAAAGCAAGAAAATGCAGTGGTTTGGTGCACAGAGCCGCCCAAAGGTAAAAACAAGATTTTTTAAACCTTAAAAAAACTCCCTATGCCCCCTGGTGGCTCAAATTATGACTTGGCCATAAGAGGGCCAAGTCGCTAGTTGAGTCGGGCCAGCTGCCCACGACTGCCGAGTCGAGTCCAAGTCAAGTTGCTGGTGTGACTTAAGTCGGAATTGCAGGCCAGTTGCATGACTCAAGTCCCCAACCCTAATAGAATGAGCAAAGTGTTGTATGAGCTTGGGTTTGAGGTTAGAAGTGAAAACTGGGTTTGAGGTTAGAAGTGAAATGAATATGGAGGAAGAAATTCTTACGCCAACTCTTCTAGCGTGCATTTGCTTCTAAATGTTCATAGTTGATTCAAAACATTTCTTCATTCAATGGTTTTCAACACCCCCAGTGATGGATGCAGTTGGATTTAGAGATTTTAGAAGAGGAATGTTGCATTTCAATGATTGCTGGCTGCGCCTCCTAAATATTTTAGTTTACACAGAGGTACTACAGATACTACAATGTCCACATGGTAGTGCCTCATAACCCTCACAATAGTCCAATATACAGATGTTCATAATGCTAATGTCCTGGAATATCAGGGACCAGTTTGTCCATAAGTGATTTGACAAGAGTGACAAGTCAGCAGCACACCAGACTATTAATGGGAATACTGATACTGGAAGTTATCCATGTGGAACTGGTATGTCCACCCTATGAGGATCACAGTGTTTAGAGGAGGTGGCCATCAGAATTTTGTTTTTAACTGCAAATCTACCAGGGTAGTTTAAAATACAGATGAATTTTATGCTGAACAACCAGTGTATTGTGTATTACTGCAAAATTGCATGCAGATTATGACTTTGTTTCTGTTGGTTTTTATAGTCAGGGTAAGACTCTCATCATTTTAATCTGTTTTGGAACAGTTAATTTTATACTTTAATTGGCCATTTTATTGTACTAGTTTTATCATGTTATGTTCTTAGTGTGTCAAGATCAATGCTGAGTTGATGGGATGGGATAGGCTAAGAAGCAAAATAAGCTGCGAAGCAAATGAATAAACCAAGGCAAAACCTAAGGATGGCCAAACTTGCCCTTCACAGAGAAATAGAAACCCTGCTAAGCTGAGGTGAGCAGCCATTAGAAGTAGCGTCTTCTTGTGGCAGCAACTCAGCTATGGAAGTCCCTCCTTTGTCAAATCTGCTGTCTTTTAAGCACCAAGTACCAAAATAGTACAATGGTTAAGAGTAGGGTTAACATATTTTTGGTGACCCAATCCGGGACCCCACCTCGATTTTTTTTGGGGGGGCACCAATTTTTTGTTTTGTTTTGGGGTCTGGCTTTGAAGGTGTTTTTTGTTTTGTTTTTTGTGGGCGGTTGGCCAAAATTATTTATTTATTTATCCCCTCTACTGTTCTTTCGCCCCCTTACTGTGGCTGCTGCTTTTCGTCCAGCCGCCACCGCTCCTGATGAAATCCAAGGGTGCTGGTGCCACTGCCGCCATTTTTCCTTGTGAGGCTCGCACACAATATGGCATGGAAGCCCTTCGTTCATAAGGGCTTCCAGGTCACTTGTGCGCATGTGCGTGGCTCGCGAAAAATGGCCTTATGAATGAAGGGCTTCCAGGCAGCGTTGTGCATGAGCCTTGTGAGGAAAAACGGTGGCGGCGCCAGCACCGGCACCCCGGATTTCGCAAGGAGCAGCGGTGGCTGGAAAAAAGCGGTGGCCACAGTAAGGGGGTGAAAAAATGGGGGGGGGGAAATAAATATTCCGGGACATACGGTAAGCCTAGTTAAGAGTATGAGCTATGAAGTGTCCAATGTAAACCTCAGCCTCGCTTGGATCTCAATATATTGCCTGAGGCATGTCACTATCTCTCATCCTCAGATTTGAGACATAATAGCAAGTGTTATTTATTTATTATTTAGTTTGCAATTTGAATTTTAGTATCAGGAGCATAGGTTAACTGCTAGACCTTATTTGAAGACTAAACTGGAGAAATTAAAGTGCATATAACATTTGGGCCAACTTTAGGTAAAGGTAGAGCCAGGATGGTGTAGTGGTTTGGGAGTCGGACTTAGACCTGGAAGATCCAGGTTCAAATCCCCACTCAGCCACGAAGCTTCCTGGGTGACCTTGGGCCAGTCACTATCTCTCAGCCCCACCTACCTCACAGGGTTGTTGTGAGGACAAAAAAAAAAAAAAGGAGGGGAGGAAATATGTACACCACTCTGAGCTCCTTGGAGGAAGGGCGGTATAACAAAAATGTGAAAAAATAAAAATAAAGGTATCCCTTGACAATTAAGTCCAGTCGTGTCTGACTCTAGGGAGCGGTGCTCATCTCCGTTTCAAAGCCAAAGAGCCAGCGCTGTCCGAAGACGTTTCCATGGTCATGTGGCCAGCATGACTCAACACCGAGGCGCATGGAACACTGTTACCATCCTGCTGACGCGGTACCTATTAATCTACTTGCAATTTCTTGCTTTCGAACTGCTAGGTTGGCAGGAGCTGTCACACGGATTTGAACTGCCGACCTTTTGATCGACAGCTCATGGTTCAGTGGTTTAACCCACTGCGCCACCCATATTTCTCCATTCTTGGAACATTTTCATCATCAAGAAATCTAGCTCTTTTCATAGTTCCTTCCTCAAAGCTGGAATCAGAGGAACTTATAACTGTGTTATGTTTACATACCCTTTCTTATCTCCTCACATATTATTTTACTTCCTTATCTGTGAGATGCATGACACACCTTGAATTTTTGGCTTGTCCACTAAATACTTGTGCTCTTTTGAACTGATAATAACGACATCATTTTGCTAAAGCAAAGCTGCACAAGAATTTTCTTTTCACCACATAACACCAGGTGATATTCTGTACAGATGTATGTCCTTGCCAAATGAGTGCAGGTCTGCAATTTAGCCCATGAGTTTCAGTAAAGAATTCAGATTTGATCTATACTGTATAGTCTCTCTCTCTCTCTCTCTCTCTCTCTCTCTCTCTCTCTCTCTCTCCACATATATTTCCCATTCATTCCAGGGAAAATTATTCATAGGGTCTTGTAAATTAGTGATGGAAAAAAGGCCCATCAGGATACATTGCCAAGAAACTGTCTAATTATCCAATGCACGATTGTTTCCTGTATTTCCTAGTCCAGTCTGGTCTAGTTTGTGCAATCTGGATTTAAAAGTCTAAGTGCTCCCACCATTTCCTGTTGGAGTTTAAACCACATTCTCATATACCTCACTGTCTGGAATGTTTTTTTTTAAAAAAACAACACAACATTGCAATTTTCTTTTTTTATATATTTTACCTCATTAGCTTTCTTCTGCACTAGGCTAATTGATGTTGTCTTTATACTTTGCTCATTCACAGATGTTAACTTTATCCCCCAAATTATTTGCAAGCAATAAACACATACATACAGAGAGTTTTCAAATAACTCCAAATAAGTCAGGCCATAAACAATAAATAACAGCTATAACAATAACAATCTTTTAAAAGAAATGGATTTGATCTTGCATTACAAGCGTGTTTGGAGAAGTCCTACTTGTGCCAAAGATAATTTTGAACATGCAAAATAAAAATCATAGATTCCTAGAATTGGAAAAGACCTGAAGCTCATCTCATTAATCCCCTTCCACTAAGCAGTGCTAGCCTTGTCATGAACCAACATGCAACTTCACACAGCAGATTTCAGAGGAGGCACTATTTTATGTTCCTGCTTCCAGCCTCCAACCTCAGATATATTGTTTCTTTAAATCCTACCTTGGTGTATATTTCCTGTTTCACTTTTCAGAGCCCAATCCTATGCCGGTCTTTGCCGGCGGGACTGGGCTCCACACTGTTGCAAACGCGCCGTAAGTCACATTGTGACAGCACGGAGGCCTGTCCTGCTGGCATGGAGGCCAACGCTGGCATGCCTCCGCCAGTGATGGAGTTACGCCTGCCGGGGGCAGGTAAGCTCTCCACCAGCCAGAGGGGAGGCGGGAGAGGGCAGTGGGGAGGCGGTGTTCTGGGATGGGGAGGAGGGTGGATCAGGCCCATGAGGGGATCGGCAGAGGAGGCCTCCGCCGAATCCTATCTTCTGTCCCGTGCCTGAAAGCCCGACACGGGGCTTCTCGGAGCTGCACCAGCCATTTTGCTGGATTGGGCTGCCCGTTAAGTAAAAGAATCTTATCGTGATGTCCTGTTTGCTGTGAGTGTCGTTATGGCTAGATCTTCTGCTCTTGAAGATATGTATATTACATCTGACAGCAAATGTCCATTCACCCAGTGCTGTATTTGGCTGCTCCAGATGCTCTTGCAAGAATTAAGGTGGGAGACAAAAAATAAACTACGTGAAACATAATGACCACATCCCTGCTGCTTCCGCCGATAAAAATGAAATTGAGAATTTGAAACTGTAGCAGTTCCTGTCTGCAAGAAAGGAAAAAAGAAGTAAAATCTTTGAAGATACCAGCTATTTGTGATCCAAGGCCAAAAAATAATTTGTAGTTTGCGAGTGTGATTAAAGGAATTGCGGAGAGATAAAAAAAACAGCCCTCAAACTTTTTTGGCAAGTGTAGGGGAATTTTACAAGGACTACATAGCATTGTTTTTGTGTCTTGATTGTTTTGAGCAGTGTAGAACTTGCAACTTGGTTTTAGGCGCATGGGTCCCAACCGTGCTGATTCTGATGGGTTCTGTTCTATGGCATATAGTGTGCTGTGGAGCTTGCTGTTTCCAGTGTTGCCTGGAAATTCTATGCATTTAGATATCACAATAACTATATGAATTCCTTTTTGTCCTGCATCCCAATGATTGCAGAATGTTATCAGTTGTATCAACAATAAGGAAGTGGAAAATCAATTTACGCATCCAGGAAGATATCAGAGTACTGTCAGTTGGGACAATGCTAAATGATGCCTTGAGAGACCAGTTTATTGCTGGTTTGTACAAGAACCAGATACGGTATGGAAAAAGTTGCTATCTGTTTCATCACTTAGCAGTTACAAAGGCACTTTTTATTTAAGGTGGTTTGTGCTATGAAAGCTGCAGAGAGCAATTGCCGGGAAGTTAGCACCAACCGAACTGCATCTTCTCAATCAGCAGTACAGCAGGAGCTGGAGAAAAGACAGGCGGGGATGTGTGGACATTGTTTCCAATGGGCCTCCTTCTGACTTCTTCCATGCTGAACAATTGCTAGACAGAATGCGTTATTTGCAGACATTGCCAGAAGAGATGACAGGTTGGAGCTGAAAGAACAAGGAAAAGTGTGGATATATGGATTTTAGCTGTAAGTGATCACAACGTGTGTGTGTGTGTGTGTGTGTGTGTGTGTGTGTGTGTGTGTGTGTGTGTGAGAGAGAGAGAGAGAGAGAGAGAGAGAGAGAGAGAGAGTAAAATCCTGGCAAAAACCTAACTGGCATTTCATAAGGCCTACTGGAGCCAGCCTAGTCTTCAGGATCATCTGACCAAGTGCAGTCAAGTGACAGGACTTGTATCTCAGACTTGAGGCATATGGCTCAGCCTGCAAGGTTTGAGGCAACAGGCAAGGCAGAAATGTGGCCCCTGTGATAGAGAAATTAAAGCACTAGAACCAGACTATTGGAAGCCCCAGTTCAAGACCCCTTGACGTGTCCCACCATGGGAACTAAGGAGTGTAGGGAAAATGTTTAAAAAAAATCAGAGGGTGACCTAAATGATACCTGTATAGTCCCAGTTGTTTATCCCCTGTAGATATTGTATCAAACCAATCAAGGTTTTACTGGGCAGCTAGTATGGAAAGAGAAATGAGGGTTGACAGAATGCTGCATCAGTGAACTTGGTAAGCTGTCTTCTGCTGAGTCAGACCACAGATCCCAGCTAGCTTAGTAGTGTCTGCAGTGCACTGACTAGCAGTGGCCAATCTGCTCTCAAGGGTTTCAGGTGGCTCTTTCCCAGCCCTACAGGGAGATGCCAGGGATTGAACCTGGCACTGGCGTCACTGCAGGGGGCGGAGCTCTAGGTTCCGCTGCAGTCCGACCCTCCGTTACACGGGAGCACGAAGTGCCCCTGCCCCCTCACCTTTGGAGCCATTCAAGTCGGTGAAAGCACCGACTTAAATGGTTCTGAAGGCGAGGGGGCGGGGCCGCTTCGTGCATCCGTGTAACAGAGGGTCTTACTGCGGCGGAACGTAGAGCTCCGCCCCCCCTGCAGTGATGCCAGGGAAACCTGGGACTTTTTGAATTGGAAGCAGACACACTACCCCAGCCCTCCCCCTTCCTTGAAGTACTGTATAGGCGGAACCATTAGCGTGTCTTGCCTGGACCGCTCTATAGACTTGATAGGTTAGCCAACTGTGTGTGTGCTTGGAGAGAAAGCCTCCCTGCATGGCATGTCTAGAGTCAAATTATTTAATTTTGTAGAAAAATTGTGCAATATTAGTTCTTCCATCTAGGAATTGGATGCTCATTTCCCTAGATACTTCAAGGGCAGCACTTTCTGGAAAAGACAAGCAAAGCTTGTTGCTTGCAGTAGAAAGAGGATTTATTATGAACCTACCTGCATACTGTGTAGCAATTAAACAAAGAAACAGAGAACAGATTTCATCACCCTGTTGTATTTGAGGTCGCCAATGGTGGCAGACAGACCATTCACTAAAGTCCCATTTTTGTTAATATTTCAAGTTTGTGTAATTACCTGCATTTTCTAATCAAATGGAGAAATTCTGGCAGGCCTTAATATCACTAAAGAGAGGCCCACCAGGGGGCTGCAGGTCTGTGGTTAGGGATTATACCTTGGGAGACTTTGCATGCCGGTTTCAGATATGAATTAATCAGTTGAAATGCTTAGTCTTTGTCGCCTGAAGAAATCTGATTTGAAAGGTCTGGTTTTGTTGTTAAGAAACAATTTTCTTTTCCCCAAATGAAGAGGGCAGGAGTTTGAAACGACCCACAAGGAAAAAAAAAAGACATTTCAGTTTACATTAAAGGTGAAACTGAAACCATGCAAGCCACATGCATCCAGACGATGTCTTGCAGGCTATTTACGGTATGTCTGACACAGAATGCCCTTCATTACAGCACATTAGGGGCAATAAAATGGTCTTGTGCTATATTTCAACTGTAGACTGTACAAACATAGGAATATTAATAAGCTGACAAAATCCTTGTGCATGTAACAGCACTGAGTAGAAATGTGTGAGACTAGATATGCCAGGCACTTAATAAAAATATAACACGCAAACATGTGGTTTTCTTTAGCCAATTCAGGTATCACAGTCCAGTGGTAGCCTGTAGAAGACAAGTGAGCAAAAACAGCTTGCTTTGCCCCCTTCTTGCTTCTTGTCCCTTGTTGCTCCTCCCATCCTGTGAACTTCTCCACTCAGTAGCGTCACTAGGACGCGCGTCTCCCTGGGGTGGGGGGCGCGCGTCACCCTAGTGACGCTATATATCGTGGCGCGGGGGGGGGACCCGGCTCCCCCCCCCGCGTCGCCCTCCGGACGCTCTAAGGCCGGCACGGCTTTTTGCCCTCAAAACGGTCTGCGATGCGCGAAAATCCGGAAAATACCCAGATAAACGCGCTGCCTGGGCCTTCTTTCAGAAGGCCCTGGAGCGCTGACGGGGTTGGACGCTCCGAGGCCGGTTCCCGGGCTGGCCTCGGAGTGTCCGAAGGGTGTCACATGTCACCCCCGTGGCGCGCGTCACCCGGGGGTGCCCCGCCGCCCCGCTCCAGCGACGCCTGTGTCTCCACTACCTCAAGTGGAAGGTCTTTGTATACTGTAATTGCATCCACTAAAGCAGCCCTTTACTTTGAAAGGCAGAAGAGTCTGGCTCAGTCGGGAGAGCTGCCGTCTTGTAAGCCTAAAGACTGGTGAATTTGACAAGTTCGAGACACGCCGCCAACAAAAAGCTGTAAAAGCCCGGGAGGAGAGATAAAAGCTCCCAGTTATGTTGGTTGAGTGTGGGAGGCATCAGCCAGCAGAAAAAAAAGCCAGGCTGCAAAAAGATACCACCTGGAATGTAGCCGTTCATGAAAGATTGGACATTTATATATTGTAAAAAAAAAACCAAGGGGGGTTAGGACAGCCTGCCCATGTACACCGCCTTGGATTAAAGTCGGAGGAGAAATCCAATGACCAAGAAAGGCGGTATATAAATACTGTATATATTATTATTATACTTTGGGAAACCTTTTGCATATGATCCAGCTACTGTACCAGTATTGGGTAGAGAGGAGTTGGCTGTTAGACATCGGGTGGAAAACCCACAAATTCTCAGAAATCAAGGTAGATGAACTATAAGAATAAATGTTTACTCTAGTGGTTTTGGAAAAGATTTCAATTATGAGAAAAAAAACAGTTTTAAAGCAGTTTTTAAATTTTATTTTAAACCAACCATAAAAACACGTAGGGTAAGAAAATAACCAGGAATAAGGGTAACCCAACTAGACTTGTTCCTATAATAGCAAAGTTCCATTATTCATACATACTTCAGCTTTTTTAGCCCCGTTTCTTGTCCACTTGTAGCAGTTTTCTCTGTGACAATGTTCTTTTGGCCCGATCCTATTGAGACCTTGCGCCGTCGGAGTGTGTGCTCCACTGGCACTAGCCATCACAAAAGTGCCATAAAGCACCTTGCGACGCCGTGCCTGAAAGCAGCACTGGCGTCCCCGCCAGTGCTGTTTTCAGGTACAGCCTCGCAAGGTGTTTTCCCGCTGGCACCAGCAGATGGAGCAACACCTGCCAGTGCAGGTAAGTGTGGCATAGAGGGTGGATCAGGGTGGGGGAGGGAGTGTAACAGGGTAGCAGGTGGCGATGGGGGTGGAGGTGGGCAGCTCAAGCCCAGGAGGGGGTGGGATCGGCGGTTCTGGCATGCGCCAAATCCTATTGCCTTTCCTGGGCCTGATATGCTGACGTAAGGCAACATGGACTTGCGCCAGGGATATTGTGGGTGCAGGGCCGCGTTTACCCATTGCAGGCGTCTGGGGCTTTCAATCTGCAGGGCAAAGGGACAAATGTCCAATTACCCCAAGGAAACTTTCTATCTGCTAAACTCCTCCTCCTCCTATCTCCAGCTAGGAAAAAGGAAAATTTGTGTCTGCATCTGCAACCCTGGAGAGCCACTACCAGTCAGTGATGTTGACAATACTATGTTAGATGGGCCAATGGTCTGACTCTGTATAAGGCAGTTTCCCATAGTGTTATCCATATGTTCTAGGTGACGCTATGGAAGGTGGTTTGTTGTTGGAGGAAGGAAATAGAAGTTACAGCCCAATTCTAAAGGGGCCGGCCGTTGCCATTGCGCCTCTTCCACTGGCTCTGACTGCTGTAAAGCAGTCTAACATCTAACATAGTATTGTCAACAAGTATTGTAATGCAGTCAGCCCCAGTCATAAAAGGCACTCTGGCAGTGTGCTCAGTAGTCCGCTGGCGGGATGCTTGTAGGAAGCCGGAGCCTTCCAGCCCATGCCATCGGATCCGGAGCCATCCACCGCCAAAGGTAAAGTGGTGGGGAAGGCAGGAGGAGGGGGTGGTGGGAGGGTGGAATGGGGGAGGAGGAGGATGAAATGAGGTTGCGATGGGAGCAGGGGATGGGCAGTTTGGGTCTGGGAAGGGGGTGAGTTTGGCGGCAGCGGCAACTGCCAAATCCTAACCCCCTTCCCTGTCCCAATTCCGCTGTGTGGCTATTTAGCTAGTGCAGGTTTGAGTAGACTTCCTTGCGCCACGGAGGCTTACCCCCGGGTAAGGGAACAACTATTCCCTTTCCTGGAGGAGACCTCTGCAACTCCCCCCCCCCCCGGCAGGATGCAGGTGTAGCCATTTCGGTGCCGCTGCATCGGCGGGGGGGGGGAATAATAGGATTGGGCTCTTAGTAGCACTTTCAGCTCAACATGGTGTCCAGACTCTGTTAATACTACACTTTCTTCTAGCAGAGAAGACTCCCCTTCACTGGTTGAGATCAAGGCCATGCTAAAACCCTAACACTCAAGCTGGACTCTAGGATAGAATATCAGGGTGACATTCCAGAAACCTCAGAGTCAAGACAGCAGGTGCACAATTTGATGGCTTTTCAGTGGCCAGCCATCACTAGGGTGGATGTGTAGTATCCCTACTATGGGGTAAGTGGCATAACTGAAAACAGCTCAGGTAGATGAACCTAGTACAGTATATTTAGAGACCTTCAAAAGTTGTTTGGTTGCCAGATGGATTTCCTGCTATGTTCCCTGGACTAGAGGAATAATGGGCTATGGAGTGGCAAGAAAGAAACTGTTTGCTTTTTGTAAGATGTGGAGCCGAAGCTTGGCAAAAATGTGAGCTGGAGGAGAGTCTGCTGAAATCCTCTCTGCCAATTCAAACATCTGGGAAGGTCTTTTGAAAAACCTTTAGTACAATATGATCTCAGCATTCAATAGCAATCTCTGTTTTGCTTGATCTTGTCTCCCTTTCTGCCCACCCCGAAACAGTCAAGAGGGCATCGCAGCCTTGGAGAACTACCAACAAACAGCTGTGGGATGTGAGAGACTCTGGGCCACAATCACTTATATGACTCTCCTGGTATGTTGAGAAAGGTTTTTGGTCTTTCACTTCAGCAGTTTTATAGCAGCTCTGAGCTGGGGCTTGCATTTTTGTGTGGTAAGCTCACAGAGCAGGAATCCCTCCGGACTTGCAAACCTTGCCCACATTCATATTTTATATGAGCTACTCTGTGCAGCTGATGTTTCTGGTGTTTATTTTGCTTTATGTGAAGTAATTTGTATTCCCCCTGCAAAACACTTGCCTGTAATGACTGCTGCCTGTAGTGCTTCAGCAGGTCCACACCAGTTTGTCTCCTGTGGCTCATTTTCTCTTGCTAGTACTTATTGCCCTTTGGGAAGTAGGTCAGAGATGGCAAGGGTATGCAGACCCAGGGAGGTCTCTCTTTCATTGTGAGTTTCATTGTCTAGCTGCTACTCATCATGATGACTCATCCTTGCTGTTAAACAATCTGGGAGGAGGAATCCATACATCTCAATGGGCTATTCAGTGGGAGCCCTGTTGAGGTACATGGCCGACTGGCAGGGAGAGGCAAATGTCCTGATGGGTGCCTGAGCAGCAGCGTGTGCAGCTCTGCAGGCCAGCTGGGAGGAGGAGCACTCCCCGCTGAACAGTTGGGCAGTGGGGCATGTGACTCACCCAGTCAAGTAGGTGGCAGAGCAGGTGGCCACTTCAATCAGCAGGGCAGCAGTGCAACATCCAGTGATGTCACCGGCTGTCATCTGCTCCCAGCTGCAGGAGGGAGGGGCTGACAGGCGGCAGCTGTGGCTAGCAAGGTGGGGCTGGTCTTGGCCTCATAAAGAGCCTGGGGAAGAAGGGGATGGGGAGGAGACAGAGAGAGGGAGAAGGAGGAGTGAGAGGGGAAGATCAGCATGCCACTCTCTGCCTCTCCTTCCAATTGGTCAGGAAGAAGGGGCAGCCCAGTAACAGTGCATGCTAATTGGTGGCCACTGGGCAGAAAGAGAAGAGAAACTGTGAACACTCACTCGCACACCCCTTTCCCCCCGCTGGGTTCTTGAAGATGGGTCCCATGCTGCAGGTTGTAGTTTGAGGTGGACCCCAGCTCTTGACAGGTTGAAGACCACTGGTTTAGATATTCAAGTAAAAGCTGATCAACGTAATGTGTTACATTGATCAGCTTCAATGGGGCAACGATGTACCTCATATATAATTTTCTTTATTTTCAGTTCTGCTACTGAAGGAATAGCTTTTCAGAAATTCAGCACATTATTCTCCCAAGAGTGGCATTATCGGATCACATGTCACATGGAAACAAATGGAAGAAGACAGGAGAAAAGGGAATGTGGTCTTTCTATGTGCTATGGTATTTGAGCGAAAGCTATATTTGAGCAAACCCTGTCTATAACTTTACAAACGTACAATTAAGGCTCATCTAGTTATCTAAATCCATTTTCTTGCCTTATAATTTTATGGCCCAAAGCATTCTTGTTGATTTTGGACACGTTTCATTTCAAGTACAGATTTTGAACACGTTTCATTTCAAGTACAGTAGCCAAAGAGGGAGCCAAAATTTGTTTGTTTATTTATCCATGAAACAAATTCTGCCCTTCTGCTGCCTTTACTGTCTAATCTGCATTGGACATGCATGCTGTTTACAAGAAAGTAAGCAGGTTCTGGTGGTGTCGAGGAAACCAGCAACAGAATGTGCCATGCCATTGCCTATAATTTTTGTGTAATAGCACATTATACAGGCTCATTACACCAGCCTCAACTGGAACAAATATGTCCATTTCTTCACACACTCTTCTTAGGTACTTCTAATAAATAAAATATGCTTGGCAGAATTGAAAGGGTTCCTATTACTAGAAAGCCTTCTAGGTATTGTTGTTCACAACTCAATAAAATTAGACCGTTTCCCATTTATTAGCCATGGTGTTGTTTGTCTCTAAAGAAATGCAGTGATCAGGTTCTTGAATATTGGAGTATGAAGGGAAAGAAGGGGAATATCCCCTTGCCATTTTCTTCAAGTTTGTGTGTGCACTTTTTGTTTCACTTAGTTCTTTTGTATGCTGTGTGGATTCACGTGGGATTATAATAACTGCTCCTGTAAACCTGCATTAAAAGATCAGGGTACATACATTGGCATGGATGATAATGGTTATCCTGTGGCATGCTAGCAGCCATCCTGACTGAAGGAGGTTTCACACATATATTTAATATTTTTGGTGCGGGTAATATGCTTACACTTAACCACACCACAAAAAAACAGATTCACGGGGCAGTGCATTGGTGACACAGTGTCTTGATGCTAGACCAGGAGCGAGCGAGTGTTTGAATGTGTGGTGTACAAGCACCCCTACAAAAACCTGTGATATGTAATAGGTTAAGAGCAAACATAGCAGTGGCGTAGCTAGACTGGAGCGGAGGCAAGTACCGGTAGTTCTGCAAGACTCTGTTACACCAGAGTCAGCGGCCCCTCCCCCTTGCTGTTGGAGCCATTCTGGCGGCAATGGCAACACGCAGGACACTCCCCTGTCACTGCCGGAATGGCTCCAACAGCAAGGGGGAGGGGCCGCTTTCTCCGGTGTAACGGAGTCTTGCAGGACTACTTGCCTCCGCTCCAGTCTAGTTTCACCTCTGAAACATAGAAATCCTTAATGGGGTTTAAGAATACTTTCAGAATGATCTGACCTACCCTAACGTACCTTGAATACATACCCTTATGGGTGGAGTTTTTAGACCAAACTAGATGCTACACCTTTTGCATGATTGCAGCCTGCATATAAATACAGGTGGGCCCCCATATCCACTGATTTGCTATCCACGGTTTCAGTTATCCATGGATCGTGGGGACCCCCCCCCCCAGGCTTTTACTTTTTTCCCAGTAAGCTTCGTTTCTTCCTTAAAGAAACAGGAGAAGTTATTACAGGCAAGTAGAATGAGACTAAGTACTAGAGAGGCTCTGCAAGGTTAACAGAAACCTTGCAGAGCCTCTCTAGGACTTAGTCTCGTTCTACTTGCCTGCAATGGAGGCTGCTTCTCTGTTTGTTTTAAGGAAGAAACAAAGCTTGCTGAAAGAAAAATAAGAGCTGGGGGGGGCAAGCATGCCTGCCTGCAGGGGAGGCAGGGTGGGGGGCCCTCAGGAAACCATGGAGGGGGTGTTCGCTCTTATTCACAGTTTCAAGTATCCACGGAGGGGCCTGGAACATATCCCCAGCGGATATGGGGGCCCACCTGTAGCAGCCTTATGGGGGACTCAGTCTGAATCAGAATCACAACAAGGGGCTTTAACCTTTTGCCTTTGCTATGCTCCCAATTTGTACACCACCACCACCCGCTCCTGCTGTTTGTCCCAGGAGGAAGGTTCTTTATTGCCCATGGAAACTTCTTTCCTATGTTAAATGGCAGCTGTGTGGGACAATCTAATTTAGGACTGTGATGGAGGCAAAGCGTTAAAGCCCCCTTCCTCCTGCCATAAAAACAAAACAAAACATATCATCTAGTTTGGCTGTTACTCCTGTAGCAATTGTGTGAAAAAGGATCACGAGATTCTGGCATGATGTGGGGCCACACACCTCTTCATGACTCTTAGGTCTGTCTCTCTGGCTGGGGCAGGTATTAGTACTGGCCACATTCTCCGTTCCCAGTCCTAACTGCTTCCTTACTTCTCTCATTGGTAGGCTTACCAGATCTCTAACCGGGACAGAGTGCTAGACCTTTAGGAGAAGGAATGTGGGCAGGTGTCGCTTGTTAAACCTTAGAGCACAATCCTAGGCATGTCTACTCAGAAGCAAGCCCCACTGAACACAATGGGGCTTGCTTCTGAGTAGACATGCCTAGGATTGTGCTCTAAGGTTTAAACAGCTACACCTGCCCACATTCTTTCTCCTAAAGGTCTAGCACTCTGTCCCGGTTGGAGATCTGGTAAGCCTACTCATTGGGAATGCAGCAGGCCCCATGACTTCTTCAGAGACAGGATCAAAATGCTAACTGTGACAGAAACCATTGGTGATGGTAAGAACAAGGGGTGGGGATGGTGGCATGAAAACAATCATCTTGTGAACAACTTGCACACGCCTGGGCATCCTTGGATTACTCACATTATGCCTAAGATGATATGATGGTTCATGCTATGGCTTATTCACACATACCATTGACCATTGGACGCTGCAGTCCTCAGGTGATGAACTTGTTCGTATGGACGAATCTCATATCAGAACTACTCCGTGTTGGTTGGATACCTGTCCATTCCTAATTTACATTTTCTTTCCTCCAAAGTATTAAAACTTCTCAAGCACATTGTACTTGAGCTTAGTGGAAGAATGATGGCAGAGCAGGTCATCTGAGTTTCATCATGGGTTTTGGAGGGGGATTTTTTTTTTTTTTGCCAGTGCTTGTTATGAGGCAGGGAGGAACATGCAGAAAATTCCAATATCTGTACTTCTTGACACTTGCTTGGCGGCAAGTCCAGAAAATATATATCACTATATAAACAGAAAGCCTTTTAGTGGTTACTGTGTGCCTCGGTGCTATTTCGAACCTGTTTATGTTAAGAAAGAGCAGGAGACCTTTGCAGCAACATCCAAAAACTCACATGAGCAAATTGTGAGCACAGTATTAATATTCATTTTTCATTCCCAGGGAAAGCAAACAGTCATCAAAAGAAAGTATTTGCTGGTTTACTTAGAAGACGTGTGCCAGTTGTAGCCTATGCAGAAAGAAGAGTCTGGATTTTATAAAGCAGCAGACTACAAGGAGTGAACTTTGATTCATTTCTCATTATTCTTTGGTCCTAACTTATCTTCCATTATCTTTGCAAGCGGCCTCTGTAGTACCTTCCATGAAAGAAAGCTTTTGGGGTATTTCAACTCTGGGTGGAATTGCTGAACACTGTCAAGCAAAAGTTAGTCATGATTAAAGGTTGCGTCACACTTTTTTTAAAGTGTACTCATAAGACGTTTTAAATGTTCCCCTATAAGCGTGCAGTGTGAATGTAACAAACATCATTGCGTGTGCCCTGGGAGCATGCCCGTCTGGAAACTATGATTGGCGATGACACCCATCACTGACGACAGGCAGTGATGATGGGCCCAGGCACCCCTCTCTTGGGAGGCTGCTATAAATCTGGTTACTGCAACTGAGAAGGCTCTTCCCCGAGGAACGTACTCTTCTGTCATACTTCAGGATGGTTTTTGTTCTGACCGTGACTGGTTCAGTTCTCTATGGGGCCCCAGCACCAGGTTGCTCATGGCCCTGCCCTGTTCCCCCCATGGTGCCATAGCCAACCCCTCATGGCACCTTCAACACTACCACTGCCACAGTACTGAGGATTCAAGATTGGCCTGGCCTGGTGGCTCCTTGATGGGTATGTATGTGCCCTTGGCCAGTACCTGATCTGGCTGGCTTCTGATGTAACCCCGATGCTATAGCATGCTGAACAAAAATGTGGCAAGTGTTTGGGGAAAAGCAGGTGTCTTTTCCTGATCTCTTGACATTCTTGCATAAAGCTCAGAAAGCCAGTTATGTGGGTTTTCACTGTCATTAGCAGCTACCCCTGTGAGCCATATGAACTATTGGGGAGTGGTATCTGCCAAGAATGAACAATCCAAACCCATTGCATCTGACCTGCAGGGATCAGGCTACCCAATATCTGATGATGAATCTGGCTAGGAAAAACAAAGCAACCTTTTCAGATAAAGGCTCTTTCTTTCTAAGAAAACATCAGTGTATTTTGTAGGAGCCTGGTCTGAGCCCCTTTGTTTATATTACAATGTTCAATGTTGTACTTTAAATTTTTTTTCCAGTGGTTTCAGCTCAATGCAGATTTAAATCTGCACCTCCTATCTATTGGACTGGGTCCACTATGCCAATCTTCTGCAGGGTTTTTTTGTTTTTGTTTTTTACATTTTATGGAATGTCAGACTTACAGTTTCTGCAGGGCTTTTAATGAACTCGAGGCACTGGGGACAGAGGAATTTTCAGAACATTTGTCAGCTGCAGTTATGCCTGGCAAGATCTAGGCTTGGCTTGGCTACAGGATCTTGAACCAGGGCATCGGACAATACCCATGGCAAAACTGGTAGTCAGGTGTCGTAGCCATTGCCTCTTGTTCTCTGTCAATCAGTCTTGCCATTCAGCTGGTACCTGAACTCCTGACTGCACACCAGGGCCAGCCCAAGACCTCCTGGCACTGGAGACTATGTGCCAAATGTACTGCCCACTCTTCTCCTCCACAGTCCCCTCCCAGTCTGTTCCCCTCTTTGTTTTCAAATCCAGGGAGGAGGTGGCTTAGTGATTGGAGGCAGTCTGCAGCCCCCCCCCCCCGCCCACCCCCTGCCTGACTGAGGTGACTGCCTGGCTGATTCTGCTGCACACAAGAGCAGAAGACAAAGGCCCAAACAACCACAGGCAATGTTAAATGTCTCACTGGTCCATAGGTACTTAATGTTTCTTCAATAAGAAGCAACTGCATTTGTTGCTCCCACATGTCAGGACTATGAAGGGGGGAGGTTTTAATCCATCCTGCACCATGGTCACAATCTGGATTTCCCACAGCTACCATTTGCCAACTAAAAGAAAGTTCTCATTGCCCCCAAAGAGCCCTTTTCCCTTAGCAAATACCAGGCTGGTGGAGTGGGGTATTTGGGCTGGAATTTACTGAAGAACATTGAAACATGTTGATGTAGTCTTATACCAGCTCTTTGAAAAGAATGGGAGATGCACAAGAAAAGAATGGGAGATGGCTTTGTGAAGCTCCCATTCATGTCAATGGAGGTTCAGTAGATCTTCCCCCAAAGAAAAATCGTCATGTGTGATTTACCAATAGCTTTCATTTTGCACGTGTGATTTCATTTCATTTCATAAGGGCAGCCAGGACTATTATATGTTCTCTGTCTAAAACGGAACACTCTTAATTGGGACCAAAGGAATCCTTAGCTGTTCAAAAATGCCAGGCATCTCCTCAGCAATGTTAACCTCTTGTCTCACTATCTGGACTCCCTATGAAGAGTTAGGTCAAATCCAAGGTCACGGTGTTCACATTCATGCCCCCCAGTGGAATTGCTCCAGAATCCCACAGAGAGCCTTCTGTTTGTGACAATGATGCCCTCTGACAGCTGCTTTCATTAGGAATGATGAAGCTGTCAACCTCGAGGGCAAAGCCTCTACAGTAAGGGTGAAATGAGATGTTACACAGGAGATGTACAAGCAGTCACCTGATGGGCTTCTTTTCCTGAAAAACAGCCTTGGAAGCTTGCTTTGGACCAGAAGAGTAGTAGAGAGAGGGGCTGGTTAACTCTTTCCCTTCTTGCCATTTGTCCACTCAAAATGGCCTCCTCCAGCTGCTTTCCACTTAGCCTGAGGATTCCATTCGCTGCTGAATTGGTGCTCCCAGCAGTTCAAGGGGCACACGCACGAGCATGCTATCTGTTCTGTTAATTTTCTTGCAATTGTTAATGATGGTTTTGTTGTTGTTCATTCGTTAAGTCGTGTCCGACCCTTCGTGATCCCATGAACCATATCCTGCCAGGCCTTCCTGTCCTCTACTATCTTCCTGAGTTCGCTCATTTTCATGTTTGTTGCATCGGTGATGCTGTCTAACCATCTCATCCTTTGCCTTCCCCTTCTCCTTTTGCCTTCAATCTTTCCCAGCATCAGAGTCTTCTCCAGAGAGTCCTCTCTTCGCATTAGGTGGCCAAAATATTTGAGTTTCAGCCTCAGTACCTGTCCTTCCAGGGAACAGTCAGGGTTGATTTCATTTAGAATTGACTGATTTGATCTCCTAGCAGTCCAAGTGACTCTCAGGAGTCCCTAATGATGGTTATGAGTTATCAAATAAAATGCATTTGCTTGACCCATTGATGTGCTTATTGCTTCCAAATCCAGAAAGAGCCATTGCCCTCTGGCGAAACAGCAGGATGTCCAGAAAATGAAGTAGCTCAGTGCACTGAAGGAGGACAACATCTTCTGCTTCACCTGCCCACCGTCGCCTGGGAAGCTTGCTGAACAGTGCTGGATAGCAACTGTTGATGTCTTTCGCCTTATTTGGGGGTCAACTAGGAATAGATAGGCCCTTGGGCAGGTGCCCAACTGGCCGAACCCTGATGCTGGCCTTATTTTTGCCTAAGCCCACCAAATGAGTTCATGGATGAGGTGAGTTTGAGCCTGGGACCTCCCAGCTTAGACTATTAGCAACCATGTTCCATCATGTGATAATAATTATCAGTACAATAAATATGTGCTTATGTATTTGCCTGGAAGCCAAGCCTTTCTTCTTAATGGGATTACAAGATGAAGAATACTCCTGTACTTCCATTATAATGATGCTACATGTCCAGCTTTCAAACAAATTACAAAGGACCGAATCCAGTTTTCTTGGTCAAGCTTCACTGAAATGAATGAAGCTGCAAGAATACAAAAAAAAAAAAAGGTTTCTAATTATCTTAAATCTATCTCTCATAGGATTGCTCAGGTTAGGCTGCACTTTTGATTACTTTCCTGTTGTGGGGAAGGACCACAGGTTATAGATGGCGGTTATGTGGTTGTACTATGAATTGGTTGCTATCAGGATCCCTTGACTATTTGAATTAGCTATTAAGATTCACTAGTGTCAGCTCTCTCTCATCTTCTTCCTTAACAGCCCTATTTTGCAAGGTGTGTGTGTGTGTGTGTGTGTGTGTGTGTGTGTGTGTGAGAGAGAGAGAGAGAGAGAGAGAGAGAGAGAGAGAGAGAGAGAGAGAGAGAGAACATCTGCCATCTTGCCATCTGTTACTGTCATTTGCTAAGGCTTGGTGATCTCTGACTGAACTCCATCAAATCCTCTGTCCTGCTTTCCCAGTAGTCAATATCCCAAAGACACTGATTAATATGTCCAGTGGAGATGTTCTTTAAATCATATCATCCTCCGAACATTCCTGAACATTCCTGGGTCCTGATGGGACTTCTGCTTTCATCTGAAATAAAATCATGCTATGCTTCAAAAGTATAAATTTCTAGATGCTGCTGAAATGTATTTCCCAGTATTTTTCCTGTTCCCATTGTTTTTCAGCACACACTCTTCTTTTAAAAACGAAACAAAACTTGTAGCTAACATGGAGCACTTGGAACTCTGTTTTTGCGTTTTTGGGAATGTCTCCTGAAATGGAAGAAGGAGAGAAGGGGAATGAAAAACTCCATTACGCTTAACCCCCGAGGCTATATCATGAACACCCTTTACATGTATATAAACCACTCTAAAACTTTATTTTACTTTCATTTTAGGATAAAGGAAAGGGCATTCCAGAGTACTGATCCACGTTCCATGGATTCAAGATAGACTGAGTTGCTGGAAGTAACATAAACTGCTTGCATGAGTCTCTTACAATATGGCTTCTAATGTGATTTAGCATTATTGTTTTAACCGAAAGCTTCAGAAAACCAAGATTTACCAGAATTTACAGGCAGAAAGCAAAAGCTGAGCTTACATAAACACAGTTAAGATACAGATTGAACTAGGCGTCTGTTGCCAACACCAACTTCTTAAACAAGAGCATTCTGCACACTCTCAGTGAGGCACTGATAGTATTCATGAAATAATCATGCTTAATAATACTTAGCAATTGTATACTGATACAAATTGATTTCAACTTCACAGGATTAACAGCCATGTAGAAATATTTACGTTTAAACGTTAACACGTAAGAAACAGTTTAAAAACACTAATAGGATACAACGTTTCGTCCACACGCTGTGGACCTCCTCAGGTATCAGGCAACAGAGTTGCAGAGATAATAGCCTCTTGATGACGTTACGTGTTAACATAAATAAACAAATATTTATGTTTACAGACGTAGACGTTTGTAAGCATAAATATTTCTACATGGCTGTTAATCCTGTGAAGTTGAAATCAATTTGTATCGTTTCTGGCCATGAAAGCTACAGAACCTTACTAATTGTATAGTGCTTTTTGAATGTTTGAAGCACGTCTTATCTTGATGTTATCCTTACAAGAACCCTATAAGTAACTATTATTATCCTCATATTGCAGCTGCGGGTGAGAGGGAGTGGATTGCCTAAGGCCATCTCGTGAGTTCATGGCAGAGGCAAGATCTGAATTGGGAAAGTCTTGATTTGCAGCTCAGACTCAAAGCCAGCTCTGAAACTCTCTCAGCCCCTCCCAAGTGCTGTTAATAAGCCATAAAGGGGCAAGAATCCAGCACATGTGGCTGCATGCAGTTTTTCAAGCAACCTGTCAACATTCAAGGACAAAACAGATGGGAACTGTTGTAAGCAGTGGTGTAACAAGGGTGGTGCGAAGGCAAGACTCCGTTACACTGGAGTCAGCGGCCCCTCCCCCTTGGTGTTGGAGCCATTCTGGCAGCAAAGGCAACACGCAGGACACTCCCCTGTTGCTGCTGGAATGGCTCCAACAGCAAGGGGGAGGGGCCGGTGACTCCAGTGTAACGGAGTCTTGCACAACTACTTGCCTTCGCACCACCCTTGTTACACTACTGGTTGTAAGATATTGTGATAAGAGGCCACTCACGATACTACTGGCTTAGACTCTGTTAGAACTAGAACCGAGGTGAAATGACTCACACCTTTCTAGAATATTTCCTGCATAAACAGAAAACACACTTGTTCACTTCCCAGCCTTTTTGGTGATTTTCTGGCACAGCTTGTGAAAACGTTCACTTGTTCATTTACACGGCGTCCCCCATCACCCCCTCAGTTGATTTCACTTGTGCCCAATGATGTCTCACATAGCCCAAAAAACCAAACATACTGGTTCCATAGCGTGCTGCTATTCCATTCACTGTGTCATCCATGATGATTAGCTGGGATTATTCATGTGAGGAATACAGGGACCATTGCATTCACTCTCAATTGACTCTTCAGGGACATCATCACATAGCCAATCGGAGTGGTTTTGTAACATGGTAACATCGTCCCACTCCATAATCCTTGATTGCCTGGGATCCTCCTGGCAGCTGCTTGAAAAACCCATACGGGTATTGTTAGCAACTAGGAAAAGTTTTAACTTCTATTCACTTTCTGTTTCTCTGTTTCTTGCATGTATGTATGTTTATCTGATAAATTTTAGTTTTGATATCCAGCAACGTATGTAATGTTTGCTTTCTGTTTTTAATATGGTTGTATTTTGTTCTTGCTGGTCTTTGACCGTATCAATAAATGATGATGATGATGATTGCCTTGGATCCGCCGTGTGATTAATCTAGGGAGGATAAAGAAAAAACTAACTGGGGAAAATGATGTTGAAACAAATAGAGGAAACAATAGCACCCAGTGTAAGCCCATTATTTATTATTTTAAAGCGTTCTATCTTGCGTTTTCCCAAAGCCCTGCACTGGGCCTCTCCTTAGCATTCCTGTTCACCCTGAAAGCACACTGTGCACTACCACCACTAGCGTCGCTGCAGGGGGGCGGAGCTCTAAGTTTCTGCCGCGGCTCCGACCCTCCGTTACACCAGAGCACGAAGAGGCCCTGCCCCCTCTCCTTCGGAACCATTCAAGGCGGTGAAAGCAGCGCCAGTGACTACCACTGTTACCAGTACTGTGGACTTAGGAGCTGGCCTGGTCAGGTGGCTCCTCTCATAGGTGTGGGCCCTTGGCCAGAGCCCCACCTGGCCAACGCCTGAAGCCACTTCTGATGGCACCTCAACGTATCAAAAAGCTGAATATTGTCACATACTATTTCCAAGAAATATTTCTACCCCCCTCAGTATGGCATTCCTGAGCGCAAATCTAAACGGGAGACTATTTGGCACTGCTCTCACTACAGCATCGAAGTTTGACTTAATGTGAGTGATTTTGTCCAACAGCAATATGTCGCTGGGTGGGGCCATAGATAGTTTCCCTTATGGACAACCTCTCTTGGATTTTACAAAGCCATTCGCTACCTAGCAGAGTTCTTCTGGATAGCACTTCACAGATGCAATGGCAATGGCAATAGAAAGCAGCTGGGAGAGAGGGGAGGCTGTTTACCACCACCACAGTATGGTGTTTTAAATTAATTCTGGGCCCTAACTGATCAGCTTCAGCATCTATCTAATCTTTTGGTGCCACATTTTCGCTGTTTCCAGCCCTACCAGGAGATGCCTTCTGCATTCAAATCATGTGCTCTGCCACTGGCCTACAATCCCATCTCCAAAGACTTGGTCTCACTTTTGGTATTCTCACAAATCACATCTCTTTGGTCCAGCACAAGTCTGTGATTGATTTTTTGGAAAACACACATTGAGTTGATGGTTGAATGATGGTTCAGTCTAGGTCAGGGGTGGCCAACCTTTCAACATGAATGCTCCTGGCCCTGTAATGGTGAGGGCATTTCAGCAGGTGTAGCTGCTTTAGCAGCACCATCAACAATTGCAGCTGCCAAGATTGAAAAAATTGTTGAAAAAATCTGGGGCTGGTTTGCGAGTGAGCCCTTTTCAGGAGCAGCAAGTGGTCTCACTGGGACAAAGTGCCTCACTGGGACAAAGTGCCAAGGTAAAAGAAGACACAGCGAGTTAAGCAGCTGTGCGAGTTCAGCAGCGGGGTGAGGAAGCCAGGCCCCACACATTGCCCGGCACTTCCCTTGAAGAGAGGAGAGCTCCAACAACATTAAGGTACCCAAACTTAGATAAACGCATACCTTACACACAAAAGCTATGCAGTCAGACAGCCAGCAGAGGGGTGGGGGCTATCCAGTGTTTTGCACCGAGTGTCATATGTATGATTATCTGCCTCTTGGGCACAAGTCATGGGTGTGTGCTCGGTGCAAAGAGCTCCAGGCTCTCAGGGAACGGGTTCGCTCCCTTGAAGCCATGGTTGCTGACCTGGAGAAGCAGAGACAGGTAGAGAGGGACCAGGGTGAGACTCAGACTTCTAGGGACATGGAGGCGTCATCCCACCCTCAGTTGGCCAGCTCCTCAGCTGCTAGAGAAGGGAGTCTCAGGGCTGGAGGACATTGCTCTGGAAAAGAGGGAAACAATTCCCCAGTGGGGACCCCTTCTTCAGGTGATGGGCCCGTATCTAGTCACACTATGGATACTCCTCTGGGGAAGGGGGCTTCTTGTCATGGGTGACTCTATAGTCAGGAAAATAGAGAGGGGGGTCTGTGATGGATGTGAGGACCGCATGGTGACTTGCCTGCCTGGTGCGAAGGTTGCGGATATCACCTCTCATCTAGATAGGCTGGTAGAGAGTGCTGGGGAGGAGGTAGCGGTTGTGGTGCATGTTGGCACCAACGACATGGGGAAATGTAGCTGGGTGGTCCTAGAGGCCAAATTTAGGTTGCTAGGTAGGAAGCTCAAATCCAGGACCCCAAAGGTAGCATTCTCAGAAGTGCTACCTGTTCCACGCGCATGTATTATCCGCCTACCTGAACATGCCTGCTTTCTGATTGGCTCTTGGGCTTGATCATTATCTCGCAGTAATTACTCCAGTGTTATGTCTGCTCTCCTGACTTCAAGGTAAGCATCATCTATCCCATCAGCAACCAGTGAGTTGAGGAAGAATGTAGTACTCATCTGCCATATCTGGGCAAGTAAGAATGATGGAGGCCAACCCCCTTACCAGCAGACATCACCAAGGCCTTTTGGGAAAGGAGGGGGGGGGGAGACAAGAGTCAGAACTGTGAGATCAAAACCAGACAGTCAATGGCAAGCCCGGCTGCGTGAAGTCCCTCCAGTCCCTTGATTGTTCAGGGAGAAGGTCCAGCCTGTAACCATTGTGGCTCCTCACACAGAGCTGATGGCTTCTGGCTCTAGCCCCAACAGAAGGGGTGGACAACCTTTCAACATGAATGCTCCTGGACCTTTAATGGTTGTATAGGTGAGGACATTTCAGCAGATGCAGATGCTTTAGCAGCACCATCAGCACTTGCAACTGCCAAGATTCTGTCTTCTACACAACTCTTAAGAACGCAGAGGCCCTAATGGTGGAAGGTTGGCCACCATTGGTCTAGGTAGGTGGTCTCTTTTCTTCAGAAGCGAAACCACTTCAAAGTTGTTGCAATATTGGGGGTGAGTGTAGGGAGGCAAAAGATCATCCTTTCTCCTCTTTTGAAAACAGCTTCCAAGAAAAACATGAATGGGGGCTGTCAATGTGAGTTTGGGATCCCCACACCTTGAGTCACTCAAAACTAGAGGTCCACCATTTCCTCTCCATCTGTATATTTTGTGCCTATATGTACAGAATGGAAATCACAAAGTTGATCCAATGGCAGCATCCAGGAAAATGTAGTGTGCGGGAACTCTTAGGCTACACACACAGAGGCCAATGCCTGGGTCCAGACATACTGAAGAATAGGCCAAACATGTTTGGTTAAACTGGAATCTAGTCATGATTGAAATTAAGGTAATTAGCTGTTGTGTTCACATAGACAACTTTGTTCTTATCCCCCTTCTCGCACTCCTGTATGACCTGAAGCAGAGCCATTTTTTCATGATTCCTAATCCTTTATAGCTTGCTTCTTTGATCAAAGGTAACACAGATGTAAGGTGAAGGTGGGTTCTTATAGGAAATGAAGTTCTTCAATTTCTGCTGAGCCATGTAACAGCATGAGTAATAGGCATATCATGAATGCTCATCAAGGCAGTTGGATTCAAAGGATACTTTCACATGACTGCAACTTGGACTAACAGGGGAATGCTTAGGTTTCATTCCAGGTGCATTTGGTAACTGTGCAAAGCAAGATGTGATGATGACTCAGGGGTAGAGAGTCAGTAGTAGAGAGTCTGTGGGAATGGTGAATGCACTGCTCATTATAGTGTGCCTTTCAGGAGTATATTATCTTTTACCCCCACCGCCACTATTTAATGCCAACAACATTTTTAGTACTACATAGGAGACATGCAGATGCTTCTCAGAGGCTTTTGGCACCATCCTGTCCGATCGCAGAGTCGGAAGAACGCATGTTCCTCCAGCGCACACTGTCGCAAAAGCACCATGAAATGCTTTGCAACAGGGCAGGAGACTGGAGCTTGGAGCCTTCCTTTCAAAACAAAACAAAACAAAACCAACTCAGAAAGTTTTAACAAATACAATAAAAATAGAATACAGCAAAAGGGAAAAAAGAAAAGAAAATACAGTTATAATAGTTAAAAAGTTATATATAGTTAACATGTTATAATTCTATAACTATAATAACATATACAGTTCCCCCAAAACCAACCAGAAACGTATGCCTCATTCTTCTCCCTTCACGGTTTCCTGTGCCACTTAGCCATAACATATACGATTCCCTGTCAATCTGGAGAGGATTTATGTTTTTCCAGTTGTGTGCTCTCATCATTTTCACAGCGATGAGAATATTTTGTATCATTTCCCTGTGATTCTGAGTTTTTCTCATCATGATCAGGTTTTCCCTGAGCCATATTTGCAGCCACAAAGGAATGTTCCCATGTTCAAGTGTATCCGAAGCCCTGGAGTTGTGTTCTTTTTAATGTGTGATGCATCGTGTGGCTTGGCTGTCTTCATCGGACTCACCTGAAGCTTGTTACCTGCTTTCTGGCATGCTGTGAAATATCACAATAGACTGCACAAGTTCAGAGGAGGCTCCACAGGTTGGATCTGGTAGGGCATGTGCTGGGGATCCATGCTGGTGCAAGAACCCAGAATCTGTGCCTGACCAATCCCTGAGGTAGTGGGGTGGGGTCACTGTTGCCACTGCCCCCACCACTATCAAGTAAACCAGAGTCCATGGGGATGCTTACCAGGTGCTCTCTTCTGTGTCTCCCAGTGCCATTTTACAATTTCTGGATGGTCTGTCTCTTGACACTGTGTTGGGAGCCAGAGCATCCAAAAATGGTTAAATAGCACCAGGAAAGGAAACAGGTTGGTCACTGCTGCTGCCTGCTCCCCACTGCCTCCTAGTACTCCTCCCCTTTGGAGCCTGGCCCCTTGTCAGGAAACAGTGGGAGCAGTGCCAGCAGCAGATCACCCTCTGCTTTCCACTGGTGCCATTTGACAAATCCTGCAGCTGCTGAGGCCCACTGTTGCTTGCTCAACCAGCCAGGACCCTAGGGCCCATGGCCCAATGGGAACATTACTGGGGAGGCAATGGGAAGCAGGTCGACAGTAGTGGCAGTAGTCAAGTAGTGTAACTACAGTGAAGAAGGACTGTTGCCTGTCCTCTGCCTAATTCCTGGGCACCATGGGAGACAGCTGGCTCATGCATGCTCTTTCCAACGCATGGAGGAGCAGCTTGCCATTGGGTGACTTCCCAGGGCTCTCCAAAGCTGGAGCCACCACTGCATAGATTAACCTGTTGGGTCACTGGACATGTCTTGGGCTAGATTTCTTTCTGTTCTGGTTCTGACCGTGTGATCCTAAGCAGTACCAAGCACAGATCACCCTTGCCTCATCATGCAAGATATTCCATAAACATTATTCCAATTTTATTTTAAAAATTTATCTCCAGTACATAATAAAGCAAGAAAAACAGCAGCAGAATGCAAACAAGAACCAAGGCAGCAGAGCAGGAAAACATGTTCACATGTTAAGTTTTACCCAGACACAGAATGTCTGTACCCAGGTACAGCAGCCAGTACACAGGGGTACACATATCTGTGTGAATGACTGTACCCAGGGTCATTTTATAGGATCATCAATTCATGTACACTGTACAAAGACTGAGTAGTGGTGCAATGGGGCCCACTGCACGGCTTTGCCCCAGGGCCCCTAGTAATTTGGCACCAACAGTGCCTATAACCTATAGCCTATATAAGCATCAACTATAGTGGGTGGCGCAGCGGGTTAAACCGCTGAACCATAAGCTGTCGATCGAAAGGTCGGCAGTTCGATTCCCGCGACGGGGTGAGCGCTCATTGCTTGGCCAGCTCCTGCCAACCTAGCAGTTCCAAAACATGTCAATGCGAGTAGATAAATAGGTACCGCTTGCGGGAAAGTAAACAGCGCTCCGTGTTCCAGCTGCATGCTACGCGCTGCAGCAAGGAGAGTCATGCCGGCCACATGACCACGGAGGCGTCTTCGGACAACGCTGGCTCTTCGGCTTTGAAATGGGGATGAGCACCACACCCTAGAGTCGGACACGACTGGACTTAATTGTCAGGGGATACCTTTACCTTTTTATGGCCTTAAAATACTTGACATGACCACAGATTGCACTAACAGCTTTGCTTCCTGCTCACACAAAGCAAACTGGTTTCCATTTGCACTGAATTTCCCATTCTTCTCAAAGAAAAGTCCACCCATTAGTCTGATGGGAAAACAACACCCCATTCTTTTGTTTCGTAGGGATAGGGGAGTTTGAGTTCTACATTAATACATTTATAAGATGAAAATTAAAGATATGTCTTTCTTCTCAGGTGTAAGGTGCACTGCGTAATGTCTGGGAAACTAAAGACATGTTTAAAGTGTCTGGATGTGTCAAGGCAGCCTTAAATATCGAGTTTCAGTGATGAAATTAACAGTTAAACCCAGTATGAACTTTTTTTTTTAAGATTCCATCAGTGTTGCAAATGAAATGTCGTATTCAAGCATTTGTGGGTTTGGGTTGGAGAAAGGCAGAAAAGGATTATGGGACTCTTCATAATAGTACTTTGCCATCTGCTTTGTGTAGTACCTGTTTTGAACATTTTCTTACAGCTGTAGTGGCCTCCAACTGGTCTTTTCGGAGGCCATTCAAGAGCCGGTTTCATGTCGTATTCAACAATCTCACAGCAGACACCCAACCTGGATGGGCAATAGCAGAGTGCAGTTGTGTACAGACAATCACTGTGTACAGAAAACTGGGAATCGTGGTTTCTTTTTAAAAAAAACTGTATGTGGTTTTGAATCCATACAGCTCTTGATTCTTCATCTTGCAATAGTTCTCTTCCTTTGCCTGACAAGGATTGATTTGCACAGTAGCAGCATCCTGAGCGATTATCACAGAGGAAACATTTAAGCAAGCCAGATGCTGCTGGTGGAGGAAGCCCTCTCGGGTACAACAGTGAGTGGAAGAAAGTTGCATGGCAGGTGTTTACACAGACTCACACACATATACACACTAAACCCCTTCTCTTATTTCCTGACACATGGGGAGCAGCAGTATGTGCTACACACTCCGTATCGTACGTCAACTTCAAACATAGCTCAAATCATCCGTGGAAATGGCAGCAATTAGGAGAAGTGAAATCCAAACAAACTACAGTAACTTGAAGAGTCTCAATGGCTGGGGGCAAACTCTCAATACCCCCTCCCCCCACGACGGGCGTTAATGGAAAGATAAACCTCAACCCAGTTTGTAGTTTACAGGCTGTCATCAGCTAATGGCTCTGATCTTTATAGTAAAAAAAAATAAACAAATCAGTGTTTTCACTGATAGAAGTGACCTATAACATTCAAGATATATTTTTTCCTTGTGCTTATTGGGCAGAAAACATCAGGATTTTTCTTAGAGGAAGTGGAAACAGAGTGAATGTAAGAACTGTATTCCAGAGGAGTGAAAAATAACTGATGCAGGCCCATAACTACATTCCTTGGGGAACTGATCTTCAGGTCACTGTGACGTTTTGTTTTGTCTGTATGATCTGAACAGGCATGTGGTGAAGTCAGAGGTCATGATGCCACTACTCCACAACATTCTGTTTAGGAGTGCCTCTTCCTCTATAAGTTCATTCACTCCTTAAAAGTGAATGGTTGTGGTCGTAAGATGGTTGTGCTCCAAGTCTCGCCTATCAGGAAAGTGAGAAATGCAGATATAGAGCAGTGCCTCCTCTGTGGCGACTCTACCCTTTGGTAATGAGCTACTAAGGAAGGGCCACCAAAGTGCACTCTTATACTCCTTTCAAAGAGCCTGCATGACTAGGCTTACCAGATCCGTACCGGGACAGAGTGCTAGCTAGACCTTTAGGAGAAGGAATGTGGGCAAGTGTAGTTTGTTAAATCCTGAGAGCACAATCCTAGGCATGTCTACTCAGAATTTGCTCTAAGGGTTTAACAAGCTACACATGACCTGCCCACATTCCTTCTCCTAAAGGTCTAGCACTCTGTCCCGGTATGAATCTGGTAAACCTATGCATGATGTTTCTATTTAGGCAGGCATTCAGTGGTACTTCGGAAGGGGATTTTTCTGGTTTTCTATGGTTTGTTGAGTTTTTTTAATATTTATTCTGAAGTCGTCCTTTAGAGGTACTGTATTTAAGAGCTTTCTATTTAGAATCTTTGTGAAAAGGGGTTGAAATTGTGAACTATCCTTTGAATGTGGTATTCCTGATCTTTCCCAAAAATATAAGCATGTCAATATTAAGACAATGAACAGATTTTTGTATCATTGAGTGAGATCAAGGCCTGCAGTGAAAGGGAATTGAGGAAGTCCGTGGATCTCAAAAGAAGCCATGAGTTCTGTCTTGACTCCTCCATAGTTTGGATGAACACATGAAGATGCTTTAGTCAAACCTCGTGAGGAGAAAACAGAATTTTTTCCCATGGTTTTCTAAAACTGGTTTTTAAGAAAGCCTGAGAATCTTAGTTTTAACTACATAACAAATATTTATTTTTTTGGTTTCCAAGGTTCACGGGTAAACAAGCCATGTGTAAAATTCTAATTCCAGCTGAAGTAAAAATTTATTCAAAACTGTCGTGGTCTTACAAAGATCCCCACATACAGATAAGAAACAATTAAAACCTGAAGCTAAAAATATTCCAACGTTTCGCTTCTAAAACAAGAAACATTTTCTAGGAATAAATCCAAAGAATAAAGGTGTTAGCCATACGAGTCACACTGCAGTTCTTTACTCTTACACTTGTGTAAGTGCTGCAAGGACTTAAGAATGACAGGTCTGCAAGAGAGTTGGAGCCAGAGGCGTCGTCTGATATGGGGCGGTGGGGCGGTGGGCCCCAGGGTGTAGGGGCGGGAAGGCTCCGGGGGGGCGGGAGCCTCCTTAACTTTTGTTTTTATTTTCGCTTATTTTCGGGTTTTTAAAACGTTTTTTTAAAAGGTTTTTAGCGCTAACGGGGCTTCTAACAGTGTATGTATGCTTTGCGCCTACTTATCTTGTTCTAGGACGACGTTCAGGGGCGACGAGCTCCTCCGGGGCTCCTGGGCGCTTGAATTGCAGAGTTAACGCATGCGCAGAGCGATGATTGGAAACATCGTCACTCTCAGCATGCGTTAACTCTGCAATTCAAGCGCCCAGGAGCCCCGGAGGAGCTCGTCGCCCCTGAACGTCGTCCTAGAACAAGATAAGTAGGCGCAAAGCATACATACACTGTTAGAAGCCCCGTTAGCGCTAAAAACGTTTAAAAAAAGTTTACAAAAACCCGAAACTCATTATGCAAATTAATTATTTAATTTGCATAATGGGGCGGCGGGCTTTTCCGCCCCAGTAGCAGGGGCGCCTGGCTACCCCCCTGGTTGGAGCCTCACCTGAAGGTTAATTGATTATTTCCACAGCCTTTGTGCTGCTAACTAACGAAGTTCCTGCACTTTCCAGGTATAAAAGAACTGCAGTGTGACTTGTATGGCTAACACCTTTAATCTTTGGATTTATTCCTAGAAAATGTTTCTTGTTTTAGAAGCGAAACGTCGGAATATTTTTAGCTTCAGGTTTTAATTGTTTCTTATCTGTACGTGGGGATCTTTGTAAAACTACGACAGTTTTGAATAAATTTTTACTTCAGCTGGAATTAGAATTTTACACATGGCTTGTTTACCCGTGAACCTTGGAAACCAGAAGATAATAGCGGGCCATGAAAGCCTCAGATCTAAAATTTATTTTTTTCTGAAAATATCTTTTCTTTTGCTTTTTGCAATACGAACATGTTCCCCACTTTTGCCTGATGGTAACATTAAACCCTGTGATGTGGGATGAGGTGAACTAAAACATTAAAAGCTCCTTCACCCACAAGCCACAGAGAGGCAACTGCCATCAAAGACATTTCACTTCACTTCTGTGCTTCCAGTGTGACCACACTGGGCTGCTTTTAAAATA
Source organism: Plestiodon gilberti rubricaudatus (assembly GCA_026170595.1). Lineage (NCBI taxonomy): Eukaryota > Metazoa > Chordata > Lepidosauria > Squamata > Scincidae > Plestiodon > Plestiodon gilberti. Next base: position 64,057,438 of record JANXHW010000002.1, read on the forward strand.
TTGTTGGCTGGGCATCACTACTTCTTCAGCTACAGCTGTCTGTTAAACTGGAGCATCCATATAACTGCAGACAGGTGAGGATTTATTTGTGACCTGGCTGATGAGGTGAGACTGCATCTGCCAAACCTTAAGAACTTGAGTCAGACCTCAGGTGGGAAGTTCTGCAGTGGTGGTCACAGAAAGTCAATTTATTCTCTGTTCCTGAACCATCCAGTATGTTCAACCGCTCCGTTTAGAGGGAAACATTAAATTACAAAACCATCTTTTCCTTAAGATAGTTTCCTTAACTTTCTCTAGATCATGCACTCCTGCCAAAGTGAAGCATTGATTTCAGTGCCATTGATACTTCCTTTCCCACTGAAATCAATGGGACTTAAAATGCACATTTGGTAGCATTACATCCTCTGTTATTTTTGAGTTTAGGTTCCATATCAGTGTGATTGATGCTTCCTTCTTGCTAGCAACTGCAAATTCTGGAGAGGGGAATCCAACTTCTCTAACAGAAGAAGAGATAAACAAAGAGATCTGATATTTCTTGTTAATGTCTATCGAATATTTGTACACAAGCTTTCAAAGGGCTGGTTTGGACAATACTGACTCTGTATGCTTCCCTTCCCTCACCCCTGGCATGCCTAGGGTTGTTTAGCTTAATCACGTGGGGGACAATTTATCTGAATTGCCCCTCCTCTACATACTGATGACTGCACCTCTGCCAGTGGAGAGAGGGGAACTCAAGGACCTGGTCCCCATGAAAATAAAGGTGATACTCAGAAGTTACCATCTGTTGCTGTGAGCCTTCTGCTTGAACTACAGGAGCTACTGGAATACAATAATAATAATAATAATAATAATAATAATAATAATAATAATAATAATAATAATAATAATAATAATAATAATAATACAGTATTTATATACCGCCTTTCTTGGTCATTGGATTTCTCCTCTGATTTTAATCCAAGGCGGTTTATATGACATAATACTATCGGAGTATTAGATGCATTTGAGGTTACAGTGTTATGCATTTTCCTTCACTGAGATGTGAATGACAACAATTATTTGTACCCAAACAATGCCAGAATGAATTTCCACAAGAACATTTCACTTCTTTGGAATCATCCTTTCAGACAGGTAGAGACGAAGAGATTACCTGATACCTCTAGGCAACTAATGAGTCTAAACACACAGCAGGATTTGAAATCCTTGGCTAAGCTTATAAAGAATCCCAAAAGCAACAACATGCTGCTTCCCTTTCAACTCATTCCACCTGATTCACTGCTGGAATGAGGTGATGTGTTGACACTTTCTGCCATAGTCACGCACTAGAAGAGTACTTGCAGACAGGCGGAGTTAGGTCCATTTAAAAAGTACCCATGAGCTATGTCCAAGACACTGAAAATCTTTAGACTTAGCAAAATTAGAACACACATACTATTTTTAGAACAAAAGATAATAATCGCATGGAACCCTAAATATAAAGAATTTCTTACAGCCGTTAAATTGAGGGCCAAACTAAACGTGACCATTGACCCCGACATGGTGTGCTTGCTTTTCCTACCTCTAAACAGCATTTGTGGGGAACAAGCAGTTTGCAGGGGTGATGTTAAAAGTGCTTAACAGGATCATGCCTATTTTTATGCTTATTGAGTGCCCAGAATTCTCTAGGAACTATGACATGTCTTAGTTGGAACATCAGAGAGTGCATTGCAGCAGGCACTGCATTGCTTTGCAGTGGTAGAGTCAGGGCGGCATCTGTGGTTGGCCAGGTTGGGTTGACCAGGATGGCCAGTGACCAACATGACCAATCTAACCCTGAACCCTCAGCACTGCCTGAACCCTCAATACAGCAGTGCATAGCAGCCAATGCACCATCAGGAGATAGGTAGAGGATGCCATGGAGGGGCCAGTGCTATGCTTTGCTCCAGGCCCCTTCCCAACTTAGTGATGGCACTAGGAAAATGCCTAGCAACACTTCAAAAGTAGCCATGTAAAAACAGAGAGACAAAGATGAATGAGATTATTAACAAGACCATGGTTCACAGTAGAACTATGTTGTTGAGCTGTTTACTTTTTTATGGACCAATATATATTTAAAGTGGGAGAATAATGAAGTACAGTATTTGAATGTAATTGTTAGCCCAATTCTCTCCAGGATTGGGCCGGTGCGTGGAGAGGTTTATGACAGTGGAACACAGTTCCGCTGTCTTAAAACAGCTTCAGGCGGCATGCTGGCTGCCATTTTAAGAGCTCTGCCGTAATCGGTGGCAGTGCAGGAGGACCTCCACCAGTCCCAGGAAGGTAGGTCTGGCAGTGGTAGTAGCAGGGAGTGGGTGGAACAGTGAGGGGAGAGGGTGGAACAAGGAGGAGTTGGGGTGGGGAGGGGCGGATCAAAGCCAGGAAGGGGGCAGTATCGGCAGCAGCAGATACTATTCCCCTTCCCAGCCTCAATCCGCCTTCCCTGGTTCACTTGGACTTGCACCAGAAATGTAGCTGGTGCAGATCTGAGTAGACCCATGCAGGCAGCAGAGGCTTACCCTCCAGGAAAGGGAGCAAATGTTCCCTTACCCAGAGGAGATCTCTGGGGCCTGAACTCCCCTGCAGGATGTAGCGTGTGTGCCCCATTGGCGCAGTTGCATCAGCACAGGGGGAGTTAGGTAGGATTGGGCTGCCCATAATACTAATTTGTGGTGCAGTTTTCTATATTCAAGAGGAGAATAGGATCAAGTAAAGAGTAGCATCTCTCTCTCTCCCTCCCCTCCCGGTATAGCAATGTGTGTGAAAATATTTGGAATAACCAGGGCTGATATAGAAAGTGCTTTAGCAATTTCCATAATAAACTCTGGCTTTACAGTTCAAAAGGCTATTGGTTCTAAAACCTATTGAGGTTAAAACGGTGTGTAGAGAAATACTGTAACATTGTTTGCCTACTGCTGTTTCTAAATAGTCAATGACTGTAGGGGATTTTAAACCCAAAGCTGGATCTCCAGAAACTGTGAAAGAGTCACAAAGCCAGATGTTTGTGCTCACTTAAAACCATGCATTTTGTTTATAGAGAGTCCATAAAAATTCATAAATGGGGTCCTGTGTTTAGGTTGAAATCCAGTTTTTAAAGTAAGATTAGATTTCTTGGAGAACCAAAAATGCATGAAATACTGCAGAGCAGGTGCAGTGACGACGTTGTATTGACGTATACACATATGCAATAATTTAATAACCAGCACAAATTTAAGCCCAACATTATCTGTAGTCTGTATGTACTAATTACTGCTTGAAGAGCTCTTAATTTTTTAAGGAATGTGAAAATAAAGTATTGGAAGTTCAAAAGGCGGAGAGAGAAAAAAGAGACAGAGCTGAACAAGAACAGATAGTTCACTAATTATATTCTTGCAGGGGTAGCTATGAACGCCTGGGAAAGATTAAACAATATGTTACCCAGACAGTCACTAACACACAAATGCACGCATACACGCACGCACACAGAGCATGCTAGGCCACTGCATGAACCTTTGTACATTGTTGTACAATGTACAGTTTTGTACATTAAGGGATCAGAGCTCGGGTTACCAGATTGGAGGTATCCTCTAACCTGAGACTCAGGAGAAGGAAACTGGTGGTGTCACACAGTTGCTTACTAATGAATGACACCCAAAATCTGGTGCCAGGGTGGAGCCCTGCAGGAAAGGAATGGGGAAAAGGGAAAAAATGGTGGAGAAATCCTATTTTTTAGGGGGATTTTTCCAGTGGAAAAATTGCAACAATTTCTTTTTCACACTGCCAAATACTTTAAAATGTTATATTTTAAAAATACTATTATAGCCAATGACGCTACTGCAAAACTTTGGCTGTCCCGTCACTCCACCACCTTCTCCTCCTGTTCTTCTAGGCCAATTGGAGGTAGTGTAGCGACATGCCAGCAGTGCACGCTATATTTTGAAAGGAAGGGAGGGGAGAAGGAATGAAAGTGGCCCGACATCTCAAGCCTTCCAAAACTCAGGTCTCAAGTTAAAAGTCTGAGACATGGCAACCCTAAGCAGAGCTGACTCACAGAAACTTTGTACTGAACTCTGGAACCAGGGCTGGCCTTTACATGAAGCGATCTGAAAGCATTGCACTGAGTGGCAACATTGAAGGGGCAGTGAATTGATGAGCCCCTCATCTGTCTGCCGCCCTCTCCAGATCATCACCAATGGAGCTGATCTAGTCAGCACTCCCATCCTGACGTATAAAATTGAGACGTATAAAAGTATACATGGGATGGAGAGAGTGGATAGAGGGAAATTCTTCTCCCTCTCGCACAACACCAGAACCAGGGGACACGCACTAAAATTGAGTGGAGGGAGAGTTAGAATGGACAAAATAAAATATTTCTTCACCCAGTGTGTAGTTCATTTGTGCAACACCTTGGCACAGGATGTGGTGTTGGCACCTGGCCTAGATGCCTTTAAAAGGGGGTTGGATAGATTCATGGAGGAAAAGACCATCACAGGTTACAAGCCATAAGCAACCTCCTGGCTTTAGAAGTAGGTTTTCTCTGTGCCAGGTGCAAGGGAGTGACAACAGGAAACAGGTTATCTTGTTGGCTGTGTGTTCCCTGAGGCATCTGGTGGGGCCACTGTGAGATACAGGAAGCTGGACTAGATGGGCCTTTGGCCTGATCCAGCAGGGCTCTTCTTATGTTCTTATGTTCTTATGATCATCTTCTGGCTTGCTGAGAGCAAATCTGAAAGGGGTTGTGGCAGCCCCCTTCTCCATCCAGTGCTGCTGGAGGAAGAAGGGGGGAAAACAAAAAAGCTGCTGCAGCTCCAGATTACCTCTTCCCACCTGGCTGCTTGCAAAAGCACCAAGCCGTCATGGAGAGGCGATCTGGAGCCCACCTGTCTGCCCCACCCTTCCCCTCGTGCTGCTGTCAGCATGCAACCTCTGTCTTTGCTGCTCCTGTTTCAAATGACCACGAGCGACGCATGCTGAGAGCCTCTTGAGGTAAGAGAAGGGTGCGTATGCTTCCTGCCCCTCTCCTTATCCACTGGGGGGGGGGGCTCACAGTCATGCACATGCAGCAAAATTTGGGGGGATTTGGGCAGTGGGGAGGCATGTGCTGGCCTTGCCTGAACTATCCCCACTTAGCACCCTGGCATCTCAAATGCTCTCCGGCTTGGGGTGGGCCTGAGAGGCTCAGCTTCCTCAGTCCCCTGATGGGGCTGATGGTGATAAGCTCGTTTGCCCTTGTAATGAGGTCACGGCTTTGAGTCAAGGGTTGTAACACCCGCCTGAGTTTGGGCTACAGTCTGACACCCCTTCAGTTGGCTGCTGCTGCATTATTCTCTCTCTGTCCTAGTCAACTGCTGCTGGTATTTGGCTTTCCCTCCTGTCTGTTCATCCATATTACTGTCGTGTGTTTATTGGAGAGTGCACAGGCAAAATATGAAAGACTGGGAAGAAGGAGCAAAAGGGTGTGGGAAGGAGCTTTCTGAGAAATGTCACTAAGCCAGAAGGTACTCTGAGATGTGGGAACTCAACCTTGAGTACTATCAGATCACAAATTGTGAATGCCCTCTATTGCAAGATGAGCACCCATGCCATGCAAGCTCTACACGTGATGGTAGACTCAACATCAATATGTGGTACCCTTGCACAAATGCCTCAGTGCCCCAGAAGGGCCCACCAGTGACACGTGGATTGGGCCTCCCTTTAAAAAAACAATTCCTTCCCCTCCTTTTGCCTTTACCAGTGCTCCCCCAGCACTGAGAAGCTAGAGGTGCTATTTTAATTCCCCCACAATGCATTACTCTGACTGACATAGTATCACTAGAGCTTTGTTACTGTTGGAAGAGTGGCAGCATGCCAGCTAAATCTGTACAATAAGAGTGGGTGTGAATATGTATGTTCATCCCCACCAGTAGGGGAGCTGTTACTAGCGTTCTCTCTAAGCTGCACAGCCACACAGCTGCACAGCTTTAAGGGAAGCCCCACACAGCTTCCCTCTTGGTGCTCCATAGCTTGGCAATGATCTTATCGCCAAGGGCTCTTTTCCCCTGTGCAGCCACTTTAGGGCTTTGTGCACTCGGGGGGGGGGGGGAAGGTAAGAGAGAACACTGGCTGTTACCTATTCAGTTCTTAGTTTAAAGGCTTGTGGTTTGCTCTTTCCTACTTTGATTAGACTTCTCATTTGTTTGTTTTCCTGTGTCATCTTATGCCTCCCTGCCTGACTGGTCTTGACCATTTGCTTCTCTTGTTCTTATTTTGCAGAATGTATGTAAAACACTCTGTGTAACTCAGCTCCACTGTGAATGAGTTTGTTTGTCCCACAGCTGTGCTGACATTGTAGCTATTGTGGTTGGATTAAAATGGTGGCTCCTGCTGAGCCCACCAGAGGGCACTTTGCCTAGGCAGGTCCTGTGTGATGTATAATTTTGTACAGTGCTTGTGGGTATCATATGAATGTTGCCATGATGTGAAACAACTGGTGACCTGGTGGGGAGAAGGGACAGAATGACAGGCATCAAATTCAAATAATAAAAACTTCTGGATAAATGGGAACCTGTTGAAAATTATCATTTTCTATTTTTTCCTCCTCAATGCTCCATCATAATCCTCATCATTATTATTTTATGGATATCTTTGTGGTGTTGTCTGCAGTACAATGGGAACTTTCCCCCTAAATCCCTGAGCATTATCACAAAAATGTTTTAACATACCACCATTTCCCTGCAATACAGAATTGCTTCAGAGTGTGTGTGTGTGTGTGTGTGTGTGTGTGTGTGTGTGTGTGTGTGTGTGTGAGGAAATATACTTCAGATTTCCATTTTTTTTAAATGAAGGAAATTAAACTGTTTTATTAATTGCAATTAATACTGCAATTGCAGGTACTGATGAAGCTCATAAACCCCTTGCATATTCAGAGCAAATTCTGAATTCTGGCTCACCCTCGCCTTCTTCTACCACATGAATGGAATAATAACGAGAGTGTTTCAGAGTATATGTGCAATCCAGATATCACATGCTGTTCTCATAACTCTGCAATTGCTAAAGCTCAACCAGGGGTCTAAATGGTGATCCTAACATGGAGGAAAGCATGCTTGTGGTCTAAGGGCCGTTTATTAAGTGGTTGCATATGCCTAATGGCTCACCAATAGCATCCTGTTCGATTATGTGTCCTCTTCCCAGCATTTTGGAATAATTTGGGCCATCTTGATGTTGTTACACATGCTCCCCACTTCAAGCAGTCAGAAGTTGCTAGTGTTGGTGTTATTTTTACAGACCTAGACCATTAGATCTTTCATAGACCTAGACCATTAGAGCATTAAAGGGTGACCGAGGCCGTCACTGTTCCCAAATCATGTCAAAGATTATTAATAATCTAAACCCAAATCAACAGATCTATGCCTAAACCATTCTGATCAATGGTTTACAAATATTAGCAAATAGCAATTAAAATACCAAGGTGACATTAACTGCGCGATCCTGCACAAAAAATCTGGCGAAGGAGCAAGCGCTCCACTGCTGGAAGCTATCGTAAATGTGCCGTAAAGCATGTTTGTGATGACTTTAGAGTAAGGGTGGCCAGCACGGAGGCTGGCCGCCCTCACTCCGCCACCGGATCGCCCATGGGGCCACCGGAGGAGGTAAGAGATCCCCCAGCGGGGGCGGTCCGGGCAGCGAGGGAGAAAGGGGGTTGGTGGATCTGACCCGGGAAGGGGTGGAGATGGCAGCCGCCATATCCTCATCCTGTTCCGGGCCAGCACGGCTTTTACACAGCCTCCTCTTACTTCCGCCCGCTAAATAGCCGGTGGAAATCCAAGGCCCATTGGAAATCCAATGGGTGGAAATCCAACAAAAGCCGGTGGAAATCCAAGGAAATCCAAGACGAACATCCCCTTCCCCCGAGTAGACTTCTAGGCCAATCTTTATCACCCCGGAACAAGGATAGGATCCGGCGGGTGGCCTGGGCAGCCCACTGAATAGGCAGGATTGCACTGCCCCAGTGGTTTTGACATCACAGCAGAGCGATGAATACCCGCAGTGTGGCGGAGGGGGAGGGCGGAATGGGATGTTTTGAGGGGTGGGATTGGTCAGCCAGGCCCGATCGGGGGGGGAGGGATCGGTGGCGGTCTCCTCTGCCATATCCTATCCCCTTCCCAGGCCTGGCTGGTGTTACACAACCTGCTCGAATGTGCGCCAGCAAAACTGCTGGCGCACAGTTGAGTAGACTCATTGGGTGGCTGGGGCTCTACTCGGGGTAAAGGGATGAATGTCCCTTTACCCCGAGGCCTCCAGCTCTGCTGGCGTAGGCCCCATCCTACACAGGATGTGGTAGGTGTCTTATTTGTGCCTCCGTGTCCTGCTAGACAGGATTGGGCCGCCCCTTGGGAATAAGTCCTATTGAACACAGTGGGGCTTACTTCTGAGTAAACATGCATAGTCAGGGGTGTCACTAGGGTTGGTGACACCCTGGGCGAGATCTCATGGTGTCACCCCCAGTGGCGTTTCCACGGTAGGGGCAGCACCGTAAGTCACGCCGCGTCGAGTACCATGTTTAGGAACCGAAACGAGGAGGCGCCGCCCCCTCGCTGTTGCAACCATTCCGCACGAAGAACACGACTGGGCAGGAGACTCCCTGCCCGGTCGCGTTCTTCGCGTTCTTCGCGCGGAATGGTTGCAACAGCGAGGGGGCGGCGCCTCCTCGTTTCGGTTCCTAAACATGGTACTCGACGCGGCGTGACTTACGGTGCTGCCCCTACCGTTGAAACGCCACTGGTCACCCCCATGGACCTCTTACCATACCAGACCACACAATGTGGAGGCCTCCTGGGAAATTTGATCCCTGCGTGAGTCGCAGCGGGGATCAGGAAAACCCCATTTTTACTAGTGGTGTGTTTTCTGCACCACCGGTAACAAATAGAATTGAAAGTCATTTTTGGTGTCACCCTAGGTCCGCCCCTCCATCCCCCCAGTGATGCCCCTGCATAGGCTACTAACTCCAAGGCTGCAATGCCGTACACATTTAACTGGTCTTAAGTGCCATTGACCACTTCTAAGTAGACTTGCATAGGATTGTCCAAGAGCTTCTGACCAGCTTTTGCACTAATCAATCTTTACATACCCCCAAACAGAAGCTGTTGATTCAGAGTTTCTTTATTTTTGAACTTTTATTAAAACATTTTTATCCTGCCCCTTCAAGGAGTTCGGGGTAGCATGTACTGTATGGTGCTTCACATCACCCTGTCTCTACAATCATCTTGTAAGGTAAGACTGAGAGAGAGAATTTGAAATAAAGTCACCTAGTGAGCTTCATGTGTGAATGGAGATTCAAACCTAGATCTTACCAGTCCTAGTCCAACATTAACCACCACAACCACACGTGGCACAAAACCAGCCAAACTGCCCCAAATAAGACAAATTTGTCTCTGTTTGTGGGATGACCTTGCAGCTGCATTCACAACCATCAACAACTTATTACATTAGCTTAGTGATGTCAGTTCTTCCACCATTTATAGCCATGTTCTGGGAGTTACACTTGGTCCCTTCGGAGGGATAATGGAGTATCACTTCCTACTATAGATGCCAAAAATGTTTTCACAGCAGGTGTGTGTTAGATATGGTGGCCTTATACTTCTCCTTTGGGGGGAAATGAGTCTTCCAGTGACTAAGGTGACCTAAAGTTCATTCCTAAGCGACTTATCGTATCTCTCACCACCATCTTATTTCTAAGCACAACCAAAGTTACTGCTAACCACCTAGGTTCTAAGGAACCTAAAATGGCTGCAGTGGCTGCCAAAGTCACAAACAAAACTGTACAGGTGGTTTTAGAAGAGACGTTGATAGTGGATTTTTCTAAATCTCTCCCAGCAATTCCCAATCAGACCAAGCAAATTGTTTCAACCTCGGGGTAAAGGGGTGAATGTCCATTGATCCCTTATCAATGGATGCACATGACTCTCAGATACATTTCAGATGACCAGGGATGCAGGGTTTCTTGGTACAGCTGATTGTCCAGCCTCCTGCTTCTGAGTCTTCAACTGTCCACTTCTTTTGTGCTGTTTTGGGGATTACTTGTGTGGCCCTAATTGGTTGCTGCAGATTATAGTGCATTTTTTAAAAAAAAATAATGCTCCCTAAATAGGCATTTTCCTCATTCTGAATTTGTTACTATCAGTGCCAGTGTAACAAAACGTGGGGCACAATCCTGACTAAGGATCATTATTATTATTATTAACAGTATTTATACTGTTTACGCTCGTCCCCTTCCCCTAGTGTAAACCTGGGCCAGCCCTATCGGCCTCCTTGGATTTCCGCCAGGAAGTAGAGGAGGCTGTGTAATGGCGTAGCCAGCCCGGCAGGGACGGGGATATGGTGGACGCCATCCCCCACCCCCTCCCAGGTCGGCTAGGACAATGGCCCCCCTCCTTCACCCGGCCAGACTGCCCACATGGCTGGCGACGGAGCGCTTACCTTCCGCCGCCATCTGCGTGGAGATTCGGTGCCAGAGTTAGTCCTTACTCCTGTGTCGTCATGAACGTGCTTTATAGCACGTTCATGATGGCTTCCGGTGACAGAACGCTCGTTCCGTCGCCGACCAGATTTCCAGGATTGCGCCCGTAAGCTTGATCATAAGTTGAAGGTGGGGTTATTTATTTTTGTAGCAACCATTTTTCCCCCTACAAGACCAATAGGGCATTCCTGTAATGGGCTTCCCCCAGAGACTGAGGCTTGCTCTCATTCTGCTAAACTCTATGAAAACCACAAGGCCACGTTTATACATCTCTTCCAGCCAGCTCTGCTCCCTGCAATGGCCGCATTGTCCAGTGTGATAGTCAGGCTACAGGCTAGCGGCACTTTTATAGCCCTTCCACATCTGGAATTCATTCTTTGCTTGAAGGGACTGTGCAAAACAGGCAGACAGAACTCAATAACATCTCTCCTGTCTCATTGTTGGCTGCCTCAGATGGCCAGATAATGAGAGCACTACTGTGAGTGAAAGTGTTTATGTGTTTATGTGACTGCAGGTATGTGCTTTTCTTGTGGCAGATTTTATTATGTAATGCTGTATATTCTGGCAGAGTGAAGGTGGGGATATCATGTGGTTGTGAGGAAGGAGACATCGGGATGTGATGGGAGACAGGAAACTCTCTTGAGTGGTCAAAAACGGTGATCACCTTTTCCATTTTCAGAGTTCTCCAGCAGGGTTTGGTTTGGTGACATCCTTTTCTCTCTACCCCACAGCAGCAAAGTCCTGTCTGCTTTCATTAGTGCATGCTTTAACTTGCTGCTAGCAGATCAACTTTGACCTCCAACATGTTTACGAGAATAAGAACCACTGGCAAACGGCACTTGCCAAACTTGGCTCTCGGAAACTGTTTTTCTTTTTCAATTAAGTTTCGGATCCGGACTGCATCCCCTGAGTAAACTTGCTAAGCTGTGTGAAATCATTATACCAATTTCAACTCCACACATCATCTTAAATTGCTGCCAAGGTTTAGATAAATATCTGTGTTTTGCTCCCCACTTGAATGAAATGGAACCACTCAGGGCACCATTGTGGGGGTGTCCGGAAATCTCTGGGATCCCCTGTGGTCATGTATAAAGGACAGACTGTAGAACTCAACAAGTACCCCATTACTGAACGTGGATCACGGATCAGTTGAACTTGCCTGGGGAACTAACATTTCCTGAATTTTCTAGGCAACTCTACAGATTAGATCTGGCATGAGATATTTTCAGAGAATCAAGAATGCAGAAAAATATATGGAGACACATGTATATGGATCGCTGAGTGCAGTATCCCAGTTTTAATGCTTCCTCTGTCTTAGCATCAGTTACTTCCCTCTTGATCGAAGGAAGGCTGTGATTATTAACCTTGCAAAATCTGCCTTGTGAACCATTAAAAGGACCCTTCATTATTATTTGTTCCCTCTCATATTACTTTATGCATGCGTAATAGGAAAAAATATTGTAACTAGCTAGGAGACACCCTGGCATGAAACGCCCGTATTTCTACGGAGTGTGTAGTACTGCACTGCAGTTACTTAGAGCTTCTCTACATTATGTCCTGGGACTGACTGTTTAGAATCTCAAGGATCTCCGTCCCTCCCACAGCAGTCTGAATAGTCTGGAAAGGCTTGAGTGGCTGCCTTGAAGCACAGCCTGGCTACCTCACCTTTCCTTGCCCTCCCAGGAAAGAGAAAGAGAAACCCAGGGGTGAATCACTGGAGGAATAAGGGATCATGTCTTGCTTTGTGGAAGAGTCTGATTCTTATCTAACTGCTAGCTCAGTGGGTTTTTTTTTAATGTTTTAATCTTCTGAGAGAGAAGGAGGGAACTTGTGCAATTTGAGATTAATTGCTCTTCCTCAGATAAACACTGGAACAATTTGAAAAAGTAGGCAGCAGCAGGATGACATTGGGACTCCATCCACCACAGGCCAGGAGTTCTTCCCCGCCCAGAGCTGCTTCTTCCTGGGAGGGCAGGGACAGGCGAGGGTCAAGTCCTGCTTTGAGACATTTCCCCCTTCCCTGCCTGGCTGTTGGGATCGTCATGGAAGGCGCAGCGTCAGGATTTTAAACAGGCAGCTTCCCACATGACATGAGCAGCTGCAACATACATATGATATAGCCAAGCTCCAAAGGGATTTCACATTTCATAGAATAAATCCCATTGATGAAAAGCGCAGGCGATCGAGTCAGGAGGGTGGCAACCGGGGAGTCAGAGTCTGCACTCACAAGCCTTCTGGTCTGTAGACTGTCCTTGGAACCAGCTGCTACTGCGGCTCACTTGTATGGAACGAGAAGCTTCCAAACTGTTTATTAGCCGAGGCTTTTTGTAGAAAAAAAATCTGTTCAGTAATTCATACTACGAACCGTGGTGAGAAGGTGTAAAGAGAAAATATCTTCAAGATTTTCAGTTCACAAGCAGCCCAATCATATTGCTTTCCCGACCGACGATGCAGTGGCGCCAAAATGGCTACCGCATCCTATGGTGGGATGGGCAGTTGTTCCCTTACCGGAGGTTAAACCTCTGTGGCGCAGGGTGGTCCTACTCATACCTGCGCTAGCTAAATATCTGGCGTAGATTCGTGTGGGCCCCCTGCACTGTGGGATCGGATCTGGGAAGGGTGATAGAATTTGGCAGCTGTTGCCGCCGCTGAACCCACCCACTTCCTGGACCAAATCCACCCACCCCTGTTGCCGCTCTGTTCTGCCCTCCCTGCCCCTGTTGCCTCCTTGTTTCACCCTCCCCGCCCACATTCCGCCCCTCCGCCTCCCCCACCATCTTACCTGATTTGGTGGGTGGGTGGAGATCCGATGGCACCGGTGGGAAGGCGCAGGCCTTCCCGCTGGTGTTCCTGGCACCTCGCTGAGTAGTCCACTGCCAGAGCTCTTTTTAGGACTGGCACTGACTGCTCTATGGCAATCAGTGCCAGCAGAAGAGACACTTCGGTAAGTATAGGATTGGGCCAAAAGTATTTGATTATTCAATTCACTTTCATTCTCGCAACAACACTGTGAGGTAGGTTATTGCTGCCCAGTGAGATTCATGACTGAACAAGGAGATTCTGAACCTGGTTCTTCTGCATCCAAGTTTAATTCTGTATACTGTATACTGGACCATCAAGATCTGATCCCTGAGGCGGCATGCCAAATGCTGCCCCCCCTTGCCTGATGATGTGCCAGCCTATGCTCCTCCCACTCTCCAATGTTCTAGCTCAGCACTCTTCTCCCCTCCACATTTTTCTTCCTCTCTGTCCCTCAAATCCAGGGAGTGGAAGGACAAGGAGGAGAAGGACAGGAGGCAAGCTGGTGGACAAAGATGGACACTGCCACCAATCTGCTGCATGGGTTGACCACTTCAGCTGACTTTAGGGATGGGTCAGCTGGCCCTGTGTGTACCACACAATGTCCCCCTGCATTTTAAGGTTTTATCCCCAAACTTTACCTACTGACATGGTGCAGCTTCAATATTTGAAGATGAGACCTGGGGTGTATTTTAAGGGATGCAGCTCACCTTTCCTCACAGAGTTATCTCTAAGTTCATATCCTGTTTCTTCAACAGGATATGTGCAGACCAGAGCTCTACTGCTGTAGTTCTTTATAATATGCTTGTCAGTCATAGTGACCCTGAATGACAGCTCTTCACTCTGTTTGATGTGGTGTCATATCTGTGGTGAATACACGGCACCAATGGTTGGATGGATGATTTTCAAAGACGACTGAAAATGAAGCACCTCAGTGATGAGACACTGTACAATCTGCTTTGTTCTACAGATGCTACCCCACAATCCCAAAATTTAAAGACAAAACATTCAGGAACTAATAAGAAAGGCTAGATGATGGCTAAGATGAGAGAGAATTGCCCCCCTCCAGAGATAAGCAAGAGATATTGCAGGGTCAGTTCTTGCTTAATGATGCACGAAGGTTCATGAGATGAAAATCTGGGACAGGTCATGTGCTTACGTGTATGCTGTGTCAGAAGATATTCACAATACTTTCAGGTAGAAATGAGGCAAAATTCATTAGGTCTGGTCATAACTCAGGCTGGAACAGATTCTCCTTTAGGAGATGCTACTTTGGTTTCTCCTGGGCACACTGCCACTAAACTGTCCACTCCTAGAGATTAACAAATTCCTTCAGGATTTGAGGTCCAACCCTAATCTCCTGTTTTCAACTACCTCTGCTAGGGAACCTTCGATGGGTGGATTTTATACATACTCCCCCCCCCAAAGAGCTTTACAACCACATAAGATAGAAATGTCTGTAATGTTTTGGCATTTAATTTAAAATGAACTGCTGTATGCTGAAACCACATGTTTCGGAAACTGAAAATCTTCCATGGTTGAAATGTATAATTATGCCCATCTTTCACCATGCGGGAATACAGTTGGAGGATTTTGAACCTCTCTGAGTAGAAATCCCTCTGAAGGTGCACAAACAGGGTTACCCTAAATTCACAGCTTATTTCACCAGGACTCACTGAGACTGTGCTGAGGATTTGAGCGGTTCTTTGCATGTCCAGAGTAAAAATGGTGCCTACCAACTCTAAAGAACTTTTGATGCATAGTGACTTTAGAATTGTTCTAAGACTACGTAGTCCCTGCCCTAAACATGTCCAGAGAAATTCAGAACCACACAGCACCCCACCCTCATGGGTGCCACCAGATGGGGAGCAAGAGCACCCTCAGACAAGCAGCTCCTCCTATTGCTGGACCCTGATGATTAATTGAAGGAAAGACACTTTCTGTTCAGAGTGTTTTGCTTTATCATCATCAATCCATTGACTGGAAAGTCCATCCATTCATCTGTCCGTCCGTTCATCCATCCATCCAAAAGAACAGTCCCGCATTTATGTTTAGGATGGGAGCATTAATTTAAAATATACTATTATTTCACTTTCAGAAGTCTAACTTATAAGAACTAACTAACTAAATAAATAAAATTTGTGAGACAAAGTTCACCACCTCTGAAATGCACTTTGCTCCTTCAGTGTCCCCCATATATTTTTTCGAGCGCCACTACTGCCTCACCCTCTTTAATGAGCTGACCAGCTCTTTAAAACCTTTTCTCAACAAGAAAAGCTAGGAAATTTGGAAATCCAGAGTAGCACTGCTAGAGTTGGAAGTTCACACATACATTCCTCTTCAGTCCAGCTTTATGGATTATGCAGTGTGTACGATTTAGACTTGCTGCATTCTGCACAGTACCCCAAAGTTAACTGTATCCTGTCGAGCACCATTCAGTGCCAGACATAGGGGGAGCGGGAGCATAACTGCAACAGTGGCCCTATGCAGCTCAATTATGCTGCTGTGTATAGCCGACGCATGGGGAGGCCAAACGCCCACTAACCATACCTTGTGTTGATACACTAGCTGGCCATTACCCTGGACCTCTCTCTGTGCATTTGGGGCATGTCTGCAAACAGCAGCACCAATGTCAGGGAGGGTTCCTCCGTGTCCTAAGGGTACCTTTGCAGACAAGCACTGAATGCAAGAAGCCCAGGGAGACGGCCAGTGAGGACATCACTGTGAGGGACATGGCTAGCCAGTACTCCCTCATTTGCCCCCTCACACATCTGCTGAACACAGCAGGTACACCTGCAGAAGGCTAGTGTCTTAATGCTAGTAACTTTGATTTTATAAAGCTCCAGGTATCAACATTAGCCAATAGCTCCCACACCTGCTGCCAACAGGTTCTTAAACAACAATCATCTCCATAAATGTTCTCATAGACATTTTCCAGTGTGTTATCCAATGGACATTCAGTGTAGGCAATGGTCTCCTATGAGAGAGAAGAGCAGGATAATAATAATAATAATAATAATAATAATAATAATAATAATAATAATAATAATATACAGCAACAGCTGTTGCTGTGCTGGCAGTACTTTCAAAACCAGCCACAAAAGTAGATAGCGTGCAACACCCTGGGAAGCTCTTACAGCTATTGTGAATACAGATCCTGAGCCAAATAAGTTTATTAAAGCAGATTTAACAGAACCTCTAGGAAGAAGGTGCTGGTTTGACAAACATATTACGTCTAATGCGTTAAGTAAACAGAGATTTAATTTCAGAATAGAATTGACTGGGAAGTTTGGTTTCCTGAGTGACATCCTTTGGTTCATCTAATCCTCTTCTTTATGTCTGACAGCAACCACAGATTCCTATGATGGAATTAAAATTCATTCACATTTTCAGGTTTTGGACAAAGAAGGCAAATTTCGCTAAAATCCCTTTAGGCAGCTAAAAGATTACATTCCAAAGAGAATGTTGCAGTTTTAAGAAGTTTTCTCACCATTTGGATACGCCTTCTTCCTGACACTAAATATTTCCCTTTATTTATTATTTGGGCCAAATTCTTTGGGCCAAATTACAGATTATGACAAATGTGTAGCATGATCCTGCTAACTGGGCAAGTGGCACTTTTTCAGTTGGTGCTCCTCTTTTATTTAGCAGGGAGAGAGTAACTGCCCCCCTTTCACCCCAGCACAGTATCTTTTCTGGTGGCTGTTTGCTGGTGTTCTTCTGCATCTTTTTTAGATTGTTCGCCCTTTTGGGACAGGGAGCCATTTAATCATTTGATTTTGTCTGTAAACAGCTTTGTGAAATTTTTGTTGAAAAGCGGTATATAAATACTGTTAATAATAATAATAATAATAATAATAATAATAATAATAATGATGATGATGATGATGATGATGATGATGATGATGATGATGATGATGATGATGATCCAGTTGTTTTGTTTTTGCATACAAAACTGGGGACGGGGGAACGGGACGGCGGACGCAAAATGACGTAAAACCACAGCAGAGATAGAGGTCTTTCCCAATTGCACCACCCCATGATATTTTCCAATTTTTATTGGGAAAAAACACTTCCATTAAAAGGTGTTATTTACTAAAATAAAACAAAAACACACAGAACCACATTGCAGGCCCAATCCTATCCAACTTTCCAGCAGCCGCAATGCAGCCGCAATGCAGCCCTGAAGTAAGGGAACATACTTTGAGGAGGTCTCTGTGACTGCCCCCCCCCCACTGCAGGATACAGCGCATGCCCCGTGGGCATGACTGCATCATCAGTGCTGGAAAGTTGGATAGGATTGGGCCCTCAATGATGTAACACTGTAACATTGTAACATGGCCTTTAGAATTCCTGTACTTCGGTCTCTGATGAGAATAGCGTCAGGGTATTGCAGATGGAAGGAAGAGGATACTAAATCTTACTATGGTACATGCTAGAGGGGCCAGGATTTTCTTAACAGAACCGTGCAGCAGTTTCCTGAAAACAGAACTCATCTATCAGGCAAACCATGACATCTAGCTTTTTGTTTTGTTTTGAACTCTAACTCCTGTTTAAACATTGGAAATTTTCTAAAAGAAACCCTTTTGAAACAATGCTATGTGAGTGGTAACATCATAGAAATAACAATTTCTTCTCTCTCTGAATCTAGAAAGAGATCTTTCCATTTTCTGCAGGGTTTTTTTTTTTGGAAACAAAACCATTACGGTATATTATGATTCAGAACTTTCAAATGTTCTGTTCTAATAGGAATTACTAAACAGTATGATGAAAATATATAAATATAACATGCTACGGTAAATATGCAAATTGGCATTTGACTGTCTATCACGTTTTCCAGGTCAAGGAAGGAAAGACTACAGCAGCTTCCTTCAATCAGAACGCCTCTTCCTGACATGCTGAGGACCCAGTGCATCATTGGAACAACACAAGGGAGGAAGGAGAAAAAAGCCTCCTAGTGCCTTGAGTTTTAATCCTGGTGCCAAGGCAAGTGGGGAGGGGAAAAAAGGAAGGAACCCCTCCCCAATCGCTGCTGAGGGCTCCCCCACCAAAGGGGTAACAGTGAAATCCTTTGCATGTCTATTCAGAAGGAAGTATCACTGAATTTAATGGGACTTACTCACAGGGAAGTGTGTATAAGATTGCAGCCTAAGGGACATGGTGTGGGGTTGGCAGGGAGGTGGGAAGTGGGCATACTTTTCTGAGCAGTGCACTGACTCAGACGATGATCCAATTTCCTCCCGCTTTTGGAGGGAAGAAATCAGGTATATAATTACCAAAGTATTAACCAAGTTAATGGGTATTAACCAAGTTAATATGAGGAGAGAACGACGAGTTTGCACATCCCTAGTGGGGGCTTGGTGTCGTCCTATCAGCAGTAAGGCACACAATGTACTCAGAGGTGTTCTGTACTTATTATGTTCTTAGCTCACCAGTGGTCCTCAAACATTCCTGCCCCGCAAGCCACTTATTTATTATTTATTTATTTAAAAAATTTATATCCCGCCTTATCCTATGCCGAGGCAAATGCCCAAGGCGGCTTACTGGTGCTTGGCAACTGACCCAGAAGTTCTGACAGTGATGTGATGATGTGATGTGATGTCATCATCAGGTCACTGCCAAAACTTCCAGGTTGCCAGCTGTTCACATTTATTTTACGTGAACAGCCGGCTGCCTGAGCCTCTTTGGCCCACTCCGGACCTCGTCGTTGTGTCATGTTCTCTGCCTCTGCTCACTGAGAACATGATGCAATGAGGCCCGGAGTGGGCCAAAGAGGCGCTGGCAGCCGGCTTTTTCTTTCTGGGGCAAAGAGCAGCTTCCTTTGAGGAACGTTTTGGTGGAAAACATTTCCCTGTGCTGTGGTCCAAATCTGGATTGGATCCCCTCTGTGACTGCTGTTTAAAAAAAATCAAAGAGAAATGCAATTTTTTGTTTCATCTAGTTTTGAGTCAGAATAGACTCAGAACTGAATGTTTTGTGTAAACATCAGGTTGTTGAGTGATTTGAAGTAAATTCAGCACTCCTGGGCAATCTGTTTTGAGGAACTGATTTTGACTGTGTGAATGCACCCCTTTTAAAAGTTCATCCACTATGGAATGAGGATGATGTTTTAACAGTTGCTGATTGTGCATAACACTGCCTCCGCTTGTTCTTGGTTTTCTTCAATTTTTATTGCAAGAGTAGAACATTACGTGTTAAGCGAATGCATAAATGGATATATAAATAAATATGAATGGAAGGAAACTCCCTTAAAAGCCAAAACCAAATAGAGAAAAAAAACATATTGAATAATATTATTATTGAATAATATTCCTAAAAATAATAGTCGTCGTCATCATCATCATTAAATAAAACATACCAACTCGCAAAAAAAGAAAACAAATTAACCAATAACACAATAATTGTTCTGTACAATATGAATGTCAACCAAACCATTTCATTCGGTTGATGATCAGTCTATTTAAAAAATTGTATAAATTAGCATCAACATTAAATGAATTTCTTAAAAGCATCCATGACTCTCAAACAGCTTCTATATGCCTCTGCTTGTTAAAAGTTTGGTTATAGCTTCCAAGAAAGAAGACATGTGCAGCTCAATCCTGTCTAGCTAGGTTGCAGCGTGGGCATAGAGCTAGATAGAACCTAACACTGGCATGGCTGGAGCTCTCCTCGGGGGTCCCCTTACCCAGAATAGAGCCCCAGCCACCCCGATGGGTCTACTCGAATGTGCGCCAGTTATTTTGCTGGCGCACATTCGAGAGGGTCGAATAACAGCCAGGTCAGGCGTCAGTCCCCGGGAAGGGGGATACGCTTTTGGCAGAGCCACCGCCAATCCCTCCCCCTTCTCAGGCTTGGCCGACCAATCCCCTCTTCCGGAACACCCCATTCCAGCCACCTCTTGCTCCACCGCCGCTCGGTGGGGAACTTACCTTCCCTGGCGAGTGCTCAATGGAATCTATGGCAGGTAGAGCGGTGCCAGCCTTGGCACCAGTACTGCCTACTCACGGGGTGCCACAAACATACCTTACAGTACGTTTGCGATACCCTAGATCAGCGGAGTGGCAATCCGGCAGTCTAAAAGTTGTTGTTGTTGTTGTTGTTGTTGTTGTTGTTGTTGTTGTTGTTTATATACCGCTTTCCAACAAAAAGTTCACAAATCGGTTTACAGACAAAATCAAATGATGAAATGGCTCCCTGTCCCTGTGCCATAAATTTGACCTTGGAAATGCCATACACAATATATTTGAATGTTGCTTTCCCCCTAAGCATATGCACAGAGTGGAATGAGAGTATATTTAATTAGTCTCTTGTTGTCAGAAACTGGTATATGCTACTATACAATTTCATCTGTAAAAAGACAGTTGCCTTCCTCAACAGCTGTCGTCATCGTAGGCTTCAAGGAGCTAAAGAGAGATTAAGAGGACTGAACAAAAATTGTAGGAAAATGCATCAGCACTTTTCATGGAGTCAGATTCCATAGGGGAGGAAAGAACTTTAAGGAGGAAAGGCTGTTTTGTTCTTTTATGGGACATACAATTGCAGTAAAGATGGGAGCAGGCAGATGGCTGGGAAATTGTGCAAGGCACAGTATCTACCAAGGAAAAACAGATCCTGCTGTATAGCACGTCAGATGTCTGCAGATAGGCCTCATCCCTGGAATGAGAGAAGGAATGCGTTAAGAAAGCAGAGCCGAAATACAAATGATTTAGGGCCTAAAAATGGAGTGGGGAGTAACCTTCAAAAGGCAGATGTAAAATGTCCACCTTGGGACTCAAGCCAGTTTTGGGTTCCATAAAAGGGAAAACTCCACTACCAATAAAACAGAATACAGAAAAGCCTTCATCACAATTGCAACATGGGAAACTAAGCTGTTTTAAAATCTTCTCTGAATGGAACTTTTAAAGTACTTTGCCCCATTCTATTAAATATCTGCCTTTCACTCTTCTAAGCTCCCACCAATTCTCTTTGCCCAACATAAGAACATAAGAAGAGCCCTGCTGGATCAGGCCAAAGGCCCATCTAGTCCAGCTTCCTGTATCACATAGTGGTCCCACCAGATGCCTCAGGGAGCACACAGCCAACAAGATAACCTGTTTCCTGCTGCCATTCCCCTGCACCTGGCACAGAGAAAACCCACTTCTAAAACCAGGAGGTTGCTTATGGCTTGTAACCTGTGATGGTCTTTTCCTCCATGAATCTGTCCAACCCCTTTTTAAAGGCATCTAGGCCAGGTGCCTTCACCACATCCTGTGGCAAGGAGTTCCACAGATGAATTACACGCTGGGTAAAGAAATATTTTCTTTTATCCGTTCTAACTCTCCCTCCACTCAATTTTAGTGCATGTCCCCTGGTTCTGGTGTTGTGATAGAGGGTGTTGTCCCTCTATCCACTATCTCCATCCCATGCATAATTTTATACGTCTCAATCATGTCCCCCCTCAGGCGCCTTTTTTCTAGACTGAAAAGCCCCAAACGCTGTAGCCTTTCCTCATAAGGGAGGTGCTCCAGCCCACGAATCATTCTGGTCGCTCTTTTCTGCACCTTTTCCAATTCAACTATATCCTTTTTGAGGTGTGGTGACCAGAACTGGACACAATACTCCAGATGCGGCCTTACCATCGATTTGTACAAAGGCATAATGATATTGGCCGTTTTATTCTCAATCCCTTTTTTAATGATCCCAAGCATGGAATTGGCCTTCTTCACAGCCGCCGCACACTGGGTCGACACTTTCATCGACCTGTCCACCAGCACCCCAAGATCTCTCTCTTGATCCGTCACAGACAACTCAAAACCCATGAGCGTATATGCAGTGGTGTACTCAGCCCTCCCAGCGCCTATGGGGGCGGGGGTTGAAGGGCCCCCATCGCTCCGCCCCCCCCAAGCAGCCGGGCTCGGGGCTGAGTAGCGCGCCACCGGACCGGAGCCCCCGGAAGCAGCGCGCCCCTCGGAAGCGTCACCGGCTTCAGGAGGCTCCGCTCCGAAGCCGGGAGAAGCGCTACTCCGAGCGACCGCTCAGCTCGGCGGTCCGGGCCTTCTGAGAAGGTTCTGCGTGTCGAAGCGCCTTTTACTCCCTTTCGCCCGTTTGCCCTCAGAAAGGTTCTGCGCATGCGTGAAAGGGAGTAAAAGGCGCTTCGACACGCAGAACCTTCTCAGAAGGCCCGGACCGCCAAGCTGAGCGGTCTCTCGGAGTAGCGCTTCTCCCGGCTTCGGAGCGGAGCCTCCTGAAGCCGGTGACGCTTCCGAGGGGCGCGCCAGCTGGGCTCCGGTGCCATGCTGCGCAGCCCCGAGCCCGGCTGCCGCGCCCCCCGGAAGCTCGGCGCTTGGGGTGGAGCACACCTGCTCCTCCCATGTTAGGACGCCATTGCGTATATGTGAAATTTTGGTTTCTTGCCCCAATGTGCATCACTTTGCACTTACTTACATTGAAGCGCATCTGCCATTTTGCTGCCCATTCTCCCAGTTTGGAGAGATCCTTCTGGAGCTCTTCACAATCCCTGCTGGTCTTCACTACCCGGAAAAGTTTAGTGTCGTCCGCAAACTTGGCCACCTCGCTGCTTATCTCCAACTCCAGGTCATTTATAAATAAGTTGAAAAGCACCGGTCCCAAGACCGATCCTTGGGGCACACCGCTTTTCACCTCTCGCCATTGTGAAAATTGCCCATTGACTCCCACTCGCTGTTTCCTGGTCTTCAGCCAGTTCCTAATCCACAGAGGACCTGCCCTCTTATTCCCTGACTGTGGAGTTTTTTCAGGAGCCTTTCATGAGGGACCATGTCAAACACCTTCTGAAAATCCAGATATATCATATCCACGGGTTCGCTCGCATCCACATGCCTGTTGACCTTTTCAAAACATTCTAAAAGGTTTGTGAGGCAAGACTTCCCCTTGCAGAAGCCATGCTGACTCTCCCTCAGCAGAGCTTGTTCTTCTATGTGTTTTAAGATTTTATCTTTAATGAGACTTTCCACCATCTTCCCTGGAACAGATGTTAGGCTGACCGGCCTGTAGTTTCCCGGGTCCCCCCTCCTTCCTTTTTTAAAGATTGGCATGACATTAGCTGTCCTCCAATCCTCTGGCACAGTGGCCGTTTTAAGGGACAAGTTACATATTTTGGTCAAGAGGTCAGCAACTTCATTCTTGAGTTCCTTCAGAACTCTTGGGTGGATGCCATCCGGGCCTGGTGACTTATTGAACTTTATTTTGTCAATTAAGTCTGAGACGTCTTCTCTTTTAACCTCTATTTGATTTAATTATTGATACACAGCGCAATCCTGTGTAGGATTAGAGTGACAGAGCACGTGATCCTCAGCTCTAAGCTGTCGCAAACATGCCGTAAAGCGTGTTTGCGACTCCCCGCGAGTAAGGGCCACCGGCGCAGAGGCCAGCAGCCCTCACTCTGTACCAAGCGGCCCAGGTAAGACCTAGGCAGACCGGGCCAGGGGTGGGAGGAGGGCAGGCTGGTGTAGCCACGGGGGGTGGCCATTGGCTGGCCCGTGCTTGGAGGGGGCGGGAATATCGGCAGCGCATTCTGCCAATATCCCGAGGCCTCTCCGAGCCCAGGCCGGCCTTACACCCCTGACTCAAATGTACACCAGCTTCAGAGCTGGCGTTACATTTGGATGGGCTCATAGGGAACGAGCATCTCCTTCTCCCGAGATTACCAGAGGATACAGTGGCTGGCCCTTTAGGCCAGTCGCGTATCCTTACACAGGATTGGGCTGCCCAAATGTTCCTTTTTAAATATGTGCAATTAAATTTTCATGCAGAACCGTAGATTCTGCATGACCTTCATGAGCCTTGGACTCACATACTCTCCCCTCTCTTCACATGCAAAGGAAGGAAGTCTTCTTAGGCATCTGCTCCTGGTTTAGAACACTTGGGTATGTTGTGATGTCTGAACCCCACAAATCCCAGCTGGAAATGTGTAGGAATGCCAGTTTCCTACACTTGTTTGTTCGTAGAGCACTGGCTGAAGTAAGTCAGGATTTGCTGGATTAATGGCCCAATCCTATTGACACCATACTGATGTTGCACAGACACTGGTGCAATATTCATTATTATACCCTAAGCCCTTCCTGCAACAAGGGCCAAATGCCAAGCCTGTTCTGGCAAAGCAATTCTGGTGCAGCTGTTCCCAGTAACACCTCCAGTGTTCATGGAAACACTGACACAACCTGTTATCCATGGAGTGGTGTCCTGATGGCAGCGTCATTGGTGTCACATCAGCGCATCATTGGTGTGCAACTAAGGTGGGGAAAAGGGATCCCTATCTACTAACCAATTAATTGCAAGTGTGATCCAGTCAAGGTTTTGTTCAGTATCAGTGATAGAACAATTTCTGAAAGAGAAATACACAAGTAGAGTTGTCAACCATCTCCGCCCAGCAGTACTGTTGTGCCATTGCAAGTTACTTAACAAATAGCCAAGTAATAGGTACCAGTGAGGTCTGGCTGCACTAGTTGGTTCACTGTCTGCCATGGAGTTTGCAAAGCCACAGGAGTCTGACTAGAAGGAGTAGGTCAGCAGCCTCACCAAGCAGCAGCTGGGCTCACACTGGTCATTGCAGGCAGGCAGGTTATAAGTGTCCCTTGAAATCTGCATGATGTCCTCACCGGTGGGACATCTGCCTGTGGGGAGCAAGTAGAAACATAGAGAGGGTAACAAGGAATAGAAAACAGCATCAGTCACGCCTGTTCTCTGGCATGAGAACTAATACGAGTTGTGCATTGATTAGTGTGTAATACTAATTAGGTGTGTAATACGAATAGGAGGTATGTGTAAGGGAGAGTGGTGTCACCAGAGCGTACATTCAGTGGTGCACTGTAGGGGGCAGGATCATCGTAGTCTGGAACATTACCTTTCCCTCTCTTGGGGGGCTGCAGCGGAACGCTGTAGAGGACCACTGTAGCAATGGTGCAGCCCTGAAAAACAACAGGGTTTCTGATGATTCTTTGGCCAGCAGTAGCTATGGCATTCCCTGAAAAGGAGCAGACACTCCCAGCTCTTAGCTGTTGCAAAAGGAAGGAACGGATAGGCAACGTAATTGATAGAGACACATGTGGATGTGATAACTAAGGAATCAGGAGGTGAGGGGCAGAGACATGACATAGGGATGCAGCGTCAATACATTACGGCATGGAATTCCCTCCCCCTCTTTGCTTACCTGTCTGGAATGTATTGTCCTTCCCCTTTTGGAGAGGTGAGGTAGAGATTTCAATTGTGTGTGGAGTCCTCCTGGGGCAGAAAACCTGCAACAAGAATTCTGACAAGACAACAGTTAACACAATATCTTACCATTTGTGTTGTGAGGGACAAAAGGCTGTTTGTGCACAAAGTGGCTTTGTGCCCTTTCACCATGGTTCTCATCATCAAAGTTCCCCTTTGAGAGACCAGAGAGGAATAGCCCCATGCCACACATCTGATCATCTGAGCTGTTGTCTCCCTGGCAGGGGCTTTAGTAATGGGGTTGGTGTACTGTGATTGGCTGCCAAATGAGGCCTGTCTCCTATGTTCCATTATAGGAAAGTGGGTGGGGTAGGGGGTGACAGGAGGTGCAATTTTCTTATATTTTCCCCTTCCTCATTGTTGGGGTTACTCCTACCTACCTACTCATTTCCTGCTACTGTCTGAAGGGGATTAGGATATGGTGTACACCAGGGGTTCTCAAACTTTGGAGGCCCGGGTACCCCCTATTGTGGTGAGCACCCAGGGGTGCCAGTGATTTCAGCTCGGGAGATTCGGTGAGCAGGCACCTGACCCAGAGGCAGGAGCGGGTACCCAAAAGTAAAAAGAGAAATAAAAGGGAAGAAAAAGTCTGCTAGGTGCAGAGGCGCCAAAAGAGCTCAAAAACCAACGTTGTAAAGAAAGATCTTTTACTCAGCTAGCGAGGACACAATCATAAGACAGAAAGTGTAACATATATGATTAATACAGAAGCTTTTATACATTTCATTATTTACATACAGAATCATGGAATTCATTGTCTTGGGGAAATACATAATAAAGAGGGACCAACAGGAGGAAGGATCCAAAAGTTGCACTTCGATACAGCCAATCAGATGGAGGATTGAAACTTTGCACCAATGAGAACAGCAGCAGCAGATGTGAAATATTTAGCCAATAAAAGACAAACTTTATTAAAAGAACCAATGAGAAGTGTTGTGCTTTGTGTTAACTGGGGCCAATGGGAATGAGAACTGGTAGCCAATGGGAAGAGGGGCAAGGGTGCTGGGAGGCTGGGGTAATGGGATTAAGTTCCCCCTCCCCAGGTGAGTGAGGTGTTCCGGAATCGGATGAATGGAGTCTTTTGTGTAGCTTGGTGGCACAAAAGACTAAATTTCCAAATTGATAGGCAAAAGTGCCAATACAATAGGTCTCCGTCTCCCCTGGCTCCAGGTATACAATTGGGAAGGTCTAAGTCCGGGCTGTCAGTCAGGAAGAGCAGGACAGGTGATTAGATTAGCATTTGAATTAATTGTAGCCGGCCTGGGAAGGAGCAGTGTGAAGAGTTCCAGGGAATTTGCATGATAGACCAGGTAGCTGGGGGACAATGGGTGGGGAGATGGAATCAGAGCGTGCACAGAGAGACAGGCTGGGCTCAAGGAAATGGTAATGGGAGGCATACATGTGGTTGATAGGCAGCAGGAAGAGGGGCATGAGAACTGTTGGAGAACAAATGTTACGTTTTTGAGATCAGGAAATGGGGCAATCCAAGCCTTCCTGGCTGATCAGGAGTTTCCATGGGTCCCCTTCCCCCCAGCTAGCTTCCCAGGTAGAGGAAGCCATCTGAGAGCAACACAGAATGGGAGCAATGGTGGTTTGCATAGGTTATGTGTTTGTAAAATGGCTTCTCCCCACTCCCTGCAGTACGGATCTATGGCAGGAGGAGCCCCCCCGGGCTCACTACGTTCAACCTCTTGTCATCTCGCCGAAGGTGGGTAGAGGGACTTGAACCCCCGTCATTCCCGGAGCCTTCCCGATTGCCCAAGGAGGATCCTCTGACTCGAACGGAGGGTTTCACTGGCTGCAAATCCATTGTACTGCTCCCAGGAGCTGGCTCACCAAGCCTGGGCAGACCCTGGCCAAGTGTCAGAATCGGGACCATTCTGCGTGGGTCCCCCTCCTAGAAGAAGCCCCGTCGACCTTAGTAAGGTTCCGGACACATAACCTCCCAAGGGACCCCTGGAACAGCCATAAATGTCAGGGAAAACCTACTTTCGCTGTAATAAAACGCTACCGCTTTAAGAGAGAGAGCTGTCAGATGCAGGGGTTAAATGAGGTAAAAAGGGCTTCCCTGGTTCTGTAACAAGCAACACACGCCGGTCTCCCGGAGTTGGCTGAACGCCCAGAACTCGGTGAAGCGTGAAATAGGATTTGCCGGTTCAGTGAGTTTAAGAGGGTTTAATAGGATTAGACAGGCATAGTGTGAATTGTTGCTGCTGCCGCTTCCCGGAGGCGCGTGGCGGACGCGTGTCAGTGAACTTTTGCCCTGAGAGACGCGTGTCCGCTGTCAAACACAGGGGAAAAGCGGAGAAAAGCCGAATTTAAAGTGTGGTTTGACAAAAAGGGCTGTATCTTTGTAATTCCTGGACCGATTTGGATGGGGTAAAAAGCAATAGGTTCAGGGGGTCAGGGCGGACGACATAAAAATATATGTGGGGGGTTTTCTCTTCACCACACTATCATGGTCCAATTTTCTGAAGTACCCCCTGCTAATTAACTGCTAATTTATTGGATAAATTAATTAATTAATTAATCATTAAATAAAAAGTACTAAAACAAGATTAAATGTGAAAAAATGTCTTATTTAACTCTCTCTCTCTCTCTCTCTCTCTCTCTCTCTCTCTCTCTCTGTGTGTGTGTGTGTGTGTGTGTGTGTGTGTGTGAGAGAGAGAGAGAGAGAGAGAGAGAGAGAGAGAGATATGCAAGGATCTCTTTTTTTCTTCCCAAAATCACACTTCCCAAAATCAGCACCTCCCTCCCCTACCTCACCAAAGTACATTTTCCAAAGTACAAAAATAAGCCCCAAACCAAAAGCAGAGACACAGAAGGGCAACAAAAATAATTAAAATTTAAAATCCATGTTAATTAACACTTAATTAGCTGCTGATGGGGCAGATAAGGGGGAGGGGTTGGCGTGCCCCCGGCAAGAGGTCCGCGTACCCCTAGGGGTACCTGTACCATGGGTTGAGAACCTCTGGTGTACACTGACTCCTCCTCATCTCTCCCACACTCTGTCTTATGCCCTTCCCACATCACGCCTCAATCTCCTCCCTGTTTTGGCATCCCTGCCAGTGGAGTTTCATTGGCATCCAAATGATGTCTGAGCTATGTTGGTGCAACGTTTTTCTGACGTTGCACTGGTGCTCATTGTGCGGGTGGACTTCTATGCTAGCGGGGCTGTCATTGAGCTGGGATACATGGGGATACGCCAGCATATCTCGAGGATAGGATTGGTCCTTTAGACATTCCAAAGTCATGATTGATCTGCTCAGCCATAATTAAATCATGGCTCCATGTAATATCTGAACTAGTCCTCAAGTCTTGCCATGGGATCGGTATAGGACAATAAATGCCACAGCTGTTAACACATTCACTGTGCATAGTTGAAACATCTCTTGAGAGAGCAATTTTCCTCATCACACTATATTTTATAACTGGAAAATTCTCCACCCCACCCCAGGCCCTCATCCTGACACCAGATGCTTGGATATCCACTGTTGTTCTGATTGTTGCAAAGAAGTTCAAATCACTGGCTGTAATACCATTAGCAATGACTAAGACAACTCCCCTTCCCATGACATTTTGTGCACTTTAAAAAATGTAATTTTTTTTTTTTGCTGATTTTAGGCTGGTCCACCCTGTGATTCAAGCACTGGAATGGATGTCTGGTGACATTTTTTTAAAAGAGAAGTTTCAAAGCACAACAAGATTAAAGCAATTTCAGAAACCTTTAGTTGTACAATTATTCTAGCTCTTTTATTTCCTTACTGACTACGTATTTCATTCTATGCAAAGCCAGTGCTGGAGAATTCATCCATCCTCATTAAAGAATCTAATGGTTAACAGCACCACAGTTAAGGCGGATTCAGACCGCTTGCGGAAGCGGACGAAGACGAGTGAGCGCGAGAGGCTGGCCACCGACCTGCCTGTCTGCAGGAGTGTCTCCCTGCAAATAGTCCCTCCTTTTGTCCCTCCTTCTTGGAAGAAACCTCCACAGTGATTGGCTAACACTCCTCCCCCTCTCTTCTGATTGATGGCTCCAGTAGCGTCGCTGTGCGTCCCCCTGAAAACATGGCCCAGGGGATGTTCGAGCGTGCTGGCAATCTGGAGACCGCTCGCTTCCGCTGTGTTAACCAGACACCCAAGCACGCCTCGGCTAAGATCCGCTAAGATCCGGGACGAGCCGAGATTTGTGCGGTCTGAAGCGCCCTTTATGTCTCTCTTTAGCAAGGCTGCTTTTCTGTCCATTGTATAGGGTGGAATATTGCACTCTTGGTGTAGGCAATGTTACCACATCTGTTCAGTGAATCATTTGTGTACCGAAATATGGATGGTCTAGGGCCCTTTGACTATTGACTTGCACCCAAAGGAAGGTTGGTGTTCAAGAGACTAAGAAGGAGGCTGGAGTCTAAAGTAACCAAAAAGTGCAGTTTATTGAGGGATCATTACAATAATAGGAGGGGGAAATGAAAAGTGGAGAGTGCTATTTTGAGAAGGGGGGGGGCAATATAGAATGACTAAACCTATAAAGACGGTGCATTATTTTTCCTACAGAGAAAGGAGGAGGGGCGAAAGGGCAAGTGGGAAATAGTGGAATTCTACAGGTAGTGGTGGAGGAACAAGAAAGTTTAAACAAGATGCAGAGATTAGGCTGCAGTTGGGCTTGCAATAACAGAAAAACAACAACACCAGCAACTAGAAAATTTTTGGTGACATGTGCTGGTCTTGCCCAGTCCTTCTTTGTCGCACGAGGCAGAGAGGTGAAAACTCTTGAACTCGATTGGTGCTTTGTTTGAGGGGATGGGACTCAGCAGGCACTCAGCATTTATTCCACTGGTCGCCTCAGTCCGTTCCCGGAGTTCTGAATTCTGCCCATCCCACGCTTAGGGCAGTCTGAGACTAGTTGGTTGCTGTTTTAGGGAGCCAGGTAGGAATTTTTTGCTGCCGGCTTGATTGGCCTACGGTTGGCAGTTTTTTCACCTATCCTAGATTGGCCTTTGGTAGGTTGGCTTTTTATTAGGTATTTCACCTTGTAGTTTTCCTTATACAGTGGGTCCTCCTTATCTATGGATTGACCATCCGCGAATTTGAGTATCCACGGATAGTTATCCACGGAGGAGGAACTCCCACTGGGTTACAGTACCTTATTTTTTAGCCGCCGCTTCTTGCCTCTTGCGCCACATTCTAAAGGCCCAAAGTGCCTGTAAAAAGAAACAAAACCGCGACCAGAAGCTA
Source organism: Plestiodon gilberti rubricaudatus (assembly GCA_026170595.1). Classification (NCBI taxonomy): domain Eukaryota; kingdom Metazoa; phylum Chordata; class Lepidosauria; order Squamata; family Scincidae; genus Plestiodon; species Plestiodon gilberti. The sequence continues at coordinate 64,088,186 of JANXHW010000002.1, forward strand.
CTTCTGGCATTGGGCATTGAGTTTGAGAGAAAGGAGAACACAATTGGCAGTCTTAATGTTGTATTCAAAAGGTGAAATTTAAAAAGGTGAATAAAAAAATCTCTTGCCAATTAAAACATTTTGTTGATTGATTCCTATATTTTTGAACATTTTTCATCCAAATGAGATGGAAGGCTGAAGTGGTAGAATGTTGGTAATGATGTGTTATTTATTTATTTTTATCCTCCCCAGGGGCAGCACAATCAGGTTTGCTGCCTGGCACTGCCTCCTGGTCTGCCACTGCTGCCTCTACCATGGTGCAGCACTGAAAAAAAACAAAAACCCTTCCATCGCATGGTTTTCGCAAGTCTGGATGTGCAGGACTTCCAGTTTTATTTAAAGGGACTGCATGAACAAAGGAGCTTCTTGTTTGCCCTGTAAATAAAATGCCACACAACAGAGCACGGTAAGGGAGCAGATCATCCACGTCTCTCTCTCTCGAGTGAGCTGGAAGTGGATCAATGAGGCTCGGGTGGTCTGTGGTGGGCTGGAGAGAGGTGGCAGTGGCACACGCAGGGGGAAGGCACCTTGCCTCTGCTGCCCCCTTGCCCCCGCCATCTGCTGCTGACGCAACCAGCATCAGGTTGCTGCATAGCTGGGCTGGCTGGGATCCTTCCAATGTCAAAAGCTTCTTGCCTATAGGAAAATATTACAGCCGAGACTTCTCTTTGTTTTGCCAGTTTGGTACACGGGGATCATTAAAAACGGATTCCCTGCCTGCAGGCTGATGTGTTACGGTCCAGAACTCTACCACCTCATTTGGTGTAATGTGTGGATGGTCTGTCCGTCTTAGATGGGAGTCAGGTTGCCAGTAGCTTGGCTGAATGCATTCTAAAGTTTTATAGCTGGCTCTTTTCATGAGCACTACATTAACTCAAAGAGGCTTCAACATATAACAGGCTTACATCATATAGCTTACGTTATGTTTTTATGATCAGACTTTTGAGTAGAAATATGCAACATATGTTATTTTTAGAACTACTTTTCCCCGCAATTTAAACAGGTAAGGAATCTGTTTTACCAGCCAGTTTGAGCCTAATCCTATGCATGTCTACACAGAAGTAAGTCCCATAATAGGGGGCTTACTTCCAGGTAAGTGTGGTTAGGATTGCAGCCTTTGAAACATATTGTATGACATGGCCTGGTTTCTCTGAAATTGGTCTGTACAAACCAGAAAATGTGAAAAACATACAACACTTTTAACATCAGCTTTCACAAAACAGCTCTTTGTGTATGCTATTTGAACTTCAGATGCATTTCAGGGAGATGGTTTTCTTCCTCTTAATGACCCTGGCATTAATACTTAATGACACTGACATTAACACTAGGAAGTGTGGGTGCAAACTGAATGGAAAATGCAACTCTTTCACTGCTAACTTGATAAAGGAGTAAATATGGAAACAAATTAAGGCCCCAATCCTTTCGCCCACCAGCAGCGCCAATGCAGCTGCTCTAAAAAGGGGAGGGTGACCCAAGGGCAAACAGGAGATAAGTACAAAACATTTGTACTTACCTCTGTGTAAGCCCTGCTGAGGCCACTTATGGGTCTCCTTGAACATACGCCACCTCTTTTGGTGGAGAGAGAAGGGGCAGGAAGGTTGAAATGGAGGGGATAAGATCCAGTGTGTGCCATTGCCACCAGATCCACCCCCTCTTTCCTCCTCCCAACCCCCTGTTCTTTCCCCCTTTCAACGATGCCGGTCCCTGACACCACAACAGTTGGGGACCGCTGCTCTAGGGGATGTTAGGCAAGCCTCAGCTGCTTAGGCAGACAAAAAACATTTCCTTACCTTACAGGGTTGTTGTATGGATTGCATCAGGATCATTCATGTGAAGCACTGTGCACTCTCAAAAAACACTTTACATATGCTAAGTACTGCATTAGTATTCTAGCTTCCTCATTAGTTTACACTAGCAATGCTAGCTACTTAAATGGACTCTCTCTCTCTCTCCCTCTCTCCCTCTCTCTCTCTCTCGTGTGTGTGTGTGTGTGTGTGTGTGTGTGTGTGTGTGTGTGTGTGTGTGTGTGTGTTACCCAAATATATCCCAGAGCTCCTGTCAGGAAAAATGAAATTATTATAAAATGGAAAATAATAAGATGAAAAGAGATCCAGTACACTTACAGAGGTGGATACAACCCTTTGCTACCATGAAGTGTATCACAGTTGAGACCTGGGCATACTGCCCAAAGGGAACTAGTTTAACAATGACTGAAAAATAAACAAACAAGCCCTGGGAAATAGTTCCAGATTCTGTTGTACTGTTTAGTAAACTCTGTTGGTGCCACAAGAAATAAAGAAGACCAAGAAATGTCCTCCTGCATTAAAAAACAACAACAACACCTCCTATTCAATTGAAACTGGTAGGTCAGGGAGAAGAGCTAAGAACTTTGCCTTTCATTAGCTAGGCTTATATGGGTAGGGATGTAATTATTATTCTGTTATTACATGTCATAATTATTTATTATTATTGTTTCGTTGTATAGTGCCATCAGTGTGCATGACACTTTACAGGTCACTTCCTGTCTCAAGGAGCTCACAATCTAAGGTACATCAAGGGAGAACACAGAGAAAGAGGAGGGACATGGTGCCAGTGAAGAAGGAGGAAATATGCCATTATTTTGTGTAGACCTTCTTAGGCTTACAGTCCAAACCTATTCTCGGGATTGGTTGCACTGTAAACCAGTGCAACCGCCAGCACATCGCGCCAAAGTCAAGCATTTTAAAATCCCAGTGAGCTCAATGGGGGAAATATAAGACATGTGCTTACAGCCCAATCCTATACGTATTTATTCAGAGGTAAGTCCCAGTATCTTCGGCTGGACTTTCTCCCAAGTAGGTGTGGCTAGGATCGAAGCCTTGGAAGTGTTTCTCTTGGGTTGGACTGTGCACCAATCTAGTCAGATTAGAGTTGTGTTTATTCAAAAACAAGTCAAACAACAAAAAAGGTATCAGGTTCCTACATTCTAGCAGAGATATGCCTTCAAACACAAGCAGTGTTTAGAGTATCATAAAATTTCTACAATTTAAGCAGCTCCTTATTTGCTCATTTGCATAGAGGTCTGGTGACTGCAATTAGATCAACAGAATCATGGGTGAAGGATGAGGTTTGTTTCCTAATCTAGTAGATCCAGCATTACAGCGCAATCCTATCCAATTTACACTACCGGTGTAACCAGCAGTGCAGTGAGAACGGGAGACCCCAGAATGGAAAGGGGATTTAAATCCCCTCCAAAGGGGGATTCAAAGGGGATTTAAGTCTCCCCTCCCCTCCAAAGCCTCCCGCCCTGCCCTCCCCCACTGGTTACACCGGTGGTGTACGTTGGATAGGATTGCGCTGTTAGTTACTGTGCATATATCAGAATCACAGAAAGATTTGCAGACTGGAATCCTCCAGCTCTCCACATTTGGAATGCTGTGCTGTGAACACAATCCTCACAAGCATTATCCATGCTTATTGACAATTGTGTTTCTTTTATCACAAAGGTTCAAAAGTTTGATGCTTTCTAAAACAAAGCAAGTCATGCCAATCTTGCTTTATTTTAGAAAGCACAAAACCTTATTTTGATCCATTGTGATAAAAGAAACACAATTGTCAATAAGCACAGATAATTCATAACTGGAGATATGAATTTAAGTGTGTACACACACACACACACACACACACACACACACACACACACACACGAGTATTTCCCCTGATTCCCCTGGAGGGCAAAGCATAGGTGCAAGAAAGTCTTTGGGTGCTTGTTACCTGCTGGATTAAGAAGGACATGTGAAAAAGGATGCTGTGCGCATGGCTTCTGCAGCTGGATCATTACATGGTCTTCCATTCAGAGCTGTGTTAATGAAGCTTGACACTGGCCTGGAATGAAGTGTGCCGCACTGAGCCAGAGAATGACTCTGTAAGCTTTGCTAAAAGCAGAAGGACCAGAATAGCAGTACGCCAATCCAATCCAATAGTAGTATATTATGCACTTATAAATCAACGTGTGAGGTTCTAAAAGCCTACCTTTTTGGACTTTAGACTCAGGAGCTGGGTCTGGGAACAAAGGCAAAACAGAGGTCTCCAATTTTTAGAGTTAAAAACAAACATCATGCCGGGAGACTCCGTCGTATGATATAATTTACTATATTAAAATTAGATGTTACAGACTTTACGTTTCGCTTACCATCATTTGAGGCATCCTCAGAAGTAACCTGATCACAGCCCGTGACTATCAATAAGTACGGTCCTTTAACCAACCCGGATTAAGAGGTCTCCAAATTCAGAATTTTGGCAGCCACGGCTTTGCAGTATGTTCAGATAAACAAAGATGACAGAGAGAAGAAGGAGACTGATTATGGGATGGCTCCTAGAGGTTTGCATAGAATCAGGAGAACTAAATTTAGTAGGGAAAGTACTACATAGCAGACGCTGAACTTGAGTAAACCGGTACACTGGCATGTCAGATGGGTGAGTGACTATAACAGCAAGCATTCTCATTGGCTAACATGAGAAACACCCTGCAGACTTTCCAGCAAACACTGCACAGTGTGTGTTGTTCCATTTCCAGGGATTCTGGTATATCATCTTCAGTTTATTTAAAATGAGAATTAGGAACTAACAAAGTATTAGTCACAGCCTTTAGTATATCCAAACTGTCTTTGTATGTTTCTTTAATTACTATAAATACAGGATTCCCTTTGCCACACACAGAGCACTTCTTCTGAAAAGCTATCAAATGAGGACATCATGTGTGTAATCGGCCATCTAAAATGCAACTTTGGCCTTTGATTTTAATACTTATCATAAAAATAATCTCTCACCATAGACCAGAGTCTGTGCCAAATGTTTTCCCATTTAGAATTTTGGGTAAAACTTAGTTATTTTGGAGGGTGGAGCAATTCCTGGAAAAATATTTTAATTATGAGAATATTAACCGTTTGCAATTCTCTTCAGTGCCATTGTTTTCCCTGTTACTTGACACATTTTTTCCCCTGGTTACAACTTATTTCTCTTGCCTGCATCACTCAGGTAATTGGTTGGGATGGGTAATCTCAGCCAATCAGAGATCATATAGTTAATACAATGATGTCATAACACTATGTAGCCAGTCAAAGTTGACTGCTTGTTGATCCCACTGAGGTAAAATGAAATCAATTTACAATGATGGCAATGCTTCCTGAATTGGGGAACACTTTTAGAGCAAATACTGAAAGTTCATCAGGAGGGATATTCAAAGGGAGTGTGTTGGGAGGCTCTGGAGGGTATAGCATCCTGGGTCACATTGCTCACACCCCCTCTGCCTCCTGCCCTCCCCCTAGTCTGCCTAGGAATGCTCTCCCCCCACCCACAAAGTGCCTCCCCTGCCAATGCACTGGGACCAGCAGATCCTCTCCGGGCTGCTGTCTCTGGTGGTGGCCTGGAAGCGTGCAACAACACGCTCCAACTCAATGGCATTTAAGATGCCATCAAGTGTGTTCAGCTGCCAGAAAGGTAGTTCCGGAGGCGGACCCTGTCTGCCAATAGGATTGGGCTGTACAGTAAGTGTAGTTCAGCACATTCAAATGCATATTTACTTGGAAGTAAATCCTACTACGTTCAGTAGGGCTCACTTTTAAGAAAGGATAGCTAGGACTGCAGGCTAATCCTGCAATTCTATGGATACTTTCTTTGAAGCAAGCAATAGCATTTTCCTCTGTTGATTTCATGTTGACGTATGCCTGAGTAAACATGCATAGGACAGTGCTGTTAAGTCATATTGATTCTTGAGAGTGTTAAAGGGTGCGCTTCACTTTCCCCCACTAAAATCATATTAGAGTTAAAAGTGCTTGACTTTGATTGGATCATGCCTTTATATCCAACTAAATATCTTTAGAATCAATGTACATGACCTTATGTGCTTTGACATAATCAAAGCTTTTCATTAGAGTTTCAGGTTACACACACACGCGCGCGCGCGCGTGCACGCGCACGCGCGTGTGTGTGTGTACGCACGCGCGCATCCATAGTGCCATCCTGCAATGTTGTCTACTCACTGACTTAGGAGTTCTTCCTTCCCCATCATTTGAACTTCTGTTAAGCAGAAACTGTTCTACTGCCCATCATCACCTGCTTATCACACTGTCCTTGAGTTTAACGCAACATGGCAAGGAACATTATCCATACAATTGGCGTTCAGTTATTGCAGTTGTGGCTAAATACTCTTGATTTCACTTTATTAAAATAATGATCAGTGCTGGCTGGGGGAGCTGAAAGGATGAGGGTTTTTTTGTTTTTGTTTTGGTACATTTTGAGTTAATTTAAGGATTTTTTTTTCTTCCATAAAAATACAAAATGCAAAAAACCTGTTTGTTTCTCCCTGTCCATATTTGAAAACAAAGTGTAAACCAACCTCCTTTTACGTCTTTTGCTGGTCAGCAGCCAATGTAAATGCTTACACTACGAGAACAAGCCTATTTCCTGCCGTTAAGGCTTTTTTGTTTATCCTAGGGCTACTCACTGCCACCGCCTGCCCCTCGACAGACTATTAACCCCTGTTTGTAACAGGCAAAAACAGATGTGGGTTTCTTAAGCAAATTATTGGTTATTTCACCACATGTAGTTTTTGCAGTTAAGTGTTTCCAGCTTCTCAGAACATTCCACAGCAATAACATCACATTTTCCCTCAACCTGTTAATTAGCATAAATTTTATCAGCTTGAAAACCACAGCTTGAGTTTGTTAAGCGACAGGCAGAGACATATTGGACCGCAGCCCAGGCAACTTGAAAGGGTGATGAAGAGATGGAGGCATTGGAAGCCAGATGTGTAGCTCTCTGAAGTCGAGCTGAAAATGATTCCATCACCTTCTTTTTACAGAATCTTCAGTAGGTTTTGCTCTTTTTTCCCACGTGAAGACTCAAGGCTAGAACACATGTTATAGTTGCCAAGGGGATACTGGCAAAAACAGCCTCCCTCCCTCCCTCGAGTGGTAACGCACAGATCACATGACCATTATGTTGAGCGCCTCCATATCCCTGTTCCACATTCCCATGGAGAATCTAAATGTGATGGGACAAGTTACACGGTATTTTTAAATGTTACGACCAGCATAGGGATTAAGTCACCACAGTAGGCCAGTTTCAGCAACATTTTCATGGTGACCGTAACATGTGCTCCAGCTGCCTGTCACTTGCTTTTATGAAAAGTGAAGTCCAATCAAGGATATAAAAAAACGGAAGGAGCTGTATTTCTCCTATGGATCGTGAAGAAACTAACAGCCCAATCCTATCCAGGGCTTTTGGTAGCATATCTCGTGATCTGGACTGGCAGTGCAAAAGTTGCATGGCCGTTGTGCACTTCTGGGCCAATGACACAAACAAACAGCCACTCCCCCACATGTTGTAACATTACAGCTGCAAGACAGGGGGTCAGCCCATACTAGCCACTCTTATTCCTACAACAAGCCTTTGCAGCACTTCTGAAAGATACATCTGAAGGTTATATCATGCTTTCCCATCGTTCAGGACTTCAAAGTGGCTTACAGACATGTTTGAATAAAGTTGTTTTTGGTTTCAGCAGCGACATGATTCCCCATGTCCACCACACCACAACCAGTCGATTGCCACCCTACATTTGTGTAGGTCCACACCGCCTTCGGGGCAATTAGAATCCTCAGAGCTTATTCTAGCTGTCTGGATTCAGCAGTGGGGCAAGGAACAAGCCCTCCCTGGAAGTACCTGCACTCTGCCCCAAACGAACCACAAGAGTGGCTACTCCTGATATGTAGTCCTTCCTGTTGGCAGCTGACTTGATGACAGTTATGAATGAAAAACCAATGAATGAAAATCACCTCCCTGTGGAACACTGCTTCCCTTGTACATTTTAACTGTAAGCCACTTTGAAAGGAAGCTAAGTGGCAGGAGGTGTGGCCTGCAGGTTTGAGCCGGTGCCCTGCCTGAAGAAGCTAAACAGGGTCAACCTCGGTTCTCACTTGGATGGGAGACGGCAGTTGCTGACGAACCTCACAAAGACATGGAGAAGGCACCATGAAAGGGCGGAATGTGGAAGAGTCAGCTAGAGAGAGAATATCTGGACAACCGTCCGAGGGTAAACTGCGGTGAACTGTGAAGCTTGGAAGTGCAGAGCACAAGTCAGAAGGAGGGCTGCATTCGGAAGAGAAAACATCTTGAATATGGAAGGTTCTATATATGAATAGAACAATATTGTAAAGACCCTTCGGATCTAGGATAGCCTACACAGAATTGGGTTGCCGGTTAGGATTGGGTTGCCCGTAGCAATCTTATACTTGTCTACTGTATAACTCATGGATAGAATTGCAGTATGTTAAATGCAGTATGATAGCCATCAATAAATCTGATGAGAAATCTGATGATGAGAAAAGCGGTATATAAATACAGAAAATAAATAAATAAATAAGTTGGCTTCAAAGCAGGGTATAAATAAAATAAAATACACAAGAACTGTATTCCCCATCTGAAATTACCACAAAATAGTCTTCTAAACGAGTAGAAGGCCACTCGTTTAGAAGACTATAAAAGGGAATTGGACAAATGTATGGAAGACAAGTCTGTCAATGGCTCCTACCTCCAGGCCCAAAGGCAGTGCCAGTTGCAGGGTCAATGGTGGGAGAGGACTGCTGCCTTCCTCTCCTGCTTGCAAGCTTCCCAGGGGTTTCCAGTGGGCCACTGTGGGAAACAGGATGCTGGATTAGATGGGCCCCCTTTGGCCTGATCCAGCAGGGTTCTCTTATGTTTTTAAGTCATCCGAAGGGGCATTTGCTATGTTCTTTAATAGGGCTGGGTGTAATTAACACGAAGCCATGGATATCTGGCATGCAGATGTTTTAGAGAAGGGGCAAAAGCAGTGCATCCACCACGACTGAACTGGCTCCCCCAGCACTCTCCTCTTCTGAAATGTAAATGAGAGAAAAAAATAAGCTAGGATTTCTTCTTCCAGATTTCCAGTTATCATGTAAAGCAATGCAAAGATGGTTGAATAAAACAAGGTCCTTTGTGTTTCCAACAAAACAATTGTGTTTGTGTACTGCTACTTAGGAAAGCAATTTGTTCAGTTGATTTTTAGTTCCTGAAAGACTAAGGGAGGGCCATGCTTTTCATATATAAAAAAAATCTCACTTTTTCAGGCATATCAACTTGGCATTTATGTGTAGCAGGACGGACAACCACTGGAACATTGGTGGTCACAATGTGAGGACTAATGCCATCATGATAAGGCCATGATCCAATGCACTTGCAACAGCAAAGGCAAGAGCACAAAATACATAATTGCAGAAACAAGTACTAATTTAACAACATGATACACACAATATCCTTGAAAACTCCATTGCCATCCATCAATCACATGTTTGCTTGCTGCAACAATCTTGCTTCCATAAGATACCAAAACAGACAGGCTTATCCCCTGGCAAGGGGACAAATGGCCCCTTACCCCGAGGAGACCTCCAGCAGCCGCAAATCCCCCATGGGATGTAGCATAGCCTGCACGAGTGCCACTGCATCACCACACGGGGATTTACTACGCAATTCTGCATAACTTCAGAGTGGTAGAGCATGCGCTCCACCACTCTAAAGCATCGCGAATGTGCCGGAAGGCATGTTTGTGATGACGGGAGTAAGTGGAGTTGGTGCGGAGGCCGGCACTGCTTACTAGGCCCTGGAACTCACCCGACTTCAGCTGCTGCAGAGTCCCACGCCTCTCGATGCGGGGGGAGGGTGGAACAGGGCGGTGAGAGAGGGGGGCCACTGACCGACCCGGGCTGGGAGAGGGCGTGGATATTGGTGGTGTGCTCCGCTGATATCCAATGCCCCTTCCCGGGCCAGGCTGCCTAAAACGGCCTCCCAAAATGTACACCACCAGGTGTGGACCTGGTGTGCATTAGAGGAGGCCCATAGGCCCCGGGTTCGCTTACACCCGGCAAAGGGGATGAATGTCCCTTTCTCCCAAGGTACAGACTAGCAGCCCCGGGGCAGCCCGCAATGGGCTCAGGATGCAGCAGGCGGCCCTTTATGCCGGCCACACATAATTACACAGAATTTGGCTGCCCGTTAGTATTGGGTTGCCCGTAGCAATCTTATACTTGTCTAGTGTATAACTCATGGATAGAATTGCAGTATGTTAAATGCAATTTACAGTATACATATATGATGTTGAGTACTTCTAAGAACACTGGCATCAGGCCATACATTTTATATTTTTCTTATGCAATACTTTATCTTACAGAGCTTCACATCACCTTTGAAGCTTGCACGTGAGTTGCAGAAAGAATAGGAGCACCTGGTGATTCATTGGTGTTTTCCTGTGTGCTCCAAAGTGTTATAAAATTGTTTTTGGGCCCTCTGTATAAGAGTAACTGATGGGTTTTATCATGAGTTAAATAAGACTTGCAAGTAAAGTCTTCTCTGCAGAGATTCCTCCAGAGAACTCCGTGGATCCAAAGATTGAAGGCAGATAAGATGTTAAGTTAGTTCAGTCATTTCAGTTTATATTTTATCTTAACCCATGTTGCTCCAGCAGATGACAGTGTATTTTAAATGTTACAAAATGCAGAAATGTGAAAATATGCATCTTTGTCTGCCACATTGCATCCACCACTACTCCTTATCCTTCCACTTCCTGGACTGGAAAAAGAAGAGGGGGACAGAGAGGAAGAGGAAATGTGGAGCAGAGGAGAGTGTTGAGCTAGAACATTGGAGAGGGGGAGGAGCAAAGGGTGGCATCTCATTGGGTAAGGGGTGCTGTATCTGGCATGCTTCTTCAGGCATCAGGAGGTCTTAGGCCAGCCTTGTAAAACCCCAATCAAATATCAGGAGCTTTCTTGGAAGGATATCACTTCATGAGGTGACAAATGGTGAATTTAGAGTCAAAGTAAAAATTACGTTAATGCTTACACACTAGTTTCTTTTAAACAAAATAATAGCTAGATTGAGCCCAATGTGAATCAGTACCATAGTGTGAGGAGAGGGTGCTTTAAGCATAGTGTGAGGGGAGGGTGCTTTTTGCAAGCCTGAGACACCGCCCACGTTTCGCATGCGTCGCACACGTCGCTCACTGTGCGTTGCTGGAAGTGCCAGATGTGCGGGGGCGTGATGGGACGTGACCATGTCCCACCAGATCGCAGCCGTGCCTTGAGGGTTCCCTGTTGCTTGCTTGCTTGCTTGCTTGTCCACAGTAATTGGTTGCTGGGGACAAGGAGGCACAGGAGTGCTGAGTGAGCAGGCTTGGAGGGGGGGGGAGAGAGAAGAGACACAGCATTCGTTTTTCCTTTCTAGAATCACCCTTCACTGCACGGTGTGTACAACAATGGTTAAAACAACCCATTCCAACTAAATTCACAATATTAAATGGCAGTAAAACTACAAAATAAAACCAGCAGAGTTGGGGGAATCAGCATCAAAATGACTGCAAACACTGCTAGACGCATTGGAGAACAGGATGAAGCTTGCTGGCTGCCCCAGGCACAGGTTTCAACATATTTCTGGATTATCAATAAACCACCATTAGGTGACTATCCAAGTGAAAACAGCACTCGTAAATAGTCACTCCAAGCAAGGAGCAAAGATGGCTGCTTCACCTAAGACGTTCTGCCCCCTCCCTTAGCCAATCAGAATAGACTTTTCTGACTCGATTCTGATTGGCTACCAAGTTTGCTCCGCATCCTGCCGCCAGAGTTCCAAATAGGGCTCTGATTGGCTAGAACATGAACACAACACGAAAAACGTACTGAAATCTGGGCATTGGCCAGGGGAGGCATCCATGCGTCCGTGACTCCCGGCGGACCTCAGCATCCGGAATGAAGGCATGTCCCACCACAAAAACATGGACAATGCCGGCCGCGACGTACGCGACATGCGCAAAACATGGGCGGTGTGTCACGGGCTTGATCCTGATCGGCTCCGATGCAGCTACTATTTCTCATGGGGAAAAACTTCCCATTGGTGTCAATGGAATCTTTTCTCTATGTGGCAAATAGCAGCTGCAGGATGGATCTGGATTGGGACCATGCCAGAATCAGGGTTCAAGCCCTGATCTACATTGGGGCCAATCTCATTCTTTAGTTTAAAAGAAACAAGCATGTCAGCTTTAAGCATGTGCTTAATGTAGCATCTAATTGCATAAAAGAGAACTTGGTCAATTTTGTGGTCATCACTTTCACCTCACACGCCACCTCCATCCATTCTAAAAGGCAAATGTCAACAGTAGGCGTCTCTCAGGGGCAAAGCAAAAGTTATTTTGATGTGTCCAAATAGTACTAGCTGGGTTCCTGGTGATGAAATTAGTGGTGTGATTCCACACAAGCCAAGAATGCCAGTAATGCATTCTCCAGCCCTAAATAATGTGTTACTTTAGGTATTTCTTTTCTCTTTGAGTGTACAAAGAACAGTGCATCTGCCTTCACTTTGCATGTCCTGCTTTTCTCCCCCTCGCCCCTACCTCCCTTTCATTTTATCTCTTTAAATGAATTTTAAATATGGAAGGATTTGTGTGCGTGTTTAATTTAATGCAGGTCTGAATCGCCACTGGAATGCTACGAACTAGCATGACTGCAGCGCTCGTAATGGGAAACACAAGGACTGGGGGCCAGTTTGTGGTCTTCTCAGGCATTCCAACCCAGCTTTCTAGTGGCTGCTCATTCTCTGCCATGATCCCATGCTCAGCTTTCTGCTATTCTGGTTCAAGAAGATGTCCAGAATTGTGGATCAGATGGTGCATTAAATGGCCCAAGGTTTATGCCAAGTCTCTATCGCTGAAGTGCAAAGACACAACCAGCCTTGCAAGAGATAAAGGATACCGTTGCACTTTCAAATGGGTGTATTTTTTTTTTTTAATCCAGTACTTCGACCTATTTTTTCGGTACTTTCAAAAGATAAAGAAAAGGCCTGTCCTCCTTTTTTTGAGACGGGGGAGGGGCGGGAAACGAATACAACATTTTATTTCTATATTTTTAAAACAATTCTCAACAAAACATACATATCACAAACCACTGCAGATCTCCATTCATCTATCACAGCTCACAAGAAATGCAATTTATATCAGAATTTGAAGATTAAAAAGAAACATTTCAATAAGATCTCTTGATTAAACACTTACAGCGCAAGCCTGTCAAAGACAGGACCAGCACAACCATCACTCTGCCGGTGCCAGATGTCACAAACGTGCCATAAGGCACGTTTGCGACGTCCAAAGAGTAAGTGGCGCCAGTACCGGTGCCAGCACCACTTGCTCTGCCCCAGACCCAGGCTGCCGTCAGCGGACACAGGTAAGGATTGCGCCGGGTGGCAAGGGGGTGTGGGGAGGGCGGAACAGGGTGAAATGGGACTGGGGGATTGGCCCACCAGGCCTGGGACGGGGGAGGGATCATCAGTGGCCCACTCCATCCTATCCCCCTTCCCGGGCCTGTTGGGCCTAACAAGGGCCTCCCGAATTTGCGCCGGCCATCTTGCCTGCGTACATCCGAGGAGTCCCTGTTATCATATGACAGGTGCAGCTAGAATACTTTATGTGCAATACTGGAAAAATACAGAAATACCTGCAATTGAAGAATTGGTAGATAAAAGTTTTGGATGTGCTGAAATGGACAAACTTACAATTTTACTGAAAGAGAAGTCAGTGGACTATTTTGTGAATATTTGGAAATTTCTTTTATCGACTTTCTGCATTTGAGAGAGAATAATGAATTAATAACTTTGGGATTTGATGAATAGAGTGAAGGAGAACAAAATAAATTACTGGAAGAGGGAGAAATGAAATTGTTAATTTTAAGATGCTGTTGGAGATATATTTCATTTATTTGGTTATTATGCTTAGGTAGTAGAAATTATGTATGTTATTAGGATTTATTGCTTTGCTATTTGCGGTACTTTCTGAAATATTTTTAGAATATATTTGTATTATATAAATGTAATAAATATATATTAAAAAACATTTTTTAGCCCCTGACATGGTTCCTATCCCAATTAAACTATTTACAATTCTTTAAAAGCTTTCGTTGGCTTTCCATTGACTTTTTTTTTTCCAAACTGCAAATGACAGGGGAGAAGTACAACCAGAATATGTTATTTGGCCCTATTTTGAGGATCAAAAATGTTGACAACTACAATTTCTTATGCCATTACACCTTGTTTTGAGGCCCTATGATTATCTGACAGACAGTTTTTGGATACATTGGATTATGGACATCCGAGTTACAGACAGCTGCATCAGTGCTTTTGCACAGGTGCACTTCATCCATTGTGGTGCTTCTGCGCAGGTGCAAAAATGCTTGGCCAGCAAAAGCTGCCCATTTCAACCTATGTACATTCCAACTTCCGGGTCAACTTCCAGAATACAACCAGTACGTATCTTGGGGACTAACTATACTGGTAGCATTAAGTCAGTGTGCATGTGCCTTTAACAGCTGCATGTTTAGTGGAAATTCAACAGATGCTGCTTTTCTGGCATAGAACTGTGGTGATAGGGAAAGCATAGTCTGTTAGGACCTTCTGATATTGTGCAGCTGTTAAAAGCACAGGCACACTGCCAAACACAAGGCACTGCAGCAATATTGAGCACAGAGCAGCTTCCAGACGTTGTGTTAGCCTGCTGCAACAAAAACAACACAGTCTTCTGCCATTAAAGACTTTATTGTAGCACAAGCTTTTAAGTGTGCTCTGTTCCACAAAAGCCTATGCTACTACAGATGTATGTATAACCTGTCATCTATGTGTCTATTTTTAAAAGTGGGGTGCTCTCTCGCACTGCACATTTTGCAATATTGACTTTAGATAAATGCCTTCAAATAAATGCCTCCCCATGTGAAACTCAGGTGGGATCATTTCCCTCTTGAGGTATGTAAGAGTTGGTGTTACGAGAATGACAGCGATGGCACATGGATCTACCATGGAAATGTGATGGTGAGAAAAGAAACACATGCCAAACTTTTTTCTCTGTGAGACTGTTATAGTGGCATAGGAACTCTTTGGGTGAGAAACTCACAACCTTATTCTCCATGTGTGTGAGTGTGTGTATGTGTGCATTGGGGGGGGCATTAGTGAATGCTGGCTCAGGGGGAAATGGTTTAATTGGCCTAAGCTGGCCAGTTTGGAATGTGATGGTGATGGATCTTACGATCCGTCAGTGATCCGTCAGCATAAGCCCTGTAACGATGGCATGGAAACCGCTCTGTTGTCCTGTGGGCTGTGACCACCAGAGCAAAAGACCAGAGGCCATGTGCAGGCGACAGAGGCCCACAGAACCTCCTCTGTCTTGCACTGCTGCTGCTCAGCCAGCAGGGAGTGGAACAAAGGAGGATTGTGGATGTTTCGGGGTGGGAAGCAGGCTGAGCCAGGGGTGGTTCAGAAGTAGGAGGAGGACGATATCAGCAGCGGCAGCACATGCCAAGATCCTATCCCCCCTTTCCAGCCCAGACCCACCCCCAAACGTCTCCTTGGACTTACTCCAGCAAAAGAGCTGGCATAGGTCTGAGGAGACCCATTGTAGGCCAGGCGGCCTACGGACAGGTAAAAAAGATTTTTACTTACCTCTCCCGGGCCATCTGGTCACACACACACACACACCATAGCATGCAGCGCATGCTCCATTGGTGCAGCTGTATCATGCAGGCTGGCAGGGGATAGGATTGGGCTTCTATTCTAATATTTGGACAAACCCTGCCATCAACTCAATTATGAGAAAGAAGCAGTCAGTGGAGGGGGCCCCCGGGCAGTGGGCCCCCGGGCAGCAGGATCGGGCCCCAGGCAGCAGGTGGGCAGGGGGGTGTCACGGCGGCCGGTGGTGGGGTGGATCGTCCCGTTCGCTGGGGTGAGTGAGGAGCGCCGTTGGCGTGTTTGGCCCTCCCGCCTGCCCTGCGCCTCTGTATGGTGAATAACGGCTGCAGTCATTACATCACTTCCGACGCGGGGGGGGGGCAGTCGTAGTAATGCCACTGGAAATAATGCAATGGGAGCAGGAGATGTGAGCTCACATGTCACATCCCTAGCTCAGCTCTCCCTCTCAAACTGGCCCTATATGTGTGTGCCCAGACAGAATCCCCAAACCTGAAAGGCTCAAGCAATAAATGTGACACAGTATTATTGCTATCTGCAAAAGTGAATTTTTAAATTAATATTCTCCAGTGTTAAGATGTCAACCTTCAAAATGAAACACGTCTCCCAAAGCATTTCTTTCAAGACAAATTCAGGGGTTTCATGTCTGGGAGAGACTGTTGTAGTGGAATTCTAAGGTTTATGTTTCACATGTTTCTGGAGGCCATCTTATTGAGTCTGACTCCTATAGCTCCTGCTTTATTATGTGCTTTCTTTCCAGGAAGTGACATCATATGAAGACGTCGGTAGGGTTAGCCTGAGGCTTTCATTCATTTCACGTACATGATGCAACAAAAGAAAGCTTTGTTGCTCAGAACCTCCAAAAGTATGAGTGGTTTCTGGAAGCTGCACAGTTAATGCTTCCAGGCAAAAAAGATGTTCATTTTATATGATTATGACTAAATGCCAGCACAGCACAGCACTGACTCTCAGATTATCAATAATCACTGGAATGAAGCTGGCTTTTTGTTGAGCATTAAAAGCCCCAGCCCACTCTATATCCTTTGTGGAGTGAACTGTCATTTCTGGGAATACTGAGATCAACCAAAATTGCTGGTTTTCACATGTCATAAATACACCAATTGTCCCTGTTTAGCAATTACTATCTATGGGTTTTTCAAGCAACATATTTATGTCCCTAGTTAGATATTCCACAGATCTCTCCCAGTTACATTTAGTCTTATCCAAGGCCTACGATGTTCAAGTATACATCTTTATAATCTAAGGTTGTAATCCCGCACCACTGTACAGTATTCAGTGGTACGTGGATTGTACCTTAAGTGCAGAAATCTCTGTGGTGGCGATCTCTAGTTAACATATTTCTTGATTGTACTAAGAAAGAATGAGGGATGGATATTAGTTGGTGTTACTTGGAAGTCACATGCTTTCTGGGTGAACCTAGAAGTCCTACTTTGCACTGAAGTCCTATTAAGAATTCTTCAGTGCATAGTACTGGATACTATGGATACAGAATTGTACCATTCTGTACTATCAAACTGGATTGTACCATTCTGTATGATCAAACCTGGCCTAGATGCCTTTAAAAGGGGTTTGGACAGATTCATGGAGGAAAAGACCATCACAGGTTACAAGCCGTAAGCAACCTCCTGGCTTTAGAAGTAGGGTTTCTCTGTGCCAGGTGCAAGGGAGACAACAGGAAACAGGTTATCTTGTTAGCTGTGTGCTCTCGGAGGCATCTGGTGGGTCCACTATGAGATAAAGGAAGCTGGACTAGATGGGCCTTTGGCCTGATCCAGCAAGGGAGACTATTCTTATGTTCTTATGATACAGAATTGTTATCATTTCTCCATTCTTCTGAGGCTATCAGAAACTGCGACTTCTTGAGATGACAAAGGATGTTGGAGTATGCGGCAATGCAGTACTATTGCAGCTGTACCAGCCGAAGGCAGTAAGACTAGGTAGAGGTAAGGGGACATGGTGTTCTCTCTGTCTTTTATCCTCAGGTAATGCACACTCTTTGGTTACCCAGAGTGCAATTCTCAGACCTTACCCCCTTTGTGCTGTCTTTCTCTCTCTCTCTCTCCCTTCCTCCCTGATGAGAAGACATGTAGTTGGAAGATCCACATTCATCCTCATACAAAGACCAAAGATCATATTAATTTCCCTTAAATTTAAATTTGAGTTTTGGATACGAGCCTCATGCAAAGCCTCCTCTCTGGACTTTCCTGTACAATGCACTTTTTAATGCTTTATCTTTGCCAACAATGGATGGATTCTACTTCATGCCAATGCTCAAATTACAAGAGGGGTAGGATTCTGCCCCCCTTCTAAAAGGATGCAGATGGGAAGGGATGATATGGCTAAACTGTGGGGAGGGAGGAAGTCAGGGAGTGGGGTTTGTGGTTTATTCTCCCATAATATGAGCATTGCTTCACACTAAAGATCTATCTGATTGCACTGTTGGAGTCACTACAGTACTTTCTCCAGGCCATACTGACAAAATTGGCTAGCATCCCAATCCTATCTGTATGATATGCTGGCAGACCTTATCACGTGGGCCGCCACTGCTGCAGCTGCTCCGACCGTCTGTGGCTTGCTGCCGACAGTGCGGCAGCCAGGAAGCCCTGTGTCCATTGGCACATTCCCTCCCTCAGCTAGCCAGGGCTCCAAGTGGGGGAAGGCTCCACAGTTGTCATGAACCACGGCGCCACCATGATGTCTGGCTGGCGGAATGTGACTCAGACTCCACTGCCTCCCCTCCTCTCCTGCCCTTGCTGACCAGACCTAGGATAGGACAGCAGACAGGTGTTGTGCCGGCTTCCATGTGCAGCACTGGTGCAGTGTCCAAATGGGATTGGGCCTTTTTGACCCAGATACGTACAGCTGCCTTCCCACTTACCGACATGGACCCAAATATAAAATGAGGGGCACCCTCGCCCCGAGAAGGCTTGGAGTGCTGCTCACTTCTGCTCCCTCGCCGGTGCACAGCAGCTGCAGGCTGCTGCAATGATAATCTCAATAATTAGAGCTATTTAATTATTTGCTTAGGGCAGAAGGTGAAGCCCAAAGATTTTATGATAGGCTTTAATATACTGTATGATAAATCTCTATTTAATATTACAAATAGAAATAGCAGGGAAGGTAATCTTACTATTATTACTCAAGATGAGTCATTAGAAGACTGCTAAAATAATTTCCCCTCCAAGAATAAAGGCTTTGTCCAGATTTCTGAGGTAAACCCAAATTCCCAAACACTATCAATTAATTTAAGCTTGGCTTGAAGTTTCAAAGAGATTCTCTGAAGTCAGTAATGATCAGCCATTTACTGGGAGTGGAGGAATTAAGAGAAACTGGCAAGTTCACAATGATGAGTTCTATATGTTTGATCACTCTGTTGACTGATTATTCAGTGAGGATTACCAAGCTTTGCCCAAACCCTTGCCAGAAGCAAACAATGGGGACGTCCAGCTGTAAGGTTTATATCAGCCGCAAGTTAAAGACTCTGGCAGCTGTGCGGTGCAGAGGGAGAACAATATGTGTGACCTTGTGAAAGCATGAGCTGCAGGAAACAGGAAGGGAGGAAAAGGACTGGGACGCTGCTCTCTCACTTAGGGAAACACAACACACTCCTGTTTCACACAGAAAGTGATCACTTTTACAGTGTGTGATTCAGCCTGGCCAGGGCGGGGGATGGAGATGACCTGTGAACCGCTTCAATGAATGCTGGCTACGTAAACAAAGAAAGCACCATCATAGCATGGAACAAAACATGCGGTAAAAAGAATACAAAGGCTGGCGTTTTAAGTTTGGAAAGTCATGAACAAGGATTGTTGTTCAGTCGTTAAGTTGTGTCCGACCCTTCGTGATCCCATGAACCATATCCCGCCAGGCCTTCCTGTCCTCCACTATCTTCCTGAGTTCGCTCATTTTCATGTTCGTTGCATCAGTGATGCTGTCTAACCATCTCATCCTTTGCCTTCCTCTTCTCCTTTTGCCTTCAGTCTTTCCCTGCATCAGAGTCTTCTCCAGAGAGTCCTCTCTTCGCATTAGGTGGCCAAAATATTTGAGTTTCAGCCTCAGTACCTGTCCTTCCAGGGAACAGTCAGGGTTGATTTCATTTAGGATTGACTGATTTGATCTCCTAGCAGTCCAAGGGACTCTCAGAAGTCTTCTCCAGCACCACAGTTCGAAAGCATCTACTGTATTCTTCGGCGCTCAGCCCAAACAACAATTTCTGATCATCCCTATTTTATAAGGGACAGTTCCTATTTTCAGATACCTTTCTGAAAAAGCACTGTCCCTATTTTTCCTTTTAGAGAAATGTTGGGTCTCCAGATAGAAATTAAATCTCTCAGTGGAGACATCTTGACTCTAGTGCAGGCGTTCCCAACCTGTGGACGTGTACCCCTAGGGGTATGCAGACTGCAGGCCAGGTGTACATGAGACACTGTCCCTTATCAGGCTGCGATCAGCAGCTGATAAGGGACAGCTGCTCCGGGTTGTGGTGTGGGTGGGTGGGCCCTCCCGCTTGCACCGCAACCTGAAGGGAAAGGGTATGCGTGGGGGGATACGTGGTCCGGAGGTACATGGGGCAGCTGGAGGCTCGTGTAGGGGGTACGTGGGCTTCTGAAGATTGGGAACCCCTGCTCTAGTGCATATACATGCATGGACAGCAGGGGGGGAAGCATCTCCCCACAGGTTGCTTGCCCCCTTGTCATCCCTCCATTGCTGGATCTCTGTGGTAACTTGAAGGAAAGGTACTTCTTACATACCCAGAGTATTTATCATCATCATCATCATTTGCATATATAAAAAGCATCTGTATATATAAAGAGTAGTCCCCCATGGGCTCACTTCTATTTATATCTCGGATGGGAACATTAATGTGCTACGTGAAATACACCATTATTTTTCTTTCATACATTTGCTCCTTGTCTTAAGCGAGGGTTATATTCCAGAATCAGTGCATAAAGCTGAAATCATGTACAGGTATACTCAAAATTACGTTGAAAATCCCTTGCATCAGAAAAATAGTTAATTTTTTTTTAATTATTATGACACGCAGGCAGGAACTGAGACTGAGGTAAGAGCAGCTTTATTCTCCTATCTCAGGCTCACTCCAGGACATGTATTTAGTAAGTGGAATCGCTTTCACTGTTTAAACTGTCCTCTCTCTCTCTCTCTCTCTCTCTCTCTCTCTCTCTCTCTCTCTCTCTCTCTCAGCCCAATCCAAATGGGCAGCCCCACCAGTGGAACGCTTGTCTTGCTGGTGCCGGCTGCGGCAAAGCAACTGTAAAGCATGCACTAGCAGTGCACACTGCTGGAGTGCTAGCGGGAAGGCTGGAGATCAGAGGTTCCCAACCTGTGGTACGCTTACCACATGTGGTACTTTGAGCGACTGCCGGTGGTACATGGCAGGTTGGTTCTTATCTGGTTTTCCGATCTCCGCTCTGTCTTGCATCTTGCAGCCAGTTTGGCTCTTTTTCTTCCATCTGAGGAGGTTCATGGGCAATGAACGAAACATGTTGGTAGTTTTTATTGTTTTAACTGTTTTTACAGTTTTTATGATGATTTTTTTTTGTTTTTATGTACATGGTTTTTAATCCCGTTAATATGACTCATTCTATTTACATAAATTTATTTATTTATTGGCATAGGTGGTACTTCAGAAAATTTGACTGACAGGTGGTAAACCTTGTGACAAAGGTTGGGAACCTCTGTCCTAGATCACATGTGGCAACATTGTATAATGGGGGTGTTGTAGAGAAGCATGTGCCTACTTCCACCTGCTAAACGTTGAAGAATGTACAGCGCAATCCTGTGTAAACTTGCACCGGTGTAACAGCAGATCGCCGTGTATGTGCAATTACACTGGCATAAGTGCACTTACACCGGTGCACCTACTGTTACACTGGTGCAAGGTTACACAGGATTGTGCTGGTAGCCTCATTGGGACTGTAATGGCTGAAAATAAAGTACCCATTATGCTCTGGGAAGTTCTAATGTTCTGGAATAAAGAGTTGTCCTTTCAGATACAAGACAGACCAGAGACAATCTCAATGTTTGGGTCTTTTTCCCCCCCTCTCTACACCCAATACTTTCCCTTCCGTCTCATGGAAATGCAATCCCATGCATGTCTATTCAGAAGTACATTCCATTGAATTCAATGGGACTTACTTTCAGGTAAGTGTTTATAGAATTGCAGCCTTAGACTGCAATCCTACACACACACTCACTTGCAAGTTAAGCACACTGCACTTGGTGGGACTTATTTCCAAGTAAACAATGCATATGGAATTGCATTGTATGTTTGCTTACTTTTCAGTAAAAGACAAAGGCGTATTAAGGTATGATACCCAACAAAGCGTGCATTATATTCTCGCTTTTTAATTAAATAAACATAGCTTCAGGCCAAATCCCTGCAATTACTATGAAGGTGACCCTTGAAGTGGAAAAGGCAATATACCAACTTTCTTCATAGCTGTGGTCTACTCTAGTCTTCAGGATGATTAATCAGACAGAAAGAGCAGTCAACATTTTCAGTCAGAAACTGCTTTATCTTTGTGTTGATGCAATTCTTTATGCAGGCAATCAAACGGGGTTCTTAATGTGTCAGATCACTCTCTGGATTTGCTTTTATCTTTAGCTACAACTGGGGTCTGCAGAAGGGATCTGCCATGCATTTAGTTGTTGGTCGCAACTGATTCACTCACTGCTACCTTCTAGGGTAGGAAAGGAATGTAACAGTTTACTTCGTGAAAGCTGATCCATTTTAGGAACTGTGCTTGTGCCAACTCCAGCTTCCTTTTTTTATACCTAGGGATTTACAAAAGCAGTGTGGCCATGGGAACTAATATGCAAATAGCTCAGTAGGACACATAGTTCAACTACCATGCCCAAGGCTTACTGGGATCTGGGGCATCTTGCTCGGGTAACCACCACCACCCATAGATCTCTAGGCCTTAAACTTAACACACACACACACACACACACACACACACACACACACACACACACACACACACACACACAACACCCAACCTCCTAGATGCTGATGTGGCAAATTTTGGAAGATTTCCCGAGTCCATTATAAGCCAATTCCCAATCTCTTCCAATGTTTGGACCCAGCTCATAATGGGCTTGGCTCAAGCTTTGGAGGAAATTAGGAGTTGGCCCATAAGGAGCTCAGGAATTCCAAACTGGAGAAGGTTGTTTCTTCCAGCCCTGACTGCTGGATCTCTTGCTGCTGCTGTAGCCCCCTTTCCTTTCCTACTCAAATTCACCAGGCAGCAGTGGCACCAGAGAGGGCTGCTCATTATGTCTGAGAATGGTGCCCCAGCAGCATGCCTGAGCTCTTGGGAAATGGAGTTTTCCATAGTTTCCGAGTGTTCACTAGGATTCGTGTTCCCTGGGACACAGCAGCTGTAGCAGCATTCTTGGGTGTAATGGAGGTCTTGGCATCAGCCTCCTTGTTGTGACGCCCCTCCATTGTAGCTGCTGCTACTTCCAGGTACATTTGAGAGATGTACATGTGGGTAGGGTCCCCATTGGTAGTATGATGAGTCCCAAACTTATACAGTATTTATTTTCTGATACCGTGAGGATAGGATTGGGCCCCTATAGTACTGAAAATGCTGGGAACTAGCCTGGAGACCTGGAGTGCCACATGCTACTACACATTTTCTTGCAACTGCATTGTGTCCAATCAATGTCTAGGAGCCAGAAAATTGGGTCACTAGAAAGTAAGTCTGGACTATGAGTGTGTATGTGTGTATAGCTTCCCCAACACTGGCTCCTAGTGCTGTCTCCTGTCTTGGAGGAGACAGCCAGCTACTTTCTATTCCCCCTATTGATTGTTCTCACCCTGAATCTAAGATGTATCATCAGATTCCAATCCATGTTTGTCATTGCCAATCCCTGAAAGATCTGAATTGCAACACAAGCACTCAAGCAGAGAAGCCTTTCAGACTGACTTTGCAATCCTTGTCCAAGGGGTTCCTGGGTAGCATCCCTGAGCCAAGCAGCTCTGGAGATCCATTCTGGGACCCCTTTGATCATTCCATTTACCTCAGGGTGCACATCAATCTCTATTCTTAATTCCTGTCCCATTCATGCCAGTTGTGATCACCTGACTCATGAAAATACCATGCCGTCCGCTCAAATATTCTGGAAGAGGTGAAAAAAAGTTCCACCACAAGCCAATCAGGTGAAGAGCAAAACGTTCATATCCAGCCCCCAAACACAAGCAGCGAACCTCAGATGATTCTCCTGGGTGGGTGGGCACAGCCTCTTTCCCAACAGGTAACGCACTGAGCAGCAAACCCAAATGCATTAACTCCTCCTCCACCACCACATTGGCCAATTTTCTTAACCCTATTTTCCCAACTTGCCTCATGAGAGTGGGCAAAGTCTCCCCCCTCACCAGTGCTTTGAGGCATGATAATATTCTCAATTGAGACTATTTTGTGCCAGACATGCTTTCATATGTACTACAGCGTGAAAGGTCACAGCAAAAAACAACACCACAAAAAACTATTTGTTTGGGAGGAAAAGCTCAGAAATATCCCTGCCTACCTTTGTAACCACAACTGGTGTTTAAACTATGGTAATAACTGCTATAAACTCTCTCAAAGGTGAGATTCAGATTGTTTATTTCATAAGTCCTCTCTGCTGACCCATGTGCTTCAAATCATATGGGCACATCTGGCGTGCCAAGGAATTTGCTGGTATATTTGCTTGCTTGCTCTTCACCCAGGTTGGTTTGATACTCAGCTGAAGAAGCATTCATCTGGCATTCACCTGCTCCTCAGCTGGAATTGCATCCTGTGCCAATATTCAGTTGCATTACTCTAGGGCAGTTGGCCTGGGGTGTCCTCCTATGCCATTCCCTCTGTATTTTCTTTTGATCACTCGGGATAATTGCACAGCTGCACATTTCTCTCGTTTTCCTATACCTATGGGAAATATCACGGCAGACTTTGCAATGTTGTGCATATCAAGAGAAAGGAAGAAACCACAATCCCCACCTGCTACTTTAATATTTGAACACTGCAATTCTATGCACACTTGCCTGGGAGCAAGCCCCATCAAGGACAATGGAGCATGTAGAGTACAAATAAACACGTAGAGAAGGGTTGCACTGTACATTTCTCATCACAAAGTGATTTCAGACGGTATTCAGGTAACTGCGCAAGCTCCCATCATGAGTCAGAAAACCTGCAAACTTCTCTTTTGGAAGGAAGGGGACAACCACAGCCCAGAGATCCTTTTCACAAATGTATCCGTCCAAATTACAATTTTCTAGTAAAGTCAGTGGAATTTCTCTCACTTCAACCCAATATTACTGCAGGACCATATATCTTTAATTCGACCGGATTTTCTTGGCCCAGGACATACTGCAATTTATACATCCCGTCCTCCCGCAATATCAAACGACCTGCCTTCATATCCAGATAGGCTGAGCAAGTTCCAAGTCCCCTCCCTTATTGTTGGCCATGTCACTGCAATCATCCACAAAATCCTTTTTAAAAAATAAAAATGTATAGGAAGTGCCATTTTCCCACGGAGTCCTCCATGTATCACCCCCTCTCTGCAGGCTTGCCAATTCTCATCAGGGTGAATGCTACTAGGAATTAGGAGGGTAGTCACATTACACTATGTAGATCCATCTGGTGAGTTAGAGTTATACAACAGATGCCCCAAATCGGCAATGACATAAAAACTCTCTGTGCAAACAAGCAGTGATGTAGACTTGAGTCTATTGAGTTGGACTCGAGTTGGACTCAAGTCGGGTCAATGACTCCACTCGGACTTGACTCGGCGATTGTAAAAGACTCGAAAGACTCGACTCGAGACTTGGAGCCTTTTATGACAAGTCAAATTTTATTCAGGTTTAAACCTGTGTTTCCCATTAAATTAGATAGGGACTCGCAACCAAAGACTCTGCAGATGGGGGCAAAGACTTGGGACTTGACTCGAGACTTGGAGTCAGAGACTTGATCCACATCCCTGCAAACAAGCTCTGAATGTTGAGGTTCCAGATTGCTACACAAAGTCTTCTAGGATTTCCAGTGGCATTTCAGCTACTTTCTCAAGAACCATGGCAAAACCTTTATTTTGAATTCAGCAGAATGATTAGAGACAAAGAGAGAGAGAGAGAGAGAGAGAGAGAGAGAGAGAGAGAGAGAGAGAGAGAGAGAGAGAGAGAGAGAGAGAGAACCAGCATGTTTAATTCTCTAATCTGACTTTGTATACTGTTTTCACAATGTTTAATATTCTGATCTTATTTTGTTTCTGCCTTTAAACTGTTTTAAATTCATATACAAATAAAGATTAGAAAATCCCACATTCCAAACCCGCCTTCTCTCTCTCTCCCTTTGTTAACAAATCAAGCAGTTTCCAATAGAAATATTATTTCTAAATAAGGCAAAAAAGCTTATTCTTCCCATGATTTGAGGGAAAATAAACGACTGCTCTTGCTATCACCAATGTGAAGGGCACAGCCCAGAAGTACCTCTGTGACAACAGATACGTTGCAAAGAAAGGCCAGAGCAAAAGTGACCTCCTCAGTTTTGTTGAGGAGTATTGGAGACAACAAAACTGGCCCATAGATCATTGTGACACTGGGTCACTGGGGGCACTTTCATTAGAAGATGCATGAGGCCCTTGAGGTTGAGGCCAACAATCAGACCCACCATTTCTATCCAAACACAGGGCAGATGTATTACCAGTATATTCAGTAAATTCAGGGGTGGCGTCAGGGACCTGAAGACACCCTCCTGGGGCCTAGGGGACCCTGAGCCACTGCTGTCAGTACTTTCCTCTGGTCCAAGCTGAGTGTTTTATGGCCCAATCCACCACAATTCCCTGCACAGCGATGCAGCCGTGCCGATGTGGCATCCACTGTATACTGCGGGGCAGTTTTGGCATGTTGAGCCCTCCTTGGGGTAAGGGAACATTTGTTCCCTTGCCCTGGGGAACGCCCATGCGGGCCCGACAATCTACTTGGACCTGTGCCAGTGATATCGCTGGTGCATATCCGCCTTGATCCGTGAAGGCAGATCGGGCCTGGGAAAGAGGTTAGGATTCGGCCAGCGTTAGGCAGCATGCTCCAGCAGCAAAACATGCTATGCCACCAGAACGCGCATTCCAGCGGCATAACACACTGTTAGGATCGGGCTGTTAGTGTGCCTTGGGAATGGGGAAGGGGAGGCAACAAAGAAGAAGAAGACTTGCTGTCTCCCCTGCCCCCCCTTCCCAAGGCTAGCTTGGGTGCCTTGGGATGGAGAGGATACGGAGCAGCAACAGAGGCAGTGAGGCTCGGGCACATTGGGGCACTTGGCAGGCGATTGATACATTTGCTCACAAAGCCTTGGGGATTTGCACATGTTTGCTTGAAATGTGCACAAGTCCCCAAGGCCTTTCAGGCCAAGCCATGGGATGCCCATAGATCTCCAGAACAGTGATTCATACCTTTCCCCCAGCTAGTGCAGTGGTGTGGGTGGATCCAGAGTCTTTCCCACAGTTCTCAAAACTGTCATAAATCACAAGCAGTAAGTTCTGTGCAACTGTCCCAGAGCCTTGTCTCAAGAATAGACTAGTGTTCATGGATACTGTGGAGGTGGGTCTTACACATATTTTTCACATGAGGCTAATTCAGATTATATTTGGCCCCATGTAATAAGGACATGAACACAGTTATATTGAAGGGTGGCGTCAGGGATGTCAAGCTTGGACAAGGACCCTCAGACGGCCTACCTGGTTGGGCTAACCCCTGAACCAGTGTGCTGTATGGGGCAGGCATGGATTGCCATGGGGGCCCCAGTGCTTTGCCCAGAGTCTGCAGAAAACTGGAGCCAGCAGCACTGATTTTATCTGATGAAGTCCACAAAAGTCTATTGTACAATAAATGTGTAAGGTAGAGCATGACTCTTTGTTGCTCTGCTGGCAGGATAACACAGCTCCCCCTTTGGGAGATGTTACTTTAACGTGGTATTTGAATCACACATAGGTGGTGGTTCAGATGAACCAGTCTCCCTACATGATTAAGCACAAATGCCTGGGTGTGAAGGTACAGGATGTACGTGCGGACTGATGCATTTGCATCCACATCACATGGAGCTGAGGTCCCTTGTCAAAGAATCATCCCAACCAGCCCATGGAGATGATTCCAGTGTGTTAAATATGCCATTTGTGAAGTGGACCTTGTTGTCTGGTATCATATACTGACAAGTATTCACAATTGTGAGCTTCCAGCAGAGCAGAATGTTCACAGTATGCTGTTTATTATGGAAGGATAAAATTTCACCCTTCTTAGGATGAAGAAATTCATCCTCCATCTACAATCCATCTCTACACTTGGGAAAACAACTTGTACCCGCAATCCTAAGCATCTAACAAAATGAGAGGGGAGGAAGCACAAGTGAATCATGTTTGTTATGTTCACACCTCTAGGATCATGCACACACACAAAAATGTGCACAGTTCAAGCTGTTTCGATGTCATTTCGTCAGCTGCATACAGTCCTTTTGACACGGTAGTCACAAAACATAAAACGGGAAGCATATCATTCACTTGTGCTTCCTCTCCTCCTGCTGCACTGGAAGGCTAGCACCTTAGAGGTCACTGCTCTTGGATGACCAGCCTTCCAATGGTTAAACAGATCTCAGGCCTCATCTAAAGGAATGGTTCTATGAATGCAAGTTCCTTCCATGAATAAGGAGAAGGGATCTTTGTGCGAGCAGGATGCTTCTTCCATTCCTCTGGATGCAGCCCCTTATGTGTAGTAACATCAGGTTTGTTTAGCCTCTTGTTCATCTGATGGGACTGAAAGAAAATGAAAGCGGGATCTGTATAAGACAGACAAATTATAAGTCTATGTTACTAGCAACGGCGTAAACAAAACAGTGTGCAAGCTCACATGGTGTGAAGACGCCTGACCCTTACAGACTTGCCACCTGCTAACCTCACTGTGGCACCCTTATAAATCTGAACTTCTTTTTTATCACATGTGAACTGGATGCCCCGATTAACAGTGCAGGTCTATGCATGGTACTGTACTCAGAAGTAAATGCCACTGTGTCCAGTGGGGCTTATTCCTTGTACCTGTGTTCAGAACCACATGGTTAGACCATATGACAATTTGGCCATATAAAAAAGTATAGACTGGCTTTTATAACTATTTAGTATGTAGTTATAGTATAGCTATAAACCCCCTCCCTACAGGCACCCGTGCACGTACCTACACAATATATATATATATATATATATATATATATATATATATATATATATATATATATATATATATATATATATATATATATATATATATATATATATATATATATACACACATTTGGTGTTTTGCATGTCTGGGTGTGTGTGTGTAACTATCACTATATAAATTGAATTGAAAGGAATTGTCTGCTGACAGGTCTTGTATTTCTTCAGATGTTATGCTTCACCATAGATAGACAGATTCCAATAAAAGGAATTTGACTGCTGGAATGACACTACAGTACTGTCTATTTGTAAACAAAGGCTTTCATTAGATTTCTTTTAATACTCTTCCTTGATTATGTCTTCTTTTGCTGTGGAAAATATTTTGTAGCCAGAATATGCTGATTTTACAGTTACAGAAGAACCCACATAACAGCAGGAATGAGTTTTTACAGGCACTGTAATAATGGTCAGGCTATTAAACATCAAACAGTAGCTCACCCCGCTTTTTTTTTTTTTTTTGTCATGGTCTTTAAGATCTCGGAAACAAAGCTATAAAATACAGCCCTGTATGCGACAGCACCCACATCGTTCAATTTTAGTTTATGGATGGAATTTTATGTGATTAGCGGTTCTATTTAATAAAGGCTATTACAGCACAATCCTATGCATGTCTACTCAGAAGTCCCAATGAGTTCAATGGAGATTACTCCCAAGTAAGTGTGTATAGGATTGCAGCCCTAGTGTATTATTTACGCTTAGCTAGGACAAGAAAACGTGGCCAACTAATGAATAGCTAAGCTCAGCCCAATCAGTGATGCATGAAAAGCTGATCACAAGATGGTTGACTAATACTGAAATGAGTTCCCAGTTGGTCCCAGTTTTCACAAATTACTGTTTGCAGAAATTGCAATGCAATGGCAAGGAGGTGGGGGGAGGGAGCTAGAAGAGAAATTAGAGGAGGGAAAGGTCAAAGAGAGATTTTGATGACAGGCCGCAGCCTCATGAAATGCTTACAGTCAAGGCTTCAGATGAAACATCTATTCTTCTATGGAACAAGGGATTCATAGTCCCTTCACCATTGCAAGGCACCCTCAGGAGAGGAGTGGTGGTGGAAATAAGTCGTCGCAGGGAATAAGGACTGTCCCTTCCCCTGCCAGCCTCTGTCCCCCTGAACCGCCCAGCTCCTTTTGTCCCTGCAGACTTTCAGAACAGTGTTTGTGTGAGGTAAACAAGAATCGGGAATGCTGGCTAGGTAAAGAGGTGGAGAATGAGTGAAAGAGAAAGTTTAAGCACTTCCTTTCTCTCCTTTCAATGAAAACCACACTTCATTACAGACAGCTTCCACGTAACGTGTAAATTTCCAACAGAACTTTGAGAGAATTGTGATGCCCTTGAGATTAACAGGAAAAAAATTTTCTGTGACAGAACTCCCCAAATAAAACTGGCCTTGAAAGGCCACCACAACTGTCTTTTTGTGCTCAGTTACTTCCATCAATGGAAAACAGCTATGCTCAACTAAGCTAAGCTCCACGTTTTCCATTGGTCTCGCCAACAGTTTAGCTTCTAAGACTGCTTACAGACAAACAGCGCAATCCTATCCAACTTACACCACTGGTGTAACCAGCGGTACAGTGAGAACAGGAGGCCCCAGAACAGAAAGGGGATTCAAATCCCCTCCAAAGGGGGATTCAAAGGGGATTTAAATCTCCTCTCCCCTCCAAAGCTTCCCGCCCTGCCCTCCCCCACTGTTTACACCAGTGGTGTAAGTTGGATAGGATTGCGCTGAAAGTGTTTCATTTGGGATGGTCATGCATTGTTCATGCACCCTTTACAGGTAGTTCACACAACATAGTCATACATCGGTTTCTCTGTGGTCAAATTGTCACATTCATTAATGGATTTTGCCTGTTGATGAATGTGACAGATTAACCATGGCTGGGAAAGTACAAAGGGACAATGGGTGGATGTTAGCATTGCATGTGAACCATCCATAAAGAATACCTGCACAATATGCAACATGCCCAGACTAAACACTCCATCTGGTAGTGTCCTAAATCTAGCTCCTGATTGCAGTTAGACTTGAGATGATTTTTTTTATGTTAGATGACAGGTTTTTTTTGTTTTGATATTTTTTTTGTGTGAAACTGTTTGGTTACCCTTAAGCCCAATTATATGCCGGGGTACTTGGAATTGTTCCAATGCATTCAGTGCAGCTTACTCCCAGGTAAGTCCAAGCCAAAGTGCCACCTGAAGCAGCATGCAAATTCTTTGCTCCAAACCTGTCCTGGACGCCCCACCACTACCTCCTCGCCCACACTTGGCTGCTTAGGAAAACAACCTGATGTGGGCAAGGAAAGGAAGGCGTGGCGATCCACCCCCTTACCTTGAGCTCCACCACCACATCCTGCCTCCTGGCTCTGTGCCTGTCCTATTTAAGACTAACAGAAAGAGCTGATTATACTGGGATCTAGAGAGGAAGGTAAGGTAAGGGGTAGGCTCTAGTTCACTTCACTTTTCCTTGTCCTCTTGGCTGCTTTTCTAAGCAGTGCTTTCCTAAGTGGAGTGGTGCTGGAGCACTGGCATTCCGAGGGCGGTGCGGAAGCCTAAGTGGAGCAGGACGCCGCTATGCTTGTGTAAGCAGCCCCTCCCCCTCGCCGGTCGGAGCCATTCCCAGTGGATGATGGATAACGCGCAGGCAGCCATTCACCCGCCCAGTAGCCATCGCCTGCTGGGAATCGCTCCAACCGGCAAGGGGGGGCTGCTTACACATGCGTAGTGGCGTCTTGCTCCACTTAGGCTTCCACAGCACCCTCAGAACGCCCATGTGCTGGAGGAAAAAGTGGGCAGCCTCTGGCCTGATTTTCTTTTCATTTGCTCTTAGTGAGAGGAAAGAGGACTGGAGAGCTGGTTGAGGCATGGGACACCCCTTGTCAGTTCACCACTCCCCCCCAACCAGAGGCGTCACTATGGTGGGGGTGATACTGTAAGTTCCATGCCATCCTAGTCCCCGTTTACTCCCTGGTATGAAGTGGCCCCGCCCCCTGGCCGTCGGAGCCATTCAGTGCGGCAAAGGCAACGGGCAGGAAACTCCCTGCCTGTTGCATTTGCCGCACTGAATGGCTCCCACGGCGAGGGGGCGGGGCCACCGTACCGAGGAGTAGAACTGTGCAGAACTTACAGTACCGCCCCCACCATAGCGACGCCTCTGCCCCCAACTCACCACTCAAAGCAAGCCTTTCAGTCAGCCTCATCAGTAGGCCAACTATGGTATGTCTAGAACTGCAGCTTAAACCAGCTAAGAGTCCTGTAGACCACTCTGGTTTAATATTCTCTTTACTCTTTTATGACAAACATAACATTCATATTTATTATTAACATTATTACTATGATGAAAGTCATTCATTGCTGGGAGACTGTTAGCTCTCCTTGACCAGTCATCATTACTGGGAGACTGCACCATCCATAGTCTAGACTCCTGCAGTGTTGCCAACTCTCAATTTAAAGCCAAGAGAATTTCTATCTTCATTACTAAAAAGCAGAAGAAGAAAAAAGAAGCTTGTAGCTATCATAGTTTCACAGAAGGAATGCAGTCTTAAATGCCTCTGTGTCAACAAAGCGTACTTGTATTCCAAAACCAAACTAAAATAAAAATGCTTTTATTATATAAAAATTACTTTTAAAATCTAAACATCATGACTTTTTATGAGAATTACTCATATGTGAGCTATCTGAAGATTGATATCCTTATAGGGAGGCCTCCTGAAGAATGCATAGCTTAGAGGCAAGAGTTAGATTAAAAATTAACAAGGAACATGAACCATAAATATGTACTACGCAGCACCATCTGTGTTCCATCCATTAGATTTAGAAAATGAAGACACTACCTGTGAACTTCTGCATTTCCAGAAGATCATTCTCTTTTTTAAGAGAGTGGAACTCCAGACAGGAATAAAACAGTTCTTCAAATACAACTGAGATGCAGTTTTATGGTCTACCTGTTTTGCTTCCTTTACAGCACATTCCTAGGCAAGTTTACTCGGAAGTAAGTCCCATTCTGTTCAGTGGTGCTTACTTCCAGGTAAGTGTGCGTAGGATTACAGCCCTGAAGTAGGGGAAAGGTTATACGGATAACGTATGTGGCAGATGAATGGAAATGCTAAAATGGTTTCGATGTGATCAAGTTTGTTTCCACAGTGTTCCTTGGATTCCTTTCCAAGAGTGTGTTAAGGCAAGAGCAATTTTGTGGTTGGGATAAAAAATCATGAACAAATTCTCAGTGGGAATCTATAGAAAGATGGTGTACTGGAAAAGGAATGTTTATGTCCTTGTTGTGCCAACAGGTAATCCCCATACATAGGCTCATTGCCCTATTGGCACGTATTTTGGATTGCACGGCCCACATCTTGCAGGAGGGTTACGTTCCTAAGTTGGTGCATCAAGCCAAAATCGCACTGGTGCATAATGCCTGGCCTCCCTGCTTCCTGTGTATTAGGCAACTCTTTCTTTTCCAGCTCCACATGAGCACTTATCCATTGAGGTGGATAAGTGTTTGCCCCATTTTGAAAAATACTGGAAACATGGGGGGGAGGGGGGGAAAGAAGGTGGTTTCATGAATCCCTGGCATTACCCCAGTCATCACCATCCACAGACGGCTTCTGGTGACAATGTGCAGAACCTGATTTTTTTCAGAGCTCAGCCTGCAGATAGAATGGTGTATGGGTGAAGTGAATTCTCTGAGGCCACTTTTAAATCAGCTCCACTGCTCTGTAAATCAAATGTTACATCTGTCTTCACCCAAAGTCATTCTGTCCAGCATCCATGTTGGCTCAGTCTCTTATTTTATTTTAGAGCATTTATGTTGCCTCTCTGCTAGGTGACATGTAACATTAAAACACAAAACAATTCATTTTACTATACACTAATAACTATAATATTTATAATTGTATATGTATATAATATATGAATACAATTGTTCATAATAATTATAATTGTAGTAGGTTAATAATGCACAGTGAGACAGAGATGGATGATATCACAGAATCAAATATTATAATGTTATTTTAATAACATTTTGCAACTATGATGCAATTAAAAAAAATCTCCCTGCCCCACTTATTATTATAGCTGTCAACAAGGATATTTCCACTGAACTCTGAAGAAGAAACTGGTCATTACATTACCAAAATGATCTGTTTATTTTGTTTTTGTAAATATATGTGTTAGCAGAGAAAGTTTAAGAACTACTTATTTCACAGTAAGAGGATTTCTTTTTCCTTCATCTGATCCATTTATTCCATGGAAACAGGATATGTGGAAGTTGATTTGTAAACCAGAACTAATCAAAGCAATCCTCTCGCATTTTGGAAGGGGGGTTGTAATTGCATATTGTTGGGATTTAATATCAAGTTGTTTGAACTTACGTGGCATTCTGTGGTCCTTGCTTTTTATGCTGTGCTTGCAGGCTGCAGCTCCATGCCACTGTCATACAGAAAGCATTTTTCTAATAGAGCAAAATTAAAGTGCAGTTTCATAAAAATTTTGGCACTATTTTAAATTTTATCTTTTTTAAAAAATAGCTCCTAAACATGTGCTCCAAATTCTGCGTGAACTGAAGTGTTATTTTTGCAGCTATTTAGATGCAGACTACATTCACATATTGAAACTTTGTGAAGGTTGTAAAAGGATTGTATGATGATGACTATATCAATGTAGTGTATACATATATACTCAAAAATCTTTATGCGAAAGATTGGCAGGTTACTATGGCCCTGCACTGGGACCTCCATGGTGCCACCTACCCACCCCAAATGGTACACTGGGTGCTGCGACTGCTGCCACCAGACTGGGCTGGAGGTGGCAGAGATGGCAGTGGTGGCAGCTACAAACAAGAGCACAGCTGATTATGGCCACCTCCTCCTCTTTGTAGTCTTTTGCAGCTGGAGCAGGAGGTAAGCTGCACCCCAATGTCCCTCTTTTTCACTCTCCAAGGAGATCATGCAAGAAAAGGATTGAACGGCAAGGTAGATTACAGGCCAAGGGAGGTCTTTGTGGGGTGTGGGGCAGCCCTCCCTCATCTCTTCTCAGAGTGACCCTCTGATAAAGAATAGGTGACTACAGCACAATCCTATGAGCCTTTTACGACAGCAGGACTAGTGTTCTGCTGGCATAAAAGGCCCTGAGATGGCACAAATATTGCATTGCTGCCAGTCTATTTGAGGCTGCTGCTATAAGGTGACATGTGGGAACAAGGGGGCATGCCAAGGGTGGGAGGGGGTGGATCTGGTGGCAGCAACATTTACTGGATCCTAGCTCCCATTTTACAACCCAACATGCCCCCCCCCCAGCTCTCCTCAGACTTGTGCCAGCAAAATGGCTGGTTTAGGTCTAAGGAGACCCAAAGACGATCGGGCAGCCTACCAAGAAGTAAGTAAAAAATACCTCCTGCAGGCTGTCCGATTGCCCCCCTCCACCATAGCACACAGCACGTGCTCTGTTGGCACGGCTGCATGCTATAATATGGCGTGGGATAGGATTGGGCTGTGAGACCAACACAATGTATAACTGCCCCCTAGACTGCTTAGAACCTGGGTCAAGGTTATTCTTACAGGAAAGGTCAATTAATATCAGTATATGGAGGGGAATGGTGTATGGTCTGAGTCCTCATGCTTCTATATGGCTATATCAGTGACAGGATACTGGGATACAGCAGTTTTGCAATTCTTATAGTCTGGTTGATATCAGTTCACAGCTTGCCTCCCATTAATAGAGAATGACCGCCCATGATAAAGCAACAATGATTAATGCTAAGTTTATCCATGACAGCAGTTTTCACACATTCATGTTATCAAAAAGTAACAGCACTTATCACAAAGAAAGCAAAGCAGTTATACTTATTTAGCTCCTCTAAATGACATACTAGCCAGACATTTTCTCAGAGAGACATTTGCAAAGCAATTTTTATTCATTGTTTTAGCAAAAAGTTTAAACGTATGGGTTTTAATTTTTTTTGTTATTTTCTTCTTAGTTCCTTATGTATTGAATAACTGCTTTTATGCATATGTAATCATCCCTGGAGTAAATCCATCTGTGTCCATCTATTAAACTGGCATATTTTCAAGAATGCGTTTTTCCTTTACAATGCAAACTAGACCCTAGCTAAATACTGCTTACGGTTCAAAAGTCTAACCCTGGATGCATCTAGTGCTGTAGAAATCATACTGTACATAATGGAAATTTATGTTGGATGAGAGCAGCTAGGGGAGTATTCATCAAAGCCACAGAGACATATTCATTTTAGCAAACATAATCCATTTCCAAACTAAGCAAGCATTAAGTGAAGATGTTTTGGAAACCACAGAATGCTGTTTTTAATGGTGGCTAGTGATTATTTATGACATATTAAAGAGGAAAGATGACTGAATAATATGTTGCCTGCAGATCTGCATTTTCTCACTTTAACAATATTTTTTTCCTCCCATCTTTATGATGTTCCTAATAAAAAGGTTGCTGGTTAAACAATACAATAGTATGTGTGCAATTTGGATGTGCACCTTGGATGTGCGCAATCCTGTCTGCCTTGGTTGTGGAACGGGAGGCACACCCTCCTCGCATCCAAAGCAGAAAGGCCCAGGACTGGCGCAGCTGGAGCGCACCTTGGGAGAAGGGGATGTTCATCCCCTTCCCCCTGGTAGAGCCCCAGCTACGGAAAAGGGTCTACTTGAATGTCCGCCGGGTATATTGCTGGCAGACATTCGGGAGGCCCGTATAAGATGGAACAGGCCTGGGAACGAGGATAGGATTCTGCGGAGGCCTCCTCTGCCTAACCCTCCCCCTTCCCGGGCCTGTTCCACCAATCCGCCCCTCCCCATGCCCCTCCCCTGACCTACCTGGTTGCATCGACAGGATGTCGGCATTTGGGGTGGGTAGGCCGGCGCCGGCTTTGGCACCAGCACGGCCTACTTGCCAGGTGACTCAAACGTGCGTTATGGTGGAACAGGCGTTCCACCATTCCAGTGGGTAGACAGGACTGGGCTGTTAGTATTATAGTGTGCTAGCAGCACTGTTCTAAAAGGGCAATTTCTGTTGTCAAAGCTTCTTAGAACAAGCCACTATTCCACATTTAGTCTAGCACAGTGTTTCTCAAACTGTGGGTCAGGACCTTGGTGGGTCGCGACCTGATTTCTGGTGGGTCCCGATCAGATAAGAAATTGCCACAAGCCCTGAGGCTATTCAAAAATCAGATAGCTACTATTTGCCCTTCAAAGAGCTGAGCTTCTGCAGTTTGCAAGATAGCTGCTAATTACTCTGCAAGCAGCTGAGTTCTTTACTTGTAAATTTATTTATTTATTTATTTATTTACTTTTTAAGTCTTGCAAAGCTAGGTGGGTCCTGATAGAGTGTCATTTTAAAAAGTAGGTCCCGATGCAAAAAAGTTTGAGAACCCACACTGGTCTAGAATACTTTTTGGCTTCCCAGTGGCAACTGATGCTGTGGAAAATAGGGTGCTGAACTGGATGGGCCTTTGGGCTGATCCAGCAGGGTTTGGCTTATGTTTTTATGTTATGTTCTTAAAGGTCAAGATTAAAAAAAATCTACTTTAGATGAGCCCAGGGGCTTTCATGGGATTTTTTTTTTAATTTTTAGTTTGTTTGTTTTTTACTGTAGGAGCGGGATAGAGTTGGCAGCAGGTAAAGTAATGAAGGACCAAAGAAAGATAGAAGAGATGGTATTTATTGAAGACAGGATGAAGTGAGGACAATAGTGCTGGGTATTCAAGGAGGTTGGTTGTGAGTAAGGGCTGCTGAAGCATGAATGAAAGAATGATATTTGAGGGTCAGGGCAATAGTGAAATAAGGCACTGACATACTACTACATGTAAACCACACTTGAGGAACAATGCAAATCCCTGGAGATGGGAACAAATACTTGTCATTTGTGGTTTCATAAACACCATTGCGTTGTAGCAGAAGTGTTGATCTAATGCAGTGTTTCTCAAACTGTGGGTTGGGACCCACTTGGTGGGTCGCGACCTGATTTCTGGTGGGTCCCAGGCAGTAGCGTAACAAGGGTGGTTCGCGTGGTTCAGTCGAACCAGGCGGCACCTGCTGTGGGGGTGCCGCGGCGAAGCCGCGGTGGCGGCGCCGGACTCGAGTCCGACTCGAGTCAAGGCAGGGAATTGAAGGAGGGGGGGACACGGCACACACACACTCACTGAGTGAGTCGGTCACTTTACTTGAAGAACTTACACTCCGCGGGGAAAAGGAGTCCGACGAGGGCAGGCAGGGAATTGAAGGTGAAGGAGGGGGCACACGCTGACGTCACTTCGATGCGCCTGCCGCGCTGCCAGCTGCAGCGTGGCCGGCCGGCGCTTGAAAAACTGAATGGAACCAACTGAAC
This sequence comes from Plestiodon gilberti rubricaudatus, assembly GCA_026170595.1. Lineage (NCBI taxonomy): Eukaryota > Metazoa > Chordata > Lepidosauria > Squamata > Scincidae > Plestiodon > Plestiodon gilberti. Next base: position 64,126,391 of record JANXHW010000002.1, read on the forward strand.
GCACGCCGGGAAAGGAGGTAAGCCGGCCGTGTCCGCGCTCGGAGGGGGTGCCCGGTGCAGGGTCCCGCCGGGTCACCCACCCCCGGAGCGCGGCGCCCCCACCCCTGGAGCATGGCGCAGCCTAACAGCAGCGCCAATATTTACTATAGATAAAAAATTCCCTAGGGGCGCCAAATTCCCCCCTGAACCGGGCGTCAAATGACCTCGTTATGCTAGGTGATGGAAAGATCAGATACAGTAATTGCCACAAGCCCTGAGACTATTCAAAAATCAGATAGCTACTAATTGCCCTTCAAAGAGCTGAGCTCCTGCAGTTTGCAAGATAGCTGCTAATTACCCTGCAAGCAGCTGAGCTCTTTACTTGTAAATAAATAAATAAATAAATTTCTAGATCAACTTTTTTTTTAAAGTGTCATAAAGCTAGGTGGGTCCCAATACAGTGTATCGGGACCCACCTAGCTTCATACAGTGTCATTTTAAAAAGTGCTAAAAAGTTTGAGAACCACTGATCTAATGGATTCATTCCAATTCATGGATTAGGAGGGTGGCGAGTTGCAAAGGGATACTCGGATACATGCATATATCCATGGGATATGAAACTCATGGAATAAGAAAGCCCATGTTATTGCTTCTTAACGTGATCTTATTCCATGGAAAATGCCCACTACTGCATGGATTTCTTCATGTGTAGTTTGGGCCTTAGTTATGGTTTGGACTATAAAAGCATAGCTGTGATTGGTGTCATATGTGCTGAGAGAGGTTGTACTTCGGTGGTAGACCTTTGCATTGCAGTTTGTTTTGGGCCCATCCTCCCTCTCAGCCCCCGAAGGACGTTTGGCTCTGGCTGAAGTCACTCAGGGGTGGGGCGAGTGACGTCAGCCGTCACGGGGGGGGGGCGTTACTACCACTGCAAGTAAGATAGGGAAAGCCCCTGGTCTGAAACCCTGAAGAGCCCCTATTAGTCCGTGTACAACATGAAGAGCTAGTTGGTCTCTTCAGTAGAAGTTAACTTCCTATGTTCCTTCTCATGGAATAAAAGTTGATATTGTGAGGTTTATGCCCCAGTTTTCAAGGGAGAAAGAAGAGTCTGAAAATGAGAATATTTACCTATATGCGTCCATGTATGTAATGCATTTCAGGTAAGTCATGTAGAATTATCCTAACAAATTATTTTTCCTTCAGTCCATGAGGCCCAAGTGCTTTTACACCTACGTATTTTATATACAATACGTATGCGATGGACTGCAGTGCATAATTAGAGCAAGCTGGATCCAGTGTAGATAACTATCATATGTGTCAGCCTGGCTTCAGGGCAAGCACTGTATATTTTGTATCTTTGCATACCATTAAGGAAATGTGCAGCATTAAATGTAAGTGTTTATGATTAATAATGTGCTAATTCAAATTTGCAAGCTTGTTTATAGGTCACCAGTTCATGGGATCAGAACAAAAAAATTTTTTAAAAAAAGATGATTTAGCAATCATAATGTTTCAGGAACACGTTAGAGAATACAGAAACTATACGTCCCAAAAACAGATCAACCTACACTTTGAGGATGGTGAAGATTGAATTACCATAAATGGCTTTGGGGGTTATGCAGTTATTCAACTAATTTTACCCAGCTGAGCCAAAACATCAACATTTATAAGAAAAATTGTTTCTTCTATGTTATAGTTTGCTGGTTAAGTGCTACAAGTGCTCGTATGAAGTTGGGAGTTTGCTTTACATCAGTTAATAATACACTTGCAAGTTAACTCACTGGATTTTTTTTAATTATGGTTTTTGTTAAGAATTGTATCAGGATAGACAAAGAAGTACAGATGTCAATGCCTCAGAGATATCAGCCCTAGACTGTTGACCTACATCCCAAGGTGCACCATGACTGCCCGAGCAGTCACACACTAGAGACATAATCCCCCCCGACAAGTATAACAGCTATGAATTGTCTGTACACTGTAAGAGCAATGCATTTTTCCCCAGATGATTCTTTCAGATAGTTTCATTATTTCATTCCATTTTTCTTAGCTGCAACCCACCACATAAGGTAAGGCAGGGGTCTCAGACTCTTACCAAATGTATCCTCTGGCAGTTCAGGCAACACAGTGTCCTCCTCCCAGAGTGTGGTGGTATTGTATATTTTTTTGGTTGGCAGTCATGCCCTCCCTCTGTGCTTCATCTTCAATCCTGGATTGGGGCTGTGCCTCCCAAACTGTACTGGAGCAAAAACAGAAAGTTGTACGTCCATTGAGAAATATCTCATAGGATGGATTCACATTATCTTTCCCAACCAAGACAACTTCCTACATTCACTTCATGATGGAAATCCTTGTGAAATTAGGATCAGTTTAACATGATTTGGGAACACTGTATTGGAAAATATGCTTCAGAAAAGTGTTACCTGTGTGTGCTCACTTGTGCACACACTTGCACGTGTGCACATGTGCCTGTATATTCATATAGTTTCTTTTATTTTTCAATCTGTTTATTCAATTTATGAAGAAGCCCTAGATTCTGAGTACAACTGGTCACATCTCCAACATACTGTCTTGATGGTCTCTCACCCCTTCTTCAGTATTGAAGCTCAGACTGCAGTCAAGAAGTTAACAACCTGTTGGCAAAATAATAATTTCTGGTTTCACCTTCCAGTGACAGTGGCCTAGGTCTCATAGGAAGCTTGGAAGCATAGGAAGTCGGGCAAGTTCGGAAGGCATGTGTTGTGCAGCCAGAGAGATAGCACACCGTTGAAAGGAAACATCTGGAGGGTTCTATGCCTTATATTGAGGTCCATCTTTGATCTATCTCAAAAGACTTCAGTGTATGGCAGGGAGAAGGGGAGATGGAAGTGGAACTGTATGACAAGTCTACAAGGAATGTGTGAGGGACTAGACAATTGCAGGTTTTTAAATTACACTGGGCAAAGGGAGTTCAGTATGACCAAGAAGGATCAGCTCTGTACAGTCTATGTGGTTGTTCACCTTTGTGCTAGCCTGAAAACAAATCTTCTCATGATCCTGAGATTATCTATGGTAGAAGCTACAGGCCCCAATCACCAGGGGCCAGAGACACCATTTTTCACATCCGTAATATCAGAATTAATCCTGTTCCTGATTCAACAATGAAATACCGATACCCATTCTGATCCAGGGACATGTTCTATCAGTCATGCATACTGTTTCCTTCCAACCTAAACACTGTTGATAGCTTTCCATTAAATGGTGAAAGTGGTTGGTAATAATTGTTTTAACAATGATTATGTAAGTAGATGGATCTTAATGCTTATAATGAACGGGATAAGGTAACTCTAGTTTATTGTGCCAGCAGTCCTCTAGCAAACACTATCTAAGAAAACAGTTGCATAACAATAATGTTGAGTACATGTTGCCCTTTTTGCTCCAATATCTTTTACTTGGTGAGTTGCAAAATATTTAAAGATTAGAGACTGGGGCATGAGACATCTGCACGTCCTATGAGTCACTGGGGACAAGCATTTTCTGACTCTCAGCAAAAAGACCACAAGTGCATTTCCTTTCTCATATAGTTAATATGATATAGAAAATTTCCATTTAAAGCAAGTTCAAGTTCTCTGTGGGACGATTTAATATGTAGGTTTGAAGTCAGTGCTCAGTAGAAGATTAGGGTAGATTTCATGGAAATCTTGCTGTACAACTCATATTTCTTTTTGTTAAACCAATAAAAATTCCAGAGGAAACTTGGATAAAATTATAATTTCTGAATTGTCAAAAGACAGCAAAATTGTGCAATTGTGTAGTTTCACAGGTTGGCTCTTGAGCTGAGCCAACGTTTCTTCATCAGTAGTGAATTCCACGATCAGCTTAACCATATGTTTATTATTATTATGTATTAATTAATAATAATATTTATATAGTGCTTTTCAACAAAAAGTTCACAAAGCAGTTTACAGAGAAAATCAAGTAATGGGCAACCCAATCCTAACTAACTCCCTGTGTGGCAATGCGGTGGTGCCAATGCAGCTTCCACTGTATCCCATGGGGGAGTTATGGCCTCTGGAGGCCTCTTCGGGGCAAGCATTCTGGCAGTGCAAGGCCCTTTACTGTGGCACAAAGGCCAGGCTGCTGTCATGCACTTCTGGAGTGGTGCCACAAATGGGCAACAGCACAGTGCGCACAGCCACAGCTCCCGAAGCCTCTGTCAGTGTTGGTAAGTTGGCGCCAGAGGTGTGTTGTGGGTGGGAGAGGGGCAGGTAGTGTTTTGGGGGAGAGCAGGGGGCAGGGAGAAGAAGGGAGGCATGGATCTCAGTAGCACAAGCCCACACCAGGATTCTATCCCATTCCCCAGGGCGCCCCATCCCTTTTCTCTCTTCAGACTTACACCAGCAAAATGGCATTGGTCCAAAGAGACCCATAGGTGATCGGGCAGCCTACTGGGGGTAAGTACAATATATGTCAATGTCCCCACCCCACCATTGGCTCCATCAGCACATGCTCCACCTTGAGAATTAGGCAGACACTGCAATTCATTGCTTCCTGAGTAACAATTGGGTTCCTCAATCGAAAGGACTACAGGATAAGAAACATCTGGAGGAACAGACAATTGCAGGAATAGGACAAAATCTGACTTCATGCACACCATGACTATACTGAAGACAGTTTTCATAGTGTTGCTGTGCCCACATTGGTCTTATACCTTAATGTATTTGGTGTGCAATTTCAAAACATCCTAAGAGTTGGGATAACTCCATACCATGTGCATCAATGGTAGAATTTGCAGTTTGGGGTCATGTTCCCAAAGAGCGTGAGTGTGTGTGTGTGTGTGTGTGTGTGTGTGTGTGTGTGTGTGTGTGTGTGTGTGTACACATTACCTGTCTATCTCTCCGATCACCTGTAACAAACATATTGGTCTGACTGTAAATGGCTTTAAAAGGAGAGTGAGCATATTCATGGAAGACAGGTCCATCAATGACTACTAGTCATGATGACTGTGTGCTACCTCTGGGTTCAGTGGCAGTATGCCTCTGAGTACCAGTTGCAGGCAGGGGAGCAATGGTGGAATAGAGGTATGCCTTTCTCCTGCTTGTGGGCCCCCCAGATACAGCTAGTGGGCCACTATGGGAAATGGGATGATAGGCTAGATGGACCTTTGACCTGATCAAGCAGGGCTTTTCTTATGCTCTTATGCTGCCTGTTGCACTGAATTGCAAACAAAACTCTACAATATTCTTGTTGGTCTGGTCTCCTGCACTCCCTTTCAGTATGTACTATAGGAATATGTACCGTAATTTGTAAGAGCTTCGTGCAGCCTCCAACTACCTAGAGAAGGACAGATCTGTAGCCACCTTGAGTTTCCCCCTTTTCTAACAATGGCTGTTTTGTTCTCAGCTTTGTCTGCATCCTGTCTTACAGAAGCAGATATTTCCTGAGAGGAGGACAACAAGAGAGCTGACAGGGATCACCTTTCTGTATTCAGCACTCTCTGCCCCCACAAACCATTGATGCAGATAAAGGGAAAGAAAAATTGGCAGGGTTGAATCCCCCTGGTAACAATGAGTCTAGTCAGAAGGCTTGTTTCACACAAGAGGGCTTTGCAATCAAAGATTAAGAAATGCAATAGGGGTGAAGACAACAGTGTGACATTATCTAGTCATAATTTCATCTCTCTCTCTCTCTCTCTCTCTCTCTCTCTCTCTCTCTCTCTCTCTCTCTCTCTCTCTCTCTTAAAGAAAAAAATCCAGTTTCATCCTATTCACCCTATTCTCTTAGCTGCTATGCAGTCAGCTTAGGATGTTCACAGGCAGAGATGCTGACTTTATTATTAACTATTATCATAGTTAATTATATTAATTATTATTTTCTGTGTGTGTGTGTGTGTGTGTGTGTGTGCGTGCGTGCGTGTGTGCGTGCCTAGCTTGTTATATAACAGAAGAGGCAGAGAGGAATTCACAATCTCAAATCAATACAAGGGAAGACAATAGAGGGGTGCCAGCTAAGATGGAGAATAGTATACAATTCATGTACGTGTACTTAGGTTAACGTGTAATAAAGTAGAGGGGCTGGGGATAGTGCTAAAGCCTTCATGGGAAAGGTCCATTTTGAGGAGGGAGTGGAAGGAAGCAAGGGGAGGGGGGTATCCCTCGGTTGCTCAGGGAGGAAGTTCCAGACTTGAGAACTTGATGAATGTCTGAGGATTCATTTTATTTTAGAACTTTTTTATTTATTACGGGATTAATAAATTAATTAAATTAATCAGATTAAATTAATCAGATTAAGGGAAAACAGAAAAAGCGACGCTACTTGTTGACAGAGATATGGACTCATGTAGCATAGCAGTTAAGAGACTGAGCTGCAAATCACAATTTCCCTGAGAAGAATTTTGCCTCTGCCATGAATTCTTACTAGGTGGCCTTAGGCAAGCTGCTCCCTCTCAGCCTCAGCTGCAATCTGGGGGATAACAATGCTTACCTTATGGAGTTGTTGGAAGGACAACATCAAGAATAATACATGATAAACTCATATACTCAGAAAGTGCTGTATATAAATATTAACTATTATTATTTTCTACTGGTCTTTCTGGATTACCTGACCCTTCCCCTCAAAAATAATTGAGTTTGCTGTTGAAATCAAATAATTACCTCGCCAGGCTCTTCCCTCCACCGTTCTGCAGGACAGTGTAAGAAAATAATAGGCTTTTGCTACTCGCTTCTTGTCACTCACTGCCTTTCCTGTGATTTACATTCTAGAAAGTGAAAGGCAATGAAAGATATTCCCAAAATCACTGAGATTCTTTAATATGACAGCCCTGTGATTAAGAAGCATTCTTGGCAATGACTGACAAATGACTAGAGATAATGTCAAAAAGCAAAGGACTCTGAGAATTTGGCATGCATCAGAGAAGATTAGGAGCAAGAAAACAGAGGGAGCTTATTATGGATGGGAACAGTCCCAGATGTCCAGAGTTAGCACAGAGACAGACTACAATCCTGTCCACATGTCCTTAGGAAAAAGTCCCATTGAACTCAGTGTAGAACTTACTTCTGAGTAAATATCTTTAGACAACCCTGTTACACTTGGATCCTGAGCTTGCTTACTTGGGAGTAAACCTTACTGTATCCAATGGGCCTGCCTCCAAGGTAACTGTGCAGTCTTAAGGTAAAGGTATCCCTTGACAATTAAGTCCAGTCGTGTCCGACTCTAGGGAGCGGTGCTCATCTCCGTTTCAAAGCCGAAGAGCCAGCACGGTCCGAAGACATTTCCATGGCCATGTGGCTGGCATGACTCAACACCGAGGCGCATGGAACGCTGTTACCGTCCCGCTGACGCGGTACCTATTAATCTACTTGCAATTTCTTCATTCGAACTGCTAGGTTGGCAGGAGCCGTCGCATGGATTCGAACTGTCGACCTTTCGATCGACAGCTCATGATTCAGTGGTTTAACCCACTGCGCCACCCGCTGGCTTACTTGAAGGTAAATTCAGTTGGAAATAGTTTTAGAACTAAGTTCTGAGTTACATCATTGTAAACTTGAATTACACTCAGTGGCAGCCCGTGCCCCCCCCCCCGGTGTCATCTGAATCCCCCTCAGGTTTTCCTGCCTGGGTTCACTTGCATATGCACCTCCATGGATGAGGGGGAGGGCAGGCAGGCCAGCAAGCAAGCAATCAAGCGGGGGGGGGGCAGCAAGCACTTATGGCTAGGGAGGGGGAAGAGAGGCACCCCCGCACCACATCCTTTTACTTCCCAGAGGTAAGTCTCACCTCCACGCGGCTTTTGTGTGAAATGTACAAGAGCAGCGCATGCTTGGATGCATAATTGGGAACTTTATTTTAGGAGATCCAGTCCTGTGGCCTTACAGATGCATTCTTGATGGCCTCCCTCCTCACAACTGTGTCGCTTCCTTCTGCAAGGGATTCACCCTGATTAGCTCTGTGAAGCCTCATTCAAGCATTTATATAAGCACATTGGTCCGTAAATTGCTTAACATGGTGGAGACTTGATATCACAGCTCCGTAAATGGTTTCACATGTATGCTGGCCGTACTGCATGCTAAGTTTCCAGGTCAGTGTCACTAGATTCCAGGAGGATGCAGAGAGGCAGTGTCGTGACTTAGCGCTGTCAGGGGTTGCTAGTTTCTCTTCTAAGCAGAGGCGTGGAAAGACTGGAGCGAGCGGAGCAGTGGCTCCGGGCGGCTCCTCGGCCCCAGGCGGCGCTGCTCCGCTCGCTCCAGTCTTTCCACGGAGCGCACCCGCCCGCCCGGTGCCGCCGGGCGCTCCGAGGCCTTCTCCCCCGGCCTCGGAGCCGGAGAAAGCCCCGGAGCGTCCACCACGACCGGTGGCCAGGGCTTTCTGAAGCGGCCGACTGCCGCATCGCACTATTTATCCTTGTTTTGCACATGCGCATGTTTTAACGTTCTGCACATGTGCAAAACAAGGATAAATAGCGTGGCGCGGCAGTCGGCCGCTTCAGAAAGCCCTGGCCACCGGTCGTGGTGGATGCTCCGGGGCTTTCTCCGGCTCCGAGGCCAGGGGAGAAGGCCTTAGAGCGCCCGTGTAAGCCGGGTCGCCCCCCGCCCCCGGAGCGGCGCCCCCCTGGGCGCTGCCGTCCCTTTGGGGCGGCGCAGCAGCGAGTGCTCCAGGCAGCACTTGCTGCTAATACGCCTCTGCTTCTAAGGGATCCCCACAATGCCCACTCTCCTGCAGGGAGCAAAGATCAACAAGCAAATACCCAACAACAACTTGGGATACCGGATGTCCAAGGATCCAGTCACTGTGAGAAGGAGGTCCACATGCCAGAGTAACAGGGTCACTCCAGCCAGGTCTTTTTCCAAGGACAGGGAGGGGAGATGCATGCACTGATTGCCACAACAGGTTTAAAGGCCTAGTTGCTAGTGCTGGTGAGGAAGAAAGGCAGACAACCGAGGGCTCTTGCTGCAGCCTGGGCTGATGGCTGGCATCTAGAGAGAAAGAGAGAATGCTCTGAAAGGGGAGGGGAAGGCAAGGGTGAATGGGACAACCCCTGGCCTGTACTGTGACACCTAGTTGGAGGGAACCAGGATTGAGAAAGGGCCTCTGGATTCCCTGGTGGTTCAAATACACCTGTCTGGAGCCCAACTGCCCCACCAATGGGGGGGGGGGGGAGTTGTCATAATCACATCATCTGGCTGACACAGATGGGAGCTCTGCTGAAATCTCTATGAAGCATGTGTCACGTGGTAATATTTTTGCGTAGCAAACGCAACATGCTTTGATGTTTGAATCTGGCCTATGAAATGGAAGACCTTTCTATTGGTGTGGCTTTGGAGGAGCCAGGGCTGAACTGGGAGTAATGGGGTAATGGGTGAATTTTCTTCAGCCGGGCTGGATCCAGTCTTCCAATCTGAGGGATCCTGCTCAAAGTACACATATATAAATATAGCCCCAAAATATAGGCCCTGGTGGCAATGCCAGGCCATCCATGCAGCCCCTTGAAGCAGGTTGCACCAGTGGCAGGTGCAAGGGGTCTGAGAGGGCAGCGGATTCAGAACGCCATTCACCCTGAGTCGTCTGCCACTGCCTCCTTCTAACCTCCTGCCAATCCAACCTGCACTGACCAGCTTCACGCTCACCCGCATGCCAAGCAGATCATTCCCCTCCTTATCTTGCTCCTTGTGCGCTCCAGTGAAACCTGGAAGTTCTGCATTTCCGGGTTTCATGGCAACATGCAAGGAGCATGGTAAAGCCTTTTGTTTTTGTTTTTAGTGCAGAAGCAGCAAACCCAAGACAGCATCAGGCACCATTTCAGGCCGTGCCGCACCTACCTGGTGGACTTATTAAGTAGCAGGTATGGTGCCTGATTTGCTGCCACCACCATGGATGGGTTTGCCCTGGCAGGCTTACCAAGTGGTATACAGTAGCAGCACTGATGTACCACCATTTTAATTCCCCCCACAATATTACATCAGGGGCACTGTGAGGGAATTTAAATGGTAGTTGCTTGCACTGAGGGGATCCCTGGGGGCACAGAAGAAGGCAAAGGCATCAGCAGTGTTGCCCCCCCCCCCGGGACACCAGACCCTCACCCAGTGGCATAGCTAGACCAGGGCGGAGGCATGTAGTTCTGCAAGACTCCGTTACACCAGAGTCAGCGGCTCCTCCCCCTCGCCGTCGGAGCCATTCCAGTGGTGACTGCAACATGCGGGACACTCCAACCCTCGCCACCAGAATGGCTCTGACGGCAAGGGGGTGGGGCCACTGACAAAAGTTCGTATAGTCAGGGTGATGGTGTTCCCAGTAGCAATGTATGGTTGCGAGAGTTGGACTATAAGGAAGGCTGAGCGCCAGAGAATAGATGCTTTCGAACTGTGGTGCTGGAGAAGACTCCTGAGAGTCCCTTGGACTGCTAGGAGATCAAATCAGTCAATCCTAAATGAAATCAACCCTGACTGTTCCCTGGAAGGACAGGTACTGAGGCTGAAGCTCAAATATTTTGGCCACCTAATGCGAAGAGAGGACTCTCCGGAGAAGACTCTGATGCTGGGAAAGACTGAAGGCAAAAGGAGAAGGGGAAGGCAAAGGATGAGATGGTTAGACAGCATCACCGATGCAACGAACATGAAAATGAGCGAACTCAGGAAGATAGTGGAGGACAGGAAGGCCTGGCGGGATGTGGTTCATGGGATCATGAAGGGTTGGACACGACTTAACAACTGAACAACAACAACAATGCAGTGGCGTCGCTTCAGTAGGGGCGGGGCTGTAAGTATCGCTCCGTCGTAGTCTCTTTACCGAGCAAGCAGGAGGCGGCCCCGCCCCCTCACTGTCGGAGCCTTTCCTCTGCGGAGAAAGCAGCAGGCAAGAGACCCTGCCTGCTGCTTTCTCCGCAGGGGAATGGCTCCGACAGTGAGGGGGCGGGGCCGCCTCCTGCTCGCTCGGTAAAGAGACTACGGCGGAGCGATACTTACAGCCTCGCCCCTACTGAAGCGACGCCACTGCAACAATGCCCAACCTGAACATGCCTAGTTGCAAGTGTATTAGAGCTTAATTATTATAAGTTCTCCCATATTATCTTTTTTATTAGATCACAGACAGTGGCACTAGCGAAGGGGAAGGAGTTTTAAAAAATAATTTGCGTTCTCAGATTAGCTAAATGCAGGCATCGGGAGGACATTCACTCTGAAGATATATTTAAAAAAAAAATAGCCTGTTTTCTTTCTCTTTCCATAAGGGGTCCAAAGCCTGTGTCAATGAGCCATAATGAATAGCTAAAATGACACATCCTCTCCTCCTCCATCCACCCAAATCATTTCATTCCGAAAGCAAGAGAGGGAGAGTCTGTACTTGACAGGAGCTTGAAATGTTCCCTCACCCAGCTTATATCTTGCCTGTCATTAAAATTTAAATATTTTAGCTCCTGACAGTTTGGTCTGTTTCTTGGTGATTACAGCGTGATGATCTGAGTTTCCTAACTGTGACGGGTCTTATTCACAATAGTGCAGGTTCCCTGTTTCCCATCTTTGGCCCTTTCATCACGCTGGTTAATAGCCGACTTACTTAACTGCCATGAAAAGTAGTATAAGAAGAGTTCCTTTGTGAATAATCAATAGAGGCTTTGGGATCTTTCCTGCCCTGTGTTATTATGGGGAAATGAAGCCTCTCTGCTCCTCATACAAACAATGGGGACATTATTATTATTTTTCTTAAAGAGTGGAAAAGAAAAAGATGATCAGAGCAAATAAAAACCTTATTGCGTTTTTGCATTCATATATGGAAAAAAAAGGAGCCAATGTGAATTTCTGGCTTGAAGTACTGACAAAAGCAGCACAATGTAGATAGAAGTCGTATTCTTTAAAAAGAGCTTTGCTTCTTCTCTGCAGAAGGATACATTTCTTGCCTCCGATTTCACTAAACTGGTATTTGGAAAGGCTGGACAAGTACATTTCTCAACAGCATTGTCAAAATTATAAGGCACTGCAGCAAGAAGAGTTTGTGCGTCTATTTATTATCAGGGACATGGATGGGTGGATTGGTTGTACGCAAACCAGACATTTGCTCCAGAAGGCAAGTGGTAGAGCTTCTATGGGCCCAGCACCTTTTAGTTATTTGAAAGATAGGGAAACAGGTCTGATTAGGATCATAAAAGCTGCAGGTAAAGCTGCAGCCAAGACAGTAATTATGCCTTATTACAGGGTCCTTTTGAACCTTCAAAATATGGTTGGTATTTTGCAGTGCTGAAACCTTAACTGTAGCTAATCTCTGCACAGCACAGTCCACAATTATGAATCTTTGTTTTTATCAAGTATATATTTTGTCAAGAATGTTCTGGACAAAAATGTTATCTGGTTTTACTCACAGAAACATAAGAAGAAGAAGGAAAAGTGACTGATGTATATTTGAGTCTGAGATTTTCCTTTATCTCTATCCAAGGTCTTGGCTAACTGATAAATAACTCCAGATCATTTCGGGCATTCCAGTTTATCTAAGCAGCATGAATGCTACAAAAATGTCTCATGGGTTTCTGGGAGTAGAAACAGGAAGGTATTTCAGCAAGTCTTATCAGCAGTACAACATACATTCCATGAAGCCTCTTGATCTTCCGTCTCGTGTCTGGTGAAATGAATGCATGCATACCATCGAGATAACTACAGATATTTTCCCTCATTGATATTAACATATAGATTAAATGCTCCTAATTCATTTTTATTGCAATCATAACCGATTCTGAAAGGATACTTAAACTGACAAATAAGGTTTTCATTGCTACATTTAATTTGTTTTTATAAGCTTAATGCCAGTTGTGGTGAGGACTGCAATCAATTTGGGCAGACTTAAAAAAAAAAAAAAGATTCTACCTCTCTTGTGATCTTTTCCTGTATGAAAAAACTAAGAACTAGGCCTCAGCTGTGGGGCCTAGTTCTCACAGCTGAGGAGGACAACCAGTTTTTTGATTGTATAGCTTCAGACTGCAGGCGGAGGCTCACGTGATTGAAAGGTGGTCTTTCATGCAAAAAGAAATTCACTGCACATAAAAAAATGACATGTCATGGAGAAGAAAACTAGTCCAGTTTACCCTTCTCCCTGACACAGGGCCAGCCCAGCCAGGAGGTAAAACGAGGCAAACTGCCTCAGGTGGTAGATGGGCTCAAGCGACAGGCTGCATCCATTGATGACCTCTGCAGCCACCTCACCTTGCCCCCATTTGTCCCTGCCTACCTCCTCTGTCCTTGCTCTGCTGCTCTGATTTGAAATAGCAAAGCTGGCTAGAACAAGGAAGCCAGGAAAAGCACCGCCCCACTTTGCACCGCCCCACTTTTTAAAAAGGAGGCCACCACCATTGTTGGGGGTTTCTGCCACCTTCCTGCCGCCAAGCCCCATCACTGCCACCTCCTCTCCCCATCCACCCTCGAAATTGGCAGTGTAGGAGGGATCCAGTCAGTTCAGAGGAGGGGGCGGCAGCGGCAACAATGGGCATGTAGTAAAACAGGTGTCAATGAACAGACAAAGGGGAGGGGACAGGATTCCAATGTGAACTAAGGCACTGGTCTGACTTGGGCCAGGCCTGCCCTGACATACCAGTTTTTTCTGTGCAGAAATTGGGGGGGGGGCAATCATGTGAATCCCAATCCCCATCTGCATCCTGAAGTAGTATAGTACCAAAAACAGGTTAACCTCCTCAACTGCTGCACGTGAGAACTAGACCTAGCTCACTTTACTCGTGTGTGTGTGTGTGTGTGTGTGTGTGTGTGTGTGTGTGTGTGTGTGTGTGTGTATTCATGAGGCTAAGACAATCTGCCTCCACCTGCTCACTTCTCTCCACTGCTTTTCCTTCTCGTCCCTCTCCACTTTGATTGGAAAAGAGCAACCATGATGGAGTAGGAGAAGAATTGTGGAGATGAGGGGATGTCTCTTCTGCACGGTACACTCCTTTCACAGTCCAGGGAGTGGGAGGATCAGTGTGCTGCAACATCACCAGGGATGTGGATCAAATCTCTTCTGAACTGTAACTTTATAACCACCTTGTGTGTGTGTGGGGGGGGGCTTATTAGGGTACTTTGAAAAAAGTTTGAAATTGTGTTGAAAAGAAACTATTAAAGAACAGCTTGAACTGCAGTGCTTTAGATAGCATTTTCCTGGCAGGGATGCTAAAGGGTAAACATTTTGTGTGTTTCTAAGCATTACTTCCATGGACCAACTTCTTCATAGTTATTCCAGTCTAGTGTGTAAGCACTGAAAGCAATTAGGCAGTGCCCTCTTAGAGGTATTTAAAAGTAAATCTTTGGGGGGGGGGGGAATGACTCTTTTTGAGTGTTGCCAATTCTGCTTCTTAAATCTAGAACAAAAACAAAAGAATCCCAGTGCCTTGCTCTCTTTCTAGCACTGCAGTGACTTTTAAAGTGATGATTGTTTCAGAATGTGCTGTACATTGTGCCAGAATATGCCTTACCTCATTGAATATTCTACAAAAGATTAGAATTACCATACCACACATAAATGTGGTATCGATATGGTTAACTACCCTCTGTGGTTGCTTAATTTTTAAGCGGCCGAAAGAATGTCTTAGAAATTAAATTAGGACTTTTCAAAAACACTTAGCCATAAACGGTGTTCCTACTGAGCACAATAGGCAAGGCTCTCTATGCAACTTGAGGACCCAGAGGAACATATTAAAGCCAGCCTTTCCCACAAAATGAGGACTTCGGTTGAACTGGCCTAGTCAACATTCCATTGGTTGGTTGGTTGGTGTGATGTGGTCAGCTGAACACTGAGCTGTCGCAATGAAATTTGGCATACATGTTTTCAGGGCACAATTGGTATTTCAAGGAAAGTGCAAAATGTAATGCAGTGTGATTGGGGTTGGTCAGGGGTTCACATTCAACAGGAGGCTCACTTGCCTGGACTTACCCCTGAACCCTTAGTACCAGTGGTAGCCTTCAATGCAATATCAAGGATGGGTGGACTGTGGGAGGATGTCATGCAGGGCTCAATGCACAATGCAGGGCTCTGCCTCAGGGCCCCTAGCAACTTGGTGTTGGCATTGAATGTGATATGTATTTTGGACACCGAGACACCGGACCAAACGTTGGTGAGCATGTTCAGGATAATATTATGTACTTCAAGGACAACCTTCAACTGACCTCTCAACCAGGAAAGGTGTAAAGCGTGTACAACTTCTCTCTCTTGCTACACCATGCATAATTTTAAAGCCTCAATCATGTACACCTCCTGGCTGCTTTTTTTCTAAACTAAAATGTCCCGAACGTTGCAGCCTTTCCGAGTGAAGAAGGAAAGACTATAGTGTTTGGGGCTTTTTAGTTTAGACAAAAGGAGGCAAAGGGAGGGGTATCATTAGGGTTTTGAAATTATGCATGGTGGAGAAAGTGCACAGAGAGAGAGAGAGAGAGAGAGAGAGAGAGAGAGAGAGAGAGAGAGAGAGCATATGCATGGAGAAAGTGCATAGAGAGACGTTCCACAGCTCTTACATTTTTCTTTCCTGAATGCAGTGGTGGCAACAACAAAAAAGTATTTTAAGCTCTTTTTAAGGAGCAGTGTTTTACTGCTGTCTTACTTACCATTGCACTGCCACTCGCTGTGCCTATAACCTGAGGAGGTTCATCGTATGATGAACGAAACATTGTTTTAATCTATGTTTTATTACTTTTTAACTTTGTTTTTTAACGTAATAAAAGGTTATTTACCATGACTTTTAACCCTGTAACGGACATTTTATCTTCTGCTATTATTGCTGGCCATGAGGATCTTAAATCTTATTTAGAAGTAAAAGTATGTTTTGTATTAGTCCTCCCATCTTTCACCATGTTTTCTCTGAAGCGGGTCTGATTGGTTTTGATGGAGTTAGTTTTCAAGTAAGCATGTTTAGGATTGCAGCCTCATTTGAATTTCCAGTTTACAATTCACCAACAGTGTATGTGAAGTATGTGGGGCAAATTACTTGTTGGGGGGCACTTGCCCCCTTCCTAGTCTGCTTTCCGCACTATTTATGACTGAATGGGTTGCTGCTGAAAGGCCAATGGGTGGAGTGCTGAGAAACACGGCTGTTATCTCATAATGAGCACCTGCTCAGTTATCAAAGTCGACATTAATGTGACAAGCAGCTGGGGAATTTCAGGGATCTCGCCCTTCCTTCACCTGATCCATTTTTGCTGCACATAACAAGGGTACATGAAAATGAGGAAACCTCTCAAATTACTCTGTGCTTTGGCTCACAGCGACAGCCTGTCACTACTTGAGACAGGGAGTTAGGAACCCTTCTGTCTCATGTAAAAGCTGCCGAATGAGCCATGAACATGTTTAATTATAGGAAGATGTGAACACACTGGAAGAGGAAAATGAAGCTATGTCGAGACTAGGCCTTTTCAGATGCTTATATATAAAAAAGAGGCAGGGGCTGTAGGTGTGGAGGAGACAGGCTCTACTTGTGTTCGCTTCACATGTCGAAGTAAGTACAATACA
Source organism: Plestiodon gilberti rubricaudatus (assembly GCA_026170595.1). Classification (NCBI taxonomy): domain Eukaryota; kingdom Metazoa; phylum Chordata; class Lepidosauria; order Squamata; family Scincidae; genus Plestiodon; species Plestiodon gilberti. Next base: position 64,142,810 of record JANXHW010000002.1, read on the forward strand.
CATTGATTGGGCACAGAGCCTTTTTCACCATGATGTCACTCTCCCTGCACCTAGAGCAGCTGAAAAGGCCTGGTGTAGTGATGTTAAATGTCAACATTTTCTAGGACCCTCTTGATTTCTTTGTGTATGCGTGCATGCGTGCGCACACACACACAGTGTAAAGAAAGCTTTTTTTTTTGTCAGAGTCCCATTATTCCATGAGTTTACACCACCTGTGAACACCTGTACTAAGTTGATGAGATGTAGGATATCCTAGAGACCTGCAATACATAGGACCAGGGCAGCAAGGAAAATATGTCACATGAAATAATGATTCTCAATTATGTAATCAGCTTTTGGAACAAGCAGCTCTTTCCCTGCTTGGGCATGGTGTCTCGATTCTCATTCTTGGAGGAGATGAACAATTGGGAGGATTGGTGTCTCCATTCTCATTTGGATGCAGTGCTACTGTACATTGGCTAACTAAAATTTGGAACACCTGCATTGAACCATATTCAGTGGTGGCTGGTTCATAAATGCCACAGAAAGGTGTTTTTCTTTTCTTTTTTAGCGTATGAAGCCACTTACTGCATTCAGACATACTACTGGGCTGCATTTTCTCTCCAATTCATCAGGAGGCTGACACCAAACGTTTCAGGGCCCAGGAGGTCTATCTGGCTACAGGAGGGTCAAGGCTTCTGCTGTACCAGCTGCGTCTGGAAAAGTCTCTGGGCTCCACCTCAGGAAGCACAGTAGACCTGGAATCCGGAGACTTTTCCAGCTGCAGCAGGTATGGAAGGAGGTCCATGGGGGTGACACCATGAGTTACCACACTGGGTGACACCAACCTTAGTAATACCACTGCTCCTCTGGTATACTCACCTGCATACCCAAAGCCTTTCCCACTGTGAAAGTATTCATTGCCACATGTGCCACCACTAGCTTGGATGGTTTTAAAAGGTGAGTGAACAAATTCAGGGACAACAGGTCCATCTGTGGCTATGACCTGACATCAACAGGTCATGATGGCTATGTGCAATCACCTGCCGCCACATCTTTACTAGCTAATTTAGTAACTGCGGGTGTACAAAAGTCAGATATGCAACAGATGATGGAGTTGTTGAAAGGCATGCAAATGAGCATAAATGAAGTTAAAGATAATCAAAATAAGGCTTCGGAAGAAACACAACAGTTATTGCAGCAAATGAAACAGCTGGATGCTTCGATAGGACTTGTAAAGCAACAAGTTAAAGAAAATACAGATGAAATTAAAGAAATTCAGGAGGTGACTCATGATTTGCAAACAGGTTTGGATGAACTAAGAGATCAACAAGAAACAGATATGGAAACAACCCAGACGTGGTGCGACGAATTGGAAACTGCAACTTTAAGATTGGAGATGGAGAGAGCTGCTTTTATGCTTAGAGTACAGAATTTTTCAGAGGAGGATCAAGAAAATTTACGACAACGCTTTACTGATTGGATGATAAAGGAATTACAGATCCCAGAGGTAGAAGTCTCAGAAATTACGAACAGTATTGAACGTATTTACAGGATGAATACTAGGAAAGCTAAAGATTTGGGCGTTCCAAGAGAAATCATGGTTATTTTTTATAGTAAATTTACAAAGAATAAATTGATGGAAAAATTTCTTGAGAAACCAAGAGTGATGAAAGGTTTGACTTTGAGGTTTCTTAAAGAGATTCCTTTTAAAATAAGGATGAAGAGAAGAGTTTATGAAGACTTGGTGACAGTTTTGAAGAAGAACAATATAAGATTTGGCTGGGAGATCCCTCAAGGGCTCTTCTTTGTTTACAAAGAGAAAAAAGTCAGGATTACATCGGTGGAAAAAATGAGAAACTTCTTGAGGAAGAATAGGAGAGATCTGGGAGTTCCAGAAGAAATGTTATCAGACTCCAATGGGACAGACTCCAATCGACAAAGAAGACAGAAGGAAGAAGAACAAAGTCGCAGAAAAGAAAAGAGAGATCAAAAGATGACCCAACTTAGAGAGAGAAGAGATGTTTCAGAGTATCAGTTACCAGAGGAAGAACTTGGTGCAACAGGAGGAGAACCAAGGGCACAGAGGGAGCTAAGACCAAGATCAACGATGAGGAGATATCTGGACAGGCTGGCAGGTTCCAAGGAACATAAAGATAAGAGTACCAGATCTAAGACTAAGAAATGATGGCGAATATGAACATGAAGATTTTTTGTAATAATGTCAACGGGCTGAATGACCCCTCTAAAAGAAATAATGTTTTTCATCAATTAATGAAGTTGAAAGCAGATGTTATTTGTTTGCAGGAGACACACATCAGAAGTGACCATGTTAAATATTTGGAAAAGAAAAAATTGGGCAAAATGTATTGCGCGGCACATTAATCTACAAAGAAAAATGGTGTGGTAATATATGTTAATTTAAGATTTGAATCAGATCTGGAGTGGAGGTCTGAGGATGGAAGAATTCTGATGGTGAAGATTCGCTATAATGGGAAAATGATGTTATTAGTAAATTTGTATGCCCCAAATGATAAACAAGAAGAATTTTATAATATATTGTTACAAGAAATTAAGAAGAGAGAATTTGATGATTTATGGATTTTGGGCGATTTTAATGGGGTTATCAATTATGATTTGGATAGGAAGTCTTCTAAAGCAAAAAGAAGGAAAACAGGTCTTTTGCCAAAGGTTTTTTTGGAGTTGGTGGAGGAATATCAATTGATTGATTGTTGGAGAACACAGAACCCAGAAAAGAAGAAATTTACATTTTACTCGCATAGACATAATTCCTGGTCACGTATTGATATGTGTTGGAAAACAAGTGTAACTAATTTAGACTTTGATTGTGAAATCCTACCAATGACAATTGCAGATCACAGCCCGCTGATGATTTCTCTGAATAGTAGGGACAAAAAGATGATCTGGAGGATGAATACTTCGATTCTGAGAGACAAAAATTTTAAAGATAAATGTTTTGAGGAAGTTCTGGCTTATTTCCAAACCAATATTCAACCCGGAATGAAGATGATAACTATTTGGGACGCCTTTAAAGCTGTGATTCGAGGAATCATAATAGAATTTACGGCAAGAAAGAGAAAGGAGAAAGAAAAGAATATGAAAGACTTGATAAGAAATTTACAGAAAGAAGAGGATCGATCCCAAAGAGCTAAAGGTTCAGTGAAAGAGATATTGGGAAAAATTAATGACTTACAACATCGAATTAGAATTGCTCAAACTGAAGAGATGGAGAAGAAAATAAGATGGGCCAAACAGAATTTTTTTGAAAATGCAAATAAACCAGGGAGATGGTTGGCCTACAAATTGAGGAAAGAAGCTCAAAAATATATGATATTGAGTCTGAGAGATAAGAAAGGGAAGGAAATAATATCTAGTGAAGGTATGAAAAAGATTGTAACAGACTTTTATTCGGAACTATATAAAGGGAAAAATATTGCTACAGCTCGGCAGGATCAATTTTTGAAAAAGGTTAAAATACCTGAAATTAGCAAGCAAGATTCTGACTTTTTACAAGAAGATATCACATTAAATGAAGTTAAAGATGCAATATTAAGACAAAAAAGTGGCAAATCTCCGGGACCGGATGGATTACCGGCTGATTTTTATAAGTTGCTGGTTGAGTTGATACAGGTACCATTACAGATGCTGGCTCAAGAGATAGGATCTACAGGAGAGATACCAGCGACATGGAAACAAGCTATGATTTCATTAATTCATAAGACGGACTCAGATAAATCTGATATTAAGAATTATAGACCTATATCTCTATTGAATACTGACTATAAGATTTATGTTTCAATTTTAGCCTCCAGATTAAAAAAGGTGTTGGTGAAATATATTCATGAAGACCAGACAGGCTTCCTACCTAAGAGACACTTGAAAAAGAATGTAAGAACTATAATTGATGTTTTAGAATATTATGAAAATCATTCAGGAAGAAAAGTGGGTTTAATGTTCTTGGACGCTCAGAAGGCTTTTGACAATGTGAACTGGACTTTTATGTTTAAAGTGATGGATGGAATGAAACTGGGCCCAAAATTTTTGAAAATTATTAAAGCGATTTATACACAACAAGAAGCTAGGATAAAATTGAATGGCAATTTAACAGAGAAAATACAAATTGAACAAGGTACAAGACAAGGTTGCCCTCTTTCACCTCTGTTGTTTGTGTTAACAATAGAGGTTTTGAACATTTTAATTAGAAATGATGAGAGAATAAGGGGGCTCAAGATAAAAAATCATCACATCAAGCTACAGGCATATGCAGATGACTTGGTGTTTATATTTGAAGATCCAAAAGAGACCTTACCTATATTTAAAGAAGATTTGTTAGAATATGGTGCTGTAGCAGGTATGATGGTGAATTATCAGAAGACAAAAATATTGCTCAAAAATGTGAATTCAAAAGAAATTGGAGACATCCAGGAATTGGGTTTCCAAATAACGGAGAAGGTTAAATATTTGGGCGTTAATCTGTCAAAAAAAGTGAGTTCTTTGATGCAGGATAATTATATCAAGATATTGGAAGTAATTCAACAGGACTTGGAGAGATGGAAAAATTTACAATTGTCAATAAGTGGAAAGGTTTCAGTAATCAAGATGAATGTTTTACCTAAGTTACTCTTTCTGTTCCAAACAATTCCAATAATTATGAAAAAAACTTTCTTCGTTGATTTAGACAAGATGACAACAAGATTTATTTGGAGTGGCAAGAAACCTCGTGTTCGTTTGAAACTGTTACAAGATCAAAAGAAGAGGGCAGGGATGGCCGTCCCGAACTGGTTGTGTTATTATCAAGCTACAGTTCTGCAATGGGTTCGAGATTGGGTTTTGAAAAGTAAAGAGAACTATGTTACCCTAGAAGCAGAAGGGCTAGAAGTTGGATGGCCTGCCTTTTTGATTTATGATAAAGCTAAACATTATGCGTTTTTTAAAAGACATACCTTAAGGAAATCTTTACTATGGGCATGGGAGCAGGTTAGATATAAGGTTTATGATAAAATACCCGGCTGGGTGAAACCGTTAGAAGTGGCTAACAGACCAGATTGGATAAAAGATTCTCAAAATAGATCATATAAAGAACTGATTGATCCCCAGGGGAAACTATGGGATGAGAATCAATTGAGGATGAAAGGTATCCTGATGGACACTTGGTTTCAAAATCAGATTAGAAGCAGGATACGGGAAGATCAAAAAGTGGGTTTTCACCTGGGTGATACTGACTTTGATAAGGTATTTTTAAATGATGATGACAAATATGTAACTAAAATGTACAATTTTTTGCTGGACTATGAGATGATAGATGAAACAGTTAAAGATGTTATGATACAGTGGTCACAAAATTTGGGACGAGAGATTCATTTTCAAGAGTGGGAACAAGTTTGGAATTCTGGTATTAAAATGGTTAAAGCTGTTGCATATAAAGAGAATCTTTATAAAATGTTTTATAGATGGTATTTAACACCTAAGAAGTTATGTAAGATGTATAAGAATGTCTCGAGTACTTGTTGGAAATGCAACAATTTGGAAGGTTCTTTTTTCCATATGTGGTGGACATGTGAAAAAGCAAGAAAATTTTGGAGGATGGTCCATGCGGCATTGGAAGGGATATTACGACATACGCTGTTGTTCGTACCAGAATTATTTCTTTTGAATATAATGACATCAGTAGTATTTCAAAAAGATAAATATATTATTATACATATAGTTACTGCTGCCAGGTTGTTATATGCTCAGCAGTGGAAAGTTGAGACGATACCAGATATTGATGAGTTAATAATTAAGATTTATGACTTGATAGAATTAGATATTTTAACGGAAAGATTAAGAGAAGGAGATGTTAAAAAGAAATTAGATTGGTGGCAACCATTTTATGATTGGTTGAAAAGATAAAATAAAATATTAGATTATTAGTAGATGTAAGGAGGTAAAAGATAGTGGGGTTGGAATATGTATGAAGCTAATTTTATTTAGCATAACTGAAGAGTGTGAATAGTCATTTTAATGTAGTTCGACGTCCGTTAGTTATTTTTTCCATTTGTTTCATGTTGGTTACCCTTGTTGCCCTATGATTTCCCTTACCCTATTATCCCGGTAGTTTCTGTGTTAATAAATAAAAAAATTATCAAAAAAAAAAAATGATGGCTATGTGCTACCTCCAGGTCCAGTGGCTGTATGACCCGGAATAGTCGTTGCATGGGAGCAATGGTGGGAGAGAAGTTTGTCATTTTCTCCTACTTGTGGACTTCCCAGGGGCAGCTGGTAAACCACTATAGGAAACAGAATGCTGGACTAGATGGGCCTTTGGTCAGATAGATCCAGCAGGGCTTTTCTTCAATTCTTACATACGTATTCTCCCCATCTTGCTCTCTCTCATCCAGATGCCTGCTCCTTTCCTCCTACTCTCATGACCATTCTCAATTGTTCATCCCTTCCGTTGAAGCAACCTCTACTCCTCCCCTATGTAACCCTTCCCTTTCTATCAGCTAGCCAAAAAATGCTAGCTTCCTAGTACAACCCCATAAGTCATGTCAATGTGTGATATTTATATAATGCATGTGTGTTTATTTTAGATTTACAGTTGTGTGTGCTTGACCGTAAATAGCACTGTGCAATATACATGCACATTCACTCTTCCTTATACTGTATGTATGCCAAATTTATTATAAGACAAGAGTCCCAAATCACAGCCCAATCCTATGCATGTCAACGCAGAGGTCTCATTGAACTCAATGGGCTTTACTCCCAGGTAAGTGTGCATAGGAGATAAGCCTTCATAAAAAGAAAAATCAGCGCACTGATTTTAGCGGATCTTTTACTCTTAATGCTGACTCAAGATGTCTGAGCACAGATTATTTACACCTTAGTATCATTTAGTGTGCATAATCACTAAAGCTGGTTAAAGATTATTCATACTGCAGATGTTTTGTGTATTAGCATGTGGTGTTATGGTTGTAAACAAGTTTACAAGTATGGAATCGAGGCTGGTAGGTGTTTGGCATTCATTACTCCATAATAAATGGGTAAACAGCTTACAACTCTTGTTGTGAGCAATTGACAGCCTGCAGGGCTGTAAGACAAAATGTGATGATTATTTACAGTGGCGTCACTGCAGGGGGTGGTGGTGGAGCTCTAAGTTCCACTGAGATCAGAGCCTCCGTTACACGGAGGAACAAAGCGGCCCCGCCCCCTCGCCTTCTGAGCCTTTCAGGGAAGCGAAAACATAAGAACATAAGAAGAGCCCTGCTGGATCAGGCCAAAAGCCCATCTAGTCCAGCTTCCTGTATCACACAGTGGCCCCACCAGATGCCTCAGGGAGCACACAAGACAACAAGATAAGATAATTGTTAGTACTATTGGATCACCCACGTATGAGCTGTCTAGATATTTAGCAAATTTATTACAGTCTTATGTGGGCAATACTAGTAGTTTTGTAAAGAATTCTTATGATTTGGTCGATAAATTGAAATATATATTTTTAACACCACAATCTAGGTTAGTCAGTTTTGATGTGGTATCGTTGTTTACAAAGGTACCACTACTGAAGACTTTGGATATAATTAGTGATGTAATGCCGGAGGACCTTACAAAATTATATAAACATTGTCTTACTTCTACGTACTTTGTGTGGGATGGGGTTTTCCGGGAACAACGGGACGGGGTGGCGATGGGGAGTCCTCTTAGTCCAGTAGCAGCGAACCTCTATATGGAGAAATTTGAGCAGGAGGCTCTGAGGACTGCGAGATTGAAGCCAGCTTTGTGGCTTAGATATGTGGATGATGTTTTTTGTGTTTGGGAGTACGGGGACAGGGAATTGGAAGAATTTTTGCTGCATATAAATAATCAATGCATGTCTATCCAGTTTACAATGGAAATGGAGAATGAAGGGACATTGCCTTTTCTGGACGTGTTAGTTACCAGGAATGCTGATATGCAATGTTCTTGTACAGTTTATCGGAAACCTACACATACTGGGCGTTACCTTGACAATAATTCTAATCACCATCCAAGCCAAAAGAATTCGGTTATGACAGCACTAATATATAGGGCTTTGAATATCTGTGACTCTAAGACATTGCCACAGGAAAGGGAAGTGGTAACGGACATGTTATTAGATAATGGGTATACTTTAAAGCAAATTAACAGAACTTGGGCAAGACAGAGCAGGATAAAACAGAATGGGAAGGAGGTGAGGCAGAGCAATAATGATGAAGAAATCAGGCCACCAGTATATTTACCCTTTATCAAAGGTACAACGGATAAGATTGGTAGGATAATGAGCAAATATAACTTTAAACCCATTTTTAAACCTACCAACAAAGTGGGACAATTACTGAGAAACCCTAAAGATCCTAGACCTCCGCTAAATGTGCCTGGTATTTATAAAATACCATGTAATTGTGGTAAGGTTTATATAGGCACGACCAAACGTTTCATCAATACGAGGTTGAAGGAACATGAACGTGCGTGCCGCCTTGGCCAGGTGGAAAAATCAGCATTGGCACAACATTGCATGGAAACTGGACATGATATTAATTTTGCTAATACAGTGAGATTAGGACATGATAATAATTACAAAGCAAGATTAAATCTGGAGGCTATAGAAATTTTTAAACACGGATCACAGGTTATGAACAGGAAACAGGAATTGTCGTTTATACAAAAGGTATGGACACCTGCAATTTGTAAAAATAAAGCACCTTAGTATAGCTTGTAACTGCTATATACTGGTGGCCACTAGGGGCAGTATGCCTGAGTTAACATTGAGGTTACCTGAGGTTACTAGGTCAGTTCCGGTTTCAATTGAAGTAGTAGGAATGCGCGCCAAAACATGTATTTATAGTATCAGGATTACGTTGGCTTCTTTAACATCTTTTAGCCTGCTCAGGCTTTTAGCATTTGAAAAAGTTTACAGAGGTTAAACGAAACGTTATGCTGTTTTGTTGAAATGTTTTTGTACTATGCTCCATGATTTTTAACAGCTCTGCAGGAGCTCTTTTAGCTTTTATTGTTGATCGCTTTTATCGTTGATAGAGTGATTTTATTTGCTGAGTTTTTTGGTGTATTTTACAACTAGACATTTATATAAAAAATTTTCAACCAGTAATCCCGATGATGATCCATAATTGCTATATCGTTGCTGGTTATAATAGTCTTCGTTCATTTCTACAAGATAACCTGTTTCCCGTTGACACTCCCTTGCACCTGGCACAGAGAAAACCCACTTCTAAAACCAGGAGGTTGCTTATGGCTTGTAACCTGTGATGGTCTTTTCCTCCATGAATCTGTCCAAACCCCTTTTAAAGGCATCTAGGCCAGGTGCCCTCACCACATCCTGTGGCAAGGAGTTCCACAGATGAATTACACGCTGGGTAAAGAAATATTTTCTTTTGTCTGTTCTAACTCTCCCTCCACTCAATTTTAGTACATGTCCCCTGAGGTGTGATCCTTTCTGAGGTGATCCTTTCTGAGGTGTGGTGACCAGAACTGGACACAATACTCCAGATGTGGCCTTACCATCGATTTGTACAAAGGCATAATGATGTTGGCTGTTTTATTCTCAATCCCTTTTTTAATGATCCCGAGCATGGAATTGGCCTTCTTCACAGCCACCGCACACTGGGTCGACACTTTCATCGACCTGTCCACCAGCACCCCAAGATCTCTCTCTTGATCCATCACAGACAACTCAGAACCCATTAGCGTACATGTGAAATTTTGGTTTCTTGCCCCAATGTGCATCACTTTGCACTTACTTACATTGAAGCGCATCTGCCATTTTGCTGCCCATTCTCCCAGTTTGGAGAGATCCTTCTGGAGCTCTTCACAATCCCTGCTGGTCTTCACCACCCGGAAAAGTTTAGTGTCATCTGCAAACTTGGCCACCTCACTGCCTATCCCCGACTCCAGGTCATTTATGAATAAGTTGAAAAGCACCGGTCCCAAGACCGATCCTTGGGGCACACTGCTTTTCACCTCTCGCCATTGTGAAAATTGCCCATTGACTCCCACTCGCTGTTTCCTGGTCTTCAACCAGTTCCTAATCCACAAGAGGACCTGCCCTCTTATTCCCTGACTATGGAGTTTTCTCAGGAGCCTTTCATGAGGGACTGTGTCAAACGCCTTCTGAAAATCCAGATATATAATATCCACGGGTTCGCTCGCATCCACATGCCTGTTGACCTTTTCAAAAAATTCTAAAAGTTTTGTGAGGCAAGACTTCCCCTTGCAGAAGCCATGCTGACTCTCCCTCAGCAGAGCTTGTTCTTCTATGTATTTTAAGATTTTATCCTTAATGAGACTTTCCACCATCTTCCCTGGAACAGATGTTAGGCTGACCGGCCTGTAGTTTCCCGGGTCCCCCCTCCTTCCTTTTTTAAAGATTGGCGTGACATTAGCTATCCTCCAATCCTCTGGCACAGTGGCCGTTTTAAGGGACAAGTTGCATATTTTGGTCAAGAGGTCAGCAACTTCATTCTTGAGTTCCTTCAGAACTCTTGGGTGGATGCCATCCGGGCCTGGTGATTTATTGATCTTTATTTTGTCAATTAAGTCTGAGACGTCTTCTCTTTTAACCTCTATTTGACTTAATTCTTTATTCAGGGGAGACCGTTCCGGCAGCGCTATTTGCCCGAGGTCTTCTGCCGTGAAGATAGATGCAAAGAACTCATTTAATTTCTCTGCAGTCTCCAAGTCCCCTTTTATCACCCCTTTCTCTCCCTCACCATCCAGTGGACCAACCATTTCCCTGGCAGGTTTCCTGCTTCTAACATATTTGAAGAAGCTTTTATTATTCCCTTTTATGTTGCCTGCCATACGTTCCTCAAAGTCTTTCTTGGCCTCCCGTATCATCTTTTTACATTTCTTTTGCCACAGTTTGTGCTCCTGTTTATTTTCCTCATTAGGGCAATACTTCCATTTACGGAAGGAAGCTTCCTTGCCTTTTATAGCCTCCTTAACTGTGCTTGTTAGCCATGCCGGCGCCCTCCTGGACTTGGTCGAGCCGTTCCTCCTTTGTGGGATACACTCCCGCTGGGCCTCTATGACTGTTGTTTTAAACAGCCTCCATGCACTCTGGAGCGATTGGACTCTTTTCACCTTCCCTTTCAGCTTTTTTTTAACTAGTCTCCTCATTTTGGGGAAGTCTGCCCTTCGGACGTGTCAGATTTGCTCGGCACTCTCCCTCCGACATGCATGGCGAAACAGATCGCAGCATGGTCACTGTTCCCCAACGGTTCGGTAACATTTACCTCCCTGACCAGATCTTGAGTGCCACACAATATCAAGTCCAGAGTCACCTGTCCTCTGGTCGGTTCCGTGACAAGCTGCTCTAAGGCACAGTTATTTAACATATCCAGAAATCCAGTCTCTCTTTCATGACCTGAGCATGAATTGACCCAGTCGATGTGAGGATAATTGAAGTCCCCCATGACTACAACCCTGTCTCTCATTGACACCACCCTGATTTGCTTCCTCATTTCAAGATCCCCTTCAGGTTTTTGATCTGGAGGACGGTAGCATGCCCCTACTATTACATCACTCTTTGAGCCTGGTCATCCAACCCACAGTGATTCTACGGAGGAGTCAGAGCCCCCCTCCAGCTCTACTCTGGTGGATTCTACCCCCTCTTTGACATAGATGGCCACCCCACCTCCAACATGCCCCTCTCTGTCCCTCCTATAGAGTTTATATCCTGGAATTGCAGTATCCCACTGGTTCTCCGCATTCCACCAGGTTTCCGTTATACCTACTATGTCAATGTTTTCCCTAGCCACCAAACATTCCAGTTCTCCCATCTTTGCCCATAGACTTCGGGCATTTGCATAAAAGCACTTATATACCTGGTCCCCCAAGAAGGGCTGCACATTTGCACCTTTATTCCTGCAGCCTTCTGTCCTGCTAGACTGGCTGTCATGTCCCATCACGCTACCACTCCCAATTCTTACTCTGTTATTACTTGACTGTTCCCCATCCTCTGCACCCTCATTCCCTAGGGATGAGGAGTCCCGAACCGGATGCCCCTCGGCTCCTGTCGGCTTTCCCCCAGGAGTCAGTTTAAAAGCTGCTCTGCCACCTTCTTAATGTTACGCGCCAGCAGTCTGGTTCCGTTTTGGTTCAAGTGAAGCCCATCCCTCTTGTACAGGCCCGGCTTGTCCCAAAACGTTCCCCAGTGCCTAAACCCCTCCTCCTGACACCAGTGTCTCATCCACGCATTGAGACCCCTGAGCTCCGCCTGCCTAGCTGGCCCTGCGCGTGGAACAGGTAGCACTTCTGAGAACACTACCTTTGGGGTCCTGGATTTGAGCTTCCTACCTAGCAACCTAAATTTGGCCTCCAGGACCGCCCAGCTACATTTCCCCATGTCGTTGGTGCCAACATGCACCACAACCGCTACCTCCTCCCCAGCACTCTCTACCAGCCTATCTAGACGAGAGGTGATGTCCGCAACCTTTGCACCAGGTAGGCAAGTCACCATGCGGTCCTCACATCCGTCACAGACCCCCCCTCTCTATGTTCCTGACTATAGAGTCACCCACGACAAGAAGCCCCCTTCCCCCCCTCCCCAGAGGAGTATCCATAGTGCGACTGGATACAGTCCCATCACCTGAAGAAGGGGTCCCCACTGTGGGATTGTTTCCCTCTTTTCCAGAGCGATGTCCTCCAGCCCTGAGACTCCCTTTCCTGGCAGCTGAGGAGCTGGCCAACTGAGGGTGGGACGATGCCTCCACGTCCCTAGAAGTCTCACCCTGGTTCCTCTCTACCTGCCTCTGCTTCTCCAGGTCAGCAACCATGGCTTCAAGGGAGCGAACCCGTTCCCTGAGAGCCTGGAGCTCTTTGCACCGAGCACACACCCATGACTTGTGCCCAAGAGGCAGATAGTCATACATGTGACACTCAGTGCAAAACACTGCATAGCCCCCACCCCTCTTCTGGCTGTCTGACTGCATAGCTTTTGAGTGTAAGTTATGGATTTATCAAAGTTTGGGTACCTTAATGTTGTTGGAGCTCTCCTCTCTTCAAGGTTGTTGGAGCCCCCCTCTCTTCCTCTCTCCTCTCCACAGAAGTGCTGGGCAGTGTGTGGGGCCTGGCTTCCTCGCCCTGCTGCCGAACTCGCCCAGCTGCTTAACTCGCTGTGTCTTTTTTACCTTGCCACTTTGTCCCAGTGAGCCACTTCGTCCCAGTGAGGCCACTCGCTGCTCCTGAAAGGAGTATCCTGCGTGTTGCTTTCGCTTCCCTGAAAGGCTCCGAAGGCGAGGGGGCGGGGCCGCTTCGTTCCTCCGTGTAACGGAGGCTCTGATCTCAGCGGAACTTAGAGCTCCGCCCCCCCTGCAGTGCCGCCACTGATTATTTAAAAGGTTTGGGCTGCATCTTTGCATTATTGAGGGTTGGTTTCTGGAGCACAGGAAGTGCTAATGGAGAGCTGATCCTTGTGTGTGAGTACAAAGAGAAACTGTAGCAAGTCTGGCACTTTCAGGCACAAAACACAAACACCTGATCTTGGAGTCTAAGAAGGAATTACTGGTACACACAATATTGCTAAGGGTTTCTTTCCTTGATGTAGGGCAGGGGTTTTAAACCTTTGGAGGCCCGGGTACCCCCTATCACGGTCCAATTTTCTGAAGTACCCCGTGCTAATTAATTGATAATTAATCGGATTAATAAATCAATTAATTAGCTAATTAATCATTAAATAAAAAGTACTAAAACAATTTTAAATGTGAACAAAGTCTTAACTCATGTGTGTGTGTGTGTGTGTGTGTGTGTGTGTGTGTGTGTGTGTGTGTGTGTGTGTGTGAGAGAGAGAGAGAGAGAGAGAGAGAGAGAGAGAGAGAGAGAGAGAGAGAGAGAGAGAGTCAGACAGACAGACAGACAGACAGACAGACAGACAGACAGGGGAGATTGCATTTAAGTTCTAATTAACAAATAATTAACTACTGATTGATGCTAATAAGGGGCAGGCTCTGGCATACCCCCTGCCATTGGTCCGCGTACCCCTAGGGGTACTCGTACCACAGGTTGAGAACCCCTGATGTAGGGGGATATAATACTGCTGTTTTCAGTCATTGCTGGATGGCAGCCATCCAGAATTTCTATATAAGTTTAATCCTGGAGAGACTCTGAATACCTGCTATGGGGTGACCTGTTCTGAGATGCTAAGCATGACCAATAAAATCTGTCGTCAGTGTTTTTCTCCATGCAGTGATATGGTACTAGCTGCTTCCGAGATGAATATCTTTCCATTTCCCACAACAGCAAAGACAACATTACATGATTCCTCAAACACCAGGGGGTGAACCTGCTATTGTGGATGAGCAGGAATTTCTGTCTTGACGGCTGTCATAATGGTGCCTTGAATGACTTCATTCTGGAAAGAAGTTCTTATCGACTTGCATCACCTTTGGAGTTCTACCCTTGGTTTGTGTGTGTGTGTGTGTGTGTGTGTGTGTGTGTGTGTGTGTGTGTGTGTGTGTGTTTTGGGGGGGGAGATTAAGCTGTCACTCCTGTCATCTGTATCATACAAAGAAAAACAACCTGAAAGAGAAATGCACTGTACTTCAAGGTCTTCTATGACCTTGCAGAGATCAGGGAAATCTTCTTAGAAAAAGATAACCCACAATTCAACACAATACTAACAGGCACCTAATGCATTTTTTCATGCATTAACATAATCTCTATGTATTTTTATTTTATTTTACTTTTTTGAAAATGAAAAATGGGAGATGTGATATTTTGTAGGAGGGACCTGTCTCACCACCATGCCTCTCCAGCCATCTCGACTTGATAGGCCAGATGTTCTCTGCCATGACACGATGACTGGATGAGTTAGACAAGCGATATTTTATTCAGAAACTTTGTTTACATTATTGCCTCTGGATGGGAGTTGAAGAAACATCAAGATGAATTGTGGTTGGTCTCCAGAGGACTATGGTACTGCAAAGCTAATTTTAGAACGCTGAGGCAGCAGTCTTGACCGTAGAGTACTGTCAGAGCAGAGATTCCAAGGAAGGGAGATAATTTTAGGAGCAAGGCTAAAGAACCAACCTATTTTGTTCATTTGTGCTCATAGAACGTTTCAGTATTTTTGCTGACTCTGTCTTCTTTACCTCCAAAATAAATAAAAGAGTGCAGGGTGTCTGTCTGAATGTCTTTCTACTGTCATATAATCCTAATTTCATCAACTGTCTAAAGCTACTGTTTAAAGGCAGTAGAGTCACTTGTGAATTGTAAACAGGACTGGGATCCTAATTCTGGAAAACAAACTTAACAAAGCCTTCTAAGAACCTGTAGGCATCAGCAAGCATCAGACCAGCAAGCTTGGGGGGGGAAGGGGGGGGTTCGAACAAATCTATTCCACTTTGCTCAGTTCTGAGACAGCATCTGTACGCTTCCCTTCATAAAAGAAAAGCATTCTGCACATGCGCTCATATATGCTTTGCCATTAGAGCCTGTTATTTATTTTATGAAAAAGATATTGTTTCCTTCGGTGGGGGGAAGCCGCATGCTCAGAAGCATTACTTCTGCATATGCTCAGAGGCACTCCATTTCAGGTGCCAGCATTTTTGAAAGCAGAACTTGGTAACCCTTTCTGAGCCTTCTTTTTATACTCACCTGCTGCATTGTGGCAGCGTACTTGGATGAGGTCATTGGGGCAGACTGCGGGCTTATGTTTGATGCCTCGCTTGAAGAAGAACAGACCCCTAATAAATTGCAGAGTCATTACCCTTTATGCATACTGGTTCTAATAGGTGTCGTGGATTCCTGCCTCCTAATAAAGAAAGGAAGTAGAAAAACGCATAAATTCTCCCAAGGGAGTCAGACAGCCTGAAGCCAAATTTGACAGCTGTTACTGTTACCATGAGCACCAGGACCAAAACAAAGATTGGGGAGGAGAGGAGTTATTACCAGGGAGTTGGGCAAGATTTTTTGGCTAGGGAATGTGTTTTGTATCATACCATTCTATGAAAGAGCAGTACAGTACTCCTACAGTGCAAGATGGCACATAGAGATAAAGCAAACACTGGCAGTTATTAGCTGGAAAAAAGTTATCTAAAGTTTGCATTTTTTTTTAATCACCCAGGTTGTGTTTGGGTTTTGTTTGTTTTTAACCCTTCCTCTTTAATCTTAGGCATTGAGGGCTTGGTATGGCAGAAGGGTGAAATCTGTCTGCACTGTAGCTATTTATTGAAACACACTACATGATTTCTACATCATTGCCTTTCTCCTTTCCTACCTACCTGTGATATTTCTGACTAATGCAGAAATATCACAGGAGTTCATGCAGGCCAGTATTTTAGGATACCCTGGGTAATGCACAGGCAGACTAGTCCAGCCCAAGAGTTCAACTGAACTGGAAAGGCAAGGAAAGTTCTGGAAGGAAGATTAGACTGGTTCGAAGGTTGTCACGATGTGACCAAATTTCCGAGTTGAGGATCAACATAATACCGGGTAACTCCGTCGTTTTAAGAAGACTTTATTCAAAGTTTCAAGATGTTATATCACCTTTACGTTTCGTCCCAAACATATGCGGCATCGTCAGAAGTCTATGACGATGCCGCATATGTTTGGGGCGAAACGTAAAGCTGATATAACATCTTGAAACTTTGAATCAAGTCTTCTTAAAATGATGGAGTTACCCGGTATTATGTTGATCCTCAACTCGGAAAAAAGAATTAGACTATTAGACTATTTCTTACTGTATACAAGGAATGAAACAGAACATTAAACCTTGCTTTTTTTTTAACAGACAGTACTGTACTGCATCCTCATTATTTCTAAGAGTCTGTGGCCCCCTTAACTATTGCACTACCCGCCAGTGTATTCTGTAATAGTATTCAATAATTCTCTTTGCAACCCTTTTAAAATTCAACTTCCTCACCTCTTACTGTACAGGTATTTGATTTTCTGTCTTCCAAGCTAAGCACTAACCACCTGTTTGATGTGGGAGCACTCAAAGATTCTCATGTGTACTCCCATCCACACCTTGTAGTACTGATGGAGATCCCACTGGATGATTTGCATAAGAATCTTTTGGTCTACTTGTGTGGCTCCCAACTGCAAACGTCATCAGGTGTTGCTTGATGCATCAGGGTACCATTGTATACCTTTTAGGAATGCATAAAAGGAAACAAAATGCAGGGTAGGCAACTCGGACTGAATCCATTTTTTCCTCCCAATATTTCTATCATGCTGGAAATTCCTGGAGGCCCTGTTAAAATTCCAGGATTGCTTTCAGACAGTAGTGTAGTTGGGGGGGGGCAGTCTACCCCCCCTCTTGCAGCATTCTGGCAGTTTTCTGTGGTCACTGGGGTGTGTGTGCAGTGCTTGCTGGAAGAAGTGGCAAGTGCTGTGAAATGGGCCTTCCCGTCTGCCCAAATGGAGCCATTCCAAAGGCGAAGGGTGCCGCACAGGCATGGGGGGGTTGACACATAGGCGCGGAGAGTGACGTCATGATGCAGGGGGTGACACAAAGCATCACAACGTCCTCCCAGCCCCAGGCAGCTGCCAGGCTGGTGACACCTCTGCTTTCAGTAAAAGGTAAAGGTGACCCCTGACAATTAAGTCCAGTCGTGTCCGACTCTAGGCTGTGGTGCTCATCCCCATTTCAAAGCCGAAGAGCCAGCATTGTCCGAACATGCCTCCGTGGTCATGCGGCCGGCATGACTCTCCTTGCCGCAGCGCGTAGCATGCGGCTGGAACACGGAGCGCTGTTTACCTTCCCACAAGCGGTACCTATTTATCTACTCGCATTAACATGCTTTGGAACTGCTAGGTTGGCAGGAGCTGGCCAAGCAACAAGAGCTCACCCCGTTGCGGATTCGAACTGCCGACCTTTCCATCGACAGCTCATGGTTCAGCGGTTTAACCCACTGCGCTTTCTACTACAGCTTTCAGTAGTCACCTGGAAATGGATACTGAATCCTGGAGGGCTGGCAACTCTAGCAGTGCAGCGGCCCTTGTGAGCAGAAGAGAGCACAACAGATTGTAAAGGTCTTCACAAAGTATTGCTTAAAAAATAATTTAAGCCGTGCTTTCAAATTAAGTGAAGCTGAGAATATGACTGATTAGTTCAAAGAATAAGGTGAATGGCTTGTTAATCTGGCCCAGTTTAATTTTTTTTAAAAAAACGTTGTCCTTTCTTTACTATGTGCCCCTTGGGTTGGGAGGAGGCCTTGATTTACAATGATGCCTTGACGGATTACCTGAAAGCATAACCTTCAGGCAAACTGTGATTAACTTGACCAAAGACATCTGGGAGAACCATCTATGGCTGAAAATTATGACCTTGGTATTTGGGGCTGAAACTAGACACCATATAAATTGTGCTGCTGAAAAAACTCCAATACAGAGGCCTCTGTGTGAGATTCCAAGAGGCTTTTTTTTGGGGGGGGGGGGGGTTGTTTTAGCAATAGCTCAGGCCGAAACACCTCCTGTGAAGATGCGGGGGAGGGGGGAGATACTTCCCTGGTTTGCTTTCAAGCAATTTCTTGCGCAACAAGACCAACGTTTCACACTTCCCTTCCCCCAACTTGTACCAGAAAAGTGCCGCAAACAATAGCTTCATGCTAGCAAATGCTTCAGAGATAGATCGTGGGTTTCACTTGGGCAGATTTATGGAGCTAAATATAAATGTATGATTCTTGAAAACCATGTGCTCATAATTAGCTTGCATTTTTTGTTCAACCCCTGGATACTGTAAAAGCCCAACATGCTGTCAGAGTCCATTTTCTGATCTTATCATCACTGCCAAATAAAGGTCTACATGAAATGCTGTTGCCAACATCTTACACACACACACACACACACACACACACACACACACACACACACACACACACACACACACACACACAACCTCAGGCCTGGGATTGCTCGGCCTATAAATATAACAAGAGGCCAAAATGCAGTGTACAGTAGTATGGCTGTTTTTGGGACCATTGACTGGATAGCAGAGCAAACTCAAAGTGCCTCCAATTAGTAACAGTATCCATGAGACAGAGTTTTCCAAAAGAATATAGATGTTATTAAGAAATATAGAAAAACAAGGGGAAAACGTGGTTTACTTATAAGTTCGGTTGCACAGAGATTTAAGTAGTTGTGGGTGAAAGAATACTTGTCCATAGCTCCATTTGGACAGACATGGGTTAAGTGAAGGAGAGAGAGAGAGAGAGAGAGAGAGAGAGAGAGAGAGAGAGAGGGCTGGGTTGGGCTGAGTTTCCTCCACCAGGGATGACCCAAAGAGAGAATTAGCAGAAGGTTTAAAACAGGCACCTGGTGTGGAGGATTTAAGAAGGGGGAAGTTATGGAGGTTAGGGGAGAGAAGAAAAGTGAAATTACTTATCCTGAGTCTGCTGAGTAGACTGGGGTATGATCATGTCTTTTTGCAAAGCGAAACCAGACTGCATGACTTCAGAACCCAGGGAAAATGCAGCTGAAAAGGTGCTCCTTGGAGGGCAGGGAAAGTAGCTCTTCTTTAGGTAAGGACAGCTATGAGGCAAGAGGTTATCCAAGTGGGAAAAACCTCACCAAAAACAAATAGAGCAGAAGAAAGGAGCTATTTGGAGGGAGAGACTACCAAAACGGACAGTGTAGATGACTTCAGTGGGGAAGAAAACACCAAGATATTGTTCCCAGACCAGGAGTAGTTATAAGCTCTTGGACAAAGAACACAAAGACCTTTCTAGGCAAATAATGGCACCTGGAACATCTCCTGGGAAGTTCCCTGTGCTTGATTTATTTATTTATTTAAAAAATTATATCCCGCCTTATCCTATGCTGAAGGCAAATGCCGAAGGTGGCTTACAACAAAATACATAGTTTAAAATAATATAGAAAATAAGTTTAAACAATACATAACTAAATTTAAAAACAATAAAATCCACTGGGTGGGGGCGACAGTATGGAGCACAAAAGCAGCATGGCAGAGCATCTTGAGACACAGGAGGCAGACCACAACCCATCACCCAAACGCAAGACAAAACAAAAATGTTTTGAGCCCTCGCCGAAAGGTCATGAGGGAGGGGGTGGTTCTCAGATCCCCTGGCAGGGAGTTCCACAGTTGTGGCGCCACAGCAGAGAAGGCTCGCCCACGTGTTGCCACTCCCCTAACTTGCGATAGAGGTGGTACCCGCAGGAGATTGAGTTAAGGTGTGTCCTTCCAGGAGGGCACAAAGGCTTAATTGCACCCCAATTGGTGGGGGTCCTGAAGGGACAAAAAGGTGTGGTGGGGTATGGGCTGTGCTCAGGTCATTGGTGGGAGAGACATTCTAGAGGAGTCTGGAAAGACTGTCCAGGTGGGCTGGCCACTGGGTAGCTGAGCTTAATTTACTGTTCTGGAAGACTTGTGCTTTCAAGTGAGTTTATGCCAAGGTGGAGAGCCTGAATGTGCAACACCTTAGAAGACACACAGATGCCTCAGTGCAGTGCTACAGCTTACCATTCTGGTCAACGGCCCTTATTTAGCATGATCTTGATTAGAGGGAGCTGTGCCTCACCCCTCCAGGGCGAAGGCCTGTCTGACACTCAGGAATGTCAGCTAAGGAACCTTAATGGAGTTAGGAGAGACTGTGCATGTTTTGGAAAGTGAGGTCACTGACAACAATGCAGACCAGATTTACAGGTGCTAAAACATCTATTTTAATAGGGGGGAACAGGGTACCTTTTGTTCCCCCTAGCATGGCATTTCGTGATTGGTTAAGGCTTATAACTACATCATGGGGGGGGAACACTGCAATTTTGTTCATATTTTTCAAAAGAAAACCACTAGAACCTGGGGAGGGGGAGGTGCAATGAAAGGCTGGCAACGATGCCAACAATTACAGCATTTGGTTCATAATTTCTGCAGTTTTTCACCTAAGTGTGTTTTTAGACCTCCTATCTCATGTAGCCCCAATGCTGTGGCATAGGCCCTTAAAATTCCCATTTTACAGATGAAAGAACTGAGGGTGAGAATAATGACTTAAGAGACCATCTGCGTAATTCATAGCTTAAAAGCAGCAATGTGGACCAAGCAGCCCTTCACTTCCAATCTAGCACTTATTTACTCAACCAGACTGATTTTCATTGACTGGCAAGAGACAGTAGGTCTTTCCTCAATGGAGAGTGGTTTGAAAGATGGATTGCTAATGGATTGTGGTGGTATGGACACTCATCCCTCTTTTCGCTCTGGTAGATGGATTTTGAAGAATGCATTGTATCAAAAATCTGCGAGTCTTGCTTGAACTGAGATGCCAGTGAGACAAAAGAACAAAAGAACATTTTGTGTATATTTTATATATCTCAACAACAGTATGTGAATAATAAGGACAGTGATGCCTTTTTCAAACTTGGCTCTCTTAAAAAAAAAACTGTCTCCAGCCACTGGCATTCAAATGACAAAAGTACACTCGAAAGTATCCAGCTTCTTTAAGGTATCCAGGTAAAATAAACGATGCAGCATCATTCTCTTCTACATGGACAGCAACTGCCCTTTCTATAGCAAGGTCTATCAAAAACGTGTACGAAACCTCTGGCAAACTCTGATATACGTGTTAAATGGAGATTCAAAACCATAAGTCCTGAGAGTGTGCTACATATGTTGCAATGCTGTTATTTATGAGGAGGAAGAAAGTCTCATCTCTTGCATTGTTCCATCTAGTGATGTTGCCAAGACTCATAATTCCATGTTTGGAAATATGATTCTCATCAGCTCACAATGCTTGCCTCCAGTAAAGGCCTAGCTACATGTTATGACAGAGAAACATGAACGCAACTCTGTCTCTTTTGGATTGTTGTAGATTGCAACTGGGGGCCAAATCAGATTGGGACTGCAGTGCAGGAGGAGGAGGTTTAACCCTCTCCTCCCTACATTGCTTGCCCCATGAAAGTTGCTACCCTGAAACTATTTGTCAGAACAATCCTGGGTAAAGATCTGCAGCTGGCCCGTAGGGCTGCCCGCAGGATCCTATGTTCTTCCCGGGCCGCTCTGGCGTGGCCTGGGGTCTCCTCGGGGGAAGGGGACATTCATCCCCTTCCCCCTGGTGTAGAGCTGGAAGGCTCCGATGGGCCTCATCGGATGTCCACCGGCTCGAGAGGTGGCAGAAATCCGAGTGGCCGTTGAGCCCAGGAATGGGGACGGGGATATCGTGGCCGCCCGCCCTCGCCCCTGCTCCCACCAGAGCAACCTTTAACTTCCTTTGGCAGGAGCAGGCCCGGTCCACAGCAGAGAGAGACCTGCCGGCGTCCGCGCCGGCAGGCCTTACTCTCCGGGTGCCGTAAACACGCTTTACGGCGCGTTTACGACACCCTCTGCCTGTGGAGCGAGTGCTCCGCAGGCAGTTGTTTACGCTGGATTGCACCAAGAGAGTCATCAGTAAAAACATGCAGGTATATAGGTCACCTGCCTCCTCTTCCACCCCGCCAGCTCCCAAATCCTCTCTCTGCCTACATTTCTCAGGGGCTGCTATGGATTAGAGAGGGAAGTCATCTTACCACAACTTTATTTTTCCTATTTTATGGTTTGTCCTTTTTAGTTCAATAAACCCTTTTTATATTTAAAAGCAACCTGCCTGTCTGATAAAAGACATGAGCTAAAATCCGTTTGCCTCCAAACAGATCACGACAAGGGCTTGGAATGTGTGTGGGAGGGCAAAGGAGCAAGAGGCAGCTGGATCAATTGGCACCCCTTGAGGTGGAGCCTCAAATCCATGTCTGATGGCAGTGAAACTATCCTCAGGGGTCAGGCCTGGATTCAGCAATGGCAGCCACAACAGACTGTCATCCATACTGTGCCCTCAGTCTCTTCTTGAGAAACCCAAAAGTGAATGGGAAGCATGATGCACAGGGTATGCAGACTCAGAAGTAAATGGAGCTATTTCCCAATGTTTTGGAAAGAAGCTTGCCTTATTGCCAAGTCAATTGGATGCAAGGGGGGGGGGGTGTTCCCGCTGGTTCCAGCACAAATGCAACTTGCAGATTTTGTGACAGACTCCAACATATTTGTGTGGGTTCATAGCATAGTTTTTCATTAAGTTTGCCACTGCCAGGCATCTGGGATTGGCTTGAACTGCAACAGAACTATCTGTCTTCTCCAAGGCCTGGGACACTCTTCTTTCTGGATGTATAATGTTCCAGAAGAAAACAATACCATTCACTGATCAGTGTTTCTGACTGGAAGCTGTGCAAGGGTTCTGGGTTCCTGCCATGGCTTCTTCTGTTAGTTCTGCTTTCACCACAATGAAAAGAGGATAATCAGTCAAATGCACCATGGAAGCAAGTTGAATACACACACACACACCCATCCCAATGTATTCCAGTCTCTTCAGCAGCCAATATGCAGTATTGCGAGTTTGCAGTAACGTTTTCTCTCTAGCATTGCTGGGCCAGATTATCCTCTTTGGTTCTACTGTAGGTCTCTTGTCTCCAGATTATTTTCATGTCAGGTTACAGGACATGGGTTTTCTTCTTCTCACTAGGTCAGTATCTTCTGTTACACTCATATTGTTATATTGAACATATTGTTACACTCATTACGCCAGTGCTAAAGCCCAATAGGATTGGGCTGTCAATCATGTCCCCTTCTCAGGTGCCTTCTTTCAAGATTGAAGAGCCCCAAACATTGTAGCCTTTCCTCATAAGGGACGTGCCCCAGCCCACCATGTTGGTTGCTCTCTTCTGCACCTTTTCCAGTTCCACTTATCCTTTTTGAGATGTGGCGAGCATAATACCAGACATGGCCTTACTATTGATTTGCACAATGGCATAATAACATTGGTGTTTTATTCTCAATCCCTTTTTTAATGATTCCAAGTGTAGAATTGGCCTTCTTCATAGCTGCCACGCACTGGGTTGACACTTTCAGCAAGCTGTTCACCACCACCCCAAGATCTCTCTCCTCTCCTGATCCATCACAGACAGCTCAGAACCCATCTCCATATACGAGTCCCATCAGCGTATAAGAACCCATCAGCATATATTGGGTACCCCTGTCCCCACAGAATGGGAGAATGAGACTGCATTGTTTCTGTGGGATAACTTCTCCTGGGGCTATAGGAACAGTCCTTGCTTTTATGTAGATTTTGTGGTGCATGCACACCAGCTCTGGATCAAAAGACCACACTGCCTTCAAGGCAAGAGTTTAAAGGGGCAGGACATTATTTAGGGGCAAAGGCAAGAAGGTGTAAATGATGATAGGTAGGAACAGGGAACTATGCAGTGACATGAGGTCCACCACAGGGTGTGTGCCTATCTCCCCATCATCGGTTCAGCGCTGAATTCAGGACACTAGCATAGCCTCCTTCCTTACAGTCCTGCAGAAGGTGCAGCATGAAGAATTGCTGTTCATCAGCAACACTTAGAGGAAAAATAGTTGTTAAATAGCAAAGCTCTCCAAACAGAAACATTTGTTGGTATATTATTTGGCTGCTGTAGTCAACACCCAATGGTTCTTCCGGAACAAGAGTGCCTGGAAGGTCCCCAAATCTGTCTGTTGTTGTCTCCAAACAAGAAACTTTGAAAGAGCCCCTCTTGCAAAGCAGCACTGTTAAAGGCAGAGACTTTCATTTCACCAGCTTTGCTGGAAACTAACATGACGTGATCATTTGATAATTAATTTTAAGTCCTGCTGGGCCTAGTGGACATTATCGTGCCTGCTCCTACTGTTACATTTCCCAGCATCATTGCAACATTTCTTAAAACCTTTAATCCATGTGGGTGTAATATCTAGAAAGATTTGAATGTCAAATAATAATAATGAGACTGGCTCCAGACTGGCTGATCTCAGCTACGACTTCTTCCAGCTACGGTTTTTTCTCTCATTAGGGAAGAGCTAGAATACTCAGGGCATGAAAACTACAAAAAAAACATTAGAGCTCTTATATTGAGCTACATATTCCTTGCCATTACTACTCTCTCGCTCAGATTGCATCAGACATGAAAAATACCATAGTACCCTGAGAACAAAAACATATACCGTATTGTCCCGAGTATAAGACGCACCTGAATATAAGACGCACCCTTAAAGTTTGGTGCTATTAAAAAAAATTAATTAAGGTAAATCACTGGCATTAAATTGCAACAGCCTGATTATAAGATGCACCCCTAGTTTAAAAACTTAAATTAGGAGAAAAAAGTGAGTCTTATACTCAGACCAATACGGTAGTTATCCTCATATCCATCTTGAAAATCATTTGGTTTTCATCATGGCTGGATTAATCTTTATGCTAAGTATGAAAAAGAGCAGGACCATAGCCAAACTAGGGCTATTGTTTTGTTGTTGTTGTTTTCTGAGAGCTCAGGCATAAAGTATGTGCCTACCCTGTTCTCTCTGCTGAGCCCCTTAAAGTTCTCTACCACTCAGAAAATGGACCATTCCTTTCTAACTAGAAAGGATAGTGCTGGCCATGTTCCCAATTACAGGCAAACAAAGGCAGCCTACACTCCATGAATGATGAGCATAAGGGAAGGGGCCATAGCTCAGTGGTACAGCCTGTACTTTCCATGCAGAAGGTTCCAGGTTACGTCCCTGGTATGTTTGATTGTTTGCTAGTTTGGGTCTATTAGAGAAAAGTGATGTGTAAATAAAAATGATGATCTTGGGCAGGTGGCAAATTTCAAACGTTGGATTAGTAGAACACAGGAAAGGCACCAAACTTTGTATGTATGCAGAAGGTTGTTTCCACATGTCAGTTTGAGAGCTGAGAGAGGAGAATGCATTGCTCACAAGTACTGTGAGCTGTTCAGGGGTCTAGGTAATTCAAGAGTACCCTTGACATGACAATGACTTTCATATTTACATGAAACCTCTTCTCAGTACCCAAAAGCATGTTGTGTAATATGGATGTAGCTGCTTTGTAAAGGATACTGATGTCTCTGAGGATAAGACATTGGCTCCTTCCTCATTCCACTATGCAGTGGAGTGAACTACAGGCAATTCCATCTGCAGCCCATAATGCTCCGGACCTGGAAAGTCAGGCAACACTAGATGTCTGGGGTCATTAGCTGACCTAGATATTCTTAGGTCTTCTGCTTTCCATCAGACTGGAAATTATTGCTGAGGCCAACCCTCCAGAAATAAGGGCTGCAATCCTATCCACACTTTCCTGGGAGCAAGCCCCATTGAACAAAATGGGACTTACTTCTGAGTAGATTGCATAGGCTTGCATGGTATGTTCAGTTCAGGTTCCTCAGTATTTTTATTTTACTCTCTGATTCAGTTCTTGAAACATAGACCACAAAGAGTGGTCTAGTCATCAGTTCATGCACTTTGAACTGATTAGATACATTTCATGCAGAATAATATCAAACTCTTTCCCTTGCAATGTAACTCTGTAAAATAACTAGGTAAAGGTAAAGGTGACCCCTGACAATTAAGTCCAGTCATGTCCGACTCTAGGGTGTGGTGCTCATCCCCATTTCAAAGCCGAAGAGCCAGCGTTGTCCGAAGACGCCTCCGTGGTCATGTGGCCGGCATGACTCTCCTTGCTGCAGCGCGTAGCATGCGGCTGGAACACGGAGCGCTGTTTACCTACAATAACTCTAACTACAGAAAACTATTTATTTAAAAAACTATTTCTAAAAATATATTAAAAGGTTTTCACAGATAAATTATATACAACAGAATAATAATTTAATTAAAAAAAAAACCACCAGGAAGATAAAACTTTACTCATACTATTGAAATCTTAGTGCTTGATTATTAAACCATTTATATTGAACTGGTGACAACTTTTATGTTGAGGGATTCAGCTCTGGTTCAGACTGAAGGCAACAAAGAGTTTTTAATTCAGATTTAATTCCACTTCACTGAAAAAAAGTCTCTGAACCAGTTTTGGGATTTGGGTTCAAGTCTGGTCTGACTTCCTGGCTAAGCCAGTTCATCAGATCCTCCCTCTGTGCTACTGGCCTTCAGCATGTCTGGTGCCTGAAAACGTTATACACTTTCAAGCCTGGCACCCTGGTGTATACGTAATACTGTACCACATATATTAGAAAGAATGAATATACTGTATGTGGTAAGATGCTTTGAGAGGTTACCACTTCCACTGAGGACAAACTGGACATGATGTTAATCACATTGTCTGCCCATACATTTCTTTCTTTTTGTTTTGTTAAATAGCAACCCCAAAGGATCCCATTAGGTTGCACAAAAAAGGATTCAAGGGTAAAAAAGCCATGTAGAAAAATATTTTTATCCAAGCCAAAATGCGTATTAAAAACAATTTAAAATCAAAGTTAAAATGCTCCACGATTTTTAAAAGCATTTGTGATACAAATCATTCCAATAGCGTGGCTGGTCTGACCGACGTTTCGTGCTAAATCATAGCACATTTGCTAGGTCTAGAGATAGGCTCAGAACGTTAAGGCACTTCAAAGCAAACACGGGTAGAAATAGCAAAAAAGCTGTGAAAGTTAATCAGATAGGAACAGGAGAGGAAATCACGTTCATCTGTTGCAATGTCCTTAGGTAACCTCTTGAGGCAGTTTTTTGTGCAACATTGTTTCTAGCCATGGCAGCTTCTACACGATCCCATTAGGATTGGGACCACGGTTGCAGCAGTGGAGTGGGGCTTTAGCCCTTTCCTCTTTCCATGCTCTTGATCTGGACTGCTGCAGTTATTTACCAAGGAAGAGAAGCTGTTGTTGGTATCAATGACAGCTTCACTTCCTGGTCAAATAGCAGCCATGGAGGATGCCTATCTGCTCCTTCTTACACACATGCGCATGCGCGCGCACACACTCTCTCACACCCACATGTTTTGTTGATCAACATCTTTTGAGGGAATGAGGTGCAATAGAGCCAGTACTTCACATCACCTCCTACTGGCCAGACAGTGAAGAAAGTCCAACTTCTCTCCTCTCTCCTTTTCCTTGGTATGGCTATAACATTACAGTGGTATCATACAGTTTCCAGACCATCTGGCATATAGTATTAAAATATTAAGACATGAATAGAGATGGCCCAACCCTAATCTTTACTAGTGCCGACGGAGTGCGAGCTCCACCAGCGCAAGTTGTTCGCAAAAGCACCGGAAAGCACTTTGCAACAGTGTTACAGTTAGCAGTGCTAGCAGGACGTCCAGGGCCTTCCCGTGTGGAGGGATGTCTGCCGAACAAGGTAAGTTCTACACTGGCCAGCGCGGGGGGGGGGGGGGGAAGGTGAGGAGGGGGCGGAACGGACAGGGGGTTGATGGTGGAAGTGGGGTGGGTGGATAGGGCCTGGGTAGGATCGGCGGCAACAGTGCACACCTTATCCTATCCCCCTTCCTGGGCCTGATCCTCTAACACAGATCAACTCGGCCTTGCGCCAGCAATATCACTGGCTCAGGTCCGAGTTGACCCATAGTGGTGGCTGGGGCTTTCCCCAGGGCAAGGGACAAAGGTCCCTTTACCCTGAGGAGACCTTCTGCCTGCTAAATTCCCCCGCAGGCTACAACGTAGCCTGCTCTTGCGCCACTGCATCGACGCGGGGGGGGGGATTTAGTTAGGATTGGTCTGTTAATGTAAATATGCTTCTAGTAAAGACAGATAAGAAAGTGAAGAGGTCATGAACCCAGGATAGAAATGGAATACATAAAGGTTATGAACGATGGGGCTTTCTGTTAGATGGAAAGATCTCATGTAGCAGTAGTGTCAGGTTGTTAATTCAGTACTGATTGCAAATGTGCCACACTGCAGGGCACATTGCATTTCAGTTGGGCAATTTCACAAAGCAGACATTTATTTAGACAAGAAACATAATGAGCAATTTCCTAATAATAATTACCTCTCTAGCCCTTGGCAACGGGAGTGATAAATCATTCATATTCAGTCAGTTCTCTGGCCTCATTTATAAGCTGCTCAGTCTTTCTGAGGAGACACTAAGGGGGAGGAAGGCCTCTGTGCCTTTAACTAGCGGAACATGCTGGGATGGAACAGTAAATGTCAATCAAGCCTGTATTATTGTCACAGAGAAGAATGTTGTGGTGCCTGCCAGATCTAATTTTACTGAGAATCTGATTTTTGTACCGCATTCCAGCACTGAGGGCTAAATCCCCCTGGGTTTTTAGGAGGAGTGGAAAAGGGGGGCTCCTCTGTTTACATGCATTTGTCGGCCTTGTGGGGCTCAGAAAGGCACTGGGAATGTGTATAAGATGTTACTGGGTGATGAGTCACTCATGGTGGAGGTCAGAAACTAAAAACGTTTAAATACTCACTTCAGTTCCTCCTTGTACCTCCCATAATGACTGCCTTTCTCAGCAGCAACATTCTCAAGAAACAGAGACATATACTGTTCATCTCATGGGACTTCCATGTGACACCTAAAGGGCTTTCAAACAACACGAAACTTGAGCCGTTTCTACTGACATGTTATCATTATGTGCACTGACTGACCAGCGAATCTGGGTCTTGGAACCAGGGTACATATAGGAAATCTCACGCACCACAGAGGGTAACACCAAAGGAATTGTGATTCTGCAGATTTCTCGAAATCAAATGATACCTCCCTAGGCTTTCCGTGTCTCTTCAAAGAGCAGGAGACCCCATGTGAAATGGGAGATTATATCCCAGGACAAATGGAAACCACCTTGACCATAAATTTCTTAGTGACAGCTTTATTTAATAATCCAGTGCTGAGGAAGTATTAATATATCATGCAAGGGGGAAAAACAGAATAAGAATTCTTGGACTAACTTGAGCAAGTTTGTTCCCCTGGCAAAAGAGGACCAAAAACAGAAAGAAAAGAAAAATGTTTCAAAGCAAATATTAGCCTTTCAATAAACCTTTCTCCCTCCCATTCCAAATACAAATGCATGACTAACCATAGAAAAATATTTTTTTCATTTCCCTTCTGAGGCTTCAGTTAGAATGTTTATCCAAAACAATATTGAAAAGGGGGTCTTGACCTTCCAAGGCTTTTCTTTGTGATTGCAACATAATCGGGCTCTGCCTGGATGCCTCTCCCTTCGGACTGACAGAAGGCAGCAACAGGACCTCTCCCTCCCTGCTCATGAGGACATTATTTGAAGTCTGAGTAGTTCATTAAAAATCAGCTGTTTTATTACGTTCGGTGACCAAGTGATCAGATTCATGACAGGCCTCAAACTTACAATTATAATGGTGCCAAGTAAGGTTGCTCTTTTGCAAAGAAAAAAATAACCCTCTTTCTCCAGCTTTTTACTTTTTTCTAAGGGAAAACATGCAGCAAAGTCAGGATTAATCTCCGGCCTGTTGTGAGCACCCAAGGGTGCTAGTGATTTCAGCTCGGGAGATTCGGTGAGCAGACACCTGACCCAGAGGGAGGAGCAGGTACCCAAAAAGAGAAAAAAAGGGAAAAAGGGGAAGAAAAAGTCTGCAATGTGCAGAGGCGCCAAAAGAGCTCAAAAACCAACGTTGGAAAAGGAAGATCTTTTACTCAGCTAGCAACGACACAATCATAAGGCAGAAAGTGTAACATATACAGTTAATACAAAAAGTTTTATACATTTCATTATTACAGGTAGAATCATTGAGTTCATTGTTTCAAGAATACATAATAAAGAAGAACCAATAAGGGAGAGGATCCAAGAAGTTGCACGTTGATACAGCCAATGGAAGGTCGGATTGAAGTTTGCACCAATGAGAGCAGCAGCAGCAGTTGTGAAATGTTTAACCAATAAAAAGATAAACTTTATTGAAGAACCAATGGAAGTGTAGTGCTTTGTGCAACTGGGGCCAATGGGAATTGGACCGGATAGCCAATGGGAGGAGGGTAGGGGTGCTGGGTGGCTGGGGTGATGGGATTAGGTCCCCATCCCAGGTGAGTGAGGTGTTCCGGAATCGGATGAATGGGGTCTTTTGTGTAGCTTGTTGACACAAAAGACTGAATTTCCAAACTAGATAGGCAACAAATGCCAGTACAATAGGTCCCTGTCCCCCCTTGGCACCAGGTATACAATTGGAGACATCTGGGTCTGTGCTGTCAGTCAGGAAGAGCAGGGCAAGTGATTAGATTAGCATTTGAATTAATTGTAGCAAGCCAGGGAAGGAACTAGGTGAATAGTTCCAAGACATTTGAATGATAGACTAGGCAGCTAGGGAACAATGGGTGAGGAGATGGTGATAGTTGTGATAGAACATGCACAGAGAGACAGGCTGGGGCTCAAGGAAATGGTAATGGGAAGCATAGTCTGAGTGATAGGCAGCAGGATGAGGGGGTGGTGATGACTGGTGGAGAGGAAGACATTCAAGAGACAAGTTTTCAGATCAGGAAATGGGGCAATCTGAGCCTTCATGGCTAATCAGGAGTTCCCATGGGTCCCCTTCCCCCCAGCTAGCCTCCCAGGTAGAAGGAAGCCATCTGAGAGCAACACAGAATGGGAGTAATGATGGTTTGCTTAGGTTATGTGCTTTTAAAATGGCCTCTCCTACTCCCTGCAGTACGGATCTATGGCAGGAAGTGCCCCCCGGGCTCCCTACACTCAACCTCTTGTCATCTCGCTGAAGGTGGGTAGAGGGCCTCGAACCGCTCGTCCTTCCCAACACTTCCCGATAGCCCAAGCAGGATGTTCAGCCTCGAACTGAACGTTTTACCGGCTGCAAATCCATTGTACTGCTCCCAGGAGCCTGTCCACAGAGCCTGGGGCATGCCCTTGCCAAGTGACAGGATAGGGACTATTCTGCGTGGATCCCCTCCCTAGAGAAAGCCCCGTTGACCCCCCTAAGGGTCCGGACACATAACCTCCCAAGGGACCCTTGAAATGGCCAAAAACGTCTCAGAAAACCCAATTTCGCTGAAATAAAACACTGCGCCTTTAAGTTGAGCTGTCAAATGCAGAGAGCAAATACGGTGAGGGGCCATGACCGGGTTAGCAATGAGCGGCACGCGCCGGTCTCCCGGAGTTGGCTGAACGCCCAGAACTCAGTGAAGCGTGAAGGTAAAGAGGATTAGCGGTTCAGTGGGTCAAGAGGTTTAATAGGATTATAAAGGTACACAGTGAACTTTTGCTGCTGCCGCTTCTCTAGGGGTTCTGGAGGCTCGTGGCGAACGCGTGTCGGTGAACTTTTGTCCTGGCTGACACGCGTCGGCTGTCAAATGGTGCGCAAAGCGGAGAAAAGCCGAAATTTAAATGCGTTTTGACAAAAGTGGCTGTATCTTCGCAATTCCTGGACCGATTTGGATGGGGTAAAAAGCAATAGGTTCAGGGGGTCGGGGCGGACGACATAAAAATATAAGAGGGGGGTATTTTCCTTACAACAGGCCATTGTTTTGCTCCGTCCCCTTTACTGCTGGGCCCCATCTCAGTACCAGATTTCACCTGCCCCCATTTATCAAGGGTTGGCAGTCTTATGACTTTGCCAATATGGAAAGACTTTGTCTACAGTTCAGTCCTATGGGGCAGCTCTGCTCATTTTGCCATTAAATTAAAACCCACCCAAATCCAATTATCTGAACCAATTCTATCTGAACTTTCCAAGACACTCTAACAGCCCTGAAGTGGACAACTTAAG
The DNA here is from genome assembly GCA_026170595.1 of Plestiodon gilberti rubricaudatus. Taxonomy (NCBI): domain Eukaryota; kingdom Metazoa; phylum Chordata; class Lepidosauria; order Squamata; family Scincidae; genus Plestiodon; species Plestiodon gilberti. The sequence goes on from JANXHW010000002.1 coordinate 64,175,252, forward strand.
GGGACATCACTGGCTCCCTCTGACCTGCCAGGATTCTGGCCTGCTTTGTTCCAATGAATGCCCTGAGCAGTTCTAATTGCCTCTCCAAATGCCAATTCTATGGGCAGATGGCCTTAATAAATTGTTTCTTCCTTTCTAGAAGGGGCTCAACCACCTCATTCAAATTAATTGTATCAATCAAAGAGAGTCTTATGCTGGGACTCATCAAACACAAAGCAAAAAAAAATGAAACAATGTTTCTAAAAGAATACAAGATGGAAAAAGGTGCTAAAATCCCCTTTGGCAACAGCCAAAAAGAGGTGGCTAAATGGAAACAAACCTGGCTTTAATAGTTAAAATCAAAGAAAAACAAACATAAAAGCCTTGAGGAAATGTAAAGTAATAAAAGAACACACAAGAAAAGAGGACTACATATAGCTTTTACACACACAAATCCATAGAATGAGCGAATGCATGGACTGGCAAATATATACTGTAATATTATATATTATTAACCCTCCCAACTAGCACCTTTCAAAATGATGGATCTCTTATATTTAGCAGGGGGAGAGCTACTGTCCCTCACCATAGCATCTTTTCCAGGGGTTGCTGCAGTGGCATCTCTCTTGTGCTTAATTTGACATAATTATTTATGTATAATTGTAAGTACAAGGCCTAATACATCTTCTCCAATTATTACAAATTTAATTGCATTTTTTGTGTGCAGTGGGGTTGAATGTGGTTCATGATGCTTCCAATTTTTGCCTCAGTGGTCTGCGGTCTCCTAAAGGTTGGGAAATACCGTTTTAGACTGAAAAGTCGCTTTAGGAGGGAATGACTGGAAGCAGAGAAATGGGTGGGGAAATGGCTTATCTTTTTTCAGGGTCGCCATTGCCCCATTCGAGATAGCAGGGAAAAAAGTTGCAAGGTGGTGGCTGAGTTGCAATTTATTCAGTGCTTTTCCCACTCCAGTTTCTTTGCTCCGAATTGCCACCCAGAGCAGCTTTTCAAGGAAAAGAAGTTACCATTGCTTATATTTGTGAGTAAAGGGTAGGTTGGTCCCATGCTTTCAAAGTAACTAAGCTCCTTCCCCCTTATTGCTACCATGGCATCTGCCCTGTTCCAGCAGCAATAGCTTAATAACTAAAAACATATTGACAGGGTGAGCCAGCAGGAGGAAAAGCCTTCTTAGCTGCAGAAAGTTTTCCTAGACTCATACAAGTCAATGAAATTGACTAACAGCATAATCCTAATCAACTTTTCAGCGCTGATGCAACCACAATGCAGCCCCGAGGTAAAGGAACAAATGTTCCCTTACCTTGAGGAGGTCTCCATGACTGCCTGCCCATCGCACGATGCAGTGTGCGCCCTGTTGGCACAGCTGCATCTGCCCTGGAAAGTTGGTTGGGATTGGGCTGCTAATGGGATTGCAGGTAAGAAACTTGTGGCCTAGTCAATTTCAGTTAGAAGAAAGATAATGTAATTTGTTTTTAAATACAGGAAGAGATACTGTTAAAGGACAATTGATCAAAAAAATAATGAACTGTTTTTGAAATGGTGAGGCATTGCTGTGTGGGACCAAGTTGGACCAAGCTGCCTTGCTTTAAAGAGTGGTGCGCATATGGTGGGTACGCGCAACACACATTTTTTATCTGCATAGAAGGAAAAACTGCCCTGAGCTATATCGGGGAGGTGGGTTTTGCTATAAGTTTGATCAAGAACACTATTTTTTTCTTTAATGGACAGGTTTGTACCAATATAGGAATGTACCTATTCAGAGATCACCAATGATGTTATGGTCACTATCCAATAGAAGCTGAGAAATCTGCAATTTATTGCAACAGCAAGCTTTAGATTTTTCATTAAAGTGCTACAGAAACTTGAAGAAATGCTTTACCCAAAAACCATGGGGTGACAGAAGCCATGAACATGTGTACAAAAGAGATCTACAGTACTGCCTCCAACAGTAAATAATAATAATAATAATAATAATAATAATAATAATTAATAAACCAGTATTTATATACCGCCTTTTCTTTGGTCACTGGATTTCTCCTCTGAATTTAATTCAAAGGTAGTTTACATAGGCAGGCCTTCTAAACCCCAAGGGGTTTTTACAATACAATAATATGTTCTAATCTTTCATAGAACCCTTCATTCTAGATGGTTTCTTTCACAGTCCAGCTCTCTCTCTCTCTCTCTCTCTCTCTCTCTCTCTCTCTCTCTCTCTGGCGTTCGCCTCACCACGCTTCAGCTGACAGGCAACCTTGACTCTCACTCTAGTGCAGCTGCACAGTAGCGTCATTGCAGGGGGGCGGAGCTCCAAGTTCCGCCGGGCTTGCTTTTGTCGGCCGGAATGGCTCCAAAGGCGAGGGGGCGGGGCCGCTTTCTCCCATCGTGTAACGGAGGCTCAGAGCCCGGTGGAACTTGGAGCTCCGCCCCCCTGCAGTGACGCTACTGCAGCTGCAGATTCTCTCCCCCACAGAGGCTCTGTAACTTATCAGCTCAGCGTGCCGACAGCTCTCCGACAGACACAGACACTTCCAGCCGTCCCGAATTGCCGTCCTCCTGTCCTTCAGATCTTCAGGCATATATGAGACGGTCACAGTCTACAGCCAGACCTCCTGCCCTAATGAATTTTAACTTAGACAGTTCCACTATGTTCAATGAAACTACCTTCCAGGTAAGCGTGCATAGGACTGCCTGCAGCCCAAATCTCTAAAAAAAACTTGTACCCTTTTGCAGAGCTTTGACTTTCTGCTTCAGGTGCAAACATGTTGAAGCCTGACACCATCGTGAAACAAGCTGCTCCACTTTTCAGAATCGAATCTGTCCTTGTGTACCCTTTGTGCAGTGTTTGAGAACAGGAAGAGTGGGCTTTGCCAGTCACATGGGCTGGGGAGAATTTGCAGAGAGTTCATAAAGAACTCATTCCTGCACTTCTGTTTTGTTCCAGCCAGCTGCTCCCCACAGACCGCAGACGATAATAATATGGGACTGGCAGTAGGTAGTAGTAGTTGGAAGCAGAGCAATGGGCAGCTCTGAAGATGCTTGAATCAGTGGCATTTGAAACACCCTTTGGGCCCCATCCTAGGTATTGTATACTGTCACTAATGCCAATGTCCCACCAATGCAGGCCAGTTACAAACTCATCAGTGAATGATGTGAATGCCAGAACAAAAATTAGCAGAGCTGCATGCCAGTTGCTCCATGCTCACAGCTGACTTCCTCTACTGATGGTTTGAAACAATTTCTTCTTATTTATCTTCTCTTTTACTATTTATTTTAATATCAAAATCATCATTTTTTCCTGAAAACCAGTCTGTCACTAGTGTATTAAAATATTTTTTAAAAAAACTTTTAAACTTTGATTCATTATTTTCATCAATGACTAATCACAAGACAAAGCATGTTGCTCTTTACCTGTTCTTTGTTTATTGTGGCTTGAGATTAATAAGTGAAACTACCTTCATTCAGTGGTTGATTGAGAAGATAGCAGCAGGTAAATGTATCCACAGGTGTTAAGGTCTTTTGGAGGTTTGCTGGAGGACTAAACACTGAAGAGATAACTCAGTCCAACCAAAGCTACAGAGCCTCAGGTATAGAGAATTTCTGTAGCACTTAATATAACCATTTCTCCCACTGTCCACAACCCTTTAGCACACATGCATGCACAGCTTTTTATGGGCAATGGGAGTTCTATTCTATCTCCCTTATCACTACTTAGCCCTCTCTATATGCATGATGATGATGAATATGTATATATTGTTTTTTTTTTAAAGTTCACTAACAGCACAATCCTATGCATTTCTACTCAGAAGTAAAGACCTCTGCAGTGGCGAAGCTGGGGTCAATGGTGCCTGGCGCCCCAGAAGTGAGTTAGTGGTGACGTGATAACATCACGTCATTGCGTCACCACCACTTGCCGTGATTTGGAGCCAAACAATGACAAGGGAGGGTCCTTCCAACACCAAGCATGGAGCTCCGCTCACCCCTCGAATGGCCATGGTGTCACTCCCCTGCAGTGTCGCGCCCACTGTGGTCTGCACTAGTCGCATTCCCCTAATGACGCTACTAGCCTGCTGAGTTCAGTGGGACTTGCTCCTAGGTTCCCAGAACCCTCGCGGATGCCAAAAACTGCAGATGCTCAAGTCCATGGTCGGGTGGGGGTCGGGGGTCGAGGGGGACGAAAGTGGCACCATTTTACCTTCTTTTGTAGCTTTGCCGGGGCCTGCCACCGCTTCTTCCCTCTCGCGCTGCATTTAAGTGCCTGTAAAAAGAAAAAAAATGCAGCAGGAAGCTACTCAAATCCACGGATGGCCAATCTTCAGATGAGGAGGGCCCACAGTATTTTAATGAGTTTGAAAGCCTTGAGTCTAGAAATGCCCACCCCAGGGACTGTTTTGGGAAGCAACACTTTTAAAAAGTGGGCGAGACCTCATAAAAATACTGTGTCAGCAAGGCCACATTTAAGAAAAGCAAACTCCAAAGAGATCAGGAGAGAAAACTTCATTATTCCAAGGAAAACCGTCACAAAACAAATATTAGGTTTATAGGAATATTTTAATCTCTCCTCTTCGTCTTCTTGTTTAATAAAGTAGAGAACATAATGCTATTTTATGGAGATTTCCCCCCCAATAATATCATTAATTGCTTTTCTTTCTTTTTTATTTTAAGAAAAGGACTTTATAGTTCTGCCAAGAATGAAGAAATATTATACCCTGGAATTTGTTAATTTTTTTTCCAGGGTAGGAGAGAATTCAAATAGCAAGTCACAATAGGGTGAGTCAGTTCCAGAGAATTCCACACTTTCATTCTTTATGCTCTCTGTCTCAACCCCCCCTACACACACACACACACACACACACACACACACACACACACACACACACACACACACACACACACACACACACACTGTCAACGTGATCTTAGTTCCACAAAGCATTTTCCCCATCATCTGGTTAGCATTTCTGTGCCAGTTCACTTGCAGCCCTTCCATTTCCTCTTCACGTGTTCTGCAAACCGCAGGGAGGACACATTCATTATTTTCTAGGAATCAGAAATGAGATGCAATTATGGGAGGCCTCAGCAGAAGACTGATAACATCTCCTTCCTGCCAGCCAGCATAGAGGGCAGTCTGTCTGGGCCTCTAGGCAGTTGATCAGATCGAAGCTGGAGCTTTTGAAGAGAGCCTTCACAGCCCACTATCCCTCCTTGTTTACTTAAAATAAAATCATTGTGTCACTGGGTTATTCTAAGGTCTGCAAAAGCAACTGTGGGCTTCAAGATGATGAATTCTGAAGACTTACAGTCTGCGGTCCTCTCATGGCTTTCTCTCTCTCTCTCTCTCTCTCTCTCTCTCTCTCTCTCTCTCTCTCTCTCTCTCTCTCTCTCTCTCGTGCCTCTTTTTGATGTTCCTCATAACGTTCTACAACATTGCCAAGGGTTTTGAAGTCTTCCAGTTTCATTTCTCGACATTTCAGTACAATTTACATTACTACGTCTATTAAGTGGAATGTTTCAATAGGAGTATAATCTGACAAATTGCCACACTTCTGTGGCAATCATCCAATGAACAGTATGCACACTCTTAAATAATCCCATTGAAATCAATGGACCTTAAGCATGCATAATTCTGTGCTGGATTGTGGCCTGTATATTTTGGCCAAATCTAGCTGATTTATGATGGCTGATAGCCAGAGTTAACAGAGCATGTGGGCACCAGACTGATTATTTTATAATTGTTCCTCTTTCAAAAAGACTTTTTTTCTCCCCCTGAGTTTCTTTTGCACATTAAACTAGATTTTTCTTAGAAAAACATACTAAAACCAAATATATGTGCATATTCTCTGTATTTCCCCCATCTCTTAATTCTTTGGTTATGCAGAGAAGGGGACAGGTAGAAAGATGGGATTCTTAAAGGCTACTGATTATTTTGAAAACCATGCAAAATAGGTTAACAAATTGGCGACGGCTCCAACATTCTCTCCTGAGCTGAAAAGGGCAATGTAGCATGGTGGGTCAGCGCTGTTGAAGCAGCGTACTTAGCAGTAGTGCAGGGAGAACTCCCTCAGTTGGGCTTGGGAAAAACAGACAATTTTTCAAAATTCAGAAAATAGCTCAAGTTGTTCCAAGCTCAATTAGCCCAGTTTGGACCCTGTCACATCCCTGATAATGTCATTGGTACTGGTGAACCTATGTCACCTTCCTCACCCCCTCCACTTAGCCTGCCAACCTCCCTCTCTCACACACCCTAATATACATTTGACATATTGGTGGTAGCCCTGGGGAAATTATATGTCCCAGCCTCCCAGGGCTCCTCATACCTGGCATGCTGCCATAGCATGCTGCATCAGTGCGGGGCAGGAACAGAGACTCCTTTCATTCTGGAATACCTACTACTCGGCAGCAGTAGTCCCAGGCACACTTTCTGAGCTAAGACTCAGCACTTTCCCTTGCCAAATGCCACCAAAAGTGAGAAAAAGAGCATCATGAGGCAATCATGTTGTCCCAGTCTAGATGCTAATTTGACTGGTCAACAAAAGGAATGACACTAGAAGCCTGCACTATAAAAGAGAGGGGAAAGATGCCCCTGTTTGTAAGGGAATCTGTATCCCACCCAAGACAAAGAACAATAAGGGTTAAATCATGACTTTAAAAGAAATCAATAAACAATGTAAAAAGAAAGTACCAAGTCAACTAAAACCCATACAGAGGTGGCAGATGAAAACAAAGCAAAAACAAAAAACAAACTTATAGAATAACCAGCTAACCAAGTAAAACATCTGCCTAGCCTAAACAACATCAAAATGTTTTAAGAAGACTGCCAACAGAGAGAAGGTCCTCTCCTGTGTTCTCAGCAAACACACATTAACAGCCCAATCCTGTGTACCTTACAACGGCTGGCCTAAAGGGCCAGCCGCCATATCCTATCCAGGTCCTGGACTGCCCCGGGGCAGCCTGGGTGCACCTCGAAGGAAGTGAACGATTGTCCCCTTCCCAGGGTATAAGCGGCGGCAGGCCGAATGTACATTTGCGCCCTCCGTGTAAGGCCGGGCCGGGATAGGGCTTTGGATATCGGTGTATCTCGCCACTGATATCCCTGCCCTCTCCAGCCATGGGGCAGCCAATGGGTGATGGTTGTCTCAATGCCCGGTCCACCCTCCCCTCGCCTCACCCAGCCGGTGTAGGCCTTACCTGCTCTGGCGGGCGCAGGGCTGGGTAGGAGCCAGGGTAAGGGCCGCTGCGCCAGTGGCCTTTACTTGCCAGGTGCCGTGAAAGTGCTTTAGGGCACTTTCATGACACCCTATGCCGGGGGAGCTCCCGCTCCCCCGGCGCTTCTTCACACAGGATTGTGCCGTAAATAAATGCAGTGCAGTCATGGGCCATGCAGTGCAGCCGATACCGCTTTCCTCTTAATCTTAAAGGGGGAACAGGATTGTATGGGAGGAACGAGTCCTTTAAGTATTGGGCAGCCCAAATCCCCCCCCCCCCGCCTATGCAGCCGCACCAACAGAGCACACGCTGTATCTGTGGGAGGAGGGAAGTTGGAAAGATAAGTGAACTTTACTTGCGATAAGTGAACTTTTGTTCACTTACTCCAGAAAAGCCTCTCCCACCGCCCTGGGATTCCTCAGATCGACGCCTGCTGTTTAGCAGGCATAAGTCCAAGGCATGTAATGGCGGCAGTAAAGAAGACAGACAGGGTTATGATATTAGCGCATGCAAGTGCTGCTGATACCTCCCCAGTAACTTTGTCTCACCGCCCTCTGCCCCACCCAGGAACACCCCCATTCTTCCTCACTCCACTGCTGCTGCACCTACCTTTGTGGGTCTGGTGGTGAGCCTCCTGCGCACTGCTGCTGCACATGCAAAATGGGCTCCGGCAATGCGCTGCACACGTCACCAGAAACCATTTTGTCACAAGGATGCCTTTGCTGGGTGCTATTCTGAATTAGGTATAGGTGATGGGGAATGGGAAACTAACTTCTTTCATGTAGGATGTACTTTGATGTGAAGATGTACAGTACTGTACTTTGAAATGAGAAAGGGTATCCTGGTATTTGAGATCCTTCCTGAGTGTGACAAATGGAGATTCTGTTCTGTATCATCTGGTAACAGGTATATGTGAAGAACTTTGAAGTATTTGCAGGACCAGTGCCCTGGTAGATTTAGGATTATAAAGCGCTAACAAAGTCACCAGAGGACAAGATATACTGCAGAGGACAGCTAGGGAGTCAGCCTTGCCATCCCCAGGTGGCCAGTTGCCTGATTGTGGTCGGCGTCTTCAAGGCCACACATCAGGTGTAGATGATCACGGGATCTGGAGGTACAGTGGCAGGGTGATGGATGGATGGGACAGGCATGATTCAGCATAATTTTGGGACTTTTGATTGGTTTTGGACTGTGAACCAATCAAAAATCTGGTAGAACTGGGGTTAGTCAGAACTGTGGACCCAGTTCCTGGAGAGGAGTGCAACCCCACCCAAAGTTGTATTTAACTAAGCTGCATTACAACTGATCTGGCACATTTTTTTTCTGGATTAATTTTACATTATCACTCTCCCCACCCCACACCATGGTGATATGCGTATTCTGTACACAGATCAAGGAAACATATATTTCTTCCCTTTGCATAGACCTGAAAGTAGGGAGGAGGAGGAGGAGGAGGAGGAGAAGCATGAAAAGCATGAATAATATAGTGCATGTATCACATGGTCAGTGGTTTACATACCCTTGTTGAGCCAAGTTGAATTGGCAAACTAGAGAAATGCTGTTCACGTCAGTGGAGTTTTGAAGTCTTCTCCTTGAGAGTGAATGCATGTGATCATCATTATCTCTAGGTCAGAGGTAACTGGAATGATCTTGGGATGTTTTCCAGTACTATAACCTAAATACCATCTGTTTGCCAGACAGCTTTATGCAGTTTCATTCCACGTGTTCGGAGAATTAAACTGCCCTTTTAGAAGGTGGGGGGAGCATGCTTAATGGGAAAACTTAGTAACGTGCAACTTAAATAACTAAATTAGGCATGACGGAGAAGAATACATAGTTGTGAGATTAGTCACCTTTGAAAGAAAGGCAGCATCCTTTCAAGACTGAGTGCAGCCTATTGCTGTAAACTCATTACATGCTGTCATAAATCATAAAGCCTTCCAAATGTGCCAGTGCTGAAGAAGTAGGACCCTTATGCAGCATAAAGAAAGAATGTGGCAAGCGATGGCAGGTTTGGGGAGGAACAGTAGAGGGGGAAAATATTGGAGTGACAAATGGAAGCACAGGGAAAATAAATGAGAGTCCACTTAAGGGACAGAGATGAGTCAGAAAACAGAGGCCTGGATCCAAAGGGAACCTTTCCTAGTGGGAAGCTCCTTTTCTGCTTCAGACTTAGTGAAAGTGGGTGATGTGAGAAACCCAGAAGAGTTTTCTTCTGTTTGCACAAGTTCTTGGGAAATACTTTGTTGAAGTGCTTATTAGAATCCACAAGTGTCATATATAAGAACATTTGTTTATTTACAACAGTGGTTGTAAATAAATGCAGGGAGAACCTTTGGGAGCTTGTGGGGGTGGGGAGAACTTTGGGTGCAAGGCGGGGAGAACTTTGAGAGCTTGTGGGGCACATGCAGCTGGAACACGGAGCGCTGTTTACCTTCCCGCAAGCGGTACCTATTTATCTACTCGCATTGACATGCTTTGGAACTGCTAGGTTGGCAGGAGCTGGCCAAGCAACGAGCGCTCACCCCATTGCGGGAATTGAACTGCCGACCTTTCGATCGACAGCTTATGGTTCAGCGGTTTAACCCGCTGCGCCACCCGCTGGCCTATGTAGGGCTTTACGTAGGTAGTAACCAGCACTTTGAGTTGAGACAGAAGCATACTGGAAGCCAATGCAGACCACGAAGCAAAGATGGAATGTGCTTTACTCAATAGCTGCCCAGAAGTTGTCCAACTTGTTGCAGCATTCTGAACCCACAAATGCTTCCAAATCATCATCAAGGACAGCCCCAAGTAGCATACATTACAGTAGTCGAAATGAGATGTAACTAAGGCATGATACATGTATTGACCTTATTCACTACGTTTTTTGTACTGCAATGCAACCCCTGATCCACTCTGGCTTTGCACTGTGTGAAGTCTTCCACTTGTACAAGAGTTTGCAGAAAAGCACAATGTCATTTTCTCCTTCCATTCACTATTTGTTGGATCCAAGCCAAAAATGTAGTGGATCAGTGAGGCTGAGAAAAGCACTATAGTAAGGCTAGACCTTCTCTGGGAAAATGTATTACAGTCCTTTAAAAAATTGCCTATTTCATCTGCTGATGACATGAAATAGCATTTTCTTATTTCATGAATCTTTACTAGCATAGTACTGTATGATCGCCACACCACTGGGCAAAGCTGCCTGCCTACACCTTCAAAGTGTGGTGCCATGTTGAAAATCTGGATCTACATGGTGCTGTGACATTAAATATTTGCCTGCAGGCTTAATAATATTGGAGATCATGGATCATTACTGAACTTCTGCTTCACTTAACTGTCTATTAGCATCATTGCATGTATGCTATTTGTCTGCAAGGAACCATTCAGGCCTGTATAAACATACCTTCTTACTGTGTGCACTGGAAAAGAGCCTATGTATGTTATAACAGCTGGTGTTTCACTGTCTAGTGAGTAAACATTATGTCCAGGGGTTAAAGTGGATTGGAGTAGCTCCAGCTTATATTTGCTGTCTCTAAAGCTACTGTGCTAAATATCCCCCCTCTTTATTCTTCTTCCTGTTCCCCAGGATTGTTCCCCATTGTTGAAAGCAGAAAATTACAGGCTTTTCCAATGCCCACATTATGGGGGTGGGGGATAGTAGGGGCCTGACCCTATTACTTTTGTGAGGGTCCCTCTAGCTACTGTTTTTTGAACACTACACCAGGGATTCCCAACCTGTGGTACTAGTACCACCAGTGGTACTTCGGCCGACTGCTGGTGGTACTCGGACCGCTGGACCCCCCACTCCAACACGGCGCTTTTGGTGGTGCATTTTTGCTCCCAAGAAGCATCTGCCTTTGGCTGAGCTTCTCAGGAAGGCTGAGAAGAGCCCTCCCACCTGCCCAGAGCCTCCTCCCTGCATTTTCTGGCCCCTGAAAACCCGGAAGCAACTGGTGATTATGTCATCGCCAGTCCCGTCCGGTGGTACTCAGAAGGAGAGTGGCTATAGGATGGGGGTCAGATGTGTCTAAAATTGGGGAGAGTCAGGAGATAGGGTTTATGGCTTTCATTAAGGACATCTACACATGATTTGGGCACTGTGCTTTCTCATACATTTGAGTTTCCTACATTCCAATATGTATCAATGAGCTTTTAGGGTTTTCAAGGGTTAGCCATATACTGTATAAGAAAAGATATATTAGATTTCAATGCCTTTTGTTTTATATGAATTCTATGTTTTTAAACTATGACATTTTATCAAATCTTAAATGAAGGTTTACTTATGGTCAGTTGGTTTGAATTGTAATTGTGCCCAGTTTCCTTAGAGATGACTCAGTGGGAGGCTTCTGGTTCACTGGGTCAACTTACTGCACATGTCTTTTGCACTGGGACATCTATGCAGACAATGCAAGAAAAGAGCTGTAGGGATTGGCCAGTCAATAAGTACCAAGAACCAGCCATCATCCGAAGCATCCCATGTACCTGGATATAAGGTTGGCACTGAAATTTCAACAAGTAAATTAAATGACATAATTCATCCTGAGAAGCAACATCTGAGAGTCTTCAAGGGAAGCCAAATGAGTTTTGAAAAGACACGTGAAATGTCCTGAGGAACTTCTTATGTATATTCTTTTTTTGTTGCATATATGCATATATGCAACAAAAAAGTTCACAAAGCAGTTTACAGAAAAATCAAATAAATGGAGAGAGAGAGAGAGAGAGAGAGAGAGAGAGAGAGAGAGAGAGAGAGAGAGAGAGAGAGAGAGAGAGAGAGAGAGGAAGGAGGGAGAAGAGAAGATAAATACATTTCCATCTGGACACTGGTAGATTGGCAGGCATTTGTGGCAAGAAAGGGCCACAAATTTGTGGCTTAGCAGCAAGTTTGTTGAATAAAAATGTCAGTGAAGCAACCTGAAAGAGAACTGAAATAACATAAAGAGGATAATACAGAAGACATCATTGTGAAAATATAATCTCTTTATATACCATAACCACACATGCAACTAACCATCATTTAACTCAATGTACAAATTTATTGTGCTCAAAGCTAAGACGTGATTCCCCCTCAGGTCTTCCACATAACTATTGCTATTGCTTAAACTGTTTAAACATACACACAAAGAGAGAATAAACCCCCAAGATTACAGGTAATCGGGTTTTCTTCTGCAATTTTGTCATCATGCATTTAAAGCTCATTATCTAGAACAAGTTGTGGTATAAAAAGATTAGGATGTGTGCATCCGCCTCTGTAATTTTCAAATCAGCTGGTATGTGTGTTTGTCAAGCAACATCATTACAGTGAATAGCTTCTTGTAAATAAAATACTGTCCTACAATTAGGATGTCAAATTACTAATTAAAGGAGGGAGAGCAAAGATAGAGACAGGTAAAAAATGGCAGGGCATGCACAGAAAGCTCCATTATACGAAGGCTGCAATTCTGCACACCTGGGAGTAAATCCCACTGAACTCAATGGGGCTTACTTCTGAGTAGACATACATAGACTTGTGCTGTTAGACCATTGGTCATATCTAGTTCAGTAACAATGATAGATAGTGACTCTCTAGGGTTTCAGACTGGGGTCTGCCGGGGATTGAACCTGGGACCTCTTATTTATTCAGGATTGGGATTCTGTTGGTGTGCTGCCCACCCTGCTGTCCAATAGTCTCCCTGCCTGAGCTCTGGCATGATGTTACAGATCTGTCACACCAAAGCTCCTGGCAGCTCAGAATTTCATGGCAACCAGGGGACTGTCTCAGGCCTGCATCAGATATGCAGAAACTCAGGTGGAGATGAGCATTTTCCACATAATAATTGGATGGAAAACCCACATGGATTTCCTTATCCATGAGTGTTTTCTCATGGAATAAGCCAAGTACCCTTTTCACTTTTTATTTTGGGAGTAGTGAATCTTCCATGAGGGTTTTGAATGTATCATTGCAAAACTCATGTGGTTGTTGATATCCATGAGCTTGGAGACCTTGGAAGAGGTGAGACGGTGCCTAAGGGCGCAATCCTGACGATCATGCCAGTAACGGAACGAGCATTTCATCGCCGGCAGCAGTCGCAAACGTGCCGGAAAGCATGTCTGTGATTACTTTGGAGCAAGGGAGGCCAGTGCAGAGGCCGGCCTCCCTTGCTCCATCGCCAGAGCGCCCGTGCGTCCGCTGGACGAGGTGAGTCGGGATCCGGTGGGGGCGGTTCGGCGAGCAAGGGAGGGGGGCATTGGCCTAGTCGACCCGGGAGGGGACGGGGATGGCCTTGGCCATATCCCCGTTACATGGCCTCCTCTACTTCCGCCAGCTATTTAGCTGGCGTAAAATCCGAGGAGGCTGATCGGGCCAGCCTGAATTTACACCCGGGGAAGGGGACAAGCGTCTCCTTCCCTGAGTAGACCTCCGGCCCGGTGGCAGAACAGCCGCCGGAGCTCAGCCACATTTTAGGGGCCACCACTGAGAAGACCATCTTGCAAGTCAGTACATTTCAGAGAGTGGTGGGACATGCAAGAGAGCCACCCTCTCTGATCTTAATGGAAAAGTAGATTCATATGGAGGAGTGCAGCCCTTCAAATATCTTGGCCTCAAACTGTGTAGGGCTTTTAAAGGTAATAACCAGCCCTTGAATTGCACTTGGAAACAAAATGGTAACCAATGCAAGGAAAGCATGTGCTCTACCACTGAGCAATGTCACCTGGTGAAAGGTGTTGGAAGGGGAGGTGGGAGGTGGGTGAGAGGAGCTGCTACTGCCATATAATTTCTGAGCATGAAGTTATTACTGAAAAAGAAAAAAAACCAACAGTTAGGAAAGGAAAATGAACAAGGAAGGACAAGGAAGAAGAGGAGATGTCAATGTTGCATGAAAAAAATAAAATAAAAACAATGATTCCCTTCAACATAAACAGTCAAGTGTGTTACAATAGGAATGATTAAGAAATGCACCCATGCTCAATTTATCCCCAGATACTTGGGTTCCACTTTACTGAAAATGATTAACCAGAGTGGAACCAATCAATAAAAGCCTTTCAGACTCCTAGACATATATTTCTGGAACGTTGCACAAAATGTAAGCAAACATTAAAATAGAAACTCTCCCATGTTGGCAAGTAAACTAGTCTATGAAAGTGAAAAAGCCCTAACCAATGAAACCCTTAGTGATGAGTAGATAAATGAAGCTTGTAAACTAGGCTGAAATGGATAAACTTACAATTTCAATTAAGGAAAAGTCAGTTAACCTTTTTGTGAATAATTGGAAACCTTTTATTGATTTTTTAAGAGAGCCTGAGAAGAACGATGTGATGATATGCGCATTTAATGAATAGAATGTGGGTGATATTTTGGCTTAGTTGGATATTATATGTAGAAAATAGTGAATAGTATACTAGTAGGATGTATTGCTTCGCGCTTGCTATAACCTTACGAAATATATTATATATGATATATTTGTATCTAGTCCCAAATTGTATCCAATTTGTGCAGAATTGTGTTTTTAAGTTATAGACTAGCTTACTTGCGGACATGGGACTTTTTATTTTAAGTTATTTAATTTTTTCCCATTTGTGCTCCAGCAGAATGGATATCATATGTAAAATAACAGAACAGAAATCCACTCATCCCTAGTTCTGACCAGCAGGGATAGGGGCAAACCTGGGTTGTAGAAGGAAGAAGAGTCCTTCTATTTTGATGGCTACCAAGGACAATATCCAATAAGGAGCTATGGTTATGTATGGCTCATGAGGACGGAGTAAGCCATCCAGACACAGAGCAACATAAGAATCTGCTAGGCCTTGACAAAGCAAACTGAGATACACTTCATACACGAGTCAACCTCCATTTCTTTTGAATTCCTGTTGCATAGAACAAAATCCAGTCCACCAGGAGCCAGCACAAGCTGAGAAGGAAGCAGGGACTAGATAACTTTTTTAATTGCCCCCAGTGCAAGACACCCGGTGCGGGCCGCACTGGTTGCACCCCTGTTGTGACACCCATGAGCATATAAGCAATCTTGCACAGATGCCTGCTCAGTCCAACTCGCTAACAGTAAAAATGGCTCTGTTTGTTTTTTCAGGCAATTGGCTAGGAGGAGAAAATCCTGGCTGGAACACTAGTTGCAAGGAAACATCTGAATGTACAAAAGTAAACCCCCCCCCCCACTACAAAATGCTAAGAATCATTAGCCCTTTCCGCTAGGGGAAATTGGTAGCTCTTAGATATGAATGGACCACCATATAAGGGAAAAGGCACAATCCCGTGAACGAAATTTCTCAATCACTTCTCATCCCTTCGAGGGCTGGAGTTTCTGACTTCTGTAAGTTGCTGGAAGCCACTTATCCTGAAGCCTAGTTGATAAGCTTATAACTTGTTGTTTCAAGTGATTCTAGTTGGAGGAACAGATAGCAGCTGAAGCCTGAAACCAACCCCCCCCCCCTCAGGACAACTTCATTTAGAAACTAGGCTACACTGACAAGAAACTCTGAATGATTGTTGAGTGCCCGGCACTTCTCCAGGTGGCGATAAGTCCAGGGGCAGCGCTGCAAAGTTGTATTTCCTTGAATGAAAGAGCACTGGAGACTTATGGTGTCTTTGCAATATTTACTTTATTACAAATAAAAGCAGAGAAGATTGGAAGCAAGCAGACTTCTAAATATGGGCAGCAAAACCACTGATCCTGCATCAGATTTCCAGACAGCAACTGCTTAGATTGTGTGTGTGTGTGTGCGTGCGTGCACGCACACACGCACGCACGCACGCACGCACGCACGCACGCACGCACGCACGCACGCACGCACGCACGCACACACACACACTTCTTTTTCTGGCTACTTCCAGTCCAGCTAAACTCCATCTCACAAACGTTCACTTGTCTTTCTGGCTCAGATGAAAAAGTACACAATTACAACACCACAATTTCTCCACTTTCCCTACAAGCGGGGGGGGGGGGGGGTAGAGGAAGAAATCTCCCCAAAGGCAGGGGAGAAAGATTTCCTATCATTAGCTCCCGTTCAAGGGATGATGGATGGTCCCTGGCCTTTATCAGGTCATCGGTTTAATGAAGTTGTGGTCATCCAGAAGTCACAGAGCACTGAATACATTGGGCAATGTGTGAGGAAACTCCTTCAACTTGGATATCAGGTCTAAACAAAATCTTTCATTGTTTACATGTATTTATTTTGTTTTCAATATCTCTTGTTCGGAGGAGGAATAACCATTTTAAACACCAAAAGCCTGCCAATCTGTCATCGCACACATCCTGGTCCCTCCCTTGGCATTTGGGCAAGGTTGCTAACACGTTAGCAGCATATTTAGAAAGGCAGTTCCAATGAAGGAACTAATCCCACATGATTAGGGATGCAATCCTTTCCTGACAGTAAGCCCCACAAAAGTCAATGGAACTTACTTCTAAGTAGATATGCATAGGCTTACACAGTAAGCAAATTCACAGCCACTGGCGTCACTACGGGGGGGGGGGGGAGCTGTAAGTTCTTCCGTGATCGGAGCCTCCGTTACACGGAAGAATGAAGTGCTCCACCACGCACCTTCCGACCCAGTCAAAGCGGTGAATGCGCATTGTTTTCACCGCTTTGAATGGGTCGGAAGGCGCGGGGGCGGGGCGCTTCGTTCTTCCGTGTAACGGAGGCTCCGATCACGGAAGGACTTACAGCTCCGCCCCCCCTGTAGTGACGCCAGTGTTCACAGCCCAATCCCATTGAAGTATTGGGCAGAACATGTGTAAAGCACTTTGCGTCAGCGCAGGGAGCTGGTGCCCCAACACCACCAGAGCCTTCCTGTGCACACCAGCAGAGCGACGGAAGCCCACCGGAGCTAGTAAGCCTGGCACGGGGGGGGGGGGGTGGAACAGGGGGGCAGGGAGAAGACGGGGCAGTGGGCGGATGGATTGAGCCCAGGAGGGGGGCAGGTTTGGCAGCGGTGCACACCGTATCCCAACCCCCTTCCCAGGCCTGATCCACCTGCATGGATCAACACGGATTTGCGCCAGTGATATTGTTGCATCTGCTGGGGCTTACCCAGGGGCAAGGGGACAAATGTCCCCTTACCTCGAGGAGACTTCCAGCAGCCAGAAATCTCCTGTGGCATGCAGTGTAGCCCACGCCCGTGCCACTGCATCACTGTGTAAGGATTTAGGTAGGATTGGGCTGCTCCTCTGTTGTGAGAGGAGGGACCAAGGTAAGCATGCACCATGACTGTGCATGTCCTTCACTGTGTGGTGCCAATCAAGATGATGAAGTATCATCAGGACAGGTCTGTTGTTTTCCCCAGAGTGAAGCTATACATCCCAATTTGGGCTTTTGGGGTGAGCTCTTGTGTGACTTTTTTTAAAACAGAAGGTTCCACATGGACTATGGGAAAATGCCACCAGGTATTGGGGAACGAATTACAGGATTTTTTTTTTTACTGTTTTAGTGTCACTTCCCCCTTTCCTCTCTCACCTTGTGCTCACTTGTTTTACCACCTTGTGCATTAAAAAAATGCACATTTTTTGGGGGGGGGATTTTCCCTCTATTTATTGAATGATCCTGCTTGCCAGCATTTGGAGATCCCCAAGAATGGGTAGAGGTGTAGGTACATGACTCCTGAGTCAAATCACTCACAGAATATTCTCGTGGAAATTACTGAAACGGGGGGAAAAAACTAGAAAATTCAGCAAAATATTTCCCCTCCAGATTCTTTATTCCATGTGATGCCAGATTAGAATTTCTGTTATTGCAAAGATATTGCATGCTCAGTTCATTCATTACAATAGCAGAGCCTTCAAAAAACAGCTTTAGTGTATCATCGTTGCCTAACTTGGAAATGAATGTTCAGCTCTCTGCTCCATAAAGCAAATGTTTTGAAATGCCTGCAAAGTGATTTTTAATACGTTTTGCATGACCCAAGCACACAATACCGATTTGTCTTGAATATCTCTCCTTTCTCCATTTATCTTCCTTTCCTTTTCCCTTTCCTTTGCATTGCTCAGTAGATTTCATATATAATGTGGAACAGATGGATGATGCAAGTTTTTCACACATAAAAGAACATGGAAAGTTCTTTTCCAGTGAAAAATAGTTTGCATTCTTTGTCCTAACGGTGCCATCTGACTCACCGTAGAAGGATCAAATTTCTCCACATCCATCATGGCCAAATAATGTATTGTCTGGAGGCCAGCAATGCCCTTAGCTTGCCCATCCATGACTGACATCTAGTACATTGTTCTCAGAGTAAACCATAAAGGTTGACAGAAGGTAAATTCTAGACCAGGAGATCAGGCTACAAAACCCTTTTGTATACTGACTTTCCCCTACCCCTTTTAGCAGCTCCGTAACCTCTTTTGGTGCTTAGAGCACTTTCAAGTGCAAGCTTGCAGGGTATCACTTTTCCAAAAATTCTGGCCTCTAACCATATACATTCAGCTCTCAGTAAAAAGCTATGCCAGCAGAAGAAGCCAAACACAACAGTGAATGTGTCAAGATCCAATTTTTTTTTTTTAAAAAAAATTCATTTTGCAATACAGGTTCATATTACCACTGATGTCAAAGCTAACACATTGCTAATCTAATAAAAATGTACTGTAATTTATCAGCATGCCTGTCTTGCCTTCACCACTTTCATTTAATCTTCTGGAATCTTTGTGTCTGAATGTTCTGTAACATTTAATCTAAATGAAGTTCTGATGAGTTTTAAATCACAAGGAGTTTGGTGTCTGAATAAACAATAAACTGCTAAAGACCTAATTCTGATTTTCCAGGATGATTTCATCCTTTCCCTCTTGAGTCCTCAAGAGGAACTGGAAATTGCACGAGAACATGCATCCGCTGATATCTAAGTCTTCTCATATTATTGTCTCATCATGTGTGGGGAAAAAAATAACAATACTGTATATATATCTTATGCTCAGTATATAAAATACAGTAATACAGTGCATATACAGTATATATTTGTCTAATTCATAAGACACTTGGGATCTTGAAGCAGTGATTCTAACAATGAGACACAAGGACTTGTGCTGGAAATGCCAACTGCTTGCCTGCTCTCTGCTGTGTTTCAATGCTACCTCCACCACCAAGACTAGCCAGGAAGTTGTATGGCAGCTACTAGCTCAATGGAGATCGGGTGATACTTGGTGCCAAATTGATTTTCATTTGGACCTATAGAGCTGCTGAGTCTGAACTGGCTCCTTGGGGCTGGACAAGGTTGTTCTGCACAAACTAAGCATTCAAATGACCACCTTGCAAGGGGGTGGTGGTCAGAGCTACCCTACCCAGCTGCTCCTTAACCCAGAGGGAGAAGGGTAACAGTGTGGGTGGAAACAAAAACCTCCTCATCATGCAGGCTATGTCAATCCCTGGCCATCTCCATACCCCTGGAGGGGGGGAGCTCAGAGGGAATGCTGCTGGCCCCAAGGGATCTCCGACGCATCCTTCGACACTGTATCATCTCAGCCAGGCCTTCCAGGTTCAAGAAAAAAAAGGTCGTGTGTGTGTGGGCCGTAAATGCTGAGGCATGCCTGAAGCGAGACTCAAAATGGCAGTGCTGCATCATCCCACTCTTCATACCTTTGCGCCAACCCAGTCAGGTTCGAAAAAGTGTTCCTCCATGTCAGACTGTGTGGCCAAGGCTCCCCATTGTGCCCGTTGCCAGCAGGCCCACAAAAGACCACCGTGTTCAGCCGGAGAGTCGCTGTGCGGGGAGAAGGCCAGGGAGAGAAGGGGGGCAGAATTCACCCCTGGTCCAAGGCAGCCGAATTATTCTACATTCAAATGATCCTTACCTGTTTAACTTCAGACTGTTGGTCCTGACACAGGGTTTTTCTTTTTCACCTCAAAAACCTGGTCCTTCCCTATAGTATCTAGATATAACACAGATCCTTGTGGCACCTTAAAGGCTGGTACATTTATTGTCGCATAAGTTTTCAGGTTCTGCAATCCACTTCATCAGATCATCTGACCATGAAGCCAAATGCTACAATAATAAATGTGTCAGTCCTGAAGGTGCCACAAGACTCTCAGCACAACCGCCCCTCTGAAAGTGATCTCTGTTTGTATAAAATGCCAGAGAGTATTATCGTATTGGTCTTAGTATAAGACTCACTTTTTTCTCCTAATTTAAGTTTTTAAACTAGGGGTGCGTCTTATAATCAGGCTGTTGCAATTTAATACCAGTGATTTAATTACATTTTTTAATAGCACCAAACTTTAAGGGTGCGTCTTATAATCAGGTGCGTCTTATACTCGGAACAATACGGTAATTTCTCCGAGAAGGAAGACTCTCTGCTACGTATTATACCAGCAAGGGGATGCTGTATATGCTCCCTGTTTCTTGTTATCTTCTGTGCATATGGATAGTGCATAGCAAAGTATAAATACACCTCTGTCAGGCCTGCACAACCTGTGAACCCATCCCACACAAAACAAACACAGCCCACCATCAATTTATTTTGACCTACAAAAATAAGTGCTTCACAACTCCTCTGTTATTACCGTCTGAGGTAGGTAGCAAAACCAGGATGTTCATCAATCCCTTGATGGGCTGCCAGGATGGTGTAGTGGTTTGGGAGTCGGACTTATGACATGGAAGACCCAGGTTCAAATCCCCGCTCAGCCACGAAGCTTCCTGGGTGACCTTGGGCCAGTCACTATCTCTCAGCCTCACCTACCTCACAGGGTTGTTGTGAGGACAAAAGGCGGGGAGGAAATATGTACACCACTCTGAGCTCCTTGGAGGAAGGGCGGTATAAAAATGTGAAAAATAAATAAATAAATACATGACTGGTTGGCTGTATTTTGTGCTTGAATGGGTCACACATTGTACAGGCCTGGTTTATGTGACTGAAAGTTCAACAGGACTCACGGCAAAATATGTTGAGTTTGTTATAGAAGCCGGAGAGCAGCTGGTCTTGAATGTAGATGTAGGGAGAGGACAAAAGTGCATTATAACTCTTTTGAGCTCTGCACACAGACATACAGTTCTTCCAAGAAATGCCTTTGTAACATGAGATTATTACCCATACCTATCCCATACAAGCCACTCCATTAGAGCAAACTTCAATATAGAGAGAGATAAGCTCAGCCATGAAACAGTGCTGATGGATTAATATAAGCTCTCCCCCCCCCCCCGTAAAATAAGGAATGAAAAGTATATTGATACAAAGATGGGCATCAGACATGTGGGAAATGGGCTGACTAACCTAATAGCTGCAGTAGATGTGCATTATTTCAATTAATAGAAGGTGGAAATTCATGCATTACATTTTGAAAACACTTACCTGAGTGGCTTTAGATCAGAAATAGTAAGTTAATCAGGAGTTTAGATGAGGTTAGTGTTTTTTGAGAGAGTGAATGTAAAATATATTCTGATATTTGAAATAACTGATGCATGGTTTACTGAGATGGTTGGTACTCTATTTTTTTCCCACAACCCCAGCCACAGAAGCATTATCTTGGACAAAGATGTCTAGATCCCTTAATAAATGGGCCACATTCTTGGGCCTCCAGTCTCCCTTAACGAACAGGCTGCTTACCTCTAACTATATTTTTTTTGAGTGGTCATATGTGCAGACACAGCACACAAGGTATAAAATATAAAGTACAGAATAAAGATAAAAGAGGTAAAAAAAGTCTTTTAATTATTTTTCTGAGGGACAAAGTAGACAGAGAAGTGTTCCTCATGATGGTGCTTCAGTGGTGCTCGAAAAAGAACTGGGCATTTTTCCAACGTTCAAGGCACATGGGTGCACGTGGGGTTTCCCCCACTCAAGAGCAGGGGCAGAACACTCAACAAAGCTCTGGAAACTTCTGAAGTTGGCTCTGAGCATGTACTGAAATCCACTACGTGTGATTGCACACAGAGTCTTCATCAGATCAATAAGTCTTCACGTGTAGATCAATAAAATGGCAGATCCTCATTTCACATATATCCTGGTAATTCTGTATCTTTCGCTAATATGTCTTAGCAATTGGGCAAGTCCATTATAAAGCAATAGAAGAATGTTCCTAACATTAAAGGACACATCTGAAGCCTTGCAGCCAGTAGCAGCTGCTACTTCCCAAAAACAGGGGTTCCTTCAAGTCCTCCCCAGCTTGCTTAGCTTCCCCTAGCGCAGCTTCCCAAAGATCCTTCTACCTGCTCCACTCCAGCTCCAGCTATAGAAGCTCTCTGTATCAACGATGGAGCTTCCATGATCAATATTTTTGAATACCAGGTGTTGGGGAGAGAATGCGATTTCCACCGGGCAGGTTATTAACTTTGATGGAACTGAGAGATTAGTGCATGAGTGCACTAGCGTCGACGGGGGGAAGCGGGGGGGCGGGCCGCCGGGGGGCATCGCGCATATGGGGGTGACGCGCGATGCCCCTCACTTACATTTTTGCGGTGGAGGTGGGCCCGCCCGCCCTCCCCTGGGTCCGTTTGGCTCTAAAATGAGCCAAAAACGGAGCGGGGAGGGCGCTCCGCTCCTGCACGTGACGTCACGCGCGGGGGCGGAGCCTCCCCCTTAAGGGTGACGCGCGTCCCCACTCAGGGGTGTCGCGCGTCGTCGCGACACCCCTGCATGAGTGTGTGGCTATAGACAAAGATTACACCATGAAGCAATTCAGATCTTTAAACACAGGAATGTTTTAATGAACCGGAAACAAGAACTGGCATTCATTAATAAGATTTGGACACCCTCGCTAAATAGGACTGCTGTAAATGGCAGTTAGAATGTTCTTCATATGCCGGTTGTAGAGCTCACTCCATTAACATCGTTTGCCGGCTGGCTATGTTTCTTCTGCTCGAAAAAGTTCATGGGAATGAACGAAACGTTGCAGTATTAAATGTGTTTTTAAACTGTTTTCATTGTATACTTTTGTATGGCCTTTAATCCCGAAGAGATGCTACGTTCGTGCTATAACAGAAGAATGGTTTTGCCCTCATTCCATCCTTGTACATTTCTCAGAGGCTTCTGGTTATCCACTGTGGGAAACAAGCCTGTAGGAGCAGACAAGAAGGGAACTCTAAGAGCCCTAAGCCAGTCACCGCCTTTTATGGCCTATATAAGATGATTTGGTGCACTTACTTACTGGTATTTCTTTTGAGAGATGACAGATTCCCTGTGTCATATCACAAACTGTGTTTCAAGCTTTTCTCAAATTTTGGCACAACAATCTGTCACTCAGGAAAAAATAAGTCAAAACCTTCACTGGGTTTGCCCAAGCCCTTGGCTCTGCCCAAACATATCTTTGGATTCAAGCCAGTAACACTGAAGGCTCAGGGAATGCACATCTTACAAAATCATCTCCCCAGAAACTATGCATCACTGCTGCAGCCAGGAAGAGCCAGGAGGCATGGGCTATCCAGCTGCCTACGTGAAGAGGTGCTCCAGCCCCAAGGACAAAAACATCTGGTGTTATTTACCTGACCTGGTTGCTAGGTAGCAAACCCTTGGGGGGGGCTCTTTTCCCCTGTGGCCACCGTTGAACCTTTAAAGAACAGCAGCTGGAGTGGCAACAGTAACATCTATGATTGGCTTGCCTGCTGTTTTATTATGCTGGCTTATTGTTGATTTTATTATTTAACTCTTTTTTATTTTGATTGTAAGCCACTTTAGGCACCCACTGAGTGGAAAGGCAGGGTAAGTCCCACCATCATAAAAAAATGAAGCAAATAAAGCTAGACTTTTAAAACACTGAAACATTGGAATTCCTCGTATTTGTTTAATATTTAAAAAGATTTTTTACATGACTTTTTAAACCTATAAAAACTCTTACCTTTTTGTCAAAGCTAGACTCACACTGCAAAGAGTATTACCTAAAGCGATCAGAAGATCAGGATATATACTTCAGCGTTGATACAAGTTCAAAATTGGTGAAATTAAAGGTTTTTTTAGTTGATTAATCATGTAGCATTTACGGCGCAATCCTCTGGATCTTTCAAACAGCGGAGCGAGCGCCGTTGAAGGGAGCGCTCCGCCATTCCAAGATGTCGCAAAAAAGCTCGTTCATGACGCCTCTGGAATAAGGGAGGCCAGCCTCCCTCACTCCATCGCCGGAATGCCAGGCAGCTGACGGAGGAGGTAGGTCTGGACCTGGCGGGGGAGGCTCGGTGGGCAAGGGAAGGGGGCCATTGGCCTAGCTGGCCCGGGAGGGGGCCATAACCTCGTCCCCGCCGGGCCAGCTACACTGTTACACGGCCTCCTCTACTTCCACCAGCTATATAGCTGGCGTCCCCTTCCCCGAGTAGACCTCCAGCCCGCCATCAGACGGGCAACCCGGGCGCAGAATCCAGCGAGTGGTGGCCCTGGGCTGCTGGCCGGATCCTTACACAGGATTGCGCTGGCCAATAGCAGCCTGAATACATCTGGCTTTGTTTGTTTGTTTGAAGACATTGGGAGATAATGTATACTTCAATAAAGAAGAATTTTCATGCATTGTTAAGAGGAAAGTCTATTTTTAATACTGGTTTTTGTTTTCTCATTCCACATTCTTGTAATGTAGCAAAGTAAAATGATTTTAAAAAACAAACTATTTCAGCGCCACTGATTAAGATACAGTATGCCCCACCTGTTCAAGCTTTAGCCGAGTAGTTAACTCATAAGAACATAAGAAGAGCCCTGCTGGATCAGGCCAAAGGCCCATCTAGTCCAGTTTCCTGTATCACACAGTGGCCCCACCAGATGCCTCAGGGAGCACATAGCCAACAAGGTAACCTGTAACCTGTGATGGTCTTTTCCTCCATGAATCTGTCCAAACCCCTTTTAAAGGCATCTAGGCCAGGTGCCATCACCACATCCTGTGGCAAGGAGTTCCACAGATGAATTACATGCTGGGTAAATAAATATTTTCTTTTATCCCGTCTAACTCTCCCTCTACTCAATTTTAGTGCATGTCCCCTGGTTCTGGTGTTGTTCGAGAGGGAGAAGAATTTCCCTCTGTCCACTCTCTCTATCCCAGGGGTGCACAACATGCGGCCCGGGGGCCGCATGCGACCCCCCAAAGGTTTTCTGGTGGTCCCCCAAGGTTTTCTGGCTACAGCGGCAACATCACTTCTTTGTTGGGCCGCTCTAGCCAAGCACTTCTCATAATTCCGGCGCTTCCGTAACGCGGCTGGAAGCTTCGGAATCGTCTGAGGAGCGGACGATTCCGAAGCTTCCAGCCACATTACAGAAGCGACAGAGGTATGGGAAGTGCTTGGCTAGAGCGGCAACATCGCTTCTTTGTCGGGCCGCTCTAGCCAAGCACCTCTCATAACTCTGTCGCTTCTGTAACACGGCTGGAAGCTTCGGAATCGTCCAATGAGCGGATGATTCTGAAGCTTCCAGCTGCATTACAGAAGTGACGGAGTTGGTGTTGGTGAACCTCCGCGCCATGTAAGGTTTCAGAAGGGAAGGCCCTGATGATGATGATTGATGGGTATATATACGGTATATACCAGGGGTGGCCAAACTTGCTTCATGTAAGAGCCACATACGATAAACTTCAGATGTTTGAGAGCCACAATATTTAAGAAGCATTAAGAAGCCAACATATTTCCGAGAGCTGCACTTTATATGTTAAAGAGCCACAGGTGGCTCATTATTTATTTATTAATATGTTGCATTTCCGGAGATTTTCTGGCTCATGGACACGCCCCCTGTGATGTCACCTCCTGAGGAAGTGACATCATGGTTCCTTGCCACGCCCCCCGCGACACCTATCTGCGGCCCTGAAGAAGTTTAGTCTATTCATTTCGGTCCCTACCCACTGCCAAGTTGTGCACCCCTGCTCTATCCCATGCATAATTTTATACGTCTCAATCATGTCGCCCCTCAGGTGCCTTTTTTCTAGACTGAAAAGCCCCAAACGCTGTAGCCTTTCCTCATAAGGGAGGTGCTCCAGCCCACGAATCATTCTGGTCGCTCTTTTCTGCACCTTCTCCAATTCAACTATATCCTTTCTGAGGTCTGGTGACCAGAACTGGACACAATACTCCAGATGCGGCCTTACCATCGATTTGTACAAAGGCATAATGATATTGGCCGTTTTATTCTCAATCCCTTTTTTAATGATCCCGAGTATGGAATTGGCCTTCTTCGCAGCCGCCGCACACTGGGTCGACACATTCATTGACCTGTCCACCAGCACCCCAAGATCTCTCTCTTGATCTGTCACAGACAACTCAGAACCCATGAGCGTATATGTGAAATTTTGGTTTCTTGCCCCAATGTGCATCACTTTGCACTTACTTACATTGAAGCGCATCTGCCATTTTGCTGCCCATTCTCCCAGTTTGGAGAGATCCTTTTGGAGCTCTTCACAATCCCTGCTGGTCTTCACCACCCGGAAAAGTTTAGTGTCATCTGCAAACTTGGCCACCTCGCTGCTTATCCCCAACTCCAGGTCATTTATGAATAAGTTGAAAAGCACCGGTCCCAAGACCAATCCTTGGGGCACACCGCTTTTCACCTCTCGCCATTGTGAAAATTGCCCATTGACTCCCACTCGCTGTTTCCTGGTCTTCAACCAGTTCCTAATCCACAAGAGGACCTGCCCTCTTATTCCCTGACCGTGGAGTTTTCTCAGGAGCCTTTCATGAGGGACTGTGTCAAACGCCTTCTGAAAATCCAGATATATAATATCCACGGGTTCGCTCGCATCCACATGCCTGTTGACCTTTTCAAAAAATTCTAACAGGTTTGTGAGGCAAGACTTCCCCTTGCAGAAGCCATGCTGACTCTCCCTCAGCAGAGCTTGTTCTTCTATGTATTTTAAGATTTTATCCTTAATGAGACTTTCCACCATCTTCCCTGGAACAGATGTTAGGCTGACCGGCCTGTAGTTTCCCGGGTCCCCCCTCCTTCCTTTTTTAAAGATTGGCGTGACATTAGATATCCTCCAATCCTCTGGCACAGTGGTCGTTTTAAGGGACAAGTTGCATATTTTGATCAAGAGGTCAGCAACTTCATTCTTGAGTTCCTTCAGAACTCTTGGGTGGATGCCTGGTGATTTATTGATCTTTATTTTGTCAACTAAGTCTTAGATGTCTTCTCTTTTAACCTCTATTTGACTTAATTCTTTAGTCAGGGGAGGCCGTTCAGGCAGTGGTATTTGCCCGAGGTCTTCTGCCGTGAAGACAGATGCAAGGAACTCGTTTAATTTCTCTGCAGTCTCCAAGTCCCCTTTTATCACCCCTTTATCTCCCTCACCATCCAGCGGACCAACCATTTCCCTGGCAGGTTTCCTGTTTCTAACATATTTGAAGAAGCTTTTTTTATTCCCTTTTATGTTGCCTGCCATACGTTCCTCAAAGTCTTTCTTGGCCTCCCATATCATCTTTTTACATTTCTTTTGCCACAGTTTGTGCTCCTGTTTGTTATCCTCATTACGGCAAGACTTCCATTTACGGAAGGAAGTTTCCTTGCCTTTTATAGCCTCTTTAACTGTGTTTGTTAACCATGCCGGCACCCTCCTGGACTTGGTCGAGCCCTTCCTCCTTTGTGGGATACACTCCCGCTGGGCCTCTATTACTGTTGTTTTAAACAGCCTCCATGCACTCTGGAGCAATCGGACTCTTTTTACCTTCCCTTTCAGCTTTTTTTTTTAACTAGTTTCCTCATTTTGGGGAAGTCTGCCCTTCAGATGTAAAGAGCTTTTGTGTCAAATTTGCTCAGCACTCTCCCCCCGACATGTATGTCGAAACAGATCGCAGCATGGTCACTGTTCCCCAAAGGTTCGGTAACATTTACATCCCTGACCAGATCTTGAGTGCCACACAATATCAAATCCAGAGTCACCTGTCCTCTGGTTGGCTCCGTTACAAGCTGCTCTAAGGCACAGTCATTTAGCATATCCAGAAATCCAGTCTCTCTTTCATGACCAGAGCATGAGTTGACCCAGTCGATGTGAGGATAATTGAAGTCCCCCATGACTACAACCCTGTCTCTCATTGACACCTCCCTGATTTACTTCCTCATTTCAAGATCCCCTTCAGGTTTTTGATCTGGAGGACGGTAGCATGCCCCTACTATTACATCGCTCTTTGAGCCTAGTAATCTAATCCACAGTGATTCTACGGAGGAGTCAGAGCCCCCCTCCAGCTCTACTCTGGTGGATTCTACCCTTTCTTTGACATAGATGGCCACCCCACCTCCAACACGCCCCTCTCTGTCCCTCCTATAGAGTTTATATCCTGGGATTGCAGTATCCCACTGGTTCTCTGCATTCCACCAGGTTTCCGTTATACATACTATATCAATGTTTTCCCTAGCCACCAAACATTCCAGTTCTCCCATCTTTGCCCGTAGACTTCGGGCATTTGCATAAAAGCATTTATATACCAGGTCCCTCAAGGAGGGCTGCATGTTTGCACCTTTATCCCTGCAGCCTTCTGTCCTGCTAGATTGGCTGTCATGTCCCATCACGCTACCACTCCTAATTCTTACTCTGTTATTAGTTGACTGTTCCCAATCCTCTGCACCCTCATTCCCTAGGGACGAGGAGTCCCGAACCGGATGCCCCTCGGCTCCTGTCGGCTTTCCCCCAGGGGTCAGTTTAAATCAAATCTAGCTTGCACCCCCTGTTTGAAATCTGTGTTTTTCAATGTGAAGAGTTCTGTGATAAGGTGATGATGAGAATTATCTGTGGATTGGGAAGAGTCTTCACAGGTTCCTGGGGAAGCAGAGAGACGTTCCCTGATGCCTAGTATTCATTGGAAGGAACTCTACCTTGGGAGTATGGGGAGATTGTACAGAGAAGTAAAATTTATGGGTTTTCCAGCCATGTTACAATTTTTTGAACACAAGAAATAAAGAGGTGTTACAGCTTTAACTTGCCTGAAACAGTTTTTTACCAAACGAAAAAATTGTGTTCAAAAAATTGTAACATTGCTGGAATACCCATAAATTTTACTTCTCTGTACATTGCAAAAAGCCATGAAAATCTACATGCTACCCTATGGGGAGATTGTTTAGCCATGAATTAGTTATGACTAATTGATCTATAAAACAAAACAATAGTTTCTCATTTCAAAGATAACCACGTTTTTGTATTAAAGGGCTCCCTAGAATTATTTCCTGGTGAAATACACATCAACTCCATGCACAGTGTACCAAATCTTCTGACACCAAAACACCATACAAATTAAGATCCTTTCTCCCATCCACTTAAGATCGTGGCTGAGTTAAGGGTTTCAGAGTTCCTTCCTTGTGGGTCCTTACAGATGGAAGTGAAATGCCGCAAAGGCTTTGTGCATAGCAAGCATGGAGAAGGGGTGGGTCATAGGGCTTGGAACTTCTGGTTGCTGACTGCTGATTGGGCAGCTGCCCAGTTTTTCATTTTCAGCCCCTTTGTTTTCCTGCCTCTTTAAATGAGGTTCACGGAGTGGTAGAACAGAGAAGTGGCATTCAGGCATAGGACTAGGCTGCATGACTGAGGCAAAGACAGAACTGGCTTGGGCTGACGGGTTGATGATGGAGAATAATGGGGATCTTCGGGGGGGGGGGTACATAGGGAAAAAAAGAGGCCACTTTTTGGATGGATAGCAATACGATCCTGGGTAAACCTTGGTGGGGTTTGAGCGTTTGGGGGTAATTTAGCAGCCCAATCCAACCTAAATCATCATGTGGTGATGCAGCGGCGCTGGCATTGGCTACACCTTGTAGATGATTTTTGGCTGCTGGAGGTCTCCTTAGGGTAAGGAGACATTTGTCCCTTTGCCCCAGGGTAAGCCAGAGCAGCCACAAAGGGCCAACTTGGACTTGTGCCAGCGATATCGCTGGTGCAAGTCTGTGTTGATCCATGCAGGTGGGTCAGGCCCGGGAAGGGGGTCAGGTTTCAGTGTATGCCGCCACCACCACCAAAACCACACCCCTCCCTGGCCCAATCCACCCACCATTTCCTCCCCTTTCCACCCTTCCCTGCCCTGTTCTGCCCCCTGCACAGGACTTACCTGCTCTGGTGGGCCTCTACTGCTCTGCCGGTGTGTGCAGGAAGACTCCAGCCTTCCTGCCAGCATGCTGGCCGGCTCCCTGTGCTCCCGCACAGCACTTTACGGTGCTCTTGTGGCAGCCAGCACCAGCGGAACACACGTTCTTCTATCGGCACTTCCTTTAGTCAAGATGGATTGGGCTGTAAGTGAAGGTGGGTTGATGGGGTACTAGGGTGGGAAGTGGATGTTTGGTTATAAATTCATTATTATTTGGGGACGGGATGTTTGTAGCTAAGCTACCTCCTCTGTCTTATACTCAATTTGTGGTCTTAGGCAAACTACTGTTCTCCATCTATCCCAGGACTGTTTCCCACAGTGGATAACCTGAAGCCTCTGGGAAACTTACAAGAATGGAATGAGGACGATAGCATTCTTCTATTGTTTTCCCCAGCATCTGGTATTCAGAGATATGCTAACTCTGAGCATGGAACCTACATGTGGCTATCGTGGTTGATATGAAGGGCTTCCATGTCTGGAGCTGGAATGGAGCAGGTAGGAGGAGCTTTGGGAAGGTGCGGTAGAAGCCTGGTGTGAGAAACGTTGACATTTGAACCTTCCGGGAGTCATTGTGCCACTTACCCATGCCATCTAATAGGCTAATCAGTGGCTGAAGTAGTTTTCATATACAGGTACCCCCCCCTTTAATGACGGATCGCATAATGACAAGCCGCATATATGATGGAGGATCCCAAAGTGTAAACAAAGAATTAAAGCTACAGTACTGTATTTTAAATGCAAATAAATAAATAATGTCGTCTAACTCTGTGTTTGTGTGTGTGTTTCTACCTCCATTGACATGTAGAAATCTTGTTGTGCTTTGTATTACACTCATAATGCAGGTGCTAGAGTATCGTCCTGCTCTGAAGGGGGTTGCACTCCCTCTAAAGGAGCAGGTCCGCAGCTTGGGGGTCCGCCTGGATCCACAGCTGCTCCTGGATTCCCAGGTGGCGGCTGTGGCCAGGGGGGCCTTTGCCCAGCTTCGGCTGGTGCGCCAGCTGCGACCGTACTTGGATCGTGCAGACCTGACCACGGTGATCCATGCCACGGTGACATCGCAATTAGATTATTGTAACGCGCTCTACGTGGGGCTGCCCTTGAAGACGGTTCGGAAACTGCAATTAGTGCAGAATGCGGCGGCCCGTGTGGTTACTGGGGGTAGGCGGTTCGACTCTGTCGGGCCGCTT
Organism: Plestiodon gilberti rubricaudatus; assembly: GCA_026170595.1. Taxonomy (NCBI): domain Eukaryota; kingdom Metazoa; phylum Chordata; class Lepidosauria; order Squamata; family Scincidae; genus Plestiodon; species Plestiodon gilberti. Next base: position 64,206,551 of record JANXHW010000002.1, read on the forward strand.
CTTCAGCGGCTGCACTGGCTGCCAATTCGTTTCCGGGCCCAATTCAAGGTGCTGGTTTTGACCTTTAAAGCCCTATACGGCCTGGGGCCAGGATATCTGAGAGACCGCCTACTTCCATATATTCCGGCTCGTCTCCTTAGGTCATCAGAGAAGGTCCTTTTGAGGGTACCGTCGCCCAGGGAGGTGTGAGGGGCGGCAGCCAGAAATAGGGCCTTCTCAGTAGTGGCACCAACCCTATGGAATTCCCTCCCTCTTGATTTACGTACTGCTCCCTCCCTGGAGACCTTCCGGCGAGGCCTGAAAACTTTCCTGTTTAAGGAGGCCTTCTGAGTCCTTGCCTTTTTTAACATCCTGCACAGGTGGAGTGCTGCTGCTTTTTTTATGCTTTTTTATGCTTCTGTTTTAATTGTAACTTGATGTGTTTTTATTAATTTTAGATGATGTTTTTACTAGCTTTTGTGGATTGTTTTTATTGTTTTAAATGTGATTATTTGTTGTATCTGTTGTATTTGTATCCCATGTTGTAAGCCGCCTTGGGTCCCTTCGGGGAGAAAGGCGGGGTAAAAATATTGTAAATAAAATAAATAAATAAATAAATAAATAATGTACACTGTGTTTTCCATTCAATCCCTAGTACAACTCCACTGTGTTATATTGCATTACACCGTACTGCATTGGTTTTACACGTTATACCACAATCGGCCACTAGACGGTGCTGAGGACTCGCTTAATGACGGTTTCACTATATGACGGGTTTTCCAGAAGGTATCCCCGTCGTTAAGCGGGGGACACCTGTATTTATTGAAAGTAGATTTCTCTGTCTTTGCTTGGGTTTTAAGTAAATTATTTCCCTCCTTTACATTTTATTAATGAGATTTTGAACAATAACGTAGTCTGACTTGGAGTCAACTCAGAAATTGTTGGTTTTCACATAAATGGAGATCTTCACCAAAACAAAATACATTAAAAAGAGGCTTCTCAACTTGTCATTCCCCAGAGGAAGTTCTCTAGCCAAATCACCCCTAGAAACATATTTTAATTCACTTGAGTGAGCAAAAGGGGAACAGCGGAACCGTCGTCTGATTTGCTAAGGCTAAGCATCAAATTCTACATCAAGGGTTTCTGTTGCATTTACGTATTACCACATTTTAGAATGCATGGGAAGTAATATTAAATAAATAAAACACAAAGCTTAGCAGCTTTAAATATATAGTATTTAAGCACGGATCCCATGATTCTGTAACCTAGATGAGCTAAGAGCTATCTGGCTTAGCTTTTTGTATGAAAAAAAGACTCTGTACGACAACAAACTCAAAGACAGCATTCTTCAAAAATAATAAATAATGCAAATTATTTAAAAAAATTGAATGCATTTCTGCTCAGTTCTTAAATGTTTTTGTAGAGCTGCCATTTATGGAGAGCAGCCACGCCCTCTTTAATGTCAGATTGCAGGGTGCAGAAATGCACCTTTCTTTTGTTGCATTCTAATAGAAAAGGAGAGCATGGTCTGAAAATGCATGATCCAGCCATCTTGCTGAAGCTAAGCTGATCTGGGGCTGCTTGGTGACTGCCTAGAGGCGCATGTATATTATACCACCTTGAATTCTATCATAGAAGGAATGCTCGATACTGTATATATGTAATAAATAAAAACAATCAGAACAAGTGGCTACATGTGTGTGTTTGGCACACATACATGTGTTGTGCACACGTAAGGCAGACATGGTCAATAGTGGCCCACTATTGCATGTACATGAGGTGAAACACACTCTTGTAGCTATTTCTAACATGGCAGTGTATTATGTCATCTCTAGAAGCTTCAGTTATAGATAACACTGATATTCTGGGAGCAGGTCATCATACGAGTGTGGGCATATGAGTAGAAGTGAGCATAAATTCAGGTGCAAAGCCGTGAACAAAAATTATAATGCAGGAAGGAGCCCTGAGAACGAAACTCTTGCTCATAGACCAGGCTCCCAACCCAGCTCCACATGCATACTACAATTCAACCATGGAGCTCCTATCTGAACATGTGGGTCTATGAACTCCACTGAAGTGCACAGAGAAGTTTCGGAGGTAAGAGAGTTCCATGTGCACACTGGAGTTTCTGTCCACACACGGAGCCGGTCCATAGGGCACAGGAAGGCTCTGTACGTCAAGCTGTAGCACCTTTATGACCCAAAACATTATTTTCATGGTTATTTTTAGACATGTTCTACATGTATAAATATTAATTTTCCCTTGTGGTCATAAAAGCACCTGGCTGTGCTGGCCAAAAGATACAAAAAACTGTACCTGTAAAAAAAAAAAAAAGTGTTTTTTTTAAGCCTCATTAAAACATTCTTGATAGAATATTTTTATGTAATGCATATGGCATACAGAACAGAACATAAATGGCAGTCTTCAGTATAAAAATTTATTGAGATGGTTTGCATAGCTCTCAAGTGGCATAATATTAGAATCCAAAGCTTATATTTAAATAAGTCATATTCGTGGATTGAAGTATGAAATTGATCTTTTGTACCAAAGTGGATCAAATACTGGCCCAAAATGGAATCCAAAAGGATCCACCATGCATCAATGCAACCCATTATCATAACCCCCCCACACACACACAGAGTCTTTCAGAAACCTACATTCTGTATGCAAAATCAAAATTATGTTTTCATAAACCATTTTAAAAAGATGCCAACATGTATAGATTTTATTCACTTGCAGCCCAATCCTATCCTCCTCCACACTATAGCATGCAGCCACGCCAACAGACAGTGAGAGGTAAGTTAAAAAAATAATAATCACGTACCTGCTGGTAGGTCACCTCATTGCCTATGCGTCTTCTTGAACCCATGGCAGCTATTTTGCTGGTATAAATCTGAGGAGAGGAAAGGGCGGGGCAAGATTGACCTGGTCAATCTAATTTGTATATAATAACTGATCTTCCAGAAAATCTGAATTATTTTGGCAAGATGTTTAGCAACACAGGGGAAAGAAGAAGGCATATTAAGTGTGAGCAGATATAGAGACAAAGAGCCACAGAGGATTTATACAAGGTATATATGCAGTCATATATTTAAGTGGAAAAGCAGATAAGAGCATTGAACCTAAACACTTTAATTAATTCAATGATTGTATAAGGCTACAGTGTTAAAACAACAATGCTCTTATCTGTCTCAGAGAGAAGATGAGCCAACTTTAGAGTTGCTTCAGTATTTTTGCATATCTGTCTTCCTGAAACAGACGAGTTTATAGTTCCTTCCAACACTATGTTTCAACAGACCTTTAGGGCAACAGGGCAGAGCTTGTGAGAAAGCATTAGTGTGTAGCAAGCACGAGAGGTAAGCAAGTAGCTACGCCTATGACATGCTGAGGGAACACAAGGCCCAAGGGAATTCTGGATAGGGTTTGTAGGAGTTAGAAAAAGGGAATGGTGGGGTAGGGAGTGTTACACTAATGATGGAAAAGCAGCGGAAGGAAATTGGAAGAATAAGGGTGAAATCATACATGCACTTTTAAGCATACTCATTATCACCCAGGAATTTCTGCCCACTTCAGCCAGAATGGATTACCACCATGGTTATAGAAAAGGAATAAAAACGGAGTTACAGCACAATCCTATTGACTGTTGGTGCTGGCGCTGCGACCTCAGTGCCAGTACTGGGTGTTACAAATGCGCCATAAAGCATGTTGCGACACCCAGAGAGTCGTTAGTGCAGGTGGAAAGGCCTGCGCCATCCCACCAGCATGGGCCCAGTGGATTGCACTGCGGAGCAGGTGAGTATCGCTCTGAGTGGTGCAGGGGCTGGGGGAGCATGCAGGACGGGGTGGTTAGATCGGGCCCAGGAGGAGAGCAGCATTGGTGGCTGCATCATGTGCCATATTCTATTCCCCCTCCCAGGCCTGGGGCTTTTCGGTTCTGCGCCAGCTAAAGAGCTGACAGAGAACCGAGTAGCCCCATTGCAGTGGCTGGGGGATTACCTGGGGTAAGGGGAAAAACGTTCCCTTACCACAAGTAGACTTCCAGCCAGCACCTTCCCTGCATAGGATTCAGTGTGGCGTTCCTAGCATGCTTGATATTGCTGCTACCAGGGGCTCCCAAAATGAACGGAAATGATCCAAATCAGAATGGCTGCTGTTGCTCCTCGTCCCTCCCACTACATCTCCCACCTTCCTATTGGTTCATAAGGCTGCCATTATTATTTCCTCATCCCTCGTACTACATCTCCCAAGCTCCTTTGCAGCCAAGCAGCCTTCCTATTGGTGCAGGAGGCTGCCATTTTTTCTAGCTTGGAGCTCGGAGTTGAAACTTCTAGCGTGGTGAGCAGGCTGGAAGGTGGAAAAAAAGCGACCCAAGCACTCAACAAGACAAAAAAGACTCTCAAGCGCTCCTACCGCTAGAAGCCAAAAACCAAGGAAACACTTATCTACTATTGATGTGACTATGGGTCCAATCCTATCCCTTGCCAGTCAATAGCACACAGCACTGCTCATGGAGCACGTGCTGCATGCTATGGAGTGGTGGTGGTGATCAAATGGCCCAGGAGAGGTAAGTAAATCTCTTTTCTTTAGAGGTAAGAAACCTTTTATTCTTACTTATCTCCCTGTAGACCCCCTGGTCTCCAATGGGTCTCCTTAGACCTCTGCCAGCTATTTTGCTGGCAGAGGTCTGAGGAGCCACAGGAGGCCATTTGGGGCTGGGAAAGGGGAATAGGATCTTGTCGTGTGCTGCTGCCGCCAAGATGCTCCACTCCCGCCCCTTGCCTGGCCCACTCCCCACCCCGAACTTCCCATGATTCTCCCCCATACTGCCCCACTACCAACCTACCTGCTCCGGTGGGGTGTCTGGAAGCCTCTGGGAGGAGCATGGGGCAGTGCTCCAGGTCATGCTGTCTTTGGGCCTGCTTAACCCCTCCCCCTTCAGACAGTTACTCCTTTTGGAGGGAATTTTAAACCAAACTGCCTTCCCACCTTTGTTCAGACTTAAGGGTTTTTGGAGAGAAACTCAAAGCTGGATTTCTGACCATTAACCTTACTTACTGATGACACTGCTACAGCTAAATGTTAAAATACATTTCTGCCCTTTACACATCAACAGAGAGAAACAGACTAAAAAGCTCTGGAAGGATCACATGTGTGATCTGTCTAAAGTTAGGATCTTTGGAGGACTGGATAAATCAGGAAATGACACCAGGCAGACAGCATAAGCACTGGACCAGTATAAGAACATTTTATCCCAGCCCATCTGTGCTTCCGTCTCAACTGTTCAACAACAGATTATGAAATTTTATGGCATCCATGAATTTGTTTTCAAGAATCACAAATTATGCTGTTATTTTATCTGCCAAGTCTGCAAATGGAATTGGAATGTTGCGGCCAAGCCCTACTTTATAACACCAGAAGTCAGCAACGCCCAAGTATGTGTTCTAATATGAACACTCACTGAAAACGTGTGTTTTTTTAAAGGAAAGGTAGGAAAAAGTCAATCCTCCAGGCCTAATCCAGGTGTTTGTCCCCCTTCCCTGTGTGCTTTTGAAAAATCAAACATGCAGGCCCCATTCACACAATAGGCATACAGTTTGGCCCTTAGAAACTGTAAACAATAGTAAATCAGCATGGGCCCCTAGAAAAATCATGTTATATTATTCTGGTAGAGGCAAAATCTCCATTTATCTATCTTTTGGCCCAATCCATGATAGGATCAAAGGCGTCGCTCCAGTAGGGGCGGGGCCGTAAGTTTCGCTCGTCCTAGTCCCGTTTACTGAGCGAGCAGGAGGCAGCCCCGCCCCACTCACTGTCGGAGCCATTCCCCTGCGGAGAAAGCGGGGGCGCCTCCTGCTCGCTCGGTAAACGGGACTAGGACGAGCGAAACTTACGGCCCCGCCCCTACCGGAGCGACACCTTTGATCCTATCATGGATTGGGCCACCACATGGAGGGCTTTATAATAGTTAAACACAGTTCTGCTGTCATAAAATGGCTTCTGGTGGCAGCTATTTTAGGTGCACTGCTGCACTGGGCAGCAGCACTGGAGACTCGCCACTGGACCTAAAAAGGTAGGTGTGACAGCAGCAGGGGAAGAATGAGGCGGGGAGGGGTAGAACGGGGGAGTGGAGGGGGTGGAATGGGGGAGAAGGGGCAGACCAGGGGAGGTATCTGCGGCACTCGTGTGAGTCGATAGCCAAACCCCATCTGTCTCCCTTACTGCCGCCATTACACACTTCGGATTTAAACCTGCTAAACAGCAGCCATAGAAATGCAGAATAGAAACTTTGAAAATAAGGAAATAATAAATAGATACACTGCTATAATTAACATCTAAACAAAAGATGTGAAGTCAAGACTTTCCAAAAGCCTATTACCATAATGATTGCATCTGAAGTCAGCAGGTTCCTGTGGTCTGCCTAGAATGGCTCGGGGAATTTTCAGCTGTTCTTCCCTGTTCATTTTGTGATCACTCCATTACAGAACACCTCTTGTGAAAGATTATCTTATGAACTTTAGTAGAAAGGTGACGCAGACAAATAAACTTAAGCCAATAACCAGAAGGACAGCACAGTTGGATAACCCAATGCTTGTGAACACGATAAATGAAAAAGGAGAATTCTATAGATATGGCAATGAGATCACACCAAGGAAAAACCAGTGCAATGCAAATACAATAAGCAAGGTGAAACAAAACGACACAAGTACAGACCAGCCAAAGACTGGAGGCACTACTTCCTAAGACTGGTCTTGATTAACATCATTCTCCCAAAGTAAGTAAAATGAACTGAAATAAGGTCAGTGCCATAATCTATCTTTCTGATTATTAAAGTAGTTCCTTTCACAATATGGTAGATGCATGATCTTAATATGGAAAATTTTCTTCTCTCCAAACTTCCAGACACCCGACGCTGGCAGAGCCCTCGCTCCGCCGGCATAACTTTGTGCAGGATTGTGCTGTTAGAAAAAGTAGTATTTTTAGTTGTTGCTACTGCTAAACAACTAGGAGTCAGAATCCCTTACCAGTCTACTGTAAATCACCAAGAGATCTCTCAACAGATCCCAAGTTTCCCCCTGCCTACCCATACCCTAGAACAGTGGTTCCCAAACTTTTGAACACCGGGACCCACTTTTTAAAACGACACTCTTATCAGGACCCACCTAGCTTTACGAGACTTTTAAAAAGGTGACCTAGAAAGAAATATTTATTTACAAGTAATATTTTATTTATTTATTTGTAAAAAGTCCTCAATCCATTTGTCATAATGAGACAGCCCTAATGAATGGCCTCAAGGCTTGAGGGGCTTAGCTCTTTGCAGGGAAATTAGCAGCTATCTGATTTTTGAATAGCCTCAGGGTTTGAGGCAATTAGTTATCTGATCTTTCCATCACCCATCATTGGAGGCTTTGTGGGACCCACCAGAAATCAGGTTGCAACCCACCAAGTGGGTCCCGACCCACAGTTTCAGAAATGCTGCCCTAGAATATTTATGAACATGTGAACACCCCCTTATCCAATCTTTTTTAATTTGGTCAAGTAACACTTCTACAAACTCTTAGAATATTACAATTATAGCAAAACTACACATGACATTGAGTGCAATCCCAGATATGTCTACTCAGAAGCGAGTTCAATGAGGTTACTCTCAGATATGTGTGCATAGGACTGCAGCCTAACGGCCCAATCCTATCAGGGTCTTCGGCTGACAGAGCCTATCTCAGAGCATGCTTGTTGCAGGAGCATTCTGGGTAAGGGTGAGGGCGGAGATCAGGGCTTGCTGAGGGCGTTCCAGGGGCGGGTTGGGGGTATATATCGGTTGCAACAGATCCACTGGTATCCTATACCCCCTTTACAGCCTCAATTCGTCCCTTGGGTCCACTCAGACGTACACCAACCAAATTGCTGGCGCAGATCCAAGTAGGCCATTAGGGACCGTGGCATGGTAGTGTAGGTAGGTTCTTTTACTTACCTCTCTGCTGCAGCCAAAGATAGGATCGGGCCGCAAATCCACTATTAGGGCTAGATTAGCAGTCAGATCCAGACAACAGCAAGGGAGGGAGAGGGCTTTAGCCTTTCCTCCCTATGGTCCAAATCCAGTTCAGATCCCTCACACCTGCTTTGAAACAAAGAAAAATGTTTCCATCAGCACCAATGGGAGGTTATTTTCCTTGTTTGATAGCTGGCATGGAGGGTAGCCTTATCCTGGGACCATGGGGTCTAACGCAGCTGCTACACAGTTATAAACAAGCATATTAGCCCTAGAAATGGGCTTAATATCACATGTAGTGTTTGGCCCTTAGTGTTTATGAACCTCTGATGAAGCTTGCAATGGTTCCACCTGCCAGAGATGTGGATCGAGTCTTTGACTTCAAGTCTCAAGTCAAGTCCCAAGTCTTTGCCCCAAGTCCCGAATCTTTGCTTGAGAGTTGTGAGTCCCCATCTATTTAATGGGGAAAATGGGTTTAAACCTGAATAAAATTGGACTTGTCGTAAAAAGTTTCAAGTCTTGAGTCGAGTCTTTCACAATCGCCGTGTCAAGTCAAGTCATTGATGCAAGTTGAGTCCGACTTGAGTCCGAGTCAATAGACTCAAGTCTACATCACTGCTACCTGCTAAGGCTGAGCACTCTTAAAATACAGGTTGAAAGAGAAGATTTCTTGAAGGAAGACAAGCCATGATAAGCACAATTCAGACAAAAGGGCACAAATCGGGCAATGTAGGCAGTGGACTGTTTTGTATGAAATATAAGAAATGGTAAGTTTGGAAAACTTTTTTTTTTATTAAAAACTGAAGCCGCCTGTGCTCCAAAATACCCTTGAGGTCTAAAGATGATATCAGTAAATAAATATTCAGGGCTTCCTGAATATTTTTTTCCAAACAACATTCTTTTCTTTTCCAGCTTTCTCTCTCTCTCCTCTCACTCTTTCTTCAGTTTCTTTGACATTTAAAGAAGTCATTATTTGTAACTTGATTTTTTCAAGATGTTCTTTGGTACAAAACGATGGCAGGCATTTCAATTTGAAAGTCAACTCATGAAATGAAATATATAACAAGCTAAAGATAGCATTGCTTTAGGCGTGATTTTATGAAGCAAACAACCATTCAAAGTATTTCACCTTGGAGCGTAATATATATCCTTTTCAAAGGAACTTGTGCCTTTTGGCTCTGGAGCCAAAGCATTTTTACAAGTATATTTAAACAATCCACAGGCATATGGACAAAACGTACACTGCACTCAGCTACATACCAGCTACATTTGAGACAATTCTTCTTCCTTGCTCTCACAAAATATTGTGTAAGTGGCTGATACGTCCACAGCAATACTATTTAACTCCTTCCACCCCTTCTTAAGCACTTTGGTCATTTATTTTCTCCAGAGCAGCTGCAAAATACCCATATTCTAGAATCTGGTACAGTTCTGATTGACACACCTCAAGAAGAATGTTGCAGAGCTAGAAAATATGCAAAAGAGGGCAACAAAATGATCACAAGGCTGGAACACTTTGAGGTAAGGCAAAAAGGCAACCAAGGGGGGGGGGGGGACACACATGATTGAGATTTATAAAATTATAAATGCACAATGTGCAGAGCACAGATACAGCCACATTTTTCTCTCTCTAGAATGAAGGACTATCCACTGAAATGTACTAGAATGTGGGACATTCCACTGAAACTGATGGATGGGAGATTTAGAACAGACAAAATGAGGACTTCTTCATGCAGCACATTATTAGTGTGTAGAATCTGCTCCAGAGCAACAACAAAGGGTACTTGTGTTGTGTACTTTGCATATTGTGTATTTTGTATGAGCCTTGGAATAATCTAATAATAGTTCTAACTAATAATCAACAAGCACAAATATATCTACACCTTAATATACCGTATTGGTCTGAGTATAAGACTCATTTTTTCTCCTAATTTAAGTTTTTAAACTAGGGGTGCGTCTTATAACCAGGCTGTTGCAATTTAATGCCAGTGATTTAATTAAAAATTTTTAATAGCACCAAACTTTAAGGGTGTGTCTTATAATCAGGTGCGTCTTATACTCGGGACAATACGGTTTAATGTATTAATGATTTAAATTATATTTACACAAGCCTTTTCCTTGAGGGGAAAGATAGTACTCAAATAAGAATAAAACCACTGTCCAGGAAGTATAACGTAGAATTAGATTAATAGCACAATCCTACCCTATCCCTGCACTGGCACAGCATGCACTGCGCTGGTGCTTGCCATCGCAAACGTGCCATAACTCACTTTACAACACCATAGCAGTTGCCTGGGCTGGCGCAAAAGCCCACACCAGCTCACATGCACTGGCAGAAGGAGCGGCATGCGCTGGAAACAACAGCCAGAGAAAGAGCCTCGGCACAGGGAAGACAGCGAGGGGGGGGGACGGGAGGTGGTGGCGGGCAGAACGGGGTGGGGAGGAATGGCGAGGAGATCAGGGCAGGGAGGAGGGCAGATTGATGCCAGGAAGGTGGCGGCATTGGTGACAGCAGTGCCGCTGATATCCTATCCCCCTTCCAGGCCTTGATCCGCCTTCCTGAGTCCACTCGAACTTGCGCCAGCTGGCACAGGTCCAAGTAGACCCAGCAGGGCAGTGAGGAGTTACTCCAGGGCAAGGGAATAAATGTTCGCTTACCTCAAAGAGGCCTTCATGGCTTGAAACTCCCCCGTGGGATGCAGCGCGTGCTCCATTGGCACAGTTGCATCAGCGCATGGGGAGTTAGGTAGGATTGGGCTGTTCTCCTCTGATGCCTGAATGATTTTAAGGAATACAAGCTCTCTGTAATGACAAAAACAGCACATTATTTGTGGACAGTCCATTCCTAAAATGGTACGATAAAATTGGTAAGCTTTTTTTGTAAAAAGCTTCCTACAATGTGTTTTAGTAACTGCTACGTGATTCCTGCAGAGGAACCTGACACAATTCGGGGGGGGGGGGGATATCTTCAATATGGAAGATGTGGGAAGGATTTACATACGCTCCAAAGGTAGCAGGTTTCTATTATTAGCTTTTTGTGTAGATATTTATGCAGTGGTACAAATCCATTCACAAATGCATTGCTTCTTTCATCACTCCAAAATAAGCATAGAACACTCCCTTCAGGGAATTCCTCTCCGAGCCAAACCCTAACCCTGTACTGCCAAGAGCTCCAGCTTCTTCAAGCACTACCCAGCCGGAGGGCCCTTTAGGTGCCAAACTCATATACTCACCTTCGTACAGGGAGTGCCAAGCCCCCCCAAGGCTTCCTTCCACCATCCGTTCTTTGCAGACATTTTGGCTCTTTTAGAGCAAGTATTAATTAACAAACCTCAGCTGAGCCACAGAAGAGCTCTAGGCTGCAATCCTATATACACTTTCCTGGGAGTAAGCCCCATTGAACACAATGGAACTTACTTCTGAGTAGATGTGCATAGGCTTGCACTCCTATTCCCAGGTGACTAAGCACCCCGTCACAACTCCAGGGAAAGGCCCAAGAAATCTGTCCAATAAATCCACATTAAAATGATTGTCATTTACATAACCCACAAAAGCAGACTTGGGTGAATCTAGGCAGGAATTTGTAGGAGACGGGGTAAATCTGTTTATGCCATCGTCTCCCTTACATTTGTATATTTGCTGCGTATAAGTCAGGGTTCTGGACGTTGTTCTTTTGGAAATCAAACAGAACCCAGGTGGTTTCCTACAGTTCATTACCTTTAATTCTCTCAAGAAAAAAATTGAAGTCAGAAATCCAGAAGGTGAAGAAAAAGAAGGTGCAAAGCAGCGCAGCTAGGCATTCTATCACTCCACTGAGGTAAAAGCCCTTTGAGGAAACAAGACTTGCATCAATAGAATGCTACCACCACTGGGATGTTGGAAAGAAAACATCCCAGGCAGTTGACTAATTTCTGTGGCTACCTTAAGGGGCATTTACACACCAGAACTGGTTTACTGCCAAAACTACAATAGGAACCCTCCCCACCCCTTTAGGAGTCTCCTAGTTGTGGGTTTAGTGTTAAATCTGATTCAGACTGAGAAGTCTAATAGTACAGCAAGTCCTCACTTAAAGTTGTTGATAGGCTCTTCTTGGAAACTGTGATATTAAGTGAAATGAAGTATAATGAAACCAATTTTACCATAGGCAAATTGATAAACGTAAACTTCCCTATGGCATTTTCCCATCAACTTTAAAATGAAACTACTTCATTTTGCTGTAGTTCTGAGCATCCAAGGAATAAGCAAGTGGAAGGCCAAGTTCGAGCATAAGCGACTCAGATGAGAATCTTCTGTGAATGTCATTAGGCAGCCTTAAACAAAATGCATCTCTTTTCCTAAATCTACTTTTAAGGGTTGTTGTGAGGCCAACTGAGATCATTAACCCAATCCTATCCAACATTCCAGCGCCAATGCAGCCGCAATGCAGCTCTGAGATAAGGGAACAAACGTTCCCTTACCTTGAGGAGACCTCCGTGACTGCCTCCCTCCACAGGATGCGGCACATGTCCCATTGGCATCGCACCCCCGTAAGATGCAGCGCACGCCCCATTGGCTGCATCAGCACTGGAAAGTTGGATAGGATTGGGCCCAAAGCATGGGCAATTCTGGGCTTTGGAGTCAGAGACATCGTGGCACTGGGGGCGGTGGGTCCCAGGGCGCGCGTCTTCTGCAGCCGTTCTCGCAGCGAGAACGGCTGCGTGTTTCGGCCCTCCCGTCCACCCTGGCGCCGTTTGGCTCCTGGCGTGGCGACGGCCCCCATGCCAGGGGAGGTTACATTCGCCTCTGTTTGGAGTACTTGTTTCTTTATTTCCAAGTAGAAGTATAGCATTTTTATCTGAAGGTAGAAACTGAATAGCTCTTCTCGTGTGAAATACAGGAAGAAAACTAGGCAAATGAGGAACAAGATCTAAAAATACACAGGGTCGGCCTTACCATTAAACTGGGTGAAGCAGGCCACTTGAGGGTGGAGATTGTGGGCCAGTTCTCAGGGAAAGCACGGCAGCCTACCCAACACTTTCTCCATCAATTGCCAGCAGAGAAAGGATGGCAAAATGGTAAGTAAAGGTAAAGGTATCCCCTGACAATTAAGTCCAGTCGTGTCCGACTCTAGGGTGTGGTGCTCATCTCCATTTCAAAGCCGAAGAGCCAGCGTTGTCCGAAGACACCTCCGTGGTCATGTGGCCGGCATGACTTTCCTTGCCGCAGTGCGTAGCATGCAGCTGGAACATGGAGCGCTGTTTACCTTCCTGCAAGCGGTACCTATTTATCTACTCGCACTGAAATGCTTTGGAACTGCTAGGTTGGCAGGAGGCAAAATGGTACCATGCAGTTTTTCCTCATTCACTTCCTTTTCTAATAGGAAGGGGAGAGACTTGAAAGAACAAAGGAATTGAGGGTGAGGTTTTAACAGAACAAGAGAAAGAGGAGGGAAAATATCATGGGTTGGCAATGAATTCAGGACAGTATAAAAACTAGCCAACTGCTATTTGCAGAGATGTAACTCCCCTAAATCAAAGATTCTTAAAGTGTCTTGTATATCTAAACAATGTGTGTGGCTTACACTCATTTTACGTTATGCAAAATCTGCCATACAGATAGCTTTGCAGGTGACCATATACTTGTGCCTTGAACAATTACACTTACTGTTTGTAAAACACCCCCCCCCCAAATGAGGGGGAAGCGCTTGACTTCTATTTTGTTTGTAGCTTTGTTTTAGCAACATGTGTGGTCTAGTTAGCAGTTTACATTGGGAGAGGTTTTATAAAGCAGCGGTCCAGTAAAGAATTGAGCAATATCACTGTGTTTACTAGACTATACACATGGGGTAAATAGCCTCAATAATACTTATGTTTCATAAAAATAACAAACTCGTTTTTAGGAGGAGGCTAAGCAAGCAAATATGATATATTAGAACAACAAAAGAGCTACAGACTGAGAAGGGCTTGAATTGAAAGACAATTTGTGTTACACTTGGTTCTCTGTATACGTAAGGCTGTAATAAGAAATGTAAGGAAAGAATAAACCTTCCTCTCTGAACAGTGGTGGGAAGACGTTGGAATGTACCAAAATAATGGTCAGTTAGGAATTTTTTTGTTTCTTTCTTTCTTTTTAAGGATGTGGAGGTTTACAGAGAAGATCTGCGGGGTTGGCAGTGTGGAAAAGAGGGGTTTTCTTGCACTTCTGCAGGGAGGGCAGCCAATCAGATGAAGTGAGACAGCTCTCCTCAATGTCTTTTGAAGGTTCTCACCCAACATGAACAATGTTTAGCTGGCACATCACATCTACAGTGAATCACTACATCTACGTCAGCCAATTGTTTCATAGTTTGTGGGCCCAATACTATCCTTGGCCAGCCCAGAGTGTGTAGCGCAGCTGACGTAGCCTACGCTGCATGCTATGGACCAGACAGTGCAGGAGAGGTAAGTAAAGACATTTTTACTTACCTTCCTGTAGGCTGCCTGGTCCCCAGTGGGTCTCCCCAGCAGAGGAGTCACTAGGGTTTGCGTCAACCAGTGCGAGAGCTCACATCACGTCACCCAGACCTACATCTGCTTTTTGGCTGGTGTAAGTCTGAAGAGCCTCTGGGGGTGGGTCCAGGCCAGGAAAGGAGGGATAAGATCCAGTGAACATGGCAGCCACCAAGGTCCACCTCCCTGTTGCACCTGACCCAATCCCCACCCCACTGGCGTCACTGCAGGGGGGGCGGAGCTCTAAGTTCTGCCACGGCTCCGACCCTCCGTTACACCGGAGCACGAAGCGGCCCCGCCCCTCGCCTTCAGAACTATTCAAGGCGGTGAAAGCAGCGCTGCTTTCACTGCCTTGAATGGTTCCAAAGGCGAGGGGCGGGGCCGCTTCGTGCTCCGGTGTAACAGAGGGCCGGAGCCACGGCAGAACTTAGAGCTCCGCCCCCTGCAGCGACGCCAGTGCCCCACCCCAAACTGCCCCTGCTGCCAGCCTACCTGCTCCAGCAAAGGTCCTACAGCCAGCTTCTATCGATGCAGAGCTTACCAGCTCCTGAACCATTGTTAGCGAGCCACAGAATGACAGAGCCACTGCAGTGCCAGGAATTGCAGTCTGTAGCCACAGTTTTCTATTTTCTCTTGGACATAATAAACAAAATACTCCAGTTGCTTTTTTGCCTTTTTTTTTAAGCACAAAAAATGTTATGGCAGATTTTTCACTTTTCTTGTTTGATTTGCATTCTAATTCATATTGATGAGATGGAATACATACTTTATTTCCCCACCCCACCCCACCCTTTGGAATGCTATTGTAAAGCCCCAGCATAATTAAGCACTTAGCCTTTCAAGCAATTTATTTATTTATTTATTTTAAAACATTTCCTCTAAAATTGACTGGCAGGAGAGTTTCCTTACCCAGTGCACGGATGGAGCACAGGATCTGCCAGCATAAGGCCGAGATTGGAGTTTAAATGCGTTGTGCTCACTCAGCTTTAGTAGATGTCTAGGTCCCTCTTTTGAAATGTTCCAAGCAATTTTTGTCAAAACATATCCTACTTTGTGAAATTCTAAAGGACTAATTTACCGTCTGTTCATGAGCTGTGGATTAACAAAGCTGCTAATAACAAAGTCACGTGTTAGTTTTCAAATGCATGTCATGAACCGTAAACTAAAAGTTGAATTTCTAAAACCTCAGTATCATAACCCAAGTTTGCAGGCTTCCCAGATTCACCTAGTTGGCCACCAGGATGTGGGAAACAGGATGCTGGGCTATATGGTCCAGCAGGGCTCTTCTTATATTATCTCAAGCATTTGCCTACCTGTTGATACACTCTACCTTGTCCACTGAAGGCACTGCCATGATGGCAAAGAAGCCAAGAGGAAGGGTGAAGCACGGGCATGAATTTGAGCCAGGGATAACCTAAATACCTATTTTGACTGCTGGGCTCCTATGACCTGCTGTACGTGAAATCTAATCATGTGTCTATCTAGGTCACTGGCAGCAACTCTCCAGTACACAGGGATCTTTCCCAACACTGCTTAGAGATGAAAAGGACTGAATTAGGACCTTCTGCATTCAAACCATGTGCCCTACATGGAGCTACTGCCACAACAAGGAACTATGTTCTTACATAACTTGGAATTAGGAGGAAATGTCAAAGAAAGTGACTTCTAGGCAGACTTGGAGCCAGCACATTTCATTTAAGAAACCAAGTACTGCCATGGATTGGAGGAAAACAGAACATGTGTAGAGGAATGATGGGGGGGGGGGGTTAGTGTTAGTTGGTTGGTTTTGTAGCATTCCTGTATCAATTGTAATGTGCACTCTGCATTTAGCTGCGCAATCCTGTGCAAGTCTAGGCCGGTGGAGCGAGCGCACCGCCAGCCTAAGGAGTTGCAAACGTGCTGTAAAGCACGTTTGCGGCTCTTTGCGAGTAAGCGGCAGCAGCCTGAAGGTCACTCACTCAGCTGTGGACCCAGGCCCTCAACGGCCACCACAGGTAGGTCCCGTGTCGGTCGGCGCAGGGGCGCGTGGCAGGGCGTGCAGGGGCGGCGAGGGAGGGGGCCACTGACTGGCCCGAGCTGGAATGGGGCAGGGATATCAGTGCTGAGTTGCTCTGATATCCTATGCCCCTTCCCAGCCTCCCCGGACACACATTGCTACTATACCGTACATGAATACAGACTTGAATGTCTTTTCAAGTCCTGAAGTGAGCATTGCACCAAAACAGATGCTTCCGATTAACACATTACAATGTAAATATTTTCTTCCCCAAATTACTATTGACACTTGAATAGAAAAAAAACGTATGGGCTGAAAAAAACAGCCCAAGGCCTGGTTTGATTCACACATGCATGTATATCACTCGAGGTACTGTACCGTGTATAATATATTTAATGACTGGAAGCTAAATATATTACCTGACTCCAGTGTATAGTGCTGTACATGGAAGATATCCAACTTCATTCTGACCGTTTCACACCTGGAAGTCATTCCTTGATGCTGTGGTCTCTAAGTGATGAACGTGAATGTGTGAATCAGCTCCTAGTTTCCATGCTGTAAAAAGCCATTTGCAAGTCATAACAACAAAGATTCTTGCTGTTGCTGCATAACTGTATTGTACTTTTGCCAATAGGTTTGTTCAGGATTTGTGGAGAGAGGAGTAGGATGAAATTAGAAGGAACAAGACGTGTCGTGCTTGTCTGCTAGCAAGACTTAGGCCGCAATCCTATGCAGGCCTTACCCTGCCAAAAGTAGCGTTCCAGCAACATAAGCTCCTGTAGTGTTGTTGTGAAAGGCAACATGCTGTTTGGAGCTGCTGAGCTAACACCGCAAGTGGCGAGCGGAGGGAGCGGCCCACCAGTGGTCCCTAATAGTACCCCAGCACCAGTAAGTCAGGATGGGGGGGTGGGAGGTGGGAAGGGGGCAGAATAGGGTGTGGAAGGGGGAGGAACAGGAAGAAGACTAGGGCAGAAAGGGAGTGGATTGTGGCCTGGAACGGGGCAGTATCTGCAGCAGCAGCACTGCCAATATCCTATCCCTCTTCCAGGCCTTGATCTGCGTTTCCAGATCCACTTGGACTTGTGCAAGCTAAATTACTGGCGGAGGTCCAAGTAGACTTGTTCTGGCACCAGAGGTTACCCCTGGGTAAGGGAACAAATGTTCCCTTAGCCGGAGGAGACCTCTAGGACTGAACCCCCGCCGCAGGATTCAGCACACGCTCCGGTGGCATGGCTGCATCGACGGGGGAGGGAAAAGATGGGATCGGGCTGATCATTTGGTCCATAGTATAAATATAACCTTACTTTAAAAAACACATGCTTTAAAATATACTATGTGCGCTTTCGATTCACAATGAACCTAGGAAATAATGAACATGCATTTTGGGGTTTAAAAAGATACACACACACAAAAATGATGGCTGTGTTACATAGGATTGTGTATTAAACCACGTACCTACTCATTTTTCCCATCATTGTTCACAACGGGCAGCCCAATCCTGTATAAAGATACGCGGCTGGCCTAAAGAGCCGACTGTTGTAAACTAAGCCTATTGTGGGCTGCCCCGGGGCTGCTAGGCCGCACCTCGGGAGAAGGGGACATTTGTCCCCTTCCCTGGGTGTAAGCGAGCACGGGGCCTATGGGCCTCCTTGGATGTACGCCAGGTCCAGACCTGGCGTACATTCGACCGATCCGGGTTGGAAAGGGGCTTAGGATATCAGTACTGCTGCCAATATCCCTGCCCCCCAGCCCGGGTTGGCCAATGGCCCTCCTCCCTTGCCGTCCCGTCAGTCCCCGTCCCTGCGCCGAGTGGCCTAAGACTGCTGGGGGGGTGAGCGGTGCCGGCCTCTGTGCCGGTTGCACCCGAGTCATCACAAGCGTGCTTTACAGCATGTTTGTGATGCTTTAGGCCGGCGGAGCAAGAAAATTAGTGAGGATTGCGCCGTAATGCTCCTAAAGGTACACATTTCATTGTTGAATTACTGTACCTCTAAAAACCTTATTCAAAGTCATACTCTGGTCTGGCATGGCCCTCAGTTGTTGGGAAGTCTGTTTCAGCTGCTGCAGAGCTCCCCTTTGCAGTTATGTGCAAAGAAAACAGTGGGTTTGGGTTTACCTTCACCTCTCTCTTTTAGTTCCAGCTACACAAGTGTGTACAAGAATTTCCTCATCCTCCATCGTTTAGCAGAGTTTACTAAAGCCTGCTCGCAGGTGAAGTGCTGGACTAGTACTGAGCTGATCTAGGTTCAGGTTAGGCATGAAGATCAGTTCATGACCTTGGACCAGTCACTATTGCTCAGCTTAAGTGTGATGCAAAAATGGGGGAGCAATGACCCACGTATGGCACCCTGAGCTCTTTGAAGGAAGTTCGGAAAAGGTATGCAATTAGGGAACAATGCACATACATCAGCATGTGCAAAGATTGCAGACCCATGTACTTCACTCATACATGTGATTTATTTATATGTTGTGGTATATAAGTATGTGTCCTGGAAGTAGAGTTTACATCCCTTCCTATATGGGAAATGGATAGTTTGTGGAGAAACATTAAACCTCCCAGGTCCAAAACACTCGACAACGGGTAAGATCTGCCCCTATGGGATGAGTGAGGAAAACATTTATCCCACAAATCCAGGCTCTCTTTTGGTTCTGGAAAGTAGCTTTCGTTCTGATTTTTATGACAGATTGATTTGATAGTCTCCTGGTGAAAAAGTGCCAGACTTTGACAGGCAGCAGACACTGATGCCCCTTGTGGTGGAAGGACAGAGCAACACTGAAATTAAGGTAGCACTAACATTTTGAAAAGTATCACTTGTACCATTAGCTATTCTTCTGCAAAACACTGTCTTCTTGCAATAGTGCTCACCTGTTGAGTAACTTTAACATATCTTTCAATTTTAGGAGGAATACAATTTAAGAAATTGGGAGGGGGGGTCCTTTCCAAATTCTCAGTCATGTCATTGATTTCAAGAAATCATTAACTATTTTTCATCCCTAAAAAACTTCCTGGGTTATTAATGCAATTCCTTTCAAATTAATCTATATGCAGAGTTCCTTAGTCTTCTACCCACAAACTCCACTGCATGGACTTTGGATACAAAAACTTCATTCAAATTAGTATTTGGAATGTGTGAAGCAGCAGGCAAATGGTCTTCCACAGATGTTGTATCATGGAATTCCAGAATCTTGCCTTAATTTAAAAGTTTAAGGTTCCCTATCAGAAGGATTAAGGGGGCAACCCCTGACCCTTTGAAGGTTCACCTTATGCCTTTTACAAACTTCTGCTCTGCCAGTTCTCTACTAGGCAACTCACACTTTTCAGCCCCGTTGGGCAAAATGGACAGTATCCCACGTTTCTGAAAGCTACAGTGAGCTTAAGCAACTGTCTCCCGATATGTTAGGATGTGCATCTTTCAAAAAAAAAATCAACAGGTTCAATAACACAGCAAAACCCTTACTAAGACAAAGTTTGCTGCCTTACAACAGCTATAGGAAATGTAAGCGGGAAAGCAAAGCGTTCACTTTTTGCAAACAACTGCAAAAGTTTCTCCCTTCTGTTTGTCAGGCACTCCAAGAAAGCTGTGCGGTGGAGCCTCCTTAATAGGAGGAGGGGCTCCTCGGGGGCTGCTGTCAATCTCTTTAAGCCTTTCCTTTCAAGCTCTGAATGTGAGCTGCCCACTAGCCCCCCTCCACCCTCCCCCTTTCTCCAGCAGATCGTAAAGAAAGAGGGGAGGGGGAGTTTCAACAACAGCCCGGACCAATCGCAAGTCGCAAAGCCAGGGAAAGGGGCCGAGCAAAGGGAGAAAAAAAGTGGAGAAAAGGAGAAAGAGCGAGCCAGCCAGAGAGCTCAAACTGAGGGGGGATGTGTAAAAGGAGAAGAAGCGTTGCTAATTTTTTTTGTTTGTTTGCTTTTCCATGCATGCATAATGAGGCCTGATCAGAGCACGCTGCTGCTGCTGCCGCCGCTGCTTGGAGGACACTTTTGTATTTAAAGGCTCGCGAAAGAAAACAGCTCCCCAGAAGAACCCGCAGAGAGAACTTGCTTGCGGGGCTCGTCGGGAACAGCGGCCGCACCAGGGGACAGAAGAGAAAGGAGAGCTCCTCCAGCCGGCTGCCTTTCTTTGCTTATGCTGCCTTCTGCCTGCCAAAGAGGGAAGGAGGCTCGCCGCGCGCGATCCGAGTCCAGCCGGGGCGAAGGAGCGGCTCCTGCGGCGTTTTGGCATGTGCAGCGATGCTGCCTGCCGAAGAAAGAAGATCGGCATGAGAAAGAGCAAGGCAGCCGCAGCAACTCCATGAGCGCAGCAGGGAGCCCATCGCCCCCCAGGCACCACTGACCGTCTCACGGCCTCCGCAGCCCGGGAGTAGGGGGCGGAGGCTGCTGTGTCTCCGAAAGAAAACGCCGCCACTTTCTTGTTGTGTTTTTTTTTCGCTCAGGACGGTTCCCAGGCCAAGAAGGCGCCGCGCGGATGGATTGATGAAGGAGACCCTCATGCACACACTTGGCAGGACTTTGGCCAACTTTCCCACCGGCAGCTGCTGCACCGTCTCCATCATCACCACCGCTGCCTCCGCCTCCCGCCCCCGATTGTCCCGGAGCCGCCCGCGATGGTGGCAGCAGCTTGGCGTGGAGGAGGAGGAGGTGGTGGTGGTGGAAGCCGGAGCTGGCGGACTACGCTGCTCCCGCTGCCGGGTGCCTTGGTGCTGAGGTTGCTGCTGTTGCTGCTGGGCGCCGCTTCCCCTCCGCCAGTGGCGCAAGGCCGGCGCCTGATCTGCTGGCAGGCGATGCTGCAGTGCCAAGAAGAGCCCGAGTGCGGCTATGCTTACAGCCAGTACGCCGAGGCGTGCGCGCCGGTACTCATGGCCGTGTGGGACGGCACTGCCGCTGCAGCCGCGGCGTCCTCCTCCAATAGGCGGCGGTGCCCCAGCCATTGCATCTCGGCGCTCATCCAGCTCAACCACACCAGGCGGGGCCCGGCGCTGGAGGACTGCGACTGCGACCAGGACGAGAACTGCCGGGCCACCAAGCGCGCCATCGAGCCGTGCTTGCCGCGCACCAGCGGCAGCGGCTCAGGGGGCGGAGGAGGAGGAGGTGGCGGAGGAGGAGGGGCAGGCGGCGGCGGAGTGATCGGCTGCACGGAGGCGCGGCGACGCTGCGACAGGGACAGCCGGTGCAACCTGGCGCTGCACCGCTACATGACCTACTGCGGGAAGCTCTTCAACGGCCTGCGCTGCACCGACGAGTGCCGCGCCGTCATCGAGGACATGCTGGCCGTGCCCAAGGCGCTGCTGCTCAACGAGTGTGTGTGCGACGGCCTCGAGCGGCCCATCTGCGAGTCGGTCAAGGAGAACATGGCCCGCCTCTGCTTCGGCGTCGACGCGGGCATCAACGGCGCGGGCAGCAGCGGTGCCTCGGACGGCGGCCTCGACGACTATTACGACGACGAGTACGAAGACGAGCCCAGCCAGAGGGGCGAGTTCGACGAGGCGGTGCCTGTGGTGAAAACGCTCGACGAGAATCCCCACAGCGGTTGCCCAGCCCGCGCTGCTCCCTGGACTCGCCTCTCGGCCGCCTCCATTTTGTTGCTGCTGCTGTCGTCGTAGCCATCCCCCCCCAGTCACTCTTCGGGGGGGCCGGGAACGTGGCTGGGCTGGTGCCCGGGGCGGGAGCCTGAGGTGGCCATATGACCGTGGCTGCAGGGCAGGGCTTCTCTCGGTTCCCTTGCTGGGGCTGGGGGCCCTGAAAAAGGAGACCCTCCCCCAGACAAGCGGTCTTGGCCTGTGCTGGATGACACAGGGGACTCCTTTTCTTCCCCACTCATTTCACATGAAGTAATGAAATCCATATCCCGCTATCCCGCCCGCCCCCGCCATGAAGCCCTGTTTTAAAGCAGCTGTGCCTTAGTCCTTATTATGCCAATTCCATAGAGCAAACTCCGTATGCCTTATAATGAGCTGCCTTGCTTTTACCATTGGACGACTCTGCCTTGCCTGACTACTTAAGTGGAGGTTTGCTGTGCATATCCCCTTTCGTGAATCCTCATTGGGACGTTGCTCCGTCGTGGATACCCCTCTCCTTCCTTCTGTGCAAATATTTATCTTCCTTCACTGTATCTATTTTGGGCATTGTTTTCTTCCTCCCTTCACAACATCATATTTTAAAAGGGATGGTACCATTGCATTGGATTCCTGTTGTTTATATACAAGGCACTCTTCTAAATTGAATTCCTGAACTGTGGAATCTGTTGTTGAACACTTCAATTTCAAACACATTTACTTGGAATTAAATCTCATAGATGTCCAAATAAGTGTGCTTTGGCTCACAGCCTTAGGGCTACTTCACATGTGACATTTTCTCTCCATGGGTGTAATAAACAATCTGCATACTCCTGTTATGTGTGGAGATTATGCAGTGTTTGCTTTTCCTGTGTATGCATGGCACTGCCGGATGCAATTTGCCAATATGTGTATATGCAGTCAGGTGTTCCTGCATGATAGTGTGCCTAGGTTTGATGGTATGCCTGTGTACACCAATGCAGGGAAAATGTGTGTGAAAGCAGCCCTTGCTGTGCACTATGCAATTGCTTGCCCCTTGGCTTGTTAGCAGCAAGCGTGAGTTTAAAAGAGGAGACCTTTGGAAAAGCTGCTGTAGGTTTATTGCCACATAGTCAAACCAACATGCAAATAGGAAATGTGTTGATGGTTGTTTTTTTTCAAGCCATTGACACAAAGGTATGAAAGAGTTGGGCTTCCCTAGAGTGCCTCCAGAAACTACTGCCTTACTTATTACAACTAGTCACCAACTAAAATGGTGTCCTTCCCCCCCCCTGTCAATATTCACAGCAAATTGTATTGATGCTTATTATAGAGAGTTCAGTTTTTGACTCCTTTCAATTGGCTGTGTGGAGTGGTGGCAGCAGTGGAAGAGGCTTGAGGGTTTTGCAGTACGGTTTCTCAAGGTGTTAAGTATTTCCTACAAGGAGATACTTCTTTGTAGAATAAAGCATGAAAACCGCATGGAGTTTGTCACGTGTGGTGGTTGCACGTGCTTCTGTTTTATTGCATGGTGCCCATAAGCTAGGAAGCCATCGTCAGGCATGGTTTCCCACTATGTGTACAAGCAGTGAGATATATGTGTGTATGGCCATTACCTCTGATGTAGATACACAAGAGTTTTCATGCTTTTTCCTACAAGGATGGTTTTTCCCCCGTGTCATCTTTGCACATAATTGCAATACAAAAGCTCACCAGCAAATATCTCTTCTGCCTCAGCCTAGGGGAATAATGCAAATCTGTTGGCTATTTTGAACAATGCAACCTTTGTCTTAAAAGAGCTCTGCACTGCCATCTTCAAAAGACACTTTTTAAACTCAAAAACATGTATGTAAAAATATCCTGAAAAGTTATATTGCCTTTTAATCCTATCGGGGGAGCTGACCTCTGGTAAATCTTATATAAAGTGTATTTAAAACTGGGGTTTATTACCAGTCGCTCTCACTTGTATATAGAATTTTATAAATTGTATACTTTGGGAATAATTTATTTTTTAAGAAATTAAAGATTTAAATGCACCCCAATTGCAAGATAAATGCATCTGCTAGTCTTTTGTTGCAAAGGTACAGATCTCATTTGGTATGTAAAGGGATACAAGCAACAGTAATTCCCATGGAAAAACAAAATGCTAGATCATATGTACAGTGTATTTTATAGATTTGACGTTCTTCCTTATTGTTTTGAGAGACTTTATGGACTTTGTAGAATTGTACAAATGCCTCTCTGAACTGCCTTAAACATTGTATTTTTATAGAATGCGTGAAAAGATCCTATGTTTTAAGTATCTATTGCTTGTGTATTTTTATGTGTAAATTAGTAAAGAGAGATTTTTAAAGAAAGAATATGGGTGAAATTGTTTTCTGGATTATTGGAAAAAAACTTCAGAGATGGAGGAAATGGGAACAGAGTGGAACACGTGCAAATGGTTGTTTTTGGCTGCACTACTCAAATGCTTTACTCTAAAGTAACACCATGGAATTCAGTGGGACTCTTCAAATGAGAGCAGTTGGAAGATTTACCACTTCTACAGCACAATCCTATGCATGTCTACTCAGAAGTATGTCCCATTGTGTTCAATGGAGCTTACTCCCAGGAAAAAGGGCATATAGGATTGCAGCCTTACTTCCAGGAAAGTGTGTATAGGTTTGCATCCATAGTATATCAAGTAGCTGTTGGTAACTGTTCACCTTATTTAAATGAATATGAAGAAATAATTGAAGCTTTATTTCTTCAATTGAAAACAAACCCATTCAGTGAAAGTGTTAGGTTTTTAGACTTAAACTCTGTTGGCATGGAAACAAGGCAGTGTTAACACTGGGAAGAACAATTCCAAGTTTCTTTCCCAACGATGCCTTTTGTCTTCCTCCAGAAATATGATGCTAATTCCCAGCGTTCTCTTTGAAGTAGTCAGTTGGTGTTGATACAGGTTTCATAGAATGTCCATTGTTTGTACACACATCGTGCCTGTAATAGTTCAGTATTCACATTGCATGACCACTACGCACATTTAGGATGTGTACTGTAGATGCTTGAATTTGTTGCTAAATTAAAGAAACTGCATAGCAGCTCACCTTCCTTCCACGCTGAAGAGCACAGACATAAGCATGGTTGATCAACAATGACAAGTCCTTGTCTAATATTGGCCTTAGCAGTTGTTTTGCAGCCCACTGAAGGCTGGTTTTCTGCCAGAGCTACTGATCTACACTCAAACGCTCTTAGATAAATAATTACGCTCTTAAGCTGTCTCGAGTGCTGATACACTTGACCTTGTAAATAGAAATGTTTGCAGTAGGAATAAACTCTGGCATTTGAAAATCTTTTAAACATTAACACAAAAGAGAGAGCTCAGTCCTCCAGGGGATTGAGTTTGAACTGTGCCAAGCTAGGCACTTGCTAAAAAAAGTTTATTTATCTTGTATCCGTGCTGTTTATTTAAAACTTTTCTTTTTCAATGCTGTGATTGGAAGGCAAGTCAGCCGGTTAAAAGCCACAACAAATAAACCTTGACTGGGGAGGGGAGAAGATCAGTATGGGCTGTCATGTTTTCTTACTCTTTCATTTTTGTTTTTTTGAATGAAGGTAAACCAAGACCTGCCAGTTGTTAAAGGCAATTAACAAAATTGTAAATTTTCCCTTATAGAATTTGCGCTTTTCACCACTTGCACCATACACCTCCCTATTTTCTTTAGATCATTTGTTCACTTCAGAGTTTGCATTACTTTACCAACCCTTAAATGGATAGAGTTGGGTTTTTGTTGTTGTTTTTTAAAAAAGACAACTCCAGTGTTGTCTTTTTAAAAAAGACAACAAGGCTACCACTGTGGGACTATGATCTAAATTTGTTTCTAAAGTTACCTGAATGGTTGAGTAAGCCTATTGTTAAAACAAAGCTGCAATCATTGTTGCTTAGGTGGAGAACAAAGAGGCTTGGGAGAGACTTCTAAAAGGAATCAACTTTCTTAACTAAAAGCTGAGTTTGCAGTCCTTTAAGGATGAGCTTAAATATTTTTCCTCTCATTCATGGAATATAGTCAAATATATTTACCGTAAACATTTGTCAACTTCCAGTACTTAATCTGCAACAATCCTAACTCATCCCTGATAAAAAACAGAGCTTTTGGCCTATTCCTGAGCCATGCCCCCCCCCTTAGGAAGGAGTAAATAATTAGCATTAGAAGAGGATTGATAATTAACTGCTACAATTAACTCAAGACTTGATTTGAGAAGGTCCTGTCAAAAGCAACTGCCTGGAGTAAACAGACACTGAGCATTGGACCATGATGATGCTTTCTTCATGCGTCCTAACATACTTTGCTGGATTGTTTTAATGTAAAAGATGGTTCTCGGCACCCCACTATGTCTTCTCTGCTGCATCTGTAGCCAGCTTTCAAGATTAAAAATAAATTAACCAGAAACTCAGCACTCTTTCCAGAGGGAATCAGCATGTGTGTCTATGTTGTGATGTCTGGACAGAGGTTGACATCTGTCACAACTTACATTTCCTTCTTAGTTATTCCAAAACATTAAGAGAGGGAGACTTTTTAATACACTTGTATGGATAGTTGGAGAATTATGTTGCTCTGAGTATTCCTGCCGAAGGAATGGCCCACAAAAACTAGGAGGCCGTCCCATGCTTCTCCAGCTTATCCAACCTAACACACATTTGCTTTCATTTCTCACAACCCTTCCAGTTTCCACTGTTGACTTTGCCCCCCCCCCTTTATTCCACTCAACCACAGCTCTATCAGCACTCCACAATGCAGGTGAAGCTTGCCAAGGGCACGATGCGCTTCATAATGAAGGACATTTGAGAAATATAGCCCTGACTTTCTTGATGTTTACAAGATTTTTGAAATATTTACAAGCCTTGGCCCACCCATGGCAAAATGAGCTGGAGAGAGCAAAAACTCTCTCTCTCTCTCTCTCTCTCTCTCTCTCTTTCCCCTCCTTACCCAACTTCATGTAAAATAATCCACTGGGTCCCCTTGTGCCCCTTTTCTTCCCAGTTACCAGGTTTGAATTCTCGGTGACAGTTTATTTGTCTTTGGAGGCACTTCAGTGACAAATGTTTAAGGGAGTGTGGGACAATGGCCGAGAACAAGAAGGCAGTTCATTGAACTGACAGTGACCATACAGTAAATAGAGGGAGATTCAAGCTTCACTGATCACCCAAGAGCACTGCAAGGCTTTTGTACACAATCACAATAGACATAACATAAGGTCTCTGTTTATTTTCAACAATATATACCAGTGTATGCAGGCAGACATACATCACCTGAAAAATAATTGCGAGCATCAAATCAAGTACCATACATTAAAAAGGGGGCAAAACTGCTGAGTTCACCCAGTTTCTAGTCATGCGATGAAGAGTTTTGTGGCCAAAATCACATAATTTGTAACAAAACTCTGTGTGTGTGTGTGTGTGTGTGTGTGTGTGTGTGTGTGTGTGTGTGTGTGTGTATTTGAACCAACTCTACATTAACAAGAGTTGATATACGTAGATGATCATCAAAAAAGCAAGATTTGAAGTTTCCTGAGGACTCCGCTTCTTTTCATTCCTGATTCCAGCAACCTACAAGAAATTTTGACTGCCCTTGTTCTTGTGTCCCTTTCTTGTACATACAATAATAACCTCACAACATGATCAGTTTTTCATGGGAACATAAACTAGTATTTTTATGCTTGGCACACCCATAGTTTTCAACTGGAAAGATTTGTGGCCTTCAACAAACATTGCTATGTTCACATGAGCATTTTTTCATTGGCTTACTCATCATACAGCTACGACCACAAGGACACCCTAACATTGAAAAAACCAGACTTCACCAATTGTAGTTCTATGTCAACTAAAGTTTAGTAATGTCCTGATGATCCAGCAATACGTCTGAGCAATCCGAGAGAAGAAAAATATGGGCAGTTCTCAAAACTTAACTTCTTTCATCCTTCTGTCCAGGAAGATATAGTTGGGCGTAGCATATAGTGCACTCCCTTTTACAACAGAACATGGGATAGTCTCATCTCATTATATATGGGCTTCAAACCAAAACGGAGTCAGGAGAAGGTCAGACTCAATGGATCTCCATGTACAAACAGCTACAGGACAGGAGTAAAGCAGTTAATATGGAGGTTTACGTAGGAGAAGAAAGAGTTCAAGAAAGATATATGTGCATGATGTAGGCTTACTGTATTTTACTTGAGGTATTGGCTGTGGCAGACAGTTAAAAAGCCTCACACTGACTGTCTGAATGACACAGCACTGTTAGCATAAATACTTTCTAAGGCATCCATTTAATCAATTTCTCAAATAATGGAATGATCTACTACAAAATAGTGGACTGTATACACTATATTTTGGCACAAAGATGGTCATTCTCCCACTAGTAACCAGGGACTCTAAATAAATGATTTCAACAATGTTTTATTAAAGGAGGACAAGAGCCCTCAAGCTGCATTAATCGGGGAGAAGTCGAGTGGCCCTTTTGTCATGGAAATGTTAAGCACATAATGGTTCAGGCAAACAATGTGGAGGCACTTCATTCTTTCAGCCATGCTGACACCTCTTAAAGAGGAACTGCAGGGAAGGATGTGGGAAAGAGTTGGTTTCTGGAGAGCTTGTTTCAGCTCATATTTTGGAGGTTTACCTCCAAACCCCTGTACCAAAGAGTGTAAACTGAGGGGGCAGCAACAGCCAGCCAGGAGCAGAGTCTGACTCAGTTCATACTGGTACAGGGGATGTTTTCTTAAACGTTCTCTCTGCGATTCCATTTATTAGAAGTCAAAGGGCAGTTGAGCTACAAAACCAGTAGAACTTATAGACATTCTGATACGAGTGACAGGGAACTTTGGAAAAAACAAAATATATGTTCATTCTGCAAGGCTACTCACACATACATACTCCTAAAGCGGAGGCTGCCCCATCAAAAATTTAGAAAAACAGATCATCCAAAGTTGCAGAGTTCTCTCTATGCATGACTCAGTAGCCTTGCATTATGTGCTATGGAAATTGTGATATCCCACCCTGAGGAAAGGGCACTACACTTCATGTTTTTAAAATCCTTACAAATGTGGGTTCTCTCTTAATACCCTCGTAAAGAATGTGCTGTGAAAATACTCAACAGAACAGGGACATAGGAAAATAAAAGATAAGGAACAGCTGCAAGATTAAATAGGATTTTGTTCTTATTCTTCATGGAGTTAAGATATTGAAATGTGGCACGTTAGGAAACAAACAAACAAACAAACAAACAAACAAAACCCCTAAGAATATGTGTTAGGGAGTAAATGGTAGCAAGAGAAGACCATGTGAGCATTTGCATTTGGAATAATATTTGGAGACACGTGTAGTGGGTTTACTGTAGTTAAGACAGTTGATAAAGGTAAAGGTATCCTTTGACAATTAAGTCCAGTCATGTCCGACTCTAGGGAGCGGTGCTCATCTCCGTTTCAAAGCCAAAGAGCCAGCGCTGTCTGAAGACGTTTCCATGGTCATGTGGCCGGCATGACTCAACACCGAGGCACATGGAACGCTATTACCGTCCCGCTGACGCGGTACCTATTAATCTACTTGCAATTTCTTGCTTTCAAACTGCTAGGTTGGCAGGAGCCGTCGCACGGATTTGAACTGCCGACCTTTTGATCGACAGCTCATGGTTCAGTGGTTTAACCCACTGCGCCACCCACTGGCTCAAGACAGTTGAGAACCATAGTTTAAATAGGTAGGTGGGAAGGGAAAGGGTGATTTTGATCTCAACAAAGAGCAGGAAGTGCCAGAACGTTATCATTGTTGGTGGCAGATTAAGGACCACCTGTTGCCATGGGAGTTTGCCTGCCCATTGAGATCTATGCAGAGGGCTCTGCTCCACATTTTATCACTGGGTGAAGTTCAGTTTGTCATGCACATGGAACAGGGCCTTCTCTGCGGTGTCCCCCAGGCTATGGAACTCCCTTTCACAAGAGGTTTGAGATGTTCCTTCCCTCCTAGTCTTCAAGAAGATTCAAAACATTTATTCCACCATTTGAACGATGTGTATGATGAATTGGGGGAGGGGTATATTTTATGAATGGCTGCTACTTCATTGATCGATAAAAAGCAATAAAACTACCTCTTTATAATTATATTTGATTATATCCAGGACTGGGCTGCCAGGCGGCTGGATCAATTCCGCTGTCTTAAAATGGCTACTGATGGCATGTGCAGCGCACCATTGGCGGCCATTCTGCACATGCTGTCATGAGAGGCAGCAGCGTCACAGCTCTATCACTGGACCCCACTGCACCCTCCGGATCAAGTAGCACAGCAGTGGGGGCAGGGGTGTGCAGGAGGTAATGCCGCATGCCAGATCCTATCCCCCCATACCTATGTTCCCCTTTCCTCTCCTCTGGAGGAGGAAATTGGAGGAGACCCATAGGCAACTGTGGGGAAAATGTTACGGTGATGAGGTCCGCTCCAGGCTCCACTACTGGAGGGGGTGCTCGCCGTGATGCCTGCTAAGATGGCGGTCTGCGCTGGCCATCCTCCTTCACACTAGCCACTGTACTTTCTGTGGTAGTTGTGGCCACTGCCACAATCAATAGAAGCACTTAGGCTGCCCGCCTCCACCCCTTCCTCCGCTGCTGCCTGAGCAGCCAGCGGGGCTGGGGGGGTGACTTGGGGGAGACCCTACCATTTTGCCACTGCCTTCTCACAACCACCACCGCTTGGGTTGTGAGCCACTGAGTGGTTGGCCAACCACTTTTTTCTTTTTTTCCTTCAGAGCAAAGAAAAAAAGAAGAGAAAAAAGTGGTTGGGCAGCCACTCAGAGCGGCTCACAACCCAAGCGGCAGTGGTTGTGAGAAGGCAGTGGTGAAATGGTGGGGTCTCCCCCAAGTCACCCCCCAGTCACTCCCCCAAGTCATCACCGCCAATTACTTCTGGGTCTTCTGGTACCCGGGGGTGACGTCATGATGTTACCACCCCGGGTACCAGAAGACCCAGCTAATACATTGCTCAGAAGCTCAGTTTATATAACAAGCTGGAGAAGAACATCTCAGTGAATTTGCACCATTATTTGTAGTACAGATGCACATTACATGCATTACAAGCTTAATATGTATGTAATCCAAGCCAGATAAACACAAACTTCATCTTTCTAATTTCACTAATTTTGGATTTAAAGGATGGGATTTAATGCAGCTAACCTAAAAAACACTGACTTTGCAAACTCAGATGATCCCTTAGTATCCTGGATCTGTCTTGTATCTTTCTATATATGGGGTTAAATTTTCATAACTGAAATATGCACTATTTGTAGTATGGGTCTCCTCAAGCAGTTTGCATTTGTGAACTGAAGTGAAGACGAAGATGTCTGATGGTAGCTAAGGAGGTTTTTCCAGATGAAGGAAAAGCATCTGTTTCAGAGCACACGAAAACAAAGTAGTGAGTGAATAACAAGGTTATGTAGCTTTCATGGCCTGCTCTGATGTAGACCAATTCCAAATTTATGAGATTAACAGCGCAATCTGACTTAACGTTTGTGCCAGTTTAACCAGTGGCGCAGCGAGAACGGGAGGCCCCTTTGAATTCCTCTTTTGGAGGGGATTTGAATCCCTTTTCCGTTCTGGGGCCTCCCGTTCTCGCTGCGCCGCTGGTTAAACCGGCAAAAAAGTTAAGTCGGATTGCACTGTAAAAAATGCCATGTACATCCAGGAAAATATGTTTAAAAAAACGTCAGAACGTCAAAACGTAAAAACACTTTAAAAACAGTAAAGCATACTAAAAACACACTAAGAACACACTAGTGAGTGAATGTTTGAAATGTCATAAGGGTGTAGACAGGGTGAAATTCAAGACTAAGAATTAACAGATTCAACAGGAGAGTGCAGCGTTCCTATGACCGCCTGCCCCCCGCTCCAGAAGTGATGTAACGGCAGCAGCCATTATCGCTCACTCAGAGGCGCAGGGTGGGCGGGAGGGCCAAACACGCCAACGGCTCTCCTCGCTCTCCCTGGCGACCGGGACGATCCGCGCTGCCGATGGCCACCGTTGCACCCCCTGCCCGCCTGCTGCCTGGGACCCGATCCCGACGCCCGGGGACCCACCGCCCCAAGGCCACCACCTCTGACGACGCCACTGGCATATACCACTTTAGCCCACCCCGCTCATTAGTGTACCTAATTTTTAAAATGACAGTGACAGAGACTGGAGCCAGGAAAATGGCGCCTTCTCTGGAATTCTGTATGTGAAGAGAATGCTTCAAACTGCTTTTTGGTAAGGCCAACCCTGGAAGCCCTAAATGAAGCTCTGTTCAAAAGAATGGCTTGTAGCTTTTCAGTATTTTCAGAATCCATTTGTACATGAACATATACACAAATGTATCCATTTGTATTCCTTGGTGTTTCATAATGAGAAATGTGCATAAGAGCGCAATATGGTTTGAAAATAGGATATACCATAGAATTAAATTCTGACATACCTATTGGGTTTCTGGTATCTGACCTATCAACCTGTTGCACATAGTAATGGAAGAAGAACACCCTAACTTTCCATATATACTGATGGCAGCCATATAACTTAGTTGTGACTACCCAGTAAAAAGTTACAGGGATCATAGTGAAACACTTACTGAAAGCATCAATCCTAGGGGAATAGTTTCATGTTTCGATGGGGGGATGGAAGGGATTGCAGTGGGGAGTAGTTACAAGATTCACAGCAAGTTTCAAAGGCCTAGGCTGCAATCTTATGCAGTTACCTAGGAGTAAGTCCCATTGAACCCAATGGTACTTACTTCTGAGTAGACATGCACAAGCTTGCACTGTTATGCTTGTATATATTTTGGATTTAATTGTAAAATGATGGGTTGTATCCTAAAGCGCACACACAGAAATAAGGTGGCATTGTGCACTGTATAATGTGCAGTTGCACAAATGTATGCGGAAGAAATTACACAATAATTTTATGTCTGATCTTTTGTGCAATGAGTGCAAAGCCAGACTGAGTGAGATCCAATTTGGATTGCGCCATTGAGCGCAAGAAGCTTGTGCTGCCACTACACACACACACCCTTATGTGAGTGGAACGGTAATTTGGGCTAAAACACATTGTATATTTTAAAAGCATTTGTTATGGTTGCTTTTGATATCTTCTTATAACCAGAGATAAAGGTAGACCAGTGGAACTATCACGTGTGTGTTGAAACACAGATAGTCCCAATAGCAGCCAGGATCTGGTTCTCTAGGTGAAATTACCAATGGTTGCTGCATGGTGGTAGAGGGGAGAAATGAATTCCTGCCTTTCCTTTAGGTGCCAACAGGTGGCAGCATAGATAGGAATGCCACAGCAAGCACAGTGCAAGCACACTTTTTCTTACTGGACAATTGCCCCTGCATGTGTGGTGTATGAGTGAGATTCTTAATGTATCTGCTTTCAGGAGCTGAAAGAGGAAGTGCATGAGAGCTGTGTGTGTATAGAAGGGTAACCTGAAGTAACTTCACCTGAAGAGATGTCACTGAAAGAGGAACTTGTTAAACATGAAGAAGTAACTGGGACAAATGTGGGACTTTATATACAAGAAATCTCACCCAAGCACAAATCCCATGTGAGGACAACACTGGATTGGGTGGGGACCAATTGGGTAAAGTGGTATAATAAGTAAGGCTATCCACATATGGGTATAAGTGTATAGGATTTTAGCCCTAATGGGGAGCCACGGCCAGTGGCCCAGTAGGTCAAGGGAGCCACCGGTCAAAAACGTTTGGCAACCACTGTTGTAGAGGTTTATAATGTGAGTGGTGTGAAGAGAAAGAGAAAAATTTTTCTCCCATACAGACTAAAGAAGGATCATCCAATGGAATGATTGGCACTAGGTTTAGGGCAGACAGAAGGAAGTAACTTCACACAACACATTAATTTATGGAAATCATTGCCATAAGATGCGGTGCTGCATAGTTAGGCTTGGTTGGTTTTTAAAAAGATTAGACAAATATGTAGATGATGAGTAACCTCTCAACTGCTATGAGCCATGATAGCTAAGGCTGGATTCACACTACACGAATCCCGGCGCGTTATGGAGATGCACGGAGCTCTTTGACAGCATTTTGGAAGCAAGCGGAGCAGCTGCACTCTCCCTTGTACAAGATGGGGAAACCCATCTTTTGAGGGGGCGGGTTCGCGGAGCTTGGGGGCGGATTCGCGGAGCTACTGCAGCCACCAATCGAATGAGAGGGGGGGGGGGAGAGTGGTTGCATGCCAATCAGAACTACTTCCAATCTGTAAGCTGCGCTTTCTTAAGAAGGCGGGACAGCAGGAGGGACAACAGGCGGGAAGACACTCCCCAGCTCCAAGCGCGTAGGCAGAGGCATCCTTGCCTGGATTTGTGTAGTGTGAATCCGGCCTAAATGTTGGGTCAACCCGTCGTCCATGAGGCTGACAGGGACAGTTGCCCCAGGCAGAGGACTGGCAGGCATGCCTGCCCAACTTCACTGCTGCTGCTCCTCCCAGTCCCTGGATTCATAAAGGAAGAGGGAAACAGAAAGGAAGAGGAAGTGTGGAGGAGAGGAGGGTGGTGGGCTAAAGCCACTCTTGATCGTACATTTCTGACTTGTGGCAATGTGGTCAGCATATGAATAAATAATATTGTGAAATAATGACAGTACCTTGGACAAAATGTGTACAGTACTTACTGATATGCCTGACTTATTTTTTGCAGTACGATGTTTTGCAGTTTGATGTTTTCCACGGCCACTTTGCAGCATGGAAGTAGAATATGCATGTGTACACATCTGTATGCACAGTTTGGGGAGATCTGATTGGTCTAGGCTTCCCAGTAGCATGTACAGGGGTGTTTAAATATGTCTACCCAATATTTTACTTTTACACTTCACACATTTGATTTGGAAGAGATTGGTGTAACATCTATATTTCCTGCATCAATCATCATTCTGCTTTTTGATTTGTATGGTCTTTGTGTCAGAGACCATCCTTTTCTATCCAATCCAATACATAGGTATCTGATAATTGTTCTAATGCCTCAGTCCTTACCATATTTACTTTAAAGAGGGTTCAGTCTATTTTCAGTTGGGCATATTTCCAAGTGATGAGCTTAGAATGTAAGAGCGTGAGCAAAGCTTCTTGATACTCATATAATGAGGATATCAGGCCCAGACCCTGAGAAGATTCTTGTATCTTAAAGAATAATTGTGCAGAAGACAGAATTTCACCGTGTGGCTTTTCCTCATGTAAATGTTACAGTGTGGAAAGAATCTGCTCTGAATGAAATTCTTAAAGATACAATCCACTTTGGATCTGGACTTTGCAACTCCAATATAATAATAACCAATAATATGATTTGCTTATGATAGTTTGAAATCAAAATCTATTTCTATGTTCATTTCTCAGTTTCCTGTCTTTTCACTTGGAAGTGGAGAAGAAAAGAAGAGAATATCCAGCATCTGGAATCAGTTATCACTTAACGATTTATTATGTTTGGGGGTCTTTAAATCATGATGAACACAAAAGGAAAGCAAGGCATGATTATTTCTGTACTGTTTAGTATAGTGGTGCAAAAAATGGTTGACTCGTCTCCTTTGAGTTGGCAATGTTACATAAAAAGAAGAGTGAAAGTGTCAAGGCTCTGGGCCAGACGAAGAAGAAATGAAATTGAGAAAGGATGCTGGAAAATTAAAACATAAACTGCTTTGCCTTAGGAGACAAGAGGGAACTGTCAAAGCAGCCAAGAAGACAATTATTTTTCATGAAGTGGGGAAAAATATTATTTCAAGCTGCATTTTAAAACACTAACCTGCCCAGTATTATCCCCATCTGCACTGCCGAAACTTGTGTTCCAGCAGCGCAGCATGGTTTACGACTTACCAAAACGCAACACTGTCACACAGTACCGAACCACTGCCACAAACAGCGAGTGGTGCTGGCCATGCATCAGTGGCTGGTCTGGCTCACCCAGTGCTGGTAAGTTGGTGTGTGGGGTGAGTGGTGGGCAGGGAGGGTCAGGTGGGGATTGGGGCCCCTGGGAAGTCTCTCAGTCTGAAGAAGAAGAAGAAGAAGAAGTCTCAGAGAAGACAGTTATTAATGGTAAAGTCACCACCAATATCCTATGCACCCCACCCGGACTTGCCACACCCCTTAGACTTGTGCCAGCCAAAGAGTAGGTCCATAGGGCAACAGGGGGCTTACCTGGAGGTAGGGAACAAAGGTTCCCTTACTTCGAGAAGGCCTCCTGATCAACCCCCCCCCCCCAGGATGTAGCATGTCCCTCTATGGTGTGGCTGCATCGGTGGAAATAGCGGGGTATAAGATTGAGGCAAAAATAACATTAATCCTCAACATTTCAGGTTTCAAAAGTACAGTAATTTCAAATTTTAAACACCAACTTGGATTTCATAGACTGTGTGTTAAAAGTAATAATAATTAAATAGGTGGCATATTAAAATTATTATTAATAATTTTGCATTGCGTTATTATTGCTCTCATAGGCCTTCCTTTTTGTGTCTTTTAGGGTTTTTTGTGCGTGTTTTTTTCAAACGGAACCTTTCCTTTTAAACTCAGGTTTCTGTTGTAGCTGTTATTGTCATCTTGGCAGCCCTGCTGTTTTGTACCTTGACAATGACCTCGGCTTAGAGGTTGAAACATCGGTCTGTATATAAACGTCGGTCTTCCTGGACTTTCGTTTTTAATTTTTTTGTTGCCTGCTTTTATTAGTGGCTTCTTTGAAAAAAAATTTACGTGGTTTTTGGAGTTGTCTGTATTTTGTACTTCTAATACATGGCTAATTTACCCATACAACCGTCTTCCTGTAACATCTTTTAGGTTTGTCAATATCCAGGATTGACCTGGAGTCTCCAGGAATTAGCATCCATCTCCAGATAACTCCAGGTGAAAAGCAATCCTCTAGATTTTAGCAGGGCCTCCAGCAATTTCCAACATTACATCGAGTTGGGGGGAAAAAATCTCTAGGAACAGCTTCAGTTGGCAATCCTAGTGTCTTTCTAATGTAAAAACCTTCCAAGAGTTCCCATAAGGTTGAAAAGATTGTGCCCCAACAGACAAAAATCATTAATGCCATACTGAGTTTTTTGGCCTTTTAATGAAAAACATTCAGGAAATCCTGGAAGAAAAGGGCAATTGTTTTAAAAAAAAAAAAAAGCCCTACATTTAATTAGCTATGACTGGGTGTCTAGTGTGAAAGACCAGTGATAAACTGTATAGTATATCAGATAGACGTGCTTTTCTTTGGAGCTTTTTATTCTCTATTTGTTTCAGATTTGTTATTTAGGGGAGAAAAGGAGAGAATGGGAAAGTCACCGTTTCCAAAACGCACTGTTGCTATATAAGAGGATACAACATGCCTATTAATAATTATATTTCTCCTCTATTATTGTTAAGAATAATGAAGGCATGGGAGGGAGCATTGGCCCCCAAGCTGAATTTCTTCTGAAATGTTTTCAATTAACTCTTGGCACCGGAAGGAAAGCATCAAACCTTTCCCATGCTGAAATATGGAAAATCTGCAGGGTACTTCTCAGCAGGAGAGGAATTTCATTAAAACAAGCACATCATAATTCAACGACTTCTGCACCCTCTTTAAGCCCTTCCATTGATAAGGGGGCTGAGGTGATTTTTATGGATTTGCAAAGAGAAATGATTTCATAAGAACTTTTCAGAAGGTTTGCTTTGGCCCAGGCCTTTTGATTCCTTCGCTGATGCAAAACCGGTCAGACATTTAGCACAACTGTGACTCCCAGATAAGAGGCAGAACTGAAGAGACTTGGAAAAAAAAACTTTATCCTTCAGACAACTCCTTTCAAATTCTGATGTCTCAGTAGGAAATGACTCTACTGTGATTTCCTGGGGTCTTTTTAAAGCTGAAAGTCTGCTGCAATCTGCATTTTTGGATGGCTTGCTTGGCAAGCAAATATGGACTTAGAAAAGACAAATGGTATCTCTTAAGGTAACAAAACATTCCTTCCCCCCCCCCCTTGAATATCCAATAACCAGATGTGCCCGCACAAACTAGCTACTTATGAAGGGATTTCTAAAGAAGGTGTTTTAAAACAAGGAGTTTCTTTTGCAACTGCCCCTTATATTTTGCTATTTTAATATCTGTCCTCCTTTCGGCTTTTTAGCTGGGCAGTTTTTAACCCTTCATTATGCAGTCAATGCTAATGCAAAACAGAACGATTCCTCAATATTACTGCTGCTTGTCACTTGGAACTTGCTTGGTGTGAAATATACTGGATGACGCCATTATCTCATTCATAACACCGCAATGAGATAGATTGCTAATTATGTTCCCATTTTATAGATAGGGGCCTGAAGCTGAACAACGGTGATTCAAAGACCACCCAGTGAGTCAAGGGACCGGGATGGGGGGGGAGCGGGGATTTAAAACGCTGGTCTCCTCAGTCCATGACTATCCACTGTGTGACACTTAATTCACAGATTTAATGACTGCTTCATACTGGAAACAAAAGAAAGACACCAAAGCGTTCCTATGGATAAAACCGAGGAGGAGCCTCAACTGTGGACGGATTTGGTTTTAGGTTTGCAGCAGATTTTACCTTGGCAGTCTATAGGAAGCCTGCTTCCTGCATGCAGCATAACAGGCTGCATATCCCATGTGGATAGCACTCTTGGGTTGAAAAGTGTACATTCCCCTTGTACACCATTAGATGAGGTCCAGGCACACAGGTTAACTCACCAGAAAGCTTGAACTGGCAATAGGATTCCATAGTATGTACATACTGCTGAACAGACATGTTTAGGGCTGCAACAATGTGTATATGAATCTGCCTTGCACTGAAACTGACCATTGGTCCATCTAGCTCGGTATGGCCTACTAGACGGGCAGCCCGATCCTCTCTGACTATAGAGCAGCGGAGCACACACTCTGCCTCTCTAAGCCGTCACAAAAGTGCTGTAAAGCATGTTTGCGACGACTCTAGAGTACGGGCCTCCAGCACAGAGGCCAGCAGCCCTCACTGCACCAGTCGGTGCAGGGGAGGGCGGAACGGGGTAGCCAGGGAGGTGGCCATTGACTGGCCTGGGTTAGGAGAGGGCAAGGATATCAGTGACGAGCTTCGCTAATATCCTCGGCCCGTTCCCGGGTCTGGCCGGCCTTACTCCTCCACCCTGGATGTATCTCAGTTTCATAGCTGGCATACATGCCCATAGAGGGCCCCAGCTGGCTTGCACCTTGGGAAGGGGACGAACATCCCCTTCTCCCGAGGTGCTCCTGGGTTGCCCTGGGACAACCCGGGAGCTACACAGGATGCACACATACCTACCTACCTACCTACCTACCTACCTACACACACACACACACACACACACACACAAGACTCAAATTCAAAGCTCAAGAACTGAGGCAAAACTTTGATTGCTTGACACATAGTCACAGGGGGACTATGGGTAATTTTCACATTATAAAACTTGTTGAGAGAAATTATATCTAGGGAAAGAAGATTTCACAAATCATAATCTTTCGAAATGCAAAGAACTGCCTGTAGTAAACAGGCCTATATCTTTTGGTTTAACTCCATTTTGATTCTCAGTCTTTTGGGATTCTCTGCCTGCTTGTTGCAGTGCCTTGGAGATTGGCAGGCGTCCAGCAACCATGAAGTTGCATTTTTTGGTTCTGTCCTGCCTCGGGAGTCTTATCTATATGGGAACTGAGTTGGTTAGTCATTCCCTCATTATTTCAACCACCTGTGTTAAACATCATGAGACTCTTTCAGTTGGGAAGGGGATGAGGAGTTTGAACGTGTGTCATCTTTTGATTGGTCAATTGTCTTTGTCCATCCCCTGATCCCCAAAAGTGTATTTAAACCGTCCTTTGAGAATCCATTTTGGAGCATCTCATTTTCACTTACTGCCTGCGTGTTATGGCATTTTGCGGAGTTGGCTTCCTGGGCTGAACTGCCCTGATGCCTCCCAGTCAAGCCTGGCTGGGTGGGCCCCTGCACAGCATCCCTGCCTGGGATGGCTGAAAACCTTACTCCATCTTTGGTGAGTTCTTTAGGGAAATGTTAAGCTTAGGAGTTATCTCTTTTTTGTGTTATGTTATGTTCTGTTCTTCTGTATGTTGTATGCCTTATGTATTTAGCAGTTTACTGCCTTATTTATTCCTGTGTCTCTTCTATGCCTTTTGCATAGTCTAAATTAAATAAAACAACTCTATTTTATACATTGTGGTTTTCCTTTGAACCAACCCAAGCTAAATCCAAAGTCTACGCTGGCCACACGCTACCCTGTTCTCTCTCACGTTGGGTCATTTGGACTGCCCTTGGTCAGGGAGTCATTTGACCCATGGTCCTGTACTCTGCAGCCCCCCTGGAAGCTGGGGTTTGGGGGGAGCTAGGAGGCCCCCAGCTGGTGGCAGTCTACTGTTGTCTCCCTTGTTTTGGGGGTGCCCCCCCTCCTTGTCCGGGTTGGGGGGGAAAAGGAGCAAGGGGGGAGTGGCGCACGCCGGTTTGCTGGCCTTGTTCTGTGCTGGACTCAGGGTGGCCATAAACCCCCCTTCTCTACACTGCCCTTTTATGCTTGCATTTGTTCAATCTATTTCATTATCTCACAACATGTAGTCTACAAAAGAGCTCATGCTCGTAACATCATGTAAAGATCACAGTGCATGGCTGCTGTTTGGAATGGTGCCCTGGTAGAGGTGAAACTAGACTGGAGCGGAGGCAAGTAGTTCTGCAAGACTCCATTACACCGGAGTCAGCGGCCCCTCCC
The DNA here is from genome assembly GCA_026170595.1 of Plestiodon gilberti rubricaudatus. NCBI lineage: Eukaryota > Metazoa > Chordata > Lepidosauria > Squamata > Scincidae > Plestiodon > Plestiodon gilberti. The sequence continues at coordinate 64,247,254 of JANXHW010000002.1, forward strand.
CCTTGCTGTTGGAGCCATTCCGGCAGTGACAGGGGAGTGTCCTGCGTGTTGCCATTGCCGCCAGAATGGCTCCAACAGCAAGGGGGAGGGGCCACTGACTCCAGTGTAACGGAGTCTTGCAGAACTACTTGCCTCCGCTCCAGTCTAGTTACACCACTGTGCCCTGGCCCATGCCAGCAGCACAAGCTACTGAATCAGTAGGGACAACGGCCCAGGCAGCAATGGTGTGTTTGCACAGTGCTGGCTGTGGAAACATCTGCCTCAATCATGGGTCACCTCACCAACACCTCACCAGCAGCAAGCCTATAGTGGAGATAGTCCCGCCAAACTGAAAGTGTATGCCACAATTCTATGCATGTCTATTCTGAAGTAGCTTACACTGATCTCAATGGGCCTTACTCCCAGATAAGTGTGTACAGGACTTCAGTCTTAATATATTAATGTTAAGAAAATGCCAATGTTCTTGCTAGTCATACCAGTGTCTTTTTACTTACTGCTCAGAAGACAATTGAGCAATTACATAGAAGAATACTACCTGCACTCTTTTTGTTATGCGGGCAAGGCCTACTCCACTGATCTCTAGTGACAAATCTGTAGCACCCTTAAATATTGTATGAATTAAATGATAAACAATTGCAGGTGTGCGTTTTAAACACTTGCAATATTTTGTATGGCAGCTGCTGTTCCGTGTAATTTTTGATGTAAATTAACTAAGTGCATGCACGATATGCATTATGCTGTACTGTGTTTATGTTTGTGTTGGCATATCATCTCTTTTAAGTTTTAATGCTTGTAAAGGATAGCACAATCCATTTCTTTGAAACATATGCAACACATACATCTGAATATGTAGCTGTTTAACTAACACATTTGTGGGTGTAATACTTATAGGTGTAATGAAATCCAATGCATATCAAACTATAATGTTATGGGGCACTGCTCCCTCCCCCATTAATGTTATTGACTTGAGATGCACCTTGTGAAAATAGTGTCTCACCAGTTTTATGGTACATAATGTATGGATGGAATTTGGAGGTCTCCTGAAACGTTGATTCAGTAAAGGACTAACAGGCCAATCCTATCCTTTCCCCCCACCAATGCAGCCGTGCCACAGAGGCTTATTCTGCATCCTGCAGGAGAGGCACAACCCAAGGGCTTACAGGAGGTAAGTATAAAACGTTTATACTTACCTCCCAGTAAGCCCACTTTTGGTGGCATATGTCCAAGGAGAGGAAAGGGGCGGGCTGCGGGCAGCCTCAAAAAGGAGGATACAGGATCTGGCACGTGCCATTGCTGACGGATCCACCCCATCCCACCACCTTATACCCCCAGCACACTTACACCCCCAGCTCAGCCCCCTCTGCCCATCCCCCGCCCCACAGCTGACTTACCATTGGCAGCTGCTCACCCTGCCACCACGTGCAAGGCCTCCTCTCCAGTGGCCGGCCAGAAGCACATAGCTCAGTGCACTTCCATAAAGCCGCTTGCAATGGCCATAAAGCACACCCCACCTCCAGAATACTAATTCCAGTGGCGGGAAGGGGGAATAGGATTGGGCCGTAAGAGCCCAATATAGTCAATGGGGTTTACTCCCAGATACTCCCAGTTTGCAGATGACACTAAACTTTTCCAGGTGGTGAAGACCAGCAGGGATTGTGAAGAGCTCCAGAAGGATCTCTCCAAACTGGGAGAATGGGCAGCAAAATGGCAGATGCGCTTCAATGTAAGTAAGTGTAAAGTGATGTACATTGGGGCAAGAAACCAAAATTTCACATATACGCTAATGGCTGTCTGTGACAGATCAGGAGAGAGATCTTGGGGTGCTGGTGGACAGCTCGATGAAAGTGTCGACCCAGTGTACGACGGCTGTGAAGAAGGCCAATTCCATGCTCGGGATCATTAAAAAAGGGATTGAGAATAAAACGGCCAATATTATTATGCCATTATACAAATCGATGGTAAGGCCACATCTGGAGTATTGTGTCCAGTTCTGGTCACCACACCTCAAAAAGGATATAGTTGAATTGGAAAAGGTGCAGAAAAGAGCAACCAAAATGATTCATGGGCTGGAGCACCTCCCTTATGAGGAAAGGCTACAGCATTTGGGGCTCTTCAGTATAGAAAAAAGGCACCTGAGGGGGGACATGATTGAGACGTATAAAGTTATGCAAGGGATGGAGAGAGTGGATAGAGAGAAGTTATTTTCCTTCTCACACAACACCAGAACTAGGGGACATCCACTAAAATTGGCGCGAAAATTAGAACAGACAAAAGAAAATATTTCTTTACTCAACATGTAATTAATCTGTGGAACTCCTTGCCACAGGATGTGGTGATGGCACCCGACCTGGATGCCTTTAAAAGGGGATTGGACAGATTTATGGAGGAAAAGTCCATCACAGGTTACAAGCCATGATGGGTATATACAACCTACTGATTTTAGTAGTAGGCTGCCTATCTCAATGCCAGATGCAAGGAAGTGGTGACAGGATACAGGTATCTTGTTGTCTTGCATACTCCCTGAGGCATCTGTTGGGCCACTGTGAGATACAGGAAGCTGATCTAGATGGGCCCTTGGCCAGATCCAGGAGGGCTCTTCTTATGTTCTTAGGTAAGTATGTATAAGAGTGCAGCCCTAATTAGTTTGCATTGGTATTTCCAAATGCATTTATTTCTCAACAGAATTAGTTTGATCTCCCAATGGCTCTAAATAAAATATGTTCTTTATAAATGCATTAGTGCTTGCCACATTTTTATGCCCACTGCCACCTCTACCCAAGTCCCTCAGACCTGGATTCTTGGAAATTCCAGATCAAATTGTTTTACAATCCTAGCTGCCACTTTGATTTCATCACATCAAACCCTTGTTGAGATCAAACCTTTGAGATGAGAAAAGATTTTTAATCCAGTTACACCAGATGGAGTCTAACTCTATAGGTCCTGAGAGCTAAAGGATTAGTATTTCTCAAACCTCCTCCCCTACCCACACATACCCTTAAGTGCACATAAGTGAGCACACACACGTGTACAACAGCAGCAGCGGCAGCAGCAACAACAACGTTTCCTTGACAAATTGTTTAAAAATACTCTATTGTAAAAATCCTCCTCCTTCCTATCATAACAATTCTAAACATGCACCCCCTGGATGTCTGAGTCTTCATTTTGTATCTCCTCTTTCTGCTACAGATAAATTGAAACAGTCAATGAAATAAGAAGAACCAAACTTATATTTTCTACTTGGAATATGACCTTTTTTTTGCAGGGGGAACCCTCCCACCAATTCAATTCAATTCAATTCAATTCAATTCAATTCAAGAAAGAAAGAAAGAAAGAAAGAAAGAAAGAAAGAAAAGGTGTGATTTTTCATTCACCCAGAAAGCACATTCACAAGTACATTTCACAAAATGTTTTCAACAAGCTCATTTCTTGCACTTACCAGAAACAAAAGATTTCTTCCTGTTCTCAAAAAATATCCTACAATGTAATCTGTGGAGATAAAAACTACATGCCACAGAGATAATGCTGGAAAATCCCCTGTTATGATAATTCTTTTTAAAGCCACATATATTCAGGCAATGTGTTGAAATTGCTAGAGTCTGCTAAATTTGATGACATCACATATTCGCTCTATATCCACAAAGCAGGTAAGTATGTCTACTAAGTGGTTTGTATGTTGTTCTGTGACCCATGAAATGGGATCAAGAAATTAGTCAGGAGCAGAAAGGCAAGTATGAGGAATAAAAGCATCAGTGAGAAAACATAAAGCCGTGTTTCGTTTGTGGCAATTGCTGCTGGCATTCCTCCAAGCCATCAAATGTGCCTATGATGAGAGGAAAGCTTGTGTATATCAGCTCATGTTTTTGATGTGAGTGTGAGCTGTGCTTGTACTTTAAAGGCTTCATTTGGCTTTGTGGCCTACCATTTTGAGGACTGAGTGACCAAGAACCAGGGATGTGGATCAAGTCTCTTGTAGTCTCGAGTCAAGTCCCAATTCAAGTCTCAAGTCTTTGCCCCCAAGTCCCGAGTCCTTGGTTGCAAATTGCGAGTCCCTATCTATTTAATGGGGGAAATGGGTTTAAACCTGAATAAATTTCGACTTGTCATAAAAGGCTCCAAGTCTCGAGTCGAGTCTTTCAAGTCTTTTACAATCTCTGAGTCAAGTCATTGACGCGATTTGAGTCTGAGTCAATAGACTCAAGTCTACATCACTGCCAAGAACTGGGACTTTCTCTAACATCACAAGTTCTGCTTATATCCCTCAATGACAGTTTCAGTTAAACATATGAATGAATAAAATAATGTTAACTTGAGTCCCCCTGGGCCACACAACATCTAGTTTGGTCTATAAGAGGAGTTCTCAACCAGTGGTACGGGTACCACCAGTGGTACTTTTTTGTACCTCTGGCAGCATTCTGACCGCCAGGACCCCTGAACCCCATTGGGTCCCCTGAAACCCTGTGAAAACGTGGTGCTTTCAGTGCTGCATTTTCACTCCCGAGAGGTTCCTACCTTTGGCCGAGCCCTTGGGAGCGCAGAAAACAGCCCACCCACCTGGAGCCCTTTACCTGCGTCCTTCTTTGCTGAAAACCAGGCCCAAAATCTGGAAGTAAGTGACGATGACGTCATCGCCGCTTACGTCCGGTGGTACTTGGCGTGGTGGCAGCCATGTAGGTGGTACGTCGCACCGAGTACGTTGAGAATCGCTGGTCTATAACATGTGAAAAAAAGTCAACATTAATCCAGTAAATTAGAACGGAATCTTTCATGGCCCGCAATTATCTTCCAAGATTTTGGGTGTACGGGTAAAGATGCCATGTTGATAGTCAAGCCTGAATAAAAATAACATCCAACACCGATCGCGATTTTCCGATTGTAGGCAGCCACGAAGTGGGAAAAAATACAATTAAAATCCGAGGCTAACGTAATAGGTCCAACGTTTTGTGCAGCAGCTCGGAACTTTTTCACAGGAAGCAATCCCAAAGGATTGAAGATGGAGTTGCCCAGGTCTAAGCGCTTCTTAATTAAAAGAAAAAAAGAGCGGGAAGGAGCACCATCAATTAGCAATCCCGCTCTTTTTTCCTTTTAATTAAGAAGCGCTTAGACCTGGGCAACTCCATCTTCAATCCTTTGGGATTGCTTCCTGTGAAAAAGTTCGGGGAAGCGAACTTTCCACCCGGGGAAGCGCCGAGTGGACGCACTGCTTCAGAGGGGCGCGCCAGCTGGGCTCCGGTGCCGCACCGCTCTGCGCAGCCCCGAGCCCGGCTGCTGCGCCCCCGCGCCCACTCAGCGCCTGGGCTGGAGCGCACCTGTTCCCCCCATATTAGAACGCCTCTGGCCCCAATGGGCCTCCTTGGATGCGCCAGCTCTTTAGCTTGCACACGTCCAGGGAGGCCGTGTAAGGTTAGTTTGGTCTGGCCCTGGAAGGGGGCGGGGATATGCCGGAGTGCGCCACTGATATCCCCACCTCCCTCACCGGCCAGGCCGGCCAATCACCCCCTCCCCTGCCACCTGGCCTTCCCTCCCGCCGACTGGCGCAGGACCTTCTTATGTCCGGCGGTGCGGGTCATGCGAGACAGCCTAGTAAGCAGTGCACTGGTGTCGCTCGAGGTGGGGCAGAAAGCTAAGTTCTTCAGCTTTCCACCCCACCGTTACTCTCCTGCATGAGGAGCCCCGCCCCCTCATCGTAGGAGCCTGTCAGCGGAGAGAAAGCAGCCTCCATGCCAGTGCTGGTTACTCATTCAGTGCCGCAAAATTGCTTCATGGCACTTTCACAACACCGAAGGCCAGCGGAGCGCACCCTTTGCCAGCCTAGTTCTATGCTGGATTGCGTACTGACTCAGTATCCTGAAGGTCAAAGTAGCTTATCTGCAGGAGACATCCTACAGTTTCCAATAGGATTGTCTTAAAAAAAATATGACAAGGAGGTTGCCAGTTTTTAAGTGGAGGAATCAGTACTGGTGCAAGGTTGCTAGAGACATGGGAGCAAAGCCCTTCACTGGTCCCCCTATAGCACACTGGCCCCTCAGGCCCCAAAGTTGCAGGCGGTGGGTGACAAGGTATAGTAGCTCTCCCACCATCCCCAGTGGCCAATGGGAGCATCCCATGGAGGCTCCGTGTTGATGAAGGGACCTTGGGGGGAAATACTCCCATTTGTAGATGTCAGTGTGCAGTGCACAGGCGATGTGAGTCTCTCAGCTGATTCATGCTTGTCATTATTACTAGAAGTTTCAGGGATTGTCTAGCCTAGCAGGCTTTCCAATGGGCATGGGCCAGTTACTGACCTGGCCAACCCCTAATGCCACCCCTGAGAAAAAGTAAGTGTGTGTGTGTGTGTGTGTGTGTGTGTGTGTGTGTGTGTGTGTGTGTGTGTGTAAAAATCTGCTTAACTCTTTCCATTCCTGTCATTAGTTTGCAAAAATCACCCATCCCAAATGACTTTTCCTCCATGAGGAAGAAGATCAGTGACTCAGTATCTTTTTCCTCGTGGGTGGTCAAGCAGACGGGGTCAAGGGATTTTGAATTAACAAACGGAAAGATGGGAAAAGGTTGTGCAGTGCCCACTCATCACTTCTCTGTTCTGGACTGCAGCTTTTTAGTGACAAAATTAACGGTGAGAGATTATCCATGTACTGTATCGCGCCTGTGCAACATCCAGTATGGCCCTGATATAGTGCCAGAATGAAGTTGCTCTCTCTTGTTGTTCCTGCACATCCTGCCATCACTCTGGCAGTTCTTTTGGCACCCTTGGGGAACTGATCATTTTATAGGACCATGTGGCCTGGAAAAGCAACTCCTTCAATTCACTTCACCTTCACATATTTTGTGAAGGGTGCCTGTTTCACATATTATGCATGGTAACCCCAAGATTGTCACTGTGCATGCACTTGACAGAGAGCCACAGCCAATCATGGATCACCTGGTGAGTGAACCTGCACATACAAAGAAGTGTTTTTCAATTTCATATTTTGTGTTTTGACATATACACTTAAAACAACTTAGGTGCTCACCTAAAAAAGTAATAATGCATGAAGAGACTGACATGTCTGCCTGTTACAAATGTGGTGAGAGACCTTCACCACAACAATCTTTCTTTTCCCCTGTTTGCTGAGAGAAGTTGAAAATATTAGATTGCCTAAAAGGGTGAGGTTTTCTGATGGGGGGGGGGATAAACATGTTTTCGTAAAAAAGGGGGCTGAATCTGAAGGTTTCCTTCGTCTGGATTAAGAAGTCTTCCTCCAGAGCAAAGAATCCTTCCTGCTGAGGAAGGAAACCTTAGGGTACAACCCAAGGTCTTTCTTCCGGTATTCCTTTTTCGTCTCTTTTACCTCCTGACTTCATGATTACTTACTCAAAAAGTATGTCCTACCCTGTTCAGGGGCCCTTGTACTGAACGAAAGGTGGCTAGGACTGTGTCTCTAGTTTATGAGCCCACAAGGCACAAGGATATGGACAAAACATAATTGTCTCCTGAGTGCTAGAAACTTGCATCATTTTATGTTTACAAAATAGACTTCACTGATTTTTGAAAACTGAGAAATTCTATTTTGCTTCCAATTCTATTTCCAAAAGTCTATGTAGTTGTGGCACAATGCTTGAATGTATGCATTAGCTAGACTACTCAGTGATTTTCGAATGGGTTGTGTGTGACAGAGGAGGGGGGGAGAGAGAGAGCATGATAACAGGGTGTGTTTTAGAGGAGGGAGAAGTGATGTTTGTGTCTGGGCCTTGCTGAGGGAAAAAGAACAAAAGCCTCCATTTTGATGGTTCTTCACTAAAGCCCCATCAGCTCCATTTACTAATACTCAATAGCTGAGGCCTGACAGCAGCAGCAGCAGCAGCAACAGTTCCTGCCAGGCTCTCAAACCCCTCCTCGGATGTGCACTTCCCAGCAGAAAGAGAAATGAAGAAGGAGAAGAGGGGGGGAGAGAAAGAAAGAGTGAGATGGAGGGGGGAGGGGAGGGAAAGTAAAGGGGAAAAAAACCCCTTGCTGACACGGGGCATAACTTAATTTTCACGGTGCCGGGACAGCTGTATCGTGTAATCTGCCATGGCATGCCATTAAAACTTCAATGCCTTTACTGACCCAGAAGGGAAATTCAGACCGTGGAGAGTCTTTTGAAAAGAAGTGGTGATCTTTCACGATTTATGAGGTTGTCTTAAAGAAACAGACTCCACTCACTTTATATTAATCACCCTTTTCAGGGTACATTGAAATCTGGGGGCTCTTAGCTGAAAAGTGTGGAGACCTGGTACCTTGAAAATGTTTGCCCTTTCTTGATTGTTGTTATTATTGTGATTATTATTATTGTTTTGATTTTATTTCTTTGTCTGACCATGGCCCATGGGTATTGGATTGCAGGGAAACTGTACCTTGCAAATCAAAGTGCAAAATAATCCAATTATACTGAGTCAGTTTGAATGGCTGGGGTGGAAAGGGGGGGGGGAAGAGCATGGAAACTTGCACATTCTTATATTGTATGTTAAAAAAAAGGGGAAAAACTTGAGAAATATGAAGAGTTGAGGTCTTAGGCACAAATGAAACCTGAGATCTCTTCTGTGATCCAATGACTGAAATCAAAAGAGCAACTATTTCTCCACATCCATCCTTTGTCTAGGCTAGAAAACAAAAGAGTCTTAAATGCACACTCATAAAATGTGAGCAGTTTGAAAACGATCATTTAAAAGGCTGTTGTATTTGTTTATAATGCCTAGTTCTCCCTTAGATCACCTAGGAAACTGGCATGATGACTACACATACAATCAATGTGCATAAATTGGTGTGCCAACATGTGCATGGAGAAAGTGATGTTGGGCTCCCAGCCATACTGATGTTACTTAACCTGGTGCTTGGCAGGCTGCACCCAAAGTAGCTTTCTCCATTCACACACTGGCAATCTAATTTACGAAAGTTATTTTAAGGTGTCAATCATGCCAGTTTGCTAGAAGCAATTCCTATGAGTTCCATGCAAGCCCTACTGAGATGGTTGGAGATTGCTGAGCAAACAGTACAGGTGAACTACTCTTGAGCAACTAGTCACTTCTTTTCTGCCCTTGTCATCGAGAATTCCCAAGTTCATACAGTTATAAGAATTTACTAATGGGATTGTTGTTGTTGTTGTTTTAGTACAATGATAATTAAAGTTCAGTGCCTTGTGCCATTCATTTACATGACCTTGCAATTTTTCAACCTCTGAGAGCACCAGCATTAATTTTCCGGTGGCAATGGGAAACATGAAAGGGAGTTCCCCAGTTGTAAGTTAGACCAATCAATTTAATTGCATCTGTGTGTGAATTTCAAAGCTGTTCAAGAGCAACCATCCACAAACTGACTGAAAAGTCCTCTTTAAGAAATGTTTTAACTGAAATCAAAGTAGATGTATACACAACACCTTTTTGCAATTTCTGGGATAAGAGTCATACATGACAGAGGTTGTGGCTGTGATTTAGGTAGCCCAAGTGTTTCCGTTCTTCCACTGGAATTTGTGACTTTTTTCTTTGAACAGCTGACTGCCATGCTATATCACAATGCTTTTGAAACTTCTATTTCCAGAAGAGTTTGCCATGCCATTCAACACGTTGAATGCATCCCTACTTTTGACTTCATTGAAAACCTTTCTGTACACAGGACACTTTGGGTCACTTTTATGAATAATCACTCTTGACAGGGTTGAAATCAACACAGTCCTAATACATTTGTTTAACTTAAATTATCATTAGCCACCTTTCATATGTGCGTAATGTGCCTGCATGTGAGGTGGGGAACATCTCACATACAAAAAGAGCATACTTTGGCATATACAGTGAAAAATCAATTTCAGGTAGATTATAGAAGGTCTAATCTAGTGCTTTCATAGTATGTCTCATCAATTACACTATAGTGGTTAGGTAAGGCAAAGTGAACCAATATTTGGGTAAAAAATAGTTGCCAAAGTCACTGGCAGCGCAATCCTGGAAAACTGTCCGGCGACGGAATGAGTATTCTGTCACCGGATGACATCGCGAACGTGCTATAAAGCACGTTCGCGACCACTCAGGAGCAAGGGAGGCCGGTGCAGAGGCTGGCCTCCCTTGCTCCGTCGTCAGAGTGCCCGTGCGTCCGCCAGATGAGGTGAGTCGGGATCCAGCAGGGGCGAGGGCGGTTCGGCAGGTGAGGGGGGCCATTGGCCTACCGGGCCGGGAGAGGACAGGGGATGGCCTCGGCCATATCCCCGTCCCCGCTGGGCCAGCTAGGCCGTTACATGGCCTTTTCTACTTCCACCAGCTATTTAACTGACAGAAATTCGAGGAGGCTGATCGGGCTGGCCAGGATTTACACCCGGGGAAGGGGACGAGCGTCCCCTTCCATGAGTAGACCTCCAACCCGGCGGCAGAACAGTTGCCAGGACTCAGGATCCTGGGCCGCCAGCCGGATCCTTACACAGGATTACGCTGTAAAACAGTGTGTGTGCTATCCCAACTGACAATGGTCAATCAGAACACGAAAAACAATTTGTATTTCTAAACAGAAAATTATAAATTAATTAATAACGTATAGGATTGGAGATTTCAGATAAGTCAATACACCAACAAGATCCTTAAGTTCTGCTAGACAAAAAACAAACAACCTCCCCAAAAAACAAAACCAGACTGCAGACTTTCCAGAACTCTCTATAAAAGCAGGCATGGTCATGTACACAAATTCAAGGAACATAAAACAAGTTGTACAAATATAAGAGCCCAATCCTATCCTTCCCCACCCCCGCTGATGTAGCTGCACTAAAAAGGAGCACACTGTATCCAGCGGGGGCTGGGGGGATTGGGAGGCTTTGGAGGAAAAAGGAGATTTAAATCCCCTTACCCTCCCACTCCAGAATGGGTCTCCTGGGACCTGGGCCAGCTCTTTAGCTGATGCAAGTCTGAGAAGAGAAAGGGGGTTGGGAGGCTGCTGACAGAGGGGATAGGATCCAGCATGCACCATCACTACTGGATTCACCTGTCCCACAGCCTCCATGTCCCATTCCTATGAACCTCCCCACCTAGTTTTGACCCTCTCCCCACCCCCGCTGCTGCCTTACCTGTGCTGGTGGCCACGGCAGGGTTCAGCGATGGACAGGAAACGCTGCTGCCTCTTGCAGCAGAGCTGTTGGGAACCATTTTGCAACAGCGGAACTCTGTTCAACTGGCTCAAAAGCTTCTACTGTGAGTGATCTAGGGGAGCCCCTAAACTTATTTGCAATGTCAGAATAAGACTTGTGAATGTATAAAGCAAATATGATGCACAGTTTTTAGAGTGCTTTTCCTACTGAGTTCTTTTTGTTATTATTTAGATAATACATATACAATCACTGTGGTATATACCAGTTAAAAAGACAGTGGTCCTGTCCGAAGACATATAAGGCACAAGGATGGGGGGAAAAGGATGTGATACAAGTGGAAAGGAGGGGACAGGAGAAAGAGATTCAAGAAAGGAAGGCCTACATTAAAAATACTACTGTAAACTCAATGAGTGAAGGGCAAGTCTATATTTCGGGCTGCAGAGAATTCCAGAGATATGGGCCCCCTTCCCACATGCCTTGTGGAATGTGAGCCGCTTCAGCATACCACAATGCCATGCTGCAGGTGTGCATGTGTGAACAACACAATCTCATGGGTAGGACCAATCACGTAGGTCTTCTCAAAGAACTGAATGCGGATTCTGTGGGAAAGATCTGCATGAGCAGTCCAGCCCTTAGTGGTACAAGCATGGCTACAGCATTGGACCACCCTATACTGAAGCAGCTCCCATGTGACAGGGTGTGTATGCATGTGCAGGAGTCATGGAACTCTCAGATTTTGAGGTAACTCCTGAGCTGGCCCCCTGCCACCTGAGAATGTCCCTCAAGCAAATGGCACAACTGTCAGGCAGGCCTGAGGTGCCTTACTTCTTTCTTTAGAAATTAACCAATGTACAGATGCTATTCAAGGCCTCTGAGAGTGTTGTTGACAGCTTTGGTGGAGCTTTTATTTTGTGGACAGTAATAAGCCACGCAACATTCCTTCAAAGAATTAATTAGCTATGCCACTTAAGCATTTCATCTATGAAACAAGCACTCATTTCATCATAAGTCTTGCATTGTACAGAACTGAACAAAATTCTACCAATGAAAATGATACCAAGGAAGTCTAAGTGGTCTGAAGGTCTTCAACACTGGGTATTAAATAATTTGAGACTCAAACATCTGTTCACATCACTGTTTCTCTGTGGGGCAAACTGTTCTGGAGTTATCAGGAGTCTCTTAACAAGCCAGGTGACACAATCCCCATTTCACTTTAAACATTGCCTCCCTGTGAACACAAGAACAAGTTTAGAATGAGATAAGCTCTCAATGAAAATCTGAACTGCAATAAATCTCCAACAGGACCTGATTAAGATTTAAGATAACTGTAAATCAAGGTCTCTTAAATCACATAATTGATCAGAAACCATAACAACAAAAACAAGCCAATTACTTAAGTTTAGAGTACAGAATGTTGGTCTTTTTATGGATGACTAAGGGCCAGTACGGGCAAAACTCTGACCGCCTGACTGGCCCCATGCAATAAAAGGGGTACACACTCATGACATGGGCACCTCTCAGCCCCTCTCCTCCCTTCTGGGAGAATTTGAGACACCAGAATTGGAGGGGGGGGGGAGTAGTAGTTTGTCTGAACCACTCCTCTAAATGTGATGAAAGAAAGTGCCCCAATCTCTCCCAGTGTGAGCAAGCATACCTTTTATTGCATGGGGCCGCTCAGCTGATCGGAGTATTGTCCAAACCAGCTCGAAAATGATTTTTGAAATTATGAAAGATTTATACAATCTGAAGAGAAACCAGAGTATGGCAGTTGGTTTGTTTATTTGGTTTTGTTTCTGTATTGTGTATGTTGATGCCAATAAAGGTTTCTGAATCTGAAATTATGAAAAACAAATTTATTTTCTCACGAAGAAAAACGTTTTTATATCACTATTCAGTGGTTCTGCACCCTAAAGCACAAGTTTTATATCTTGTTCCTGGTCAGAAGGACTTGGAAAGCAAAACTTGAATCCCACAAGTTCTTTCTTCCTTCACAGGTTGTTAGCTTTCACCTCGTCTCTCTTCCCTTCACAATGCCTGTGTGGATTATTGCCAGAAAATGAAGTTGCATCCAGAATATTGAATGGTGTCCTCCAGCCTTGATTGAATGGTGTCCTCCAGCTCATCATGATGACACTGCCTCTCTCTAGCTCCTCCTCCTTCTTCCCTGCCCCTCCCAACCCAAGTCCTTTAGGGACAGAGCAAACTTATGAGCAGGGATTACAGCTAGAACAAAGGATACCACAAAAGATGTTAAAGCACCAAAGCCATCATTTGCTTAGGCCAGATTTCACTGATAAATTATCTGTTATATCCTGTTAATTTGTTAAGCTGTTACTGAACAATAGGAACAAATTGAAGTGTCTTTCAATTCCTCACCTTCAGTGCTCACCTCTCTGGCCGAATTCCCGACTGAAGCCAAAGTGAAGAAACATGCAATTAGAATTAGGTCTTTTTTGAGTGTACTGTACTGTGAGTATACGTTGGATTCTTCTTACGTACTGGAATTCTATGAGAAGAAAAACCCAGGGCAGGGGGAAGCCTCCAAAAGATGCTTACAACATCTTTTATTATGAGGAAAATCCAAAATGCCCAATGCATTTTGGAACAAGCCTTCTTCAGGGGCAGGAAAAAAAAAACTACAGATACTTACAGCCCAATCTTGCGTAAGATGCACTTGCCAGTCTAAATGGCCGTCTACTACATCCTACGCAGGATGCAGTCCACACTGGCGGGGCCGGGGCTCACCTCAGGGGAAAGAGACGTTCGTCCCCTTCCCACGGTGTAAGCCCTGGCGGCCCCAATGGGCCTCCTCGGATGTGTGCTAACTTTTTTTCATTATACGCTGTAGCTATAACAGAGAATGTTCACAATTTCAGCCGAAATGGGAGTGTGTCAGCAAGCCCTGCCCTGCACAAATGTGCTCCTTATCTCTCCCCTCTCCCCTCGCACTTCCCGGATACAGGTACAACATTTGTCTGCAGAGGCAAACCTGGACAGATCCTCCCCATGGTTAGAATGCTGGGGAAACACTGTGCCCAGGGAGAGCAGGAGGGTGTATGGTTCATTCATGTTATTGCAGGGGTGGGACTTAACAGTGCGTTCCTGGAACTGGGTACAGCATACCCCATTACTTAACATCTACAGAGGGCTCATGTATATACAGAATGTATGGTGGGTTGCTGTTGGTCACATTCTTGCCATGCTCACTGGTTATGCTCCTTGGCAGTCATATGTTTGTCATTTGTGAGGCAGCCCTTACTCCGCCTACCTCTGGACCTGGCACCCACTGGTGGAGGTAAGTCCTGCACTGGTTGGTGCAGGGGCGGGAGGGAAGGGCGGGCTGGGCAGCGAAGGAGGGGGGCCATTGGTTGAACCAGGCTGGGAAAGGGTGGGGATATCAGCAGCGAGCTCCACCAATATCCTAGGCCCTTTCCCAGCCCAGTTCGGCCTTACCCTGCTGCCTCGGATCTAATGTATGTCAGCTTCAGAGCTGGTATACATATCCAAGGAGGCTCATAGGACCCGGGAAGCCCTACACTCGGGGACGGGGAGGGACGTCCCCTTCTCCTGAGGTGTTCCCTGGCCGGGCTCAGGACAATGGAGACACCATGAGCAGTGGCTGGAGGGATTGTTTTCTTTGTCTTTTTCTCTCTCTCAGATGAAACCATTAATTTGTAGATGGCTTTTGCTGTAAAAGTGAGAAGAGTCCAGAATTTTTGTGACCATGTTTTTCACATGTTACCTGGTCAGACTTTACTATTACAAAGTGCTACGTAAGTGTTAAGCATTATTAAATTCTAATGGTAATAGTGAACATTCAAAAGTAGTAAATATTTAGCTTTTCTGGTACCCTCCCCCCATGACCATGCCTTCAGAGAAGCACACAAATACTGTACTGTTCTAATATATACTTAATTTTACAGACCTCCTGCTGTAGTTTCTGACTAATGGGACATCATTTGTTCAGAAAGATTTTATGATGCTCATAAAATCTCAATTACAGTTTTAAAATAACTTGTAGTTTTTTCGAAACTTGATGCTGCCATCTCGGTTCCCAGAGGATATATTAAATTCAAGTAGCAATAACAAATCATTTAAGCAATAAATAAATAACTTGAGACCAAGAGTTGTTAAGAGTTAATAGTCTCCCGTACACTCAATAGAGGCTGAGACACCACTCTATTAAAGTGACCCCTGGGGCCATGGGCCAAATTGCACCCAGTTGCTTTGTGGAAGGTATTCATCCCTCACACATTCATTTCCTTCTTTATGTTGTCTCTTTTCATCAGGGAAGGCCCTCTGCAGTCCCTGGGTCCAGAGAACAATTACGGTACAGTCTCAGAGAAAAGAAAGAAAACTGAGGTCATAAATATGTTAAATGGGTGCGTGGGTTTAAGTGGCTTTGTAAAATAAACACGAAGGAACCCTCAGACTAATTAATGAATATGAAGCAGCTTGATAGGAACGTTTTAAAGGGAAATGCACAGATTTCCCCCTCCCCACATCTTCTTAGGAATGTGAATTCTTTTCATTTCATTTCAGATTGCTGTCTTTCCCATTCTCTCTCTCTCTCTCTCTCTCTCTCTCTCTCTCTCTCTCTCTCTCTCTCTCTCTCTCTCTCTCTCTCTGTGTGTGTGTGTGTGTGTGTGTGTGTGTGTGTGTGTGTGTGTGTGTGTGTGTGTGCACGCGTGTAGGACTTGCATGCAAATTTAACATGCAAAGCTCACAGGGTCAGGAGGACTACTTCGTGTCACAATTACATTGCAAGTCAAAATGCTTCAGTTTAGGAATAGAATTCCCCCCCCCCCCATGTTAAAATAATCATATTGGTATTCATCATATTGACATTCAACACAGACTGCAACACACGTTATTGGGAGGAAGCTCCATAGATCTTTTCCATAGAGTGGGATTTACTTATGACCAAAGAAAGATGCTTAGGATCTTTGGATGCTTAGGATTGCATTACACAATTGCACAATTGAATTACAATGTGTACTTGGTAGCCCTGACTCATTGAGTATGGAGAGCTGCGTCCTACTCAGTGGAGTGCCCTCTTTAAATGAAGGACCAAGTTCTCCAAGTCTATCGGAGAGGCTGAGCAGTCATGTTTCTTTACCTGTGCAACAACTGCTTGCTCAAGGTGCTTCTTCATCATATCCACACTGTGACATCTAGTTAGTGCCATTTACCATGGGCCAATTTGTACAATACCTTCCAAACTGGCCCCCGGCCCTACTGTACAATGAAGTGCATGCACAAGTAGATCCTGCTCTCTCTCACAGCTGCAGTGTACCTTCCTGTTTCTTCTGATCGCAAGGGGAGGTGCCCAAACCTGCCCTTCACACACAATCTAAATGCTAGTATTTCGATTGCATCTGTGGAAGAGGTTCTGATGCCATCCCATGTGATGAGAAGAACCAGAAAGGTATGCTGGGAGGGGGAAGGGGATGAGGAGGACTGATAGGTAATGGACTCATAGGACTCATAGGGACTCATAACCCTTACCTAGGGGCAGACTATGCATGATGATAAGCACTTATCTAATGCTGACACACTTGTTTATTACTGTAAACTCCACCACAGCTGGATTGGGACCTCCATGGATCAAGACTGCAGCATGGGGCAGCAGAGGGCTTTTGGAAATGTAGCCCAGTGGTAGAGTACAGTACATGTTTTGCATACAGAAGCTTGTAGGTTCAACCACTGGCATCTCCAGGTAGGGTAGAGAAACGTTTCTGTTCAAAGCCCTGGAGAGCCACTGTCAGCCAGTGTTCACAATACTGAGCTACTATGAACCAATGGTGTGACCCTTAGAAGGCAGTTTGTTTCCTATGTTCCCAACTCTACCCTCTGCCACAGTCCAGACTGCGGAGGAGCCTCTGTGGTTCCTATTTGCAACTAGGAAATAGCAACCACTCCGCAACAACCACGTTTTTGCTAGGAAAGAGTTCCTAATAGTTTTCTGTCCAGCCTGAACCTCTGGCTGGCAGAACATGGCAGCAAGAGTCACATGATAACTGGAGGGAGCTAGACAGCAATGCCTGGGCAGAAGCTCAGTGCAAGGAAGCAGCTGAGGCACAGATAAGGTAATCTGTACCAGACCTCTGCTCTGTTTTAATTCTGCCTATAGAGCAGAAGAAGATAACATGATATTTACTATATATAGCCTATAGTAAATATCATGTTATCTTCTTCTGCTCACTTTTGTGTGTGTGTGTGTGTGTGTTTTGCTTCCTTAGGTAAGGTCAGTTCTCCTGACCTAGGACATTTCCTTTATGTGAATTGTCTGTTACATTTATTTTCACATTGGCAGCAAGGACATATATGTACATTACACTCTCCATCCAATCCTTCCCATCAGGGCTCTAATGCAATTACGTTGCTCCTTTGCATATTCCAAGGAGGCTTCCTCTCCAATGATGAAAGTAAACATTACCAAGTTTTGCTAAAACATTTCATGCACATTAATTTCTAGTGTGGGAGCTAATGACACATTATGCATGTGCATGTGCGCACGCGCGCGCGCACACACACACACACACACACACACACATTATGGCGCTGATCCCTTTTTATTCTGTCAAGCAGCTTTGAGAGGGGGGCATTTGAGGTGAAGAAGCAGCGGAAAACAAAGGAGTGTGCAGTCACTTCTAAATCTCTGGTTTCCACACGTGGAATTTAGGAAGAAAGATGCTTGAGCAAGAAGGGGACAATATGGAATCCATTCCTCTTCCCTGTTCATATTGTAAACATATAAAATGCAGACATACTAATCAGAGTGCCTTAAAGATAAGATAAAGATAAAGCAGAGGAAAATAAATTATATACTGGTAGATAACTCATTCTGTTTTGTACAGGGAGTGTTTGTACAAATTTATGCTTAGCTGAAAACTCTTTGTTTTCAGTCTGTCTTCAGTGCAGACAGGAAACAATCAGAAACTACTGCTGTTCTCCACAAGGGTTTAAAGACCCTTGTTTTGTACTCCACAAGGGTCTTATCCCCCCCCCTCACAGGGCCCTCGAAAGTCCTTGAAAGTGTGGCAGCTTCTATAGAGAGCTAAATGGAGGCAGACAATTCCTCAATAACTGGGGAAGCCTCCAAGTTGCAAAATCCATTTCACCTCATCACCACACGCTGTACAGAATCCATCTACAACATATTAGAAATAATTTAACATGGATTTGTTACTTTTTCATATTAAAAAAATACCAGGTAGGTAATACCTGTTCAGGGAATAGAGATGAAGGTAATGATAATGAAATAGAGAGGATTTTGTGGAAGGTCAGTACAGTAATTGTTTAATGAGGTACTAATGCTCACAGAAGGGACCCAGAAGTGTTAAGGAGGTATTAACGCTCACGCAAGGGATCCCAAAACAAGGAACTAACTAATCAAAACAGGTCATGAAACTGCACAGCTATGTGTGCCATTAGTTAGAAAACTTGCTGAGAAGTACTTCCAGTTCCTAAAATAAAATAATAAAGTCTACCAGAAACAGTTCCTAGCCTATGCTGATGATGGTGTACTTGAGATATTCCAATATCTGTAGCTTATGGTACTCATGGAGGAGATATTCAGCTCCCCAACCCTTTGGAGGAGAGACTCCCATTTTTACCTGGATGGACTGACAGTGCAATCCTCCAGAAATAGCTGGTGGCGGAGCAGGCGCTCCGCTGCCGGAAGCCATCACAAACATGTTGTAAAGCACGTTCGCAATGACTTGGGAGTAAGGGCGGACGGCGCGGAGGTCGGCCACCCTCACTCCACCGCCTGATCACCCCTGCGGCTGCCGGAGGAGGTAAGTAATCCCCCGGCGGGGGCGGTCTGCGTAGCGAGGGGGGCATTGGCCGAGTCAGCCTGGGAGGGGGCGGGGATGGCGTCCACTATATCCCCGTCCCCATTCCGGCCAGTGCGGATGTTATGTGGCATGCTCTTAACTTCCGCCAGCTAAATAGCTGGCGGAAATACGAGGAAGCCCATTGGGGCTTCCCCAGTTTACACAGACGTCCCCTTTCCCCAAGTAGGCCTCTTGGCCGCTCCAGAGTGTCCTGGAACGGGGATAGTTAGGCAGAACTGATCTGTGTAACTAAGTACTGTGTTTCTTTATACTATACTGAGTCCAGATAAGGCTTGATCCTATAGCTTTACAAAATGCCTATTGTGCTTGTGTTAATATGCTTGTTTGGAAATCCATTATAACTATGTACTAAGTATCTTTGCCTGCAAAATTTGATTTTCAAAGCTTGCCAAGTACATTGGCATTTCACATATTAAACGTTTTAGCTATTCACCTTAGTTTTTTTTTTAAGGGTAAACTTAAAAAGATAGCATGTAAATGTCACAAGTGTACATCAAACCAGTACACCCATTAGGGAACTAGGATTAACTTCAGAAGTGTACACTTGATGGCAAAGCAGCGTTTTTTGCCCCTTAATGTGTGAAACAGTCTATTGTGCAACTCTACCCACACATCATTTCTCGTTGCCCAATTGTTTTGACTGTCCTACAAATATTTTCAATGAATACCATTGTAGTTAGAGTTTTCATAATGAACAATGCAGAAGAAAAAAATGCAAATGCATTAGAAGAGGACCAAAGGTGTTTTTTACAATTATATTTTTTCATGGTTGCTCTGGAAGTTGCCAACAACAGTACCTTGGCAGGTTCTATTTTGCAACAGTTCAACTTTGGAAACTAACAACCCAATCCTATGGGGGCTGGCCGGCAGCAGAACATGCGTTCCGCTGCCAGAAACTGTCCAGAACCACCCATAAAGTGCTCTTTGGCAACACATCGAGTAACGTGCTGCCGGAGCACTGTCGGGAAGACTGGAGCCTTCCTGCAAACTCTAGCTGATCCCCAGCTGCCTGTTCATGATGGTAAGATAAAGGGGAAGGTGGAAGGGGGCGGGGGAGGGCAGAACGGGGCAGGGTGAAACTGGGCAGGGAGTGAGGAGGACCGAGGGGGCTGGGGAGGGGTGGATCTAGCAGCAATGGCGCACGCTGGATCCTGCTCCACTTTCTGCACCTTCCCCACCCCTTTCTCTCAGACTTGTGCCAGTGAAATCACTAACGCAGGTCTGAGGAGACCCATTGCAGGTTGGGAGGCTTACACAGGGGTAAATCCCCGTTCCCTGCTGAAGCCTCCCAGTCCTTCCCCTCCCCTGCTGAATTCAGCAAGCTTGTTTTTGGCGTGACTGTACAAGCAGGGGTGGGGGGATGATAGGATTGGCTCTAAGACAGAGGATCTCAACTAGTGGTACATGTACCACCAGTGGTACTTTGGGGTACCTCTGGTGGTACTCGGGCAGCCAGCTCCCCCTGAACCCCGCAAAAACGTGGCACTTTTGTGCCAAGTTTTCACTCATGAGAGGCTCCTGCCTTTAGTTGAGCCTCTCAGGAGTGCAGAAAACAGCCCACCTGCCTACCCGGAGCCTCTTACCGGCCTACTGCACAGCATCCGACAGCCTCCTGTGCCAAAACCCCAGAAGTAAGCAGCAATGATGTCATCACCACTGACGTCCGGTGGTACTCGGCACGGCAGTGGGCATTTAGGTGGTTCCTTATTGCAACTGTCAGAATATGTTATATTTTGACACATGTATTTTACATTTGTCAAAATACATTTTATTTTAAAATGTGTTGCGTTTTACATTTGTATGCTTTTCAACTTATTTTTATGTAATTTTGTATTTTTAGATCGATTTTATTGGCCATTGAAAGCTGCCTTGAGCATTTGGAATGGCAGGGTATAAATGTTTTAAATAATAAATGAATAAAATAGTAAATTTCACTTTTTCTGTTGGGGGAAATTAGTAACTTTAAGAAATCAAGAAAAAATCTCCAAATACCACCTGTAAAAATATAATCTGGTTGGTGTTTTTTTTTAAAACCAGTGCATTGATACATACATATGTCACAGTTTAATCAGGACTTATAACTGGACAATTCATTACAAACCAGAGACTCTCACCATATAGTCTCCGCATTTTCAGCTGCCTTTGTCTTTGTTAAGAATTGCTATTGTTCTTTTTAACAAAATGGAACTTCATTTAGAATTTTCCTCCTCTGTTTCTCTGTATCAGCAACCATAGGTCAGTTTTTCCTTTGGAAAGATTATTGGGGTGAGGGTGAGGAAGGGGAAAGGGGGGAGGGTAAAATTGTTTACATAAATAAATAATTTTTCAACATTTTGTGGTAATGCAGAACGACAATATCACAAAAGACCAGAATGTATTTTAGAGCTCAGAGCCCTGTGTGGCCATCCTTACTCAGGCAAAGGGTTAGAGGAGAGAACTATGAAGGAAAAACACCGAATGCAAGTTGATGCTTGATATATAGACCATCTTGCTTGTTAACTGAAAAAGTTATATCTGTCAAACTGAAAGAAAAATAGACCTGCTGTCTAATATGTTTGAATCTGAGCTTTTGAATCATTTTTAGCAGTTGTCTTTTCATTGAACTGTGAGACAACTTAATTTGAAATCACCCTTTCTGGATGTCCTAAGCTCTTGACATATTTCATTGCCCTACCAAACGATTAGAGGTATCTGTTAATGTGTTGGAGGACTTAGTAAACATCTCCTACAAAGAGGGTGTTTTTCTTAGAGCCAATCGTTAGCAAAGAGGAGGAAACAGGCTGTATCCTTTCGTTTATTTACTTAGCACTTACCGAGTGCCACTTCTGTATCTAGCCTTAAAGAAATATTTTAAGCAAACCCTAACGCTGAGCCTGACCTTTTCAGGGGCACATCATAAATCATTGTTAAAACGAGGGCAAAAACTCTGAAAGAGGTCAGAGGTGGGAGAGAGGTCATCCCAAAGTAGGGACAGTGTGAAAAACTACAGTGGGAGGAGCCTAACAGAATATAAAGGATAGAGAAAGATAAATTCTAACAGTAGCTGTGCCAGCTGTAGTACAACGAAAGAATCAACAAATTTGCAGCACTCAGTTGACAAGGATCTTTCGGGCTACCTTTGGGATCCGTTTGTCCTCTTCCAAAGATGCGTTCCAAAGAAGGAGTTCAATTTTTCCTATTTGCAAACAATAGAAACAGCAAAACTTTACTTAGTGGTTTATGCTCTTCCCTGTTTTCTCGCTTGGTTTTGAAATGCTGAAAATGATGCTGCTGCTGTTGAGAGCCCCGATTGAAAAAGCTTAACTATAAGACACAGGAGGAAAACTCAATTGTTTTGCAATTGCTCAGTTTATTAGTCATGAGGACATATTTCATATTCTCAGAAGGCGGCTGATTTATGGCCTCATTTCAAAGACAAACGGAGAGTCTGTAGAAAATAGTTTCCGCATTTTCAATGGGTCAGTGCCAGGTTGATCTGTATCTGCATATCTTGGTTCAATGCAAAGAAAGAAACACTCTTCCAGAATATTATCTGTTTATTGAACATTCTGCCCTTGATAAGTAGCAAGTGGCCCAGGAAAAAGCCAGTTTGTGCCATGATTATAGGTTTCTTGCTGCAATAAATGAACTACATTGAAAGACTAACATGCAAAGCAGTGCACTTCTTTGGTTTATGCCTGTGACCACTTGTATTGCTAGTAACACATTGAAGCATTACAGTGCAATCCTGAATTCCATTGTGTCCAAGGGGGTTAGTGAACTTTGTGAACTTTTTGTTGAAAAGCGGTATATAAATACTGTTGTTAATAATAACAATAATAATAACAACAATAATAATTCCAAGGAAAATGTCTATAGGATTGCAATAGGGCAACCCAATCCTACCTAAAAAAAAACCTAGTGTGTGCTGCATCCTATCATGGTGGTGGGGGGGGGGGTAGTTGCAGAGCTATCCTCAGAGTAAGAAAACTTTTGTTCCCTTGCCCTGGGGAAAGACTTCCTATGGTCTCCCCATTCCTGCACCAGCTATTTTGCTGGCACAGAACCGAGGAGTGTAATGATGGTGGAAAAGGAGAGGAAGAGGGATAGGATCTGGCTGTATGCTAATGTCATCAATCCCACCCCTCCCTCCCCCATTCCGTTTCCCTCCCTGCCCCTCTCACCACCCAGAAGCTGGGGATAGGATTGGGCTCTTAGAATGAAGTCATAAGCATTTTTTGAGGGACATGTGCTTTCACCCGTTTCGCCCCCTTTAGAAATTTGGCTTCAATTCATGCATTGAATGAACATGTGCAGGGCAACAATCCATGAACAGTCACACATCTGCAAGGCAGTGATGTAGACCTCAGTCTATTGACTCGGACTTGAGTCGGACTCAAGTCGCGTCAGTGACTCGACTCGGACTTGACTCGGCGATTGTAAAAGACTTGAAAGACTCACCTCGAATCTTGGAGCTTTTTACAACAAGTCAAATTTTATTCAGGTTTAAACCCGTTTTACCCATTAAATAGATAGGGACTTGCAACTCACAACCAAAGACTCGGGACTTGGGGGCAAAGACTTGGGACTTGACTTGAGACTCGAACCCAGAGACTTGAGACTTGGAGTCAGAGACTTGATCCACATCCCTGATGCAAGGTGCCTATAAGCATTGCAGGCAGGCATCCCTGAACTGGTCAGAATTATGGACATTTGTCATTTTGTGCTAAAAGTCTCAGATACAGTTTTTTTTTTCTAGAGAGGAACTCTTCGTAGAGGTAGAGCAATGCTAGCTCATTCAGAGGGTGTGTGAGTCATTTGCAGCCCAAAGCAAAAGGGAATAAATCAATTATTTTACACACAATATACGTATTTATGTATAGACATGCATAGGAATTGTCTTTCATAAAACACTTCTGTAAATCAGCTTTTTTTATCATGCACATTCCTATGTCAATGTTAAAGACTTCATTCTAACCTTCAGTCAAATATGCACATAATAAATATTAGAAGGTCAGTGAAAGGTATATAAAAGGCATTTTTCTGCTCTGGCCCCTTTGTTTAGGGTAAGTTAAGGGTTCCAATCCAGAAAAGGTTAGGCATGCTGATGTCCCATTGAAATTGATGGTAAAGTCACAACTAACTTAATTCTGAAATTCTATATACACTTTCTGGGAGTCAATAGGACTTACTTCCTGTGTAAGGATCTGGCCGGCGGCCCAGGGCCACCCGTCGGATCCTGCACCTGGGCTGCCTGTCTGATGGCGGGCTGGAGGTCTACTCGGGGAAGGGGACGCTTGTCCCCTTCTCCGGGTGTAAACCAGGGCCGGCTTGATAGACCTCCTCAGATTTCCGCCAGCTAAATAGCTGGTGGAAGTAGAGGAGGCCGCGTAACGGCCTATCCGGCCTATCCACCCCAGCCATCCCCCACCCCCTCCCGGGCCGGCTAGGCCAATGACCCCCCTCCCTCGCCCGCCGAACCACCCACGTGGCCGCCAGCGGGAGCTCTTACCTACCGCCGGCAGCCGCGTCCTGGTCCAGTGACGGAGTGAGGGAGACTGCGAACCTGTAGTCGTGAACGTGCTTTACAGCACATTCACAACACGTTAGAACTGTGGTGGGCGCGCTTCACCATTCTAACGTTACAGAGGTTTGCGCCCTTAAGCACATTATTTGTTTCCCATGATGCTTTTGCTAGTCTGAAAGAGATGTTTATGCTCAGTTCTTTCGCTGCCTTGTGAAAGAAGAAACTATATAAGAGTTCTCTTCAGACATTCCTCCAGGCATTCACTGAGCCTGTAGAGGTGAGAGGGAAGATCTCACCTGATGGCCCCGTCTCTGACATCTACTCACTTGCTAGCCTTGCACCCAACTTCCCTGTGTACAGAATACCATGTGAAAGGGGCTTCTATGTGCTTACAGTCAGTTATATTTACCTAGGTTCTTCATTCACTTGGGAACTCTGCATGATCAGGATTCCTATGCTGCATGGAGAGCCTATGCATAGGAGCCCATTTCAGACATTATGCTGTATATGCAGAGGTCAGAACATCTGAGGGTGGAATATTTGAAGGTATTACAGGAGCCACCTATCTGCCATTGGGAAATAGCAGCCTTTCTTTTCCTTTTTGTTCCCTGGTAATAATGTAGTAGAATAAAATGTGTGACCATCACACTCCCAAGTTTTTCCACCCCCACCCCCCACTCCAGTTCATTGCCTGCCCCATGTGAGGTAGGCAAAATGTGGAATGTCACTCATATGACACATTTTGTCCTGGAGAGAGAGTAGGAAAAGACGTGAGCCTACACTTTTCCAGGGACATCTATCCATTTCCATCTTGTTCTGGCATCATGAGTAAAACATTCACGAGTATATGAAAGGGTGTGTGGACCTTTGTGCGGGAGGGAAAAGAGAATCAGACCATGTGCCTTTTTGATGCAATTTACCAGCAATGTCTCCTGTTCCTGATCAAAAGACTACCCAACTTTGTAGTGGAATGTATGAATTTTGGGGCTTGCTTATAAGGAATGCCCATTATCTGAATCACTCCTAATGGAGAGCTATCAGCTGTGATGAAGACAAAGTTTTCATCTGCAGTCTGGGGGGAGAAGGAGAGGAATCCTTGCATTGGACAGCCACAAACATTTCCTGACAGTAATTCAGCTTGGTGAGACAAGTAAGAACAAGTCTCTCTGACAGAAAGGTTAGGGCAGGTGTTACGGTTGTGTGAGCAAACCCTCCCCTGCCCATTAGATTCTACACATTTCAGGAAAGGATGCTGGTGTGCGTGCGAACCTGAAAAACAGCATGAGACAAATGTCATTCCAGAAGGCAGGGAGAGATTGTCCTGTCCTGTGATTAATAGTTTTACCTGTTACAGTGCCCTCAATGAACCAGAGCGGAAGAGGACCCAACTGCATGTGCTGCTAAAGTGTTATCAGCCTTCACTTTCTGACTTTTTCTTCAGTCAGTAATCTTACTGTGTCCTACAGCAGTTTTCCCATGTGTGAAAGAGTTCTAGCTCATGGTCAGAAATGGATGTACCACCTCAGCCAGAGATAGTGGTGATATCAGATTTGAAAATAACAGTATCATAGGAGGGGTTCAACTTGAAGGTGGGCATGGACAATATATGGATTGGCATGAATATACATCTGCACATGTCCACTGAGTATGATTGTGGCTCCATTTTAAGGGAATAGCAGAGCAATCCTATGTGTATTTCCTAGGGAATGTCTCATAGTTCTGAGACTTCTCCTGCAGCAAAAGGAATGATGTCATTGGCAAGAGTACTAAACTGCTGTTTTTGAAACTTTTCCAAAGGATAGCCAAGAAGAAGCTTCAGGCTCAGCAGGAGGCAAACTGAGAATTTTTCCTAGGGGCATATATTAATTTCTAGGACTTCTTTCTTAAGGGCTACCTGAGAGACAGTACACAGCTCATGTTACATTAAGGCTGCAATCCTATACACGCTTACCAGAGAGTAAGGTCCACTGAACGCAATGGGGCTTACTTCTGAGTTTATTTCTTTAATTTACTTACTTAATAATGTTTCTCCATAATGTTCCGCCTGCTGAGTGCGCGCTCTGCAGGTGGAGGGTGTCACAAATGTGCCGTAAAGCGCGTTTACGGCACCCAGAGTGTAAGGGCCACCGGTGCGGAGGCTGGCAACCTTCTCTTTGCCTCTGGACTGACCCTGCAGCCGCCGGTGCAGGTATGATTTGCGCTGGTCAGTGCAGGGGCAGGGGGAGGGAGGGGCAAGTGGTGAGGGAGGGCGGCTGTTGGCTGGTCTGGGCCAGGAGGGGGCGGGGATATCGGCAGCGAACTCTGCCAATATCCCCAGTCCGGGCCACCCTTACCCCACCACCCCGGATGAACATCGGCTCAAGAGCAAACGTAATCCGAGGAGGCCCATTGGGGCTGGGCAGCCCTACACCGGGGGAAAAGGACAAACATCCCCTTCTCCCGAGGTGTCCCCGGGAGCGGCCCGGGAAGGGCTCAGGATCCTGCGGCTGGCCCTATGCGATCCTTACACAGGATTAGGCTGTTCATAAAGTAAGTTATTTACTGAGGTTTTTTTTTTAAAAAAAATTAACCTTGTTTTCCAATTTTTATACATTTGTTTTAAAACGACAGCAACTCAAGAGTTTTGGATGAAATGAGTTAGATCTTTAAATGAAGTAAAAAGTTTAAATGAAGTTTTGAGGTAGAAGTAAATGGCAGGAGAAGAAAACGTTCAAATAAAGAAAAGTTAGGCTTACCAGATCTCCAACCAGGACAGAGTGCCTTTAGGTGAAGGAATGTGGGCAGGTGTAGCTTGTTAAACCTTAGAGCACAATCCTAGGCATGTCTACACAGAAGCAAGTCCCATTGTTTTCAGTGGGGCTTGCTTCTGCATAGACATGCCTAGGATTGTGCTCTAAGTTTTAACAAGCTACACCTGCCCACATTCCTTAAAGGTCTAGCATTCTGTCCCTGTTGGAGATCTGGTAAGCCTAGTGATAAGCAACCTCCTGGTTGTAGGAGTAAGTTTTCTTTGTGCCAGGTGCAAGGGAGTGGCGACAGGATACAAGTATCTTGTTGTCTTGTGCTCCCTGAGGCATCTGGTGGGGCCACTGTGTGATTCAGGAAACTGGACTAGATGGGTCTTTGGCCTGATCCAGCAGGGCTCTTCTTATGTTCTTACACAGAATTTCAGCCTAAATCCAGATACAAAACTTACTGATTGTATTTTAAATCAAAAACCATATTTAAGAGATATTGTGGGCAACCGTCAGTCAAATAAAAATCTTCATAAACTGATAAGAGCACAGGAGGGGGAAAAAGGATTTCCATTAACAGGAACTTTATCTAAAGATATGTTTCATATCCTGTATTCCCACCACCAAAGAGGAACACGAGTAATGCACTTTTTTTTCCAGTTCTTCTAAGCGTATTTAATACAGTGTTTTTACAACAGCTGTTGCTTTCACAGAACTTTTAACCTTGCTGTACAAATGCATGACAGAGAAAATACTCTGTTGTCTTGGATACGGCCTTCATACACGTCCTTTCTCTCAGCTGGCTGGTGTCAGCTTTCAGCCTCAGAGGCATTCCAAGCTTGCAGCCAGGATCAGGGCCTCAGCTCGTCAGCACAGGCTTCATTACAGGCACTGATTAAGGCTCACACTGGAATCTGGAGCAATTACCGCCCATATGTGGGAGAGGCTTCCATCAACACACACACCTGATGAGAGAATGGCAAAATTAATTCTGGAGTGCAGGAGGGCAGAGAATATTAATCAAGCTTTCCTGACATTTGTACTTGTTGCTTGCTTAGCCAGGTGTGTTAGCCTTGCCTAAATCTGGACCAATTTAAAGGCCTTACTGAGGAGAATTGTATTACAGCTGACATTTGGAAAGCAGTTCATGAGACTGTTGTGTGACAAATGCTTGTTGTTCAAGTGCTCCGGAAACTTTGTCTTGTATCTTCAGAAAAAAATACATTATTACCTCAGGATTTCTTGTTTTAAAACTCAATCGGACATAATGCTTTGCCATCTTTATATGCCAGTAGTTGCAAAGAAACGTTGATGGCTGATCTACCAGGTTCCATTCTAGGGCTGAAAATCACCACAAGTGGGTACCTGACCCTGAAAGTGTCATTTGCTACAATTACTACTGCCATGTGGCATCACAAAGCCTGCTACCGTATCCACAAGCGCTTACTTCTGAGTACATGTGCCTAAGACTGGGCTGTAAACAACTTGCAAGGAATGCTGAGGCTGATTGGGACAAGTGCAGGAATCTGAGTTGGAAAGATTGATCAAACTCCTATCCACATAGTATCATTCATTATCATTCAACTTCTAATACTACTACAAGGGCATATCATTTCCCCCTTGGTCTAGCACTGTGAACTACCTCCATTACTTCTGACACTGCAACTCTGAGTGAAAGAACACTACATGGCACATGGGAGTTTTGGTGCAGAGAAAGAATGAACAAAAAGGTCCTCCCTCGGCAGATTTTTTTTTTATACTAATGGTCAGGTCCCAGTCCCACCACTGAGAGAGGAGCGTTTGGCGGTGGCATGTGAGATGGAGTTTGTGGTTAGATGGAGGAAGGTGGCTGGCATGTACAGAGGCCCATAGATAGGCTTACCAGATCTGCAACCGGGACAGAGTGCTAGAACTTTAGGAGAAGGAATGTGGGCAGGTGTAGCTTGTTAAGTCCTAGAGCACAATCCTAGGCATGTCTACTCAGAAGCAAGCCCCATTGTGTTCAGTGAGGCTTGCTTCTGAGTAGAGATGCCTAGGATTGTGCTCTAGGACTTAACAAGCTACACCTGCCCACATTCCTTCTCCTAAAGGTCTAGCACTCTGTCCCGGTTGCAGATCTGGTAAGCCTACCCATAGAGCTTGTGTCTGAGGACACCCTGAAATAACGTTTTAAAGCATGGGAGGCATGCAAAATGCAACATCATATGTAGCACTGGGATTTATTTGTTAGCTCACGTCTCTCCCTTATCAAAAGTGTCCCTCAAGCAAAATTAGTTGCTGAGCAGAGCTGCAGGTGATCTGCCAAGCTGACTCACAGGGCCCATGAGAGGGGGGTAAAGGGGTGAATTGTACCTGGGCCCAGGGTCAAAAAGGGGGCCCAGGAGCCAAAGGAGGGGGCCCAGAAATTTCCTGGGATCTCAGCTGGCCTAATGGAGAATGAAAAACGGAGGCTGGGCTAACCAGGAGGCCAGGTCTACAAGGCAGTTAGGCCTGGGTGTCACATCGGGAAGCCTGGTAGACCTGGGCTCCAGATACTTTTCCAGCCGTTGCTGCCCTCCCCCTGCCCTGTTTTGCCTCCTCCCCCTTTCAGAAGGGGCCAAAAAGAAACGTTGTACCCCCTGATAAAATTCCTCTCAGAGGCCCTGATGACACAGCTCCATACAGTCATGTCACTGTAGCGGGGCGGGCCGCTGGGGGGTGACACGCGCAAGGGTGACGCGCGCGCATTGTTCCCGTTCCACGCGGAGGCTCCGAGGCCAGAAGAAGTCCTCGAAGCGTCCGCCCTATCCGGCGGTCCAGGGCCTTCTGAGAAGGCCCAATGCATCGATGTGGCATTTATTAGCTTTTTTGCAGCCCTTGCCCTCAGAAACGGTCTGCGCATGCGCGAAAAAGCTAATAAATGCCGCGTCGACGCATTGGGCCTTCTCAGAAGGCCCCGGACTGCCGAACAGGGCGGACGCTGTTAGAGCCAGGGGTAAGTGTCACCCTAGGGCAGGGGTGACGTGCGCGCCCCCGCTCCAGGGTGACGCGCCCCCTAGCGACGATACTGGCTCCATAGATGCTTCTGTGGAACTATGGAGGATTTGGACGGGGTCTCAGATATGCTGATTTTGTTCATCCAGGAGCTGCAGACAACTATGCTAATAATTGCAAGACTGTCCCTCATTAGTCCAAATGCCAGACCACACAGTAAACAAGATCAACACAGGTAGTTGCTGTGCAAAACCCCACTGAACTTAACACTTCTTTTCGCAGGTTCTTTCCTCCCACTTCTTGCATGACCAGCTGCTCCCTGACCAGGGAAGCTGCTGTATGAATGTGGATTTCAAGGCCAAGTAAGATGGTTACACACTTGCGTCTGAAGCAAAACTTGACCCGTTCCATAGCAAATTTTGATGGCTCTCGTAATTTGTCTTTGAGATAATATGTAAAACCACAAGCTGGGTTGCTCTACTTCACTTTCCCCTACAATAGACATATTAAACCTCCTACCTTGGCCAAGATCCAAATGAGGAACTATATACTAGGCCTAAATTCTTCCTGCCACTGAAATGGAGCATGATATTCTTCACTTCCTGCCTTAAGCAGCCTCGAAACAGCGTGACATATTTTGCCTTAGAGATAAGAGCTCTGACATATCAAACATTTCTTGAGAACAGAATACAGGCATTTGTTCTCCAAGGAACATGTTTGAATATACAGTACTTCGTCGGTATCTTTTTTCCCAGAGTGAAGTACCGAACTAATTAATTTGGGGCACTCTCCAACCAGAGACAAACACTTTGAAGTTCTACTGATGGGCAGCCCAATCTTGTCTAGCTAGGCTGCAGCGCGGGCACAGAACCCGCACTACATCATATCCAGACAGGATCCAGTGCCAGCGTGGCTGGAGCTCTCCTCAGGGAAAGGGGACATTTGTCCCCTTACCCTGAGTAGAGCCCCAGCTGCCCCAATGGGTCTACTCAAATGTGCGCCAGCTATTTTGCTGATGCACATTCGAGCTGGCCATGTAACAGTGGCCAGGCCCGGGAAGGGGTTAGGATTTGGCGGAGAAGGCCATCGCTGATCCCTCCCCCTTTCCAGGCCCAACCAAACTATCTCACCCCCTGGAAACACCCTGTTCCACCCTCCCCATGCCCCTCCGTCGCCCGGCAGGGAACTTGCCTTTCCTGGTGAGCGCAGCGTTGTCTCCGGTGTGGGGAAAGCAGCGCCAGCATTGCTTACTCCCAGGGCGCCGCAAACGTGCTTTATGACACGTTTGCAACACCCTACCCTTGCCTCCGGGTAAGACCCTGTTGGCCTGGTGGGTCTACCCAGACCTGCGCCAGTGATATTGCTGGTGCAAATTCACATGGACCCACAGAGGCGGATTGAACCTGGGAAGAGGGCTTTGATTCAGCAGGCACCGCTGCTCCCGAACCCCCCCTTTCCAGTCCCTATCTGCCCTCCTCCCCACCCCATCACCGCCATGTTCTGCCCACCCCTGCCTCCCTCCCACCCCCTGTACAATCTTACCTGGGGCAGCAGGCATCCTCGATCCTCTGCCGCACATAGCCGGCCACTAGCCGCTTCTGGTGGTGACCAGCCCGTGCACTCCAGCAGCCAGAAAGTGCCTAGCACCACCAGAACGTTTGTTCTGGTGGTGCTAGGCACCATTAGGATCAGGCAATAAAACTTTAAATATCATTCTTTAGTTTTGAGCTATTACCCTTTTCCTTATTTTTGGTACCCAGTCAGGGCTGGCTTTAAGCCAATTGGACCAATTGCTCCCAATTGGGTAGGTTTATATATTGTAGGCCTGTATTGAGACTCAAGTATGTAAGTTTACTGTTAATTTACATGTTGATTTTTTTCTAAACAATATTTTTAGTAAATCACCCACAGTCAGTGGTTTTGTAACTACAGTATTTACTTTTCAAAGGTAATCTACTCATTCTGTTTGTTTATTTGTAGGCTTACATGTACACAATTATATTAAAATGTGCTTAGATCCATTTGGTCCATTAATTCACATGCATTTTTAAGCACTTTGATTGCTTTCCATTCTACCATAGAGATATATAAAGTCTATAATAATTTTATTTATATTTCTAAGATTCTATAGACCTTGGCTGTGAACCTGGGGCCCCACAATAAATTTCCAATTGGGCCCCACAGCTCCTAAGGCCGGCTCTGCACTATGGTTGCTCTGCTATAGTTCACAGGTGCCAACAAGAAAGTGAGAATAACAACTAATAAGCTGTTACCCTAATAAAAGTAAAAATTAAGCTTACATACATTCCTTTTCCTCTTTTCTCCTCCAGGCTATTATCTTTCACTTGTCGACAGAGTCATGCTATGTTTGCTTCAGCAAAATCTGCTTAA
This sequence comes from Plestiodon gilberti rubricaudatus, assembly GCA_026170595.1. NCBI lineage: Eukaryota > Metazoa > Chordata > Lepidosauria > Squamata > Scincidae > Plestiodon > Plestiodon gilberti. Next base: position 64,279,796 of record JANXHW010000002.1, read on the forward strand.
TAGCTGATTATTTTGCTTTTTCTCTTGAGAACCCAGATGTTGTTCTTTCTTTTTAGCTAAGGTTTTGTTATGTTAAGATACCACAGGCCCACTGTCACCACTTGAAAAACAGAGAGAGAGAGAGAGAGAGAGAGAGAGAGAGAGAGAGAGAGATATGAAGCAGTCAAGTGCTGCAAAACAATACAGTACACCACAAGAACAGCCAAATTTATTTGGCAGGTAAATTGAAGTTTCAGTTGTTTTCTTGAGCAACCATCAGAGGCGCCATAGGCTGCGCCGCGATTTGGGGGGGCGCCTGACGGGGCTGCCGCTCCGGGCGCCCCCTCAATGGTTGCAGCCGGCTTGGGGACGTCTTCCCCGGCTGGCTGTCCTGGGCCTTCTGAGGAAGGGCCGCTGCGCGAACGCTATTTATAACGTGTTTTAGCGCATGCGCAGACCGTTCCTGAGGGAAAAGGGTAGCCTTTAGCGCATGCGCTAAAACACGTTATAAATAGCGTTCGCGCAGCGGCCCTTCCTCAGAAGGCCCAGGAGCGCAGGCCCGGGAGGACGCTCTGAGGCCTTCTGCGCGTGTCACCCTGGGGCGCTCCGCCCCGCACACCACGCTACAGTGACACCTCTGGCAACCATGGCGTTCTTTTGTTAACAACAACTCCAAAAGAGTTTCTAATAAAAGGATGGACTTACAGCCCTTATTATTGCACACTGAAGTATTGGAATGAATGGGTTATGTATGGCTTTATTAACAACTCCAGCCTCTGAGCTTAATATGGTGTGAATGCAGGCCACATCCAAGGACACCCTGAGAAAAATGCTGACATGCGACTAACAGTGCAATCCTATCCAACTTACACCACCAGTGTAACCAGCGGTGCAGTGAGAACGGGAGGCCCCAGAATGGAAAGGGGATTCAAATCCCCTTCAAAGGGGATTTAAATCTTCCCTCCCCTCCAAAGCCTCCCACCCTGCCCTCTCCCGCTGGTTACACCGGTGGTGTAAGTTGGATAGGATTGCGCTGTAATGTTTGCAACCTGATCCTAAATACACTGAGCAAGATCTGAAGCCCTCACTACGGTGCATGCATAACACCCACAACCCAGACCATATTATGATCTTGGGCAGACTAAAAAGTACACTGGCCCAGGGGCATCTTAAGTCAATGCAACACCAAAGACAAAGACTTGCCTATTTGTGTCTGTTTGTGTTAAAGTTATTAAAATGTTATAAAATGTATTAACTAACAATACAATAAAACAGAATTTAATGTTAACATTTTTTTTAAAAAACGTCCCAAGGGCTTGTCAGTCATCTCCGTGTTTTGGCCAGAAGGCTGAAACACCTCTTACTTCTTCATCTTCAGAAAAGCAGCCATGGGAAAGTGGAATTTGGACCACAGTGTGGGAGGGTGATTCTAACCCTTTCACCCATGTCCTAGCTTTGATCCAGATTGTGCCCATATAGTTTTCTCTTCATGGCTAATGGTAACTAGAGGGGCAGTTTAAGTTGGCGGTTTGACACAAGGGCAAAGGGCTAACCTGCCCTGCCCCCCACACCTTGGCCACAATCCAAACTCTACAAACACATGTGCATGCACAACTGTGTTTTGAGACTGAAAAAAAAGAAGTCAGGGGTTCCCATGTTGAAACATTTAGTTTGGCCCAGAGAACAGATGCAGGAACTGGCAGCCCAATCCTAACTAAACTTGCGGCGGCAGAGCAAGCGCTCCGCCTCCAGAAGCTGTCGTGAACGTGCTGTAAAGCAAGTTCACGATGACTTGGGAATAAGGGAGGCCGACGCAAGGCCAGTTGCCCTCACTCCACCACTGGGACATCCCCACGGCCGCCGGAGGAAGAAGAGATCCCCCGGTGGGCACGGTCTGGGCAGTGAGGGAGGGGGGCCATTGGCCAAGCCAGCCCGGGAGGGGGCGGGGATGGCGTCCACCATATCCCCATCCCTGTTCGGGCCGGTGCGGCTGTTACACAGCCTCCTCTTACTTCCGCCAGCTATTTAGCTGGCGGAAATCCGAGGAGGCCCATCGGGCTGTCCCTGGTTTACACCAGGGGAAGAGGAGCCAGTGACACATATTTTTAATGCAACTTGGACATATAAGGAAAGAAGCTTAGATATCCCTATATGGGGGCAGACCTCCACGGGCCCACCTGTAGCTCTGGGCCTCACATGTTGGCAGTGTATTCCTTTTATCTTCTATGAGAAAATTCCCCATTAGGGGGTTACAAACAATCAAGCCAGCTGAAATAAGTTTTAAAATTTGCAATGGATTAATGGAACTACCAACAGAACCTGATCCAGACCAAAGTAAAAACCAAGTTGATACCACCTTTTCAAATAAAATAGTTTTGAATCCCTTCTTATGAGAAAATTCTCATGAATTAGACATGCATAGCCCAATCCTAAGCAAGTGTGCCAGCAAGTGAGCCCCCTGCGTTCACTAATGGTACATACGGTATGCTTAGGATTCCAGGCACACAAATTTTTTATATGTTTTTCCCAGCATGAAAACCTCAGCAGATTCGTTTAGTTCACATGTGGAGAAAAGGAAGAGAGGAGAAGGAGAAACAGGAATCAGACAGGCCTGGTTTGAATTATTTCACCACGTGCTAAGTTGTGGTTTGGAGGAGCGTGTCACTATTATGAGCTGTTTGCTTTGTCTTGAGAAATTGAGGAAATTACGTAAAGAAAAGGTGGATTATATTAGCACATGCCAATGACACTTGAAAAGAATGGCTTCAGGTGTTTGGCCCGCAGCAAATTAATCAGTCCTACTGGATTATTAATTTTCCTTCCTAAAATGCACCTGTAACTATGGGCATTTCAATAATGGGTTGATTTAAAATATATGAGTACTGTAACCTAGGAAATAGGCCCCACCACAAATGTTAACAACAGGCACTCTTTATGCTTACGCTAACGGCTGCCTTTTTTTGTGTGTCTGAGTAGAAAGAAATCTAGAACATTCCAAACTGAAACCTTTTCTTTCACTTTGAAATGAAATATTAATCATGTAACCAAGTTGCTATTTTATAGCCTGTCGTGTATGATTTCTAGTCACAATCCATTGTTCTGCAAAAAGCATGGCTGAGACTAAAGGAGGAATTCAGAGTGTTTGGCAGGGCTGGCTGATTTGCACAACACGTTGGCAGGAGCCAAGCAAAAACATGGGGATTGCGGCCTCTCGTGAAAAGGCTGAGACCTCTCTTTGTAAATGAGCCCACAGGATGAATATGAAGTCTCTGATCTGGAGACCATTCATCAGGAAATTGCCAAATACTAACAACTCATATTATGTTTATAAGCCAGCTGGCTAGATATCTGAGAACCAAGCGGGGAGGGGAAAAAAAAAGAATTTGCTCCCTTATGGGTATGAAAAAGGCAGCCATTAAGAGAGACCAAGAGATTTGGTTTCTCCTTCCCTAAATCCACCTTAAAAATCACTTCGAGCCAATAAGGACTAACCACAGGAGACCTGGCTCACCATTACCAGCCACATATCATTTGTACTGAACTGCTTCTAAGGGAGTGATAAAAGTGTATTTTCCAATCCATCACTGGCTGGGTTTTCAGCTGGCATGACGGCTCCCTATGCTGAATCAATGCAGTGATACCAGTCTTGGATCATGCTCAGCGGGAGTGAGCAATGCGTCTCTTCAGACAATTTCACAACGCTGTCTAGACTGTGTCAGGACACTTTATATGCATGCAGACTGTTATTCAGCTTTTCACCCTTGCCTTGTTCTGCAAAGTGAAAAGAGTGAAAAGTAGCAACTCTGCACCTGCTTTTCAGAACCTACTCTTTGTGTTAATATGAGATTCACCAACTTGAGACATTATCACGTATGTAACGGGAGGGGCCAAAGCTCGGTGGTAAAGCACATAGTGTACAGTATAAGCAGAAGCTCCCTGGTTTGGTCCCCAGTTAAAAATATTCAGGTAGCAGGTGCTGGAAAAGGCCCCTGCCTGAGAACCTGGGATGTCACTGTCAGTCAAAGAAGGCAATACCAAGCTTCATGGAACAACGATCTGACACACAGCGCAATCCTAACCAACTTTCCAGCACCAGTGTAGCCGTGCCAATAGGACGCACACTGCATTTTGTAGTGCAGGGGCAGTCATCGAAGTCTCTTCAAGGTGAGGGAACATTTGTTCCTTTACTTCGGGGCTGCATTGCGGCTGCATCAACGCTGGAAAGTTGGTTAGGATTGCGCTGTCAGTTCTGTATATAACCTATGTTCAAATTACAGTTTCAGTCAGCCCAGTTTTTGTGTGTTTTACCTGTGAGACATTGATATCCTTGTCTTTTAAGGGTATGCTTGTGCAGGGGGGGGGGTTTGAGAAGGATTATCTATGATCAAGAATGGGTGCTTCTCCTTCAGCTTTCATAACAAGATAGGGACAATTAAAATTAACGCTAATAATCGTCTCCCTGTGGTGTTTCTCCTGCAAAGTGATATGGGTGTCCAGAATGAAGAGACAATAATTCCATTCCATCAAACCTTCCTGTTCTGGAATAAAGACATCTGAATAGCCAGATACCCAGAAATCTAGTGTGTGAGTTTTGTACAGAAGGATAGTTGGAGGACGGTGTTTTCTCCAGCCACGGGTTTGTCTGCTCTCTCACTCCATGTAGGCCAGTCAAGACTGTAACATGCTGTGCCTAAATCAGAAACCAGCTGGCAATATGCTGTGATATCATATACCGGTAGGTCCAACTTGAGTGTGAGAAATATAAGACTCTCAAATTTTACAAAATGCAGACCTCATACCCACTGCTTGCCTTTCTGATAAAAGAAGATGCATGTTTTATCATTTTTCTGACTGGTTTACAACCTACATCTAAAAGTCAGGAGCCATCTTGTGTCTTTGGAGCATTGCATCTCTCTTGTAAGGATGCACTCCCTTTCTCATTCATGGTATTTGCACCACCTGTCCTTCACCAGAACCTCCTGTGCTTGCATGTCCCTAAAACCTAGATCATAAGACTGCATCACCATCAGCTGACTCCACTAAAACTGGACCCACCCTTTTGGAAACTATTTGTAGTAAAATTGTGTGCTTAAGAGTAGTTAGATATTTTTTGTAGAATATGGGAACAGGCTTCCTCCTGTAGAGTACAGTGCAAACACATGATGCCATATTTTGTGTAATGTTAATAAAGTTAATAGCAATTGAAGTAGGTCATCAAGAGCTATTAAATAATTATTTTTGTGCCCTAAAATGTTTTTGTTAAACAAATGGATTTAAGATTACAGACATTGCATCAAATGCTCCATCTCAAATTGGGCTTCTGTAAGTTGTTGGTGGAAGAGGCCAACAGCTTTGTAAGCCTGCCATATGACTCCATGAGGTCATCTATTCCTTCACAGCAATAACTTGCTCAGCCCCAGACCACCCACACAGTTTGTCTTTCTCTCTCCGGCAGTCAGAAAGAAACCATCCTGCACAATTACTTTAGGTTATATTAAGCATTTACGTCAACATGGAGAGAGGTATCGAATGGGGAGCCATAGGGCTCTGTCTACATGTTTCTAAATGACCTGGATGAGGGTGTAGAGGGGACGCTTATGAAATCTGCAGATGACACAAAGATGGAGGAAAGGGAGGGTGGAGGGATAGTTACCACTGGAAATCAGAATTCAAAACGATCACAACAGGCTTGATCATCATTGGGCCCACACCAAGATGAAGTTCAATGCACACAAATGTAAAGTTCTGGACACAGGTACAAAAAAAATCAGAGATATAAGTAAAGGATTGGGGAAATCTGACTTGGCAACAGCACATGTGAAAAGGAGCTAGGTGTCTTATGGTGCAATCCTGCCTAAGATGCGGTGGCCGGTTGGAATGGCTGGCTGCTGCATCCTAAGCACGATGCGGACCGTGCCAGCGTGGCCCGGGCTCATCTTGGGGGAAGGGGACGTTCGTCTTCCAGGAACAGGTCGAGCAACCAGGTCGCTCTTCCAGGTCGCACGACTGCCACTTCCTTTCCCAGGATAGCTCCAGAATGTACTGGAGTCGCACAACACAGAAGAGGCTTCCGGAGCGCGATTTCAGCTTGTAGTAGGAAAAGCACGCAGAGGTTTACAGCAAAAAGGTAAGGAAATAGCTTTTGAAACTTTTTTTCTTTTAAAAACATTTTCAGGTTGGTCCCGGTATCCACAATAACAAACTTTCTGAGGTTTGTTCTTGCTTCGTGTGACATGCAGTGGAGTGGTTGCATGATTGCACCCAGCTTGCAAATCGACCCATATTGATGATACAATGGAAGGAACTGTTGAAAAGCAGATTGAGCAGTGCCATGCCATAAATAGTGTTGCAACCTGAGAGCATCTGGCAAGTCAAATACCCAACTGCTTACCCATATGCTCAGCTATGCACGGATTCATTCAGCCTTCGTTTTTAATGCTGAACTTGGCTTAATAACACCCCACTGCCACTAATATCAAGACAAGAGCCCCCTGCACGTCCCTGTTTGAAAGACACAATGATGTTCAGTAGGGAAGTTAGATTGACTTTTTAAATTAATCTGCCACGTTGCAGTCAGACAAGGTCCTTTACCTTTAAGACGAGGCCAGCTCCATGGTCACTGTGGAGGCTTGCACTCCAACTTTCCGTCTCAGCCTTTAGCATTGATTGAGAGGGAGAAAAACCAACCAAGGAGTCAGCAGAATCAACTTCAAGCCTTTTGCCTGTGCAAAGGCCAGCGATGGCACCAAGTTGCAGGATTCCTGGAGCGCAATCTTGCACCGAGGGCCCCATGGCAGCCCCCAGCCTGTCCCTCATGTCATGTTGGGTGCAGTCTCTGTCACTGGCACCAAAGGTTCAGGGTTCTGCCTGGCCAAGTGGGCCCCTGAAAGGTGTGTGCCCTTGACCGGTACCCCACCTGGGTGACGCCATCCCTGGCAAATGTATCTGCACCTGTGCATGGCAACAATTTATACCTGTGCAGCTGCTGGATTCCTCTTTGCAAATATTGGACTCTGCTGTCTCTTGGGTGGCTTCCCTCCTTTCAGTTGTAGAGTGTGCGTATACATGAATGCCTCTGCTGTGCCTGTTGAGCCAGCCTCGTCAAGTTATAGTTCCCTTCTCCTCATGACAACCTGGCTATTCCATATCAGACAGAGGTTGTATTTTTGGTGGATGAACTTATTCTGTGCAGTGGATATGAAGAAAACTTAATTTTCTGCCTGGGGAGGGTGGGGGGAAGAAGAAGAAGAAGAAGAAGAAGAAGAAGAAGAAGAAGAAGAAGAAGAAGAAGAAGAAGAAACTTTTCTGTGGATTTGTTTGTGTTGTTTTTTATATTAACATCTGTCCTAACGATTGTAAGAATGAGCTTATTTCATGGCTTATAACAGCTGGTGAGTCACAAGTGCTACTAAAGGAAACCACAGCTCCACCTAAACTGTACTGGGGAGCTCTTTGTTATGTTAACACCATGTCTGGAGAACACTTAATTTGCTCTGATGCGAAATGTTCCTTATGCATAAGGTGCTGTGTAAACAGGTCCTCCAGAGGTGACTTGTGCTAACTGAGGTTTTATTTGCAAACAGGGTGGCTTAAAAACACACAAATACTAATTACTTAACTGTTTTGTTAATATGATGTTACCGCTTGCACACATTGTAAAAAAACTAATAGGCCACACCTAAGTTAGAATGAGGTTGTATAAACAGCCAGCCCAGTCCAATGTCTCAAAGCATGACATTGTACTGGCTTTACAGCAATATCACAGCTGGATATAGTGGCTCACAGATTGAGGACGGGGGTCAGTTCTTTAATTCAGTTCTAGGCTTAACTTACATCCAGCTTGTAAATAATTCTTCTGGCTAGGGTAACTACCTTTTTTCTCACAGATCTGTGATGTTAAGAACTGTGGGACAAGCAGAAGTTCAGGAGGTGACACTTTTCCCATCATGGCATCTGCCTGCCAGGAAAACTTTATTTTTTTATTTAAAAGATTTAGAAACTGCATTTCCAAAGCTGAAAGCAATGTAAACTTAATATAATAAAACATAAAACATCTCACATTAATTAAAAACATACAAAATAGCAATAATAAAATAAACTATTAACAACTATACAGATAACTAAGGAGCAGATAAAAACATCTAATACAACAAGAATAAAACCATAAAAGCAACACAGGGTAGCAAAATCAATACACAATAATTAGAAAAGGGTCACTAGGGAAATCATCCCTCTTCAAAAGCCAAGTGAAATAAATGTGTTTTTAAGACTGAGTTTACCTGTTGAGTTTCTGCTGGTCATACAGCTGTCAAAGAGATAGGAGCTCTGCCAGAAAAAAAGATGGCAGTCTCTATGAAAATTGTTTTGAAGACAAAGCATTAGAAACCACAGATATATTTGCACATCTTATATTAGATTCAAATTTGCTCTCTAGATGGCCAGTAATGGAAAATGAGCCATCTGCTCATCATTTATTCTTGTACTGTACTAATAAGAGAGAGTTTGTGTATGCTGAACAGTTTCACAGGAGAGGTGGTTTTCATTTGCTCTGATAAGGAGTCCAACAATGCAGTCCTATGCATGTTCACTAGGAAGTAAGTTCCATTAACGGCACAATCCTGCTTAACTATGGGCTGGCGGAACGTGTGCTCCGCCGGCCCAAGGAGTCGCAAAGCAAGTTTGCAGCTCCTTTGGAGTAAGTGGCAGAGGCCGGCACTGCTCACTCTGCCGCCATCCCAGACCTGCACCAGCTGACGCAGGTGAGTGCTGCAGTGGGCGGCAGGAGAGCATAGGTCGGGTGGGCAGGGGTGGCGAGGGAGGGGCCATTGACCATCCCAGCCTAGGAAGGGGTGGGGATACCGGCACTGAGTTGCCGGGCCAGGTTGGCCTTACATGGCCTCCTTGGACATGCGCCAGCTGAGCTCCAGAGCTGGCGCGCATCCGAGAAGGCCTTCTCCCAATCCCTTTTATAATGATCAAACTATATTGATGGTTTCTATATCATGATAGTGTGCTAATGGAGCTGCTGGGGAAGTATTCATATTCTAGAGAGCTGAACAACAAAACTTGTAGTAACTCAACACTTCTCTGTAATCAGTACAGTCTGCCAACCATCACATTCAGTTTTTTATTGGGAGGGATTAGCATATCCACATGGTAACCTGAGGAGGGGCTCTGATATACTGATTCAGCAGACCTGATTCCTCACCACAAGACATATGCATGCATGCATATCCCATGCTGACCCGTCGCTAGTCTATGTGACAGGCAGAGCAATCCTATCCAACTTACACCACTGGTGTAACCAGTGATGCAGTGAGAACGGGAGGCCCCAGAACAGAAAGGGGATTCAAATCTGCTCCAAGGGGGGATTCAAAGGGGATTTAAATCTCCCCTCCCCTCCAAAGCCTCCTGCCCTGCCCTGCCCTCCCCCACTGGTTACACCAGTGGTGTAAGTTGGATAGGATTGCGCTGAGGGTGAGAGAACCATAGTTCAGGTCTTACAGAAAGGATATACCAAACCACACATGACCAAGTATCTTTCCCCACTCCCCTATGTTCCTGATTTTTGGTACACCACCAACTCAGGAGTCCATAGAGCTCATTTGTTGACATACTCCGAGAGTTTAAGGATGACAATAAATGCAAGAATAAATGTACTTTAATAGGTAGGTGTAGGACGACAACCAAATCTTTATTCTTTAATGTCCTCCTTTACTGTCCAAGCAGGATAAAAGTGTAGGAATGCATCAAGATGGTCACTTTGTAGCTTGAGTCTTTTGTTCCTAGTTACCACAGCAACCTAAATCAATAAGGAAAAGATGGAAGAGGAATTAATATAACCATCTGGAATGCATAATATAGAAAGATCTGCAATGCATTACATGGTCTGGAAAGTGGCTGGTTGAATTCCAGGGAGCTAAGATAGACTTCAAAGTCTGGCTACACATCAGTGAAGCTGTTGATCAGCTCAGATATTTAGAATGGTGTTGATTAATGAATTTATTACATTTTTTTAATCTGTTCAGTTCATATGGGAAAACACAACCACAGATAGGTTTCTCCATTAATTTCATGCTGGCTGGCTTTGTTTTATTTTGAACTATATAATGTATTTTTTAAACACTTGTGTCATCTCATTGTGAAGTGTATTTTCCCAGGCATTGTTATGTAGCTGGATGTCATGTCAAGGGCAATAAAAATTTTGTAAAAACAAATGACAACATTATGATTTTCCCTTTTGAAAATGATTTGGTCAGTAAAAACAAGAATGTTTTAATTGTTAAAACAACTTTTAAAAAGTGTAACTGTAGGCAGTGCTTGCACCAGGTTGTAGGGGGCCTTGGGGCCAAGCCCTGTACTCGGCTCCCATGGTGCCCTCCACTTGTGCCATGATGGCACATTGGGTGCTACCACTGCCACTGGACTGAGGATTCACCTGGCTACCTAGACAGACCCTCTCATGGGCATGGGCTCTTGGGCAGTACCTGACCTGGCTTACCTTTGGCACCATCCTGGACTGTACCTATGGAAGTTGCCCCTCCAAATCTGATTGGGACCAAGGTGATTGAGGGAGAGGAATTGACCTTTCCCCCCCCCCCATGCCATATTCCCAATTAAAATTACCCCCCTGAAGCTGTCAATATGGTACTTGCATTTTTGCTCTGCAGGGCACATAACTTCAGAGATGAGGAATTTTTATTGGGAAAACGGGGGGGGGGATTAAACCTCCCCCGCACACACTGGATTTGGTTCTGCCCCTCTGACTACAATTACGTCTTTTAATAGCAGTGGGAGATTCAATTATGGATCTCCCACTTTCATGTTTGGCAGAATCTTTGAAGTGACTGTATGCTATTTGAATTACTAAATAACATTCTTCTCCCTGTACCTACGTGTCTTCCTAGAATTTGTTCAGATGAGGGTTTTTTCCAGTTATGGAAGCAGAATAATTCTTAAAAGGATGACAGTCCAGCTGTACCATCTCACTAAGAAAGCTTCATGGCCCTGTAGTTCAAACATAGTTCCTTTTCCTGCCACCAGAGCGATTTCATTATTGCCGCTCCCCTACCTCATAGCGCACAATATTATATATACCCGATTTTTTTTTAAAAAAAAATCTAGGGTTACCACTGCTAACTGGCTTCAAGTGCCAATACAGCTAAGCCTTCTGATGAAGAGAGGAACTTGTCAGGCTGTTCTTTTTTACTGATAGGTGTTGCTGCTTTACAGAGTTTGCCCCTTTCCTTGTTTCATGCTGCAAAGAATAGGGCTACCAGGTCAGATAAATCTGGAACCTTGAGATTGCTGAGGTGAGGTTTAGTGATGTCATAAGGCTGGAAACTCTTGACAAACGGGGGTGGGAGAAATCTGGTCCCAGGGCAAAACAGGGTGATCCCAAAATGGCCTGAGATTAACTTTTGCTGCCCGTCCACCTGAAAGAAAAGAAAAGAGATGAAGGAACAGGGTTCTTAGGGTTCCAAACTAGCAACTTTTGTAGGTCCAAGATAACACCTGAGGGTTATGAAGCAATGTGTTGAAAATGCCTGACATTTCAGGACATTGAGCCAGAGGACAGGGCATCAAAATGCATTTTTGTGTTTCTTTTTCTGTGGTTATTTATTTTTTAATAAATAGCAGTAATTTTTTTTTAATAAATAGCAGTCACATGATGAGGCCCTGCTCTGGATAAGGGCTGCATGTGAAGGAGTGGGGGCTTGATTTACCCTTTGTCCCTGCACCACAGTCTCAGTCACACACACACACACACACACACACACACACACACACACACACACACACACACACACACACACACACACACACACAGAGAGAGAGAGAGAGAGAGAGAGAGAGAGAGAGAGAGAGAGCTGCCGTTCCCTGAGAGGGTATGTGTTTCCATGAGTTTTCATATGTGTTTTTCCTCCTTCAAAAATTACAGAAAATATGTGATTGAAGACTGTGGAAATTGTGTGAGATCAGGAAGAAGGGCTGTTCCTCCTTTTCCTATAATTTGTGAAATAGCCCTAAAAGAGAGAAACGGAGTAAAAGAAGATTCCTTCAAATACTTCAGCAGCTAATACACACACACACACACACACACACACACACACACACACACACACACACACACACACACACACCTTCTTAAAGACACTTAACAAAAACATGTCACTCATAATGACCACCTGTCCTCACAAATTGCCATAATAGTGCAACACAAAACTGCAGAGTGCATTTAAGTTTGCGAACAACTGTGAGACACAGGCAGCACTTCAGCAGGTGCAGCAATTATGGGCTGTAGGGATGCAGTAATGGGGAAAATTTAACTTCTTGAATTTTGTTGTCATGGAGATGTTATAGGTAAAAACAGGGGGAAAAAACAGAACTGAAAAATGGAACAGATGACAGAACTGAGCTGAAACAGAACTGAAAAAACAGAAGTTCCATGAAAGATGTTGGAATAAAAATTACAAGGAATGGTAATGTTATTGGAAAGGCATATTCAAACTTGTGGCTGAAGCCATGCAGTCCAGGCTTGTTGGGTTAGATGCATCCTGAAGTTTTAGCGTTCTGTGATGGGGCCTGGTGGTGTCACAAGACTGCTGAGCCTTGAAAAATGGGGAAACATTCCGGTATCGGGGTGGAGTAAAAGGGGTAAGGTCCAGTGGTAAGGGGGCAGCACACAGCTCAGGTCCAAAAATGGCCTGTGAAACCTTTTGCTGCCTGTTCACCTGAGCAAAAGCAAAAAGTTGGAGGAAAAACAAGGTCATTTTGGCAAACTGGCAGGGATGTGGATCAAGTCTCTGACTCTAAGTCTCAAGTTAAGTTCCAAGTCTTTGCCCCCAAGACCCGAATCTTTGGCTGTGAGTTGCGAGTCCCTATCTATTTAACGGGGAAAACAGGTTTAAACCTGAATAAAATTCAACTTGTCATAAAGGGCTCCAAGTCTTGAGTCAAGTCTTTCCAGTCTATTACAATTGCTGAGTCAAGTCCAAGTCAAGTCATTGATGCGACTTGAGTCCGAGTCGAGTCCGAGTCGACAGACTCAAGTCTACATCACTGCAAACTGGCAACCCTAATCAAGTTTAGTTAATACCCACAGTTGAACTACAGTATGTTTGAAGCCCGAGGCACACCAAACACATTTTCCGTGCGGTGCGCACGTCGCTCAGGCTGCGTTGCCGCACGCGAGGCACGCTAGGGGGCTGGATGAGACGTAAGCATGTCTCACCAGATCGCAGCCGTGCTGAGAGGGTTGCAGGAAGCAGCGGAGGATCGAGAGCGAGTGAGCAAGGGGGAGGGGGAGGGGAAGAGGCCAGGACTAGTGGGGACCTGCACAGAAGAGAAACGCATCTGTTTCATGTGTGTGTGTGTGTGTGTGTGTGTGTGTTTACTAAAGCCACAATATAAATGGCAGTAACTATCGCAAGCCGTGCTGTGAGGGTTGTTGCAGGAGGCGGCGGAGGAACGAGCGAGCGAGGGGGGGTGAGGGGAGAGAAGAGGCCAGGACTAGTGAGGGGACCTGCACAGAAGAGAAACACATCTGTACTCATGTGTGTAAAGCCACAATATTAAATGGCAGTAACTACAAAATAAAACCAGCAGAGTGGGGGGGGGGTAATTAGCAAATGACAGCAAACACCGCTAGACGCATTGGAGAAAAGGATGGAGCTTGCTGGCTGCCCCAGGCACATGTTTCAACACAGTATTTCTGGATTGTCAAAAACCCTTCCAAGTGACCAAGGTTTGAAAACAGCGCGCGCTCGTAGTTACTCCAAGCCGGGGGGGGGGGGGAATGGCTGCTTTACCAAAACATTCTGTCCCCTCTTTCCTTTTGATTGACTTTGGCTTCCTTCTCTTTGATTGGCTCAGGCTGCTCTGTGTCCCGCCCCCAGGGGGCTGGAACACGGACGGAACACGAAAAATGTTCCAAAAGCTGGGCATTGCCCAGCGGAGGCGTCCACGCATCTGTGGCTTCTGGCGGCTCCCGGTAGCCAGAACGAAGGCATGTCATACAGCAAAAACGCACGCGCAGCCCAGACGCACCTCCGCGACGCATGGAGAACGTGCTTGGTGTGTCACGGGCTTTAGTCACACGGGAGACTAGTGCTCGCTGAACGCTAAAAGAAACACCATTGTGTTGACTTTCCTTTGTGTATATGCTGGATCAAAAAAAACACAATTGGAACAAAAATAGCCTCTAGCACTGTTTCCTGAACACTGGTGCAAGTGTTCACATAGTGATGTAGTGTCTCTTCACACAGTGCTATAATATGTAGATTCCAATGCGGTTCTCCTGCTTGTGTGAGAGCTAGAATACCTTTGGATTTTCCTCATGTACTGCTGTAGCATTAGCTCTTCTGTGACTGGAAGATGCCTTCCACATGCAGAAGGGCCTTGCTGGCTCCTATGTCTTTCTCATTTACACAGTTGCTTTCAAGTTACTCGCAAATGTTCTCTTTTATAGAATGCTTTATTTATCCCTCGGAGCGTTTAATTTCCTCTTTACCAATCGAAGCCAAAACACAACCTCACGATATGACGATCTATCAACTCACATTTGAAAACAGGATTTTATGTTCAGTCTGTTCTGTGTTTGAAAGCAATTTCCAGCCCAAATTCAGCATGAGCTCATGCACGTCATATTTAATGGCAAAAAAGGGCGTGTGACTCATGTTCATAATTATCTAATGACGAAAGACACAAGTCTTTTTTCAGAGCCATCCTTCATCTTATGCATGAGTGAGTGGCCCATCAGGATGCCAAATTTTTCTTTCAGAGTTACTGGTGATGACAAGTCATAGATATTTTGCCACACAAACCCTGATTTAATGTGCAGTCCCCTAAGGGATTGATTTGGATAGGAGACTTTCGAAAGAGTCTTCTGATCTGGTGCCCAAGATGTAGTCAAGTCCCTTCTGCTTTTTATATTTTCTTTTCATGAAAAGTTTCTTTGCAATGTGCATAATTGAACATAAAAGAACCCCAAAGTTGTTAATTATAGGTGTGTGAGAGGGAAAGAGAGAGAAGAGGCACATTTATAGATAAAGCATATATAGTATGTTGTCAAAGAAACATCCTTTTCCATAGCTGCATTCCAGAATTATTAGAATTATCTTTAAAAAGCAAGTCAGAACATCTTTGAAATGATTATTGCTTACTCTTTTGCATCTTCCTTCCCCAATTTCCCAGACTTTATTGCTGATTCTGGCAGAGGAAAATGGTACTTTCCATTGTGTATGTGTATCTGGACATTACTTATCTGAACATGTTCTCATTTTTTTGATTTTGATATATATTCTTAACTATATTTAAGAATATTAAGCACTGTTTTTCAACCAGCGGTACCAGTATTACTAGTTTTACGTACTTCACAGTATGGCAGGCGGTGACCCCACCATGGTGACCAGGTGGCACTGCCCCATCAGGCTAAACTCAACAAGAAGTGAAGCTAGCTGGGGAGCTGGTGCACTGGAGGGCAAGTTGTGGTCCATGCTGTGCAAAGCTACTGTCTCCGGTGGAAGTGGTGGTGGTACTTGCAAAAGTGGTACCCACAAAAGATGGTACTTGAAAAAGTGATACTTACAAAAAAAAAAAAAAGGTCTGATACAAAAGCATATCTTAATTCAGAAACGAGATGAATGAGAAATAGAAACTCTAAAGTGAGTCCAGGAAATGCTCGTTAGATGCCTTGGGAAGTCTGTTCTTGTTTTTGTTCTATATCCTCTCTGTAGCATAACTTGGGATCACTCCATAGCCTTGAGCGTTTCCTCTGTTCATGTAATCTCTCCCACGTTCTTGCACATCTCTAATTCAGTTTGACCTAACAAGGCATATTTGTTTATTTTCTTTCCCACTGTTGCATCCGTTTGAGGTTCCTTTTGCCTGTGTTCGAAAGAAACACTGCCAATCACGGGCAAAATGGCACAGTGTATGTAATCCATATGAAAACAATTTTTATAGTCTTTCCCATACGTCTCCGTTCCTATCCATTGCTGATTATCACGATGGCATTAAACACACACACACACACACACACACACACACACACACACACACACACACACACACACACACACACACCCTGAATATAGTTTCACAAAACATAGGGTTTTTTTTCCAGCTTTGGTGTCTCCATTAAAACGGCATGAATCATGCATTCATTTTGAAAAGCAGAATGGTTCTGCACATTTGCCCCTATTCAACAATTGTCAAATATCCCTACATAATTTTTGTAAACATCTTTGCCCGGATGCAGCTGCCATGGTTTAAAAATGCATGCACCAACATTTGCTAAATATATGTCAGCCAACATTAGAGAGCTGACATACGACCTGAGGAAGAAGAGGGGTAATGGCAACAGCCATGAAAGGTGACAAAAAATACCCCTGACAGCTAGTGGGGTATAGAGCTTAGAGTGTTGGGCTTTGGCTTGGAAAATCAGAGTTAGATTCCCATCTCAGATATGAAACTCACTGGAGGACTCTCTGACCAGTCACTCTCTCCCAGTCTAACCTACCTCACAGTGGGAGGATAAAGTGGGGTAACCAACATCCACATGCACCAGTGGAGGTAGAGTGGGATACAAATGTGAGCAATAATGCCACATAGAGATGGGAGATAACCCTACAAATTACCATTTTCAGGAAAATTGTGTCCATATTTTGACACTACTTTTGAATTAGTGTTTTCCCAGCTCAATAGGACAAATACTGAACAACCCCTGATCGTTTTTATCATAGCAGCCAATTTGTTTCATCCTTTTCACTTATTATTATTTATTAACAGAGGTTGTTAGGCTATTGCAGTATTGCAGAACCTAGACTGGGAGAATGTCTTCTCCAGCCCAACGTTCCTAAGATCAATTGCTGGGACTTTTGAGTTGCGTTTGGGAGCTAGAGCTGACAAGCTGGCAAACGAGGCTGAAGTACAGCAGGTAGAACAAATCACTTTGTTGACCAGGTTAGCAAGTCAATCCTAGGATTTATACCAGGTTTGGGTTCAGGGCTTCTGCTAGCCCATACGGTGCCTTTGTGTACATTAGAAAAAGGTGCCCCTTCCTCACCACCAGAAGTGACATTCCGCCAGCATTTCTTCTCCTCCTATGTGAATGGCGCCCCCTTCGATATGACACCCGTGTTCCTGCTGTAGGAGAAGTCCTGGAGCTCTCCTCAGCTACACCTTTACCTGCGCCTGAAGAAGGCATGCACATGCACACAGGCCCAGGTAATTCTCTCCTCACTAGGTCCCAGCCCAAGACCATGATGTTGCTGGTTTATACCCGAGAGTCCCTGCTAAGGATGTGAGTTAGTTAGTGGATTTACAAAATGAGTAGAGAATACAACTGAGACTGAGATAGAGGGGAGATGGGAGTGAATGTTATTTTTATGTGTAAGTGTGACCCTAATGGGAGAAATGGGAATGGGGAGGCTCCTTTGGGTGAAGTAGAACAGTTTATGTGAGTTTAGCTGAGGCATGGCGGGATGTGGTTCATGGGATCACGAAGGGTCGGACATGACTTAACGACTGAACAACAACAAGAGCTTAGAACAAATATAAGATTTGTTTACTTTCAGGTTTGCAAAAATGCTATCAGCCCCAGATAGACTACGTATTTGTAAATAAATACTAAAAAATACGTAAAGTATAGAAAGCTTATTGCCTCTAGACATTCGTTGTCATGTGACGTCTTAGCTTAACCACAATTGGCCAATGATTGAGCACCCATTTTAAATCACAAAAAGTGATTTTAACCTGCTAATGCTGTCCCTGAGCCTGAACGACTTATAGACATAAATGTCAAAGAGTGAGGCTTTTCCAAATCCATTTTATTACTTTCACTTGCTCATGTGGTAAGCACCTGGTGATATGTTTTCCCAGTTATATACTGCATCTAGGTTTTAATTAAATAAAAGTGCTCATAAAAAAATCAAATCAAATTGCCTAGAAACTAGACTAGCCAAGTGTGATCCCACTGAACGTTTTCCCTGTACAGTATATTGTTCTGAGGCAGGCTATTTTCTATTCCAGTCATTCAGGGCTCTTTTTAAAGTAAACAGAAGGCAGACATTCAGACCAGCTAACCTCTTACATGATTTGTGAAATATACAAAATTGCGTTCCTGTGGCTGCAATCTTTTGCACATTTACTGGGAAATATAAACAGTATGATCGTATCCATATTTGCTCAGAAAGAAGGCCCACTGTGTTCAAAGGGGCTTACTCTCAGGTAAGGGTGATGATTGGAATGCAACCTAGGTTTCACTGGACGCACTAAGACAATTGTGCTGCACACCATATAATTTACAAATGGCCGGCTCAAAAGAGTGGAAAGTAATCTTCATGCACGCAATTTTCAGATGCGCAGTTATGGCGTTTTGGGTATAATATGACGGTTTGTTTGCTCCCCTTTGCCTTCTGCAGCAAAACACCATGCATTACAGTCATCTAATCATGTCACCTACTGGCATGTCACATAAGTGGAGAAAGGCTTCCAGCAAGGCAGTTTACATAAATAACAGAAAGTTCCAGCTTCAGAACTGGCTGCAGCATTTCTGCATCAAACCCTACATGTCTGTTAACAAAGCAAGCTTTCAGGCAAGTGGATGACAACATAACGCCTGAACAAATATAAACTCCCAGCTAGGACCATGTTTTAAATCAACCAGAGCTCAACATTGCAACCAGAGCTCCTCCTTCCTTCCCTGCACCCCAAAACGTCTACTTCCTTCTCATGGGTTCCTCTGAGAAACCCACCTAATCTCCCTATGTCCCTTCTCTCCTCACATTTTTTCCTTCTTGCTCTTCCTCTCCTTCTTCTAAGAACGCCCTTTCTCCTCCCCTCTCCTTGTTTCTTTTCCTTCAGACTGCTTTTCACCAGGGCTCCATAGTGCGTGAATGTTAGCCATAGAATTCCCCTGTCCAGAGTAATATGTGAGTAAGTTCAGCTAGGCCACAATTATACAGCTGTGCCACTGGCTACTACACAGGATCCTTGCACATGATTGTTTCCCCCCTATGTGCGCAATTACATGTGTTTTACAAAAGCACTACCAGGAACACTTTGCAAACTCCAGCCAGACATCAACTGCTACTCTGCATTGATTGGCTCTTTTCCTGTCCAAGCCATGCCGGGGCATTGTCAACATACTACCCTTTGATTGGTACATGCTGGTGGTGTTGCTGTAGATGCTGGGGAAGTGGCTGAACGGGCTGCACCTCTAGATTTTTTTTAAAATTGCTTCTTTGCTCCTCACCCTTTGTGCTGGACTAGTGTAGGATGCAGGCCAGAGTAGCTAGGCTAGTGGCTTCACTTGACCTAGGATGGCCTTGCCCATCAATGAACAAAGTACTGATCAGATTGGCTGTGAAAACCACCTCAGCAGTGGATTGTGTACATTTGTTTTTGCCAATATCTCTACACATTTCGTGTGCACTTTGCTTGCCTCTCATGAAAAAGTGTTCAATGCGCAACTTCACAACGATCCAACCTTTGACAACTTGGACTTGATGTCAGTCTGTGCAGATTTGCTGCTCTTCTGGTTGCCCTGGCATCACATTGTTCCAGGCAATACATTTGCAGTTGGTTGCTTCTGAGCCAGGCCTACATATCAAGACACTGGAGAGCTCATTAAAGGGTTTCTCTCTTGCCTCCACTGCCAAGACCTCAGAGCTTGGTGGAGACACAAAAGGGCATAGAAAAGCTGTTCTAAACCCAAACATTGAATGGTCTATATTTACAGTAAGTTGAAATAGGCAGCCTTGAATACACAATGTTCAAGCAGGTGCCTTCCTCCTGGATCAGTGACATGGAAAGACATGGAAAGAAAGAAAGAAAGAAAGAAAGAAAGAAAGAAAGAAAGAAAGAAAGAAAGAAAGAAAGAAAGACGGGCATTTATCTTATATACTGTAATTGGAATTAATCTGCACACTTTGGGTATAGCTTTAGCAGGCATAAATTCTGCTCTTTTTGCAGTGTCTCAAACCACGTTTCCCCCCCCATCCTAAAACTATCCCCCCCATCCTAAAACTGATGCTAACACCAGCCACACTTGGTCAACTTACAGAAGGGAGCTATACGTGGCCAGAAAAAAACCTCATCTCTCTGGAAAGCCAGAGTTTACAAACACACCAAAAGTTACCCAATAGACTCGCTTGCTGGAAGAAGCATGGACATTGTATTTTATGGACTCTTCCCTGTTATCAACCTTGTAGCAGCTAAAAGGTGTATTTTTTTAATTTTTTTAAGTGTGAGAACACTCTTGCTCTCTCGCTCTCCCTCTTCTATGACATTGATAACAAGCTGAACAAATTCCAGGCCATGTTTAATGAGCACATATTTTATACAAATAAGCTCAAAAGAGCTTACCCATCTCTAATTAAACTTGAAAAGAAGCATTTGTCCTAATTGGGCGGCATAGCTGAAGAATTAATTGTGAGGCTGCTTGGAATTGAAGTCTTATGGCCAAGTTCACAGAGAAATGCCTCCTCGATTCTACAGAGTACTGTATACAGAATGTAGCTGGTGCTTTTCCCCTCCCCTCCACTCGCGATCTTGAAGCCTCTTTAAAAAAATAATGTTAAAGAGCTATTTAAACAAACCTAGCTGACCCCTAACAGAGGTTAATACTGTTGTATTGGTAGCGTAATGCTGTCATATATGGCTGGCAAACGTTCCTCTCTATTATATAATGATTGGTTTTTGCCCAGTTTCTAGGGAATTTGAAAGGGGGAGACTCTATTTGCAAATATCAAAAGAACAATTGTTCCGATTGGAGGGTA
This sequence comes from Plestiodon gilberti rubricaudatus, assembly GCA_026170595.1. Taxonomy (NCBI): domain Eukaryota; kingdom Metazoa; phylum Chordata; class Lepidosauria; order Squamata; family Scincidae; genus Plestiodon; species Plestiodon gilberti. Next base: position 64,300,558 of record JANXHW010000002.1, read on the forward strand.
ACAAAACACACAGCATACGGCTTCATGTGCTTTCCAAAGGATGCCTGGTGCTGCCAAGACTTTGCAGACTTTCCTGGCACAACGGGGGCATTTTGGAAAGCATTTGTTCTATTTTCAACAGTATTTCCAAGCAGAGAGAAGGGATTGTGCAAGATAACTTGTGTTTTGCTGCTGCCGCTGCCGCCTCCTATTTGCTTGACTTGCCAGCGAAAGCATGTTTCGACGACACTGGAGTCTGCCCAGCCAAATGCAACGGATTGTGTTCTGCCTTCAAGCATCGTCAAGAAAATTGTCAGCTAAGTGCCAATTTCAGAGTCTTTCTGGCGGAGACCTTCATGTGCAAAATAGAAGGAGAGCGGCGTGACTCTCAGAGGCAGGCTTGGGCATGTGGCATATCGGTGCTGGGAAAGTTATCATTTCCAGTCTTAAAGCATGTAGGTTTTTATGGAGCTTGCTAATGTCAAATATGTGGTCCAAGTGCGAGAGTGCAATGCCACCCTCCTCTGTAGTCACAGGATAATAAAATAATAAACCAGTATTTATATACTGCCTTTTCTTTGATCACTGGATTTCTCCTCTCACTTTAATTCAAAGGTGGTTTACGTGGGGATGGGGCAATGAGGATGGAGCAATGAGGTGATTGACACTGTTTGGCCATAACTTGTTGCCTGGAATACAGCTGGAGGCATGGGATACAAAGTCACCCCTTGCAGTGGAACACTTCCCAGGAAGACAGAACCTACCAAGAACTTTGACTAGTTTGCTTTGCTCTGTATTTTCAAGCTTCCAAGTAGCGATGCTGGCAAGCTTGAAATAAGTAATACCTCTGATAATGTGGGAGATCTGTTCCAGACAGCCTAGCACTGCACAAAGCAGTGTTATAGAATACATCGTTAATCTAATAGGCAGGAAATGAAAGCTGGTTGGCCCAGAATGCACTGCTCTTATAGGCTAGAGTAGCTGCCAATCATGCCAGGATAAAGAGTAACAAATCAGTGCTAAAGGAAGCAATGTTATGGGAAATAAAGTACTTACTTGACAGGGTTGTTGCACGAATTACAACAATAATACACAGAAAGTGCTTTGCATGTTCAAAAAGTGCTATATGAATGTTGAGTATTATTCAAAAGGTCTCTATTCAGGCTGGGATTGTCGGATGCCACAAAGGGACTCACTAAGCGACATAAAAGAACTTGCTAGTACAGTAGTCGTGTGCAAGGAAAAAACACAGATTTTCATATTTATTTAAACAACTATTTTCATTTGCATTCATTTTGGTTTTTTATTCACCACTTTTTTTGTTCTGCTGTTTTTCTCGTTATCTATCCATTTCATTAATGTATAGAATTAAACTACACAGTGTTTCTTACTTGTAACCAGTTGCACTCAAATGAAGCTCCACCGCACAGCCACCTTCTTGCAATGGTCATTAATTACCCTTAAGTTATGCCTGTGTTGTCATGTTCTCATAGGTAGGGGCAATGTGGGGGAAAGCGTGGGTGTGGAGAGCGGTAGTGAATGAGGCAACCTTGATTGGATCTCTAGCTAATAACTATTTCTTCTCAAACATCGCTGCAAATGCAATAATAGACACTTATCTCCTGCATATCACCAGCAGCCTATTTGCAAGTCTAGCCGACTAGCTGAGGCACCATCCAGGCTGCAATAGCAGTATTCAGGCAGCTGAGTCCAAAGGCCAATCCCTGTCCACCAGGTATCCTGTTTCAGGCAGAGTTGTTGGCTGGGCTGATGTTCAGTCAGAGCAGGGGGTCCAAAGCAGAGAAGCACGAGCCCAAGCAGGGGAACTGGACGTTAGACTGTTCCAAGGGGGAAAAGGAAAGATCTGGTTGGGGACTGATCTTAGAGCAGGCTCAGATGTTGTTGCACCAAAGTAGTGCTGAGTGTCTGTCTGTCTGTCTGTCTCTGTGTGTGTGTGTGTGTGTTGCCTGCTGCAACAGCTAGTTAGGATAGTTGGTGCTGCCCTTTCTTTAAGGAAAGTGCCTTTGCCTTAAAGGGCCCCTTTCCAACTTTGTAGGCATGTCATTTGCTTTGACGGTGTTGGGGGGGGGGGAGAGTCCTCTGAGTCAAAAGAAAGGGGTGGAGTGTCACCTTCTGGCCTTGGAGAAGGTGTGAGATCTGGCTCCTGGGTTTACCCTTGCTTGCACAAAGGATTCAGGTGGAGTAGGGGATATCTCGGATCAGTAGTGAGAAATCAGTCTGTCTCCTCCTCAGGGGGGCTGCCCACCTCATCTCGAGATTGAGAAGGTTCTGTCCCAGGTACATGACACCAGGCCCTAAAAAGGGCTAGCCTTAGGGCTTGCCATTCAGGCCATGCAACTCATCTCTTGTGTGAATGAAGATACTGCCTGCCTCTAACTCCTGCTTCTACCCTTTCTCTTTGATTGCTGGTTTTGACTGCACATCTGCTTCTGGCCCTCTGATTCTCAATCGTTGCCTTGGAACCTGACCGCTACCTGTTTAGACCAGACATCTGCTTCTGGCCCAATTGAACTGACAGCCTTCTTGGTTCTGAAACCTAAGCGCCTGGAGCCTAACCTTTGCGGAGGTCTGACCGATTTGTATGAACGTCAGGGCAACATAATCTCTGATTATTTCACATGCAAGCTTTCCTTTTCTTTTTAGGAGACCTCAGTTGTTATCTGTTTGCAGGATACAGAGAAGTATGCATTCCATTAACTACCCGACTCTTGATTCCATTTGATCTTTTAGCTCACAGGAAGTTTGTTTGTTCAACCATCTTCTTCCTGTATCAAATTTTCATTTAGAAAGGCTTCATATTCTTTGATTATGGTAGATTCTGTGTTTTTTCCCCTTCTTATATGTATCAGATCTGTTTTTTATTTAATCCTGAATAAAGAAGGAAATGCAGAATCCCAAAAGATGGAAGGATAGATTTTACTCACCAAAGAAGCCCAAAAGTCATGGTAGCTTTAAAACAAAAGAGACAATTTTAATGTAAAACAGCATGATAATGATAAATTATCTTAAAATCTTACTGAATAAAAACCAAAGAGCAAAACAAAACGATGTCTTAAGCTGTAAAGTAATAAAATGGCAACACTCCAGTGTATACTAAAGTTTCAATGCTTTGGATACTTGTCTTGTTATATTCAGAGAAGCTGCAACTACAGCTGCAACGGTACAAATAATTTCTGCCTTGTTTTAGTAAGGATACTTTTTTCAGTTCTGGAAAAAATGGAAGATTGATCATGGAGCTCAGCAAATAATCTGTTATAGCGTTCACACTTCAGGAAATTGTACACTCTGGCAGACCCTCCTCAAATTGCAAACCACAGTTGATCTCGCCATATCAGCCCTTCAAAACTGCAGTTAGCTTTGAACTGGAATCTTAAAACCCTAAGGAAGAACCAGGGCAGTTCAAAGGAGAGTCTGTAAAATAATAGGAATCTGAAGGTGCTACAGTGGGAAGTATCAGGTCTTGTCAAGAAACAGGACCTTGGGTTCCTGTACTGTTGACAAGTCCTCTATGCCAGGTGTGGCCAAACTGCGGCTCCTGAGCCACATGTGGCTCTTTTGACATATAATATGCGGCTCTTGGAAATATGTTGGCTGAGCTCCCTTTTGCATCAAAATTAATATAAAAGCTTTATAATTATTTACCAGGTATAAACTGAGAGTCCACTGGATTAAAACATAAGTTTAATGTTCATGGTGAGTAAATCTATTTAAGAATTTAAATGCTTCTTAAATATTGCAGCTCTCAAACACCTGAAGTTTATTGTATGTGGCTCTTACATTAAACATGTTTGGCCACCCCTGCTCTATGCCTTCATTGGTGACTGAAGGCTGATTCACACTAGCCTATTCCCGGCGTGCATGCCGCCTGTCCCTGCGTCTGCGCTTGTATGCGGTTCTCTGAACGTTTGGAACTGGGGGCTGCTTGCCGCCTGTTGTCCTTCCTTCTGTCCCGCCTTCTTGAACAAAGCGCAGCTGTGATTTGGTGAACAGAAGTGCGCTCCGATTGGCCAAAAAGCGACCCTTCTTTGTAAGACAATTGGGGCTTGACTGGAACTTCGAAGCAGATTGCTTAGAATTACAACCATATTTATTCATTTATTGCGATTTCTAAAATAGTTACGCGCCCTAGCCTTTCCCTAACCGCGAGAACAAACTGTAAATCGCTCTCCCAGCTGGAGTTTGAACTTTTTTCTTTGCCTCCCGCTCGCAAACCTTGAAGTAGACCTTGCAAGAAACCCCCACGCTGATTGGAGGTGGCTATGATTGGCATGCCGCCTCTCTTCTCCCCCTCCCATCCGATTGGTGGGCTGCCATAGCACCGCGAGCATAAACGCAAGCTTAAACGCAAGCGCATCAAAAAGATAAGGGGAAACCATCTCTCCTGGCTGCGACGCAAGCTGAGACACAAGCATGAAAAACGCTCGGAAAGACCCAACGCAGAGCCACAACGAGCCGGGAAAAGGCTAGTGTGAATCAGCCTTGAGGGCTGGGCATGACACGATCGCAACCTGCCATCTCCGCATTGGCAGTTTCAACTCTGACTCACCTGACCTGAAGATTTCTGAGCCCAGCCACATTACTGTAAATGTGCAGCCAACAACCCCATTATAAAGCATATATAAAGCAATTAACATTGTAATTAGTTTGTTTTGAGATAAAAACATTTACAAATACACTAAGCTCTTCAAATTATCTTGGTTAGGAAGACATGCCTTTAGGTATTACGTTTATATTCCTTGGTACAAATGTTACCTTTTTTATAGGTGATATGTTTGTTCTTGTCGGAGGAGAAACATAGGAAGTCAGAACATGTCTTTCTTCTTCTTCTCCAGATGTACATATACTGTAGCTCTCACAGTGTACATGATCTCTTTATGATTAAATCCCACCCAGTGAGTCTCAAGGAACCTTCTTGGGTGCTGGGTCACTTCAACAAGCCATTTCCGAAGGGTTCGTTTGTATGAATACGCACAAGCACTTGTGGAGTGCTGTTGAGTTTGTGTAGCAGCATTGTGGCTAAAAGATTGAGCCGCAAATCAGGACTGGTTGGCATCTTCCACGAATGTACCACCAGGTGGCCTTAGGCGAGCCACTCCCTCTCAGTCTCAACTGCAATATGAGGTATAATACTACTTACCTTAGAGGACTGTTCTAAGGATTACAGCAACATAATACTCTTGAAGCACTTTGCACACTGAGGAAGCACTATACAAATGCTAAAGTTTGTTCTTATAGCACTCTCAGCTCCTGCTGACTAGATTAGACAGTGGAGGCTGTCTTATATTTCGCAAGGGAGAGCAATTGTTCATCCAGCAGAACATCTTTGCCGTTTGTGCCCTGCCGTGCCAACAGGGCACATACTGCATTTTGCAGTGCAGGGGCAGTCATGGAGGCCTCTTCAAGGTGAGGCAACATTTGTTCCTTTACGTCGGGGCTGCATTGCGGCTGCACCAGCGCTGGAAAGTTGGCCAGGATTGCGCTGAGCAATTGCATTCGTAGCAACAGGAAAGAGGGATTTTAAAAAGTGTATTGAGAGTGTGGTAGACTTGATGGACAGTCCCTTCTTGTGTTTGTATTCCCTCATCCCCTTTCCCTTTGTAACTCGCCTTTGGCCAGATGTTTTGTGGGTAGTTAATAATAATATTATAATAATAATATACAGTATTTATATACCGCCTTTCTTGGTCATTGGATTTCTCCTCCGACTTTAATCCAAGGCGGTGTACATGGGCAGGCTGTCTTAACCCCCCTTGGGTTTTTTTTACAATATATATATATATATATATATAAATGTCCAATCTTTCATGAACGGCTACTTTCCAGATGGTATCCTTTTTACAGTCTGACAATTCTGCTGGCTGGCGCCTCCCATACTTGACCGATGCAGCTGGAAGCTCTTATCTCTCCTCCTGAAGGCTTTCACAGCTTTTTGCCGTGTCTCGAACTTATCAAGTTCACCGGTCTTCGGGCTATGAAGGCAGCAGCTCTCTCAACTGAGCCAGACTCTTCTGCCCCTTCAACTCTTCTGTTGGCTTGTGCCCATCCTCCTTATGCTGGAAAGACTTCCTAGTGCTCTTCACATTTGTAAACTTTGCCCTGCTCTCAGAGATCTGGAGACCCCAGAGGGTTGCAAAATGTTAAAAGCAAAGTTGTACTTTTCAGATACTCATTGTGGAAATTGCTTCTGACATCCTGCTCTTTTCCCTCAGTTTATGCAATATATTAGCAATAAAATCTCCTCTGGGGACATAAAAGTATTTACCCAAAGCCTGTTTGGGCCAAACCTTGCAACAAATTCTTCTCTTACTTGTGTTTATGCCTATTTCTATGACTTTAAAGTGTAACAAACTCTTTTATTTCAAGTGGAATATTTGCCAAGAAAGTTTTGCTTGGTTTTATATACTATATGTCTGTTTGCTAATGTTTCATGTCAAGATTTTAAAGAGCTGCTTATGTCAATATTGCAAAGTGTGGATACACACAAGATACAGTATATTTGTTTCTAAGGTAAAAGAAACAGGCCCCAATCCAACGTCGTATTACTGGCCTGGCTCATGCTCTTCTGGCAGGCACCCTTGGGCAACCAGTCCTGCATGATCCCAGATGCAGGATTCTTCAGAGACCCATATAAAGCCAGGGAAGCATTCAAACTAAAAGTATGATTTCACTGGGACAGTTTTGGTAGGTAAAGGTATCCCCTGCTCGAAAACCAGTCGTGTCCGACTCTAGAGTGCAGTGCTCATCTCTGTTTCTAAGGCCATAGAGCCAGCGCTGTCCAAAGACTCTTCCGTGGCCATGTGGCCAGCATGACTAACGGAACACTGTTACCTTCCCGCCACAGTGGTACCTATTTATCTATTTGCAATTTCTTACTTTCGAACTGCTAGGTTGGCAGGAGCTGGGACAGGAGACGGGAGTTCACTCCGTCACGTGGCACTCGGGTCGCAAACTGCTGTCCTACTGACCTTCCGGTCTGCAATTCAACATCTTAACCACTAAGCCACCGCAACCCTTTTGGTAGCAGCAGGTTTTTTCAGTGGGTCAGTTCATCACAAAAATTAGGGACAGCTTCAGAGCACCCTTTACTAACAGCAGGGGAGGTCTCTAAGCCTCCCCCTACACATGACTAGTTTCAACTAGTGTTTAGATTCTATGTAAAGGGGAAGTTCAGACAACTCAGAAGGCATTGTGGGAAGGGGAAGCAGGTAGCGCCCAAGAGTGTCCCTAATCTCATAGTGAGGGCACGGCTCAGATCAGCCCAGTAAGGCCTATCAAAATCTTTCATTGATGACAGATGTCCGGGCCCGCCCGTCCACTTACCGCAACCCGGGAGGCAATCGCCTTGGTCCCAGCCCAGACGGGACGACGACAGCCTGACGAGGGACGACGGGGCCTGCCAGGCCCAACTCCACCCGGCCAAGCAACGCACCGACCCCAGTACAGGGGGAGGAGCGGAGACAGGGAAGGAGGCTCCGCCCCCTGGAGCACAGACCGGGAGAGCAGGGGCCAAGGAGGCAGCTCCGCCCCCCTCCACGGAGTGGGCGACGGGGAAAACGAGCCGTGAGGAGCACAACAACAGTGGAGAGAGAAGAACAGGTTGGCCGACCCCCGAGCGGGACTGCAGAGTCGCGATCGGGGGCCTGCCAACAAGGAGTCATCAGCCCAGCATCACCACATTGCTATGGGGAGCAGGGAGGGGTGGTGAGAGCGGCAAGGAGAAACCAGGGGAGAACAGGGAGGGGAAGAGAGCACAGGAGGCGCTAGGACCACAACACCCAGGGGAGGCTGGGGCTAGCCCCGCACCAGCGGGCGGGGCCAGCAAAGGGAGGCTGAGGGGAGAATACTTAAGACCAGCTGCCGATGATGAAAGGGCGGAGGAGCAAGGAGCTGGTCACGCTGGGCTGGAAGACCAGAGATAGAGCTCCCGAAAAGCCGAGGCAGAGGTGAACCAGGGGCAGGCAGCCCCCACCCTGACCACTCTCTGAGGCATAGCCTGGCATTGGTCCTCACCATTGGGAGTTGCAGGGACCTGAGCACTGGAGGTCGACCCCTCCCAGGAAGAGGCTGCTGCCTCTGCGCCCCCTGTCTGCAGGGCCTTCCGCCCCTCCCTCACGCCAGGGAAGTTCCTCTGGGGATCCAAGGCAGCAGGAGCCAGCACAGGCACCACTCACCGGCAGACGCAGGACGCCTCCGAAGACGAAGAGGACTTCCAGACTCCCCCTTCTACCTCGCCGGTGCAAGGTACTGTACAACAGACTAGGTCTACCTTTAAGGAGCAAAATAAAATCTGAGTTAGAACTGCTCCAGATTCTGGCATGGTAGAGCTACTAGGAAAACCTGGACTGGACGTCAAAACTTTACAACTGGTGGCCCACATGCAGATGTACACTTCTATTTGCTTCATGTGACACACCTAACCAATTCAGTAGAGCTTGGATGAGCACTGCAATGTGAATGAGAATGTGCATCACCCCCCCTCCCCCCGATTGCATGCAATGAGTGCTTTAGCAGCGGCGCTAAATGCTATGGCTGGTGGGGTGGGGATAGGATTGGGCTGAAAGTCCTATTGAAGTTAATGGATCTTAAATAAGTCACAATTAACTTGTCTTACTGATTTCAAAGGTGCTCAGCTATGACTAACTTTCTTTGGTTACAATCAAGTCTGGGAATAGCCCCTCTTATGTGACTACGGGCAAATATCGTAAGATTCCATTCAGTGATCGTCGCTGCCCTTGTGTCTTGGGCATGGTGGATATGTTATCCCATATCCTATTTGATTGTCCCTTCATGTGGAAGCCCGGATTATTTGGCCCCTATTCTGGATAATAAACCTGGCCTTTCAGATACAGTGAAATTAGTTTTCCTCCTTAGTGAGCCCCCCCCCCCAAGTTATGGAGAGGGTGGCGAAATTTGTTTTAACTGTAGAACAGAATTTTTTAATTAGACCTTTGTAATCTATTTGTAATTGTCCTGTACAGTATGTATATGTACTTAATGCCTCTTTTTTGGACTAGTTTTTCCTTCTTTTTTATGCCAATAAAGGTCTGTCTGTCTGTCTGTCTGTCTGTCTGTCTGTCTGTCTGTCTGTCTGTCTGTCTGTCTGCTGGGAATAGTCATAGACTTCGTAAGAAAATAAATTGTCTCATTGAGTTCAATGATGCTCAGTCATGACTAACTTTCTTTGGGTAAATAAATGAGACAAGGAAGTGGAATTACAAGAAGAGGAGGTGATGAAAAATCCAAATAAATACACATTTGAAACAAGAAGGAAGAATTATCTACAGATTGTTCAGTCACATCCTGATTGACTGGAGGGAAATATAGTACATATTTTTCTCTGATGGCAGTTGGGAGAGTGAATTTTGTAACGAGGCAGTGAAAGTTGCTTCTCATGCTGTGTACTACAGCATAATGCATCAAGCCTGGTCTAAGCAAGAAGTGTAGCTCTTCACTACTTTTCTGTGGGAAGTAGGTCAGGATGCCAAAACCTCACTGCATAGTTTGGCATCAGTCTTTGGTTTGCTGTGGAGAAAAAAGTAGCAACACACCAGTTTTGAGACAGTACCACATAGAGCACAATCCTAGGCAACTTTATTCATAAGTAAGCCCTACTGTGTTCAAGGGGGCTTACCCCCAGGAAAAGGTGCTTTGGATTGGGGCCTTGAGGTCTTGAAATAAAGGGCCAAAAGAGCTTCTTGTACCACCACCCATAACCTTTTCTCAAAACCATAAGAGCATCTCAGAGGTGGTTGGTTTTATACTGTTTGCATCTTCAGGACAAGTATGCAAATTAACTTTATGCAATTATATAGGACACATATCTCTAATTGCAGTTTCAACAATTGTTCAATCATTCAACTTAGAGTCTGCAGAAGAGTCTGGCTCAGTCGGGAGAGCTGCCGTCTTGTAAAGCCCAAAGACCGGTGAACTTGATAAGCTTGAGACACGCCACCGACAAAAAGCTGTGAAAGCCTCCAGGAGGAGAGATAAGAGCTCCCAGCTGCGTCAGTCGATTTCTGCGTCATTTCAGCAGAAGTGATTGCCTCAGGCAGAGATTGGGGGGGTTACCCATTTCTGTCCTCCTACTTGCCTCTACGGCTCCTCCTTTTCCTTCCATTCCTTAGATTGGAAAAGGAAGAGGGGGACAGAGAGGAAGAGGAAATGTGTGTGTATGTGTGTGGGGAGAGTGCTGAGCTAGAACATTAGAGAGTTGGGGGGAGAAGAGGCTGTCCCCATTGGGTAAGGGGGAGCAGCATTTGGCATGCTGTCTTAGGTGTCAGGGGGTCTTGTACTGGTCTTGGCATCATCACTATCATCAGCATGATAGTTCTCATGTTCTTTATGTAGAATACAGCATGGTAGGCCATAGACATTATTATCGTTATTACCCATAATATCAAAAATAATTATTATCAATAAGAATATTTATACTGTATATTCATTTTCAGCTCAAAGGTTCATGAAGCAGTTTAACATAACGAAATAAATAGAAAGATGGTTCCCTTTCACAGAGAACTCACAATAAAAAAAGATACAAAAGAGATAGGCGCAAACAGCCACTGGAAAAGATGCTGTGCTGGGATGAATAGGAACAATTGCTCTTCCCTCTGCTAAATATAGGTAAAAGTAAAGGTGACCCCTGACAATTAAGTCCAGTCGTGTCCGACTCTAGGGTGTGGTGCTCATCCCCATTTCAAAGCCGAAGAGCCAGCGTTGTCCGAAGACGCCTCCGTGGTCATGTAGCCGGCATGACTCTCCTTGCTGCAGTGGGTAGCATGCGGATGGAATACAGAGCGCTGTTTACCTTCCTGCAAGCGGTACCTATTTATCTACTCACATTAACATGCTTTGGAACTGCTAGGTTGGCAGGAGCTGGCCAAGCAACGAGAGCTCACCCCGTCGCGGATTCGAACTGCTGACCTTTCGATCGACAGCTCATGGTTCAGCGGTTTAACCCACTGCGCCACCCGCTGGCCTCTGCTAAATATAAGGATCCCTTAAAAGATGCCTATTTACCTAGTTAGGACAGGTCTTCAATAAGGATGCATGAGCATGCCAGCATTCAGCTCATGAATTCGCTAGCCTTTGTGTGTGTTTGATTCAAGACCAGGATGTCTGTCTTTCTGGCACCTGAGGAAGATATTTTTATTCTCTCTGGCCTTTTAATGTCAGCTCTCACAGACTCACTTTAATCTGGAGCTATATTTGTTTTTTGTGATGGGGTGATTAGATGCTCTCAGGCATATATTGGGAGGTGCGTTCCCACTTATTAGCAGAGTTCCCTCCTCCACCCAGGCAGACTGCTTTGCTTAGCTAAATGAATACACACTTGATTGAAATACTCTGCAAGGTAAGTGATTCTGGCTTAACCACGAGGCTTTCTCTTAATTTTCTTCTCCTTTATCTGAAAACTTGCTCTAAGTTGGGGAAAAATATTTCTCAGTTTATTTAAGGCAAAGGACACCCAAATGTGGTTGTTAATGTGGTCCGAAGGACCTTTGCGGTGGTGTTGGGGTTTGTGTTTTTTTAAAGATGGAAACTGAAAGCTGTTCACACAGGAACTTGCCACATGAGAGGAAGTGTACTTTTACCGATATGTTGAGTAGGAGAACTGAATAAACACTGGTTAAGAAGCTTCTGACCAAATATAAACAGGTCTCAGTGCAAGTAAACATTCGCTTTTGACAAAATTGCTGTCACTCGCTAATTGCCAGTGGGCAAAGATACCACTGAGGACCTGGGAATGTGCAGGCTTGAGGTTGTCTCTCCAGAGCTAGCCTATGCTGACAGGGAACTGTGGACATAAATGCTGTTAAAAGTCTGGCTCTTTTACCATTGGAGGTGTTCCAGTCTGCCGAGGAAAGAAGGGCAGAGGATGTTTCCTTGGCCGCGTCCTTCACATTCCCAACACCACAGTAAATAGAATGGGCACAGTTCTTGATTCGGCCTAACAACAGAGTCAGCCCGAAAAGCTGCCGTTGGTCTGTGAACCATCAATTGCTCGCCACAACATTCCAAACTTGTTGCCAACCCAGGGGATGAGAAAGTCAGGACTTTTCAGCAAATGTACATGAAATCTGTTGGGCTTTGAGGTTGACGAAAAATTGCATAAAATTTCCGTTATCATTATAATTATGTCATTACAAGAGCTAATCCGTCTGATTGGAAACAGCCCTATTAACAAACCACATATGTTGCCTCTTTTCAAATGGCTGTAGTAGAACCACTTTTCAAAATGGCTATAAAAAAATAAATCTCAGCACCGAAGAAAAACACGGAGTCAGAAGGAGTTGCTTCCCACTGGTTAGGTCAGGTATCTTTTTTCTTACCTTTTCACCATTTAAATGGCAGTATATGTAGTCATTAGGCCAGCGGGTGGTACAGCGGGTTAAACCACTGAACCATAAGCTGTCGATCGAAAGGTCGGCAGTTCGATTCCCGCGACGGGGTGAGCGCTCGTTGCTTGGCCAGCTCCTGCCAACCTAGCAGTTCCAAAGCATGTCAATGCGAGTAGATAAATAGGTACCGCTTGCGGGAAGGTAAACAGCGCTCCGTGTTCCAGCTGCATGCTACGCGCTGCAGCAAGGAGAGTCATGCCGGCCACATGACCACGGAGGCGTCTTCGGACAACACTGGCTCTTCGGCTTTGAAATGGGGATGAGCACCACACCCTAGAGTCGGACACGACTGGACTTAATTGTCAGGGGATACCTTTACCTTTTTATATGTAGTCATTAGAGAGGAGATGAAAAGTCAGCACTGTTTTTCTGTTGGTTTCTACATTTAATAGCCTGCATTCAGCCTTCCTCTACTAGAAAGTATCAGCACCACCAACCATTCTTGCATCTGACTCATTTCCGTACCTCTTTTTGCCATTTCTCTAGTTCTCCATACGGAATTGACTCTCTCCATCCTTGGGGTGCGGGGGGGAAGGATGTTCTAGTCCAGAAGGCTGAGAATAGCTTTTCCCAATGGAAACATGAGCAGCTCATATCTCATTCTGAAACATGGATTGGCTATTAGTGAGTGAAGCAAGCTAGCATTGAGACAACTTTCTGGCTCAAACGGCATTGTTCTGAATCACACAGAGGCCAGAGTTATTTTAAGTAATACAACAACCTCTGAAAACTGATTCGGCAGATTTTGTTGGAGGAGGCGGTTTGACGATTAATCAGTTTCCTTTACAACTATTGTCTAAACTCTCTCCAGAGATCTATAAAAAATAAGATCATCATAATTTATTCTCTCCATGTTAGGGGTTCTCTTGGTTCAAGGTGATTTTTAAAAAGATCAGAGTCTGTCATCAGAACCCTAGTGGAAGGCCAGTTGGTTGTAGAATTCAATAAAGGGGGTAATGATCATTAACCTATTAAGATTCCTTCTCAACAATTAGGAGTATGTGACCATGGTGGTTTCCTCCTCCTCTCCCCCAGGGGAGCAATTCCACATTAAACGGGTTGCTGAAGGTCATGCCCACTATAACTAGGAGCCAGAGATTGGCAATGAGACATATTAGCTTGTCAATTTATTACCATCCAGCAAAGAAGAGGAAAACAAAAAGGAAGGTGGGGTATAATGTAAGAGGAGAACAGGTTTCCAGGTGCACCCATAGATTTCTTCACCTTTTGTGTCCCCCTTGGGCATGGATCTTGTCATTTCCTGGTGGCTGTTCCCACTCTTGGAGGCCCTGGCCTGCCCCTGGAAATGGCAGGGATACTGCAGCACAGAACCCAGCTGGTGGTGCAGCAGGAGACCAGGATCCCCCAAGGCTGGGTCTTCCCAATTGCAAGGCAGAGGTTGGCTTCAGGTGGCCTAACCTGAACTCCACAGAGGCCCATATTCCTTAACCCCTTCAGGCCTCCCCCAGCTCCTGTGTTTGTGGCCAGCCCAGGCTCTTTCCAAAGCAGACTCAGCAGGCTGGCCTCTTCTTCTGTAGCAGGTCTCAGAACCTCTAGCCTCGCCCTGTCTTGCAGCCTCCTTCTTCTTCCCCTGTAGCTCCTTCCAGTCCTCTTTTGTCTCTCCATCTCTGTTTCTTTCACCTCCCTGTCTTGGTCTGCTCCTCTCTTTCATTTCCTGGTCTCTCGTCCTCCCTTTTTTGCCCCCGTGTCCTCCCTTCTGTCCTCTACCCCCTCCCTTCCTGGACCAGCAATTTTAAGTAGCCCAGTAGCAGTACCAGTACCCCAGCACCCCTGGACAAATTGGTTGCAACTGGGGCTTACCTAGCCCTGCTGCTGCTGGCTGCTTCATCTGGCTGGTTCTTGGTGATGACCTTTTGCAGGCAGCCACATCTTCCCACTCACGGCCCCTCCAGGCACTGTCTGGGCAGGGATCAGAGGTATGAGTGTTTTTGTTACATAAGTGATCTGAAACACAGATGGAATTCTCATATCTGATGTCAGCTCAAATGCAGTCCTTGTAGGTAAGAGAGAGCTCACATGTTCAGCTGCAGTCATCTGCCTTGGGCACCCACACATTTGGGGGAAAGGCGGGGTATATATTTATTAAATAAATAATCAAACACAGAGTGACCAAGGGTAGAAAAATCAAGTGATGTACAGTACTCCCCCCATATCCGCTGGGGATATGTTCCAGGCCCCTCCGTGGATACTTGAAACTGTGAATAAGAGCGAACACCCCCTCCATGGTTTCCTGAGGGTCCCCGCCCTGCCTCCCCTGTGGGCAGGCATGTTTCCCCCCCCCCCCCCCGCTCTTATTTTTCTTTCAGCAAGCTTTGTTTCTTCATTAACACAAACAGAGAAGCAGCCTCCATTGCAGGCAAGTAGAATGAGACAAAGTCCTAGAGAGGCTCTGCAAGGTTTCTGTTGACCTTGCAGAGCCTCTCTAGGACTTAGTCTTGTTCTACTTGCCTGCAATAAGCAGCCTCCGCTTCTCCTGTTTGTTTAAGGAATAAACAAAGCTTACTGGGAAAAAAGTAAAAGCCTGGGGGGGGGGTCCCCGCAATCTGTGGATAACTGAAACCATGGATAGCGAATCCGTGGATATGGGGGCCCACCTGTACTGTACATGCATAACCAGGAGAAACAAAAATACACACTCCTTCAGGTGATTATCAGGGCTCAATTTATGGGTGAGGACTGGAGGCAGTGTGGGAGGCAGATCTATTATGTTTTGTGAGTGACAGCCCCCATTTTTGAAGGCTACTGTGGAGGCATGATTTGGCTAAAACTGGAGGAGTCAGGGAATAGAGCCTGTACATTTCATTAAGGCCCCCAGCTTTTCTTCCCATTATTTGAGCATTGCATGGATCTCGCCCTTTTCAAATAACATCAGAAAAGTTCTTAATGCAGAACAAAGATCATACTCAAATCAATCTATAGCAAGTATGGAAATGCCATTATTGAATTCTCATAGGCTAGTTTACCTACCTATGTCTCCTAATATAAATTTCATAGAGAATTTCTTCTCTAAGAATTTTAAAAAATACAAATGTTGGTATTTGCTATTTTTTGAAACAGCAATCAATCCCGACTAAATTAGTCCCATTTGGACAACATCTGTGCTTTCAAATTTGCCAAGGGCAGTAGTATCAGAAACAAATGTGAGTAAAGGAGCTTAAAGGACTTTTGTTCCAAAAAGGAATTACTACAGTTCTGATTTAAGCAAGCTATATGACAATAATGCTTTACAAGAATCATTTGGGCTGTAATTTTTTGCTCTCTCCTTAACTGCAGGACTCTGTGTTCTGGATTGAAAAACTGGCTTTTGTTACCAACAACATTAAATCGAAAAGCAAAGCCATGCATGACTCAGCCCTGCATGAAAAAGATATAATCATGTCCTGTAATAAACTATACGATTAAGGAAATACAATGCAGTTTTCAGAGCTATTTTTTTCTCTTTTAAATGGCAATAAATGTGAAGCGCTAGAAGTGTTTATGTGCATTTTGGGCCAGGCTGGGCCAATCAGTTACGAGCAAGAGAAGGGCAGCTGCAGCTATTGTAGCTCAAAGGGAATGTTAAGAAACATGAAACACTGAGATTCCAGGAATATGGTTTCCCAGAATGTTTCATTTAGGGGAACCACCATCACACCTTTCTTTAGGCCGCATTTGCAAGATCACGCTCCTTTAGTTCAGAATCTGAATAAATAGAACATCTGTCCTCAGAGTAACTAACAGAAATTTGGATCACCACTTGGGACTTCTCAAGTTTCATAATGCAACCAAACTCCTTAATGCATTATAATAACCACCTGTTTTGGTTTCCACAGTTACCCTGTTAAGGCATGCACTGCTCCTGTTCATTTGAAGCAGAAGTGGCATGGAGGAGGGAGGCCGTGTGCCAAGCAAGTGCACAAGGGACAGCAAGATTGAGGAGAGGATTCAGACAACAGGGTCACGAACATCCCCTTCTCCCGAGGAGAGCCCAGGCCACGCCACGCCGGTGCAGGCTGCAATGGGCCTAGGATTGGGCTGTCAATCTGTATTCGAAATTCAGGATTTTTGGTACTAAGAATGAGTGCAACTGTTCCCTTGCTCTTCAGAAAAATTACGGTTAGAGGAGGGCCAGATGACTCTTTTGCCACAATAAGGTTCTAGTTGAGCGCTTCCAATCCTCACAGTTTGGAGAACCTTAGTTGAAATTCCTTTATCACAGGTCTATGCGGCTAAAGAGACCAGTGAAGAACAAGTACAGGTTGTGCATATCTAGTTTTCAGCAATGAGTTTAAAGGAGGTCATCAAGGTAACTTCTCTTTCTGTTAAGCACTGTTTTTCTCAATCTTTGCCCAACGGCTATTACGATCAGACGGGGGGGGGGGTGGTTGGCTGAATGGGTGGGGAGAACAATAAATTCTTCTCTTAAGGAAGGGGTACTGCCAAAAGCTTTAATTTACCCTCTCCTGAAAAAACCGTCCCTAGACCCCTATGGTCCTGGATAATTTCCAGCCAATGTCGAACCTCCCTTTTTTGGGCAAAGTGATTGAGTGAGTGGTGGCATCTCAGCTCCAAGGAATTCTGGAAGAAGCGGATTAATCTTTCAGGCCAGTTTCACGCCAGGCTATGGAAAAGAAATGGCCTTGGTTGCCCTGATTGATGACCTGCACTGTCAACTAGACATGGGGAGTGTGTCCCTGTTGCTCCTACTGAATTGACATAATCAGCCATGGTGGTGTTCTGGACCAGCTGGCTGGATTGGGGCTTGGAGGCACTGTTTTGCAGTGGTTCTGCTCTTTCCTGGGAGATTGGATCCAGATGGTGAGGCTGAAGGACACCTGATTGGCACACTGGTCATTGACTTGCAGGGTGCCACAGGAATTCATGTAATCCCCCATGCTATTTAACATCTACATGAAACCACTGGAGGAGGTTGTCTGGGGATTTGGAGTTGGGTACCACCAATATGTGGATGACACCCAGCGCTATCTCTCTTTTCCACCAGTTTCCAAGGGGGCTGTTGGTTCTGGGGCGCTGTCTGGAAGTGGTTGGGGCCTAGAGGGCTAATAAACTGACATTAAATCCAGACAAGACAGAGGTCCTCCTGATCTGGAAGCCCGCAATGTAGGTACTAGATCTGCAACTTTCTCTGGATGGGGTAGCACTGCCTCTGAAAGAGTATGCAGCCTGAGAGGCCTCCTGGATCTGCAGCTGTCTCTGGATTGTCAGGGGGTGACTGTGGCCGGGGGGGATCCTTTGCCCAACCTTGGCTGGTGCACCAGCTGCAACTGTACCTGAATCAGTAAGATCTGGCTAGGTGGTCCATGCCCTAGTAACATCTTGTTTAGACTATTGTAATGTGCTCTTTGTGGGGCTGCCCTTGAAGACCACACGCTGCAGTTAGTCCAGAATGCTGTGGCTTGGGTGGTCACCAGGGCTCAGCAATTTGAGTCTGTCATGACATTGCTTCAGTGGCTACACTGGCTACCCATTCAATTCCAAACCCAATTCAAGGTGTTGATAATTACCTTGAAAGCCTTACACAGCGTGGGACCAGGATCTCATAAAAACTGCCTTCTCCCACATAATCCTGCTCATCCCCTACAATGATCAGATAGGGCCCTGCTTAGAGTATCATCGCCATCTGAAGCCAAAGGAATTGCAACAAGGTGCAGTGCCTTTTCTGTTCTGGAACATGTCTGTGGAACCAACTTTCAGAAGATCTGAGGACAGCCCCCCATATGGTTTCTGGCAGGGTTTAAAATGCATTTATTTCATTTGGCTGTTAAGGATAAATTGTTTCTTTAGTGACTCCTTTTTAAATTATTGTGCATAGAGTCTGTGCTGCTTTTATGGCTTTATTCTTGTTTTATTAGATGTTTTATCTGCTCCTTGTATCATTATTAATCTTTTTTATTTTATTATTGTTTTTATTATGTTCTTAGCAATGTGACATATTTTATGTTTTATTATATTAATTGTACACAGCTTTGAGCTTTGGAGATGCGGTTTATAAATCTTAATAAATAAATGTCGTATATGAAGATAAAGTTCACACACATGGATCTGAAAATCTGCATTAGTTCATATTCTATTCACATTACCTAAGTAAAATAATAGCACATTTGTTTTCTCTACTCTTCTAGAAACATGTTGAATTATAATTTGTAGTAATTTTAATACTTGTTTAAAAACATGTAATAATTTTTAATATTAATATTAATTGAAATGCCCAGCACCCCCCAAACCTGTTGTCCCAGTTGGTAGCCTGGCTTGTCTGCCCCTAAATCTGGGTGTACCCACAGGTCTGATCCCCATTTCCCTTGCAAATACAGTTCAGTCATCATTGCCTTCTCTTTCCATGTTGTAGTAGTAGTAGTAGTAGTAGTAGTAGTAGTAGTAGTAGTAATAATAATAATATACAGTATTTATATACCGCCTTTCTTGGTCATTGGAGTTCTCCTCTGACTTTAGTCCAAGGCAGTTTACATGGGCAGGCTTTCCCAGCCCCCCTAATGTTTTTTTTTTTAACAATCATATATATAAACGTTCAATCTTCAATGAACAACAACTGCATTCCAGATGTATCCTTTGCAGTCTGGCCTCTCCCTGGCTGTCACCTCCCACGCTTGGCTGATGCAGATGGCAGTCTTGATCTCTCCTCACAGAGGCTTTTTGTCAGCGGCATGTCTCGAACTGGCCGTTCACCCATCTTCAGGCTTACGAGGCGGCAACTCTACCAACTGAGCCAAACCTCCTAATGACGCATCAATTTGTTTACTGGAAATTGCTGCCACACCTTTCTGGCATGCTTCCTTGTCATTATTCTGCAACTCAAAACTTAATGAGGGAGGGGATTAATAATCCAGGAAGGCAGGAGGACAGGTGCTGATGTAATTTGGAATAAAGGCAAGTTCTAAAAGGAGACATTTTGCAGGGGAGAAAAGTGGTTTCAAAGTGAGAAATCAAAAGTAATGACATAACATGTCCTGGAAGAAGCCTCTTTCTAGATCCTAGCAGCAGACCCTCCTGTATTAGAAAGGTCACTTCCAACATACCGTTTGGTACTCCTGAAGCCATTTGGAAATGATGCCTGGAGGGCTCACACATGGAAACAGTATATTGTAAAATGTAGATGGTTTACTATATAATGTTTCCAGTGACAACTCCATGTTTAGCAACACATGGTCTTTAATTTAGAAAAAAAGACAAGTCACTCAGCAATCAGAACGGAATTATGAACGAAGAGGAGAGAGAGACATTTCCCTTGCCTTCACCACTTGATCTTTCCCCCATTCTTGCTTCCTAATGGGCAGCCATACTCTTCAGCTTCAGATGGGTTGGTCAAAGAAGCAAACCATATTCCAGTCAACTCCAGCATAGCTTGTGAGTTTCTCTTACCTATTAGTTTCAAGCGGTGGTAAATTTTGAAATGCAGGAGCTATCATGCTATCCCCAGGGCCACCTTCAGAACTCAAAACATATTTCAGCTCTACCATTGAGATTCCTGAATAAAGCAGCCATGGCCCATGGGGCCATAGTTGCAAGATCAAATCAAAGGTAATTGCATGACGGCTCACCTGACTAGCAAGCTAATAAGCCGGGCAGCCCGATCCTGCTTAACTCCTGGGCGGCAGACGCAACATTCCGCCACCCTGGGAGGTTGCAAATGTGCCATAAAGCACTTTTGCGCCGACTTGTGAGCAGGGAGGCTGGTGCAAGGCCGGCCTCCACTGCTCAGCCGCCCACTCTGAAGACCGACCACCTCCAGACGCCGGTAAGGATCTGGCGGAGGGGGGGCAGTTCGGGTGGGAATGGAGGCCGGCCGTTGGCCCAGCCAGTCAGGGAGGGGGCGGGGGATGGCTTCGGCCATATCCCGTCCCCCACCAATCGGCTGGGCTGTTACATAGCCTCCTCCGACTTCTGCCAGCGATTTTGCTGGCAGATTTCCGAGGAGGCCGATCGGCCCCAGCTTCAGTTACACCCAGGGAAGGGGACGAGCTTCCCCTTCCCTGAGTAGACTTTCTGCTGCGGGGTGCCTGCCCACGGCGGAGATCAGGATCCGGTGGGCGGCCTTGGCCACCCGGAGGATCAGTTAAACAGGATTGTGCTGTTGAACTGCTGAATGAACAAAATCTCCTGGTGAGACCCTGATTTTTAGAAGTTACAGCCCGATCCAGTGTAAAGATTGAGCAACGGAGTGCCCACTCCGCTGCTCTAAGCTGTCGCAAACACATCGTAAAGTGTATTTGCGATGACTTCAGAGTAAGGGCGAGACGGCCGGCTGCCCTTACTCTCTGGCAGACTGTCCCTGCATCCGTCAGTGAAGGTAAGCCCTGCACCAGCAGGTGCAGGGACGGGAGGAGGGCGGACTGGATGGTAAGGGAGGGGATCGATTGGCCGGCTCGGCCAAGGAGGGGGGAGGGGATATCGGCAGCATGCTCCACCGATATCCCCAACCTGTTCCCGGCCCTGGCCAGCCTTACTCCCCCGGTTCGGATGTACGTCAGCTTCATAACTGGCTGGCGTACATCCGGGGAGGCCAATAGGGCCCTGGCCAGCTTGCACCCGGGGAAGGGGATGAATGTCCCACCTCCCAAGGTGCTCCCGGGCTGCCCTGGGGCAGTCCGGGAACGGGATAGGATGTGATAGCTGGCCCATTAAACCAGCTGCTGCATGTTACACAGGATTGTGCCCCGAGTGTATTTATTTATTAAAATATTGCTATGCTGCTTCTTCCTCAATTTCAAAGCAGTTTCCATCAAAATAAGAATAGAATAATCCATCAAAATAAGAATAAAGGTCTCCCAACCTTTAAAAAGAACAACATAATAATAGCATCAAAATGAGCAAAACACTCACAGAAAATATCAAAGGTTTTGAAAATAACCTTTACCAAACCTGAGCTGCTACGTAACTCAGCTTTAGACCTTAGCTGCTTTTAATAAGATAAAGTTTGCTGAGTAGAAGCTGCTTCAGGCCCAGCTCTAAGAGCCCAATCCTATCCTCCCCCCACCGCCAATGCAGCTGCACCAAACAGGCTTGCACTGCATCCTGCGGGTTGGGGGGGGGGAGAGAGATTGGGAGGCTTGGAAATATTTTCCCTTACCTTCCTATAAGCCTCCCACTTGCCAATGGGTCTCCTTGGACCTGCAACAGCTCCTGAGCTGGTGCAAGTCTGAGGAGAGAAGTAGAGCATGTAGCTGCTATCAGAGGGGATAGCATCCAGCGCAAGCTACCCACGCCAGGTGCCCCCCTCCCACCTCCGTCTCACACACACACACACACACACACACACACACACACACACACACACACACACACACGTTCTGCCCTGTTCAGCTCTCCCCCTGCCCTGTTCTGCCTGACCTACCTCTTTGTCGGCAGGCATCCCGTTTCCCACCGCCATGTGCAGGGCCGCTCCAGCCTCTACAGCGACAGGCCAGTAGTGCGCAGTTCCACACATTGCCAGAAGGCTGTTTACGATGGTTGTAAAGCACGCCCCTCTGCCGGAATGCTAGTTCCGGCGGCAGGAAGAGGGGGATAGGATTGGGCTGCAAGTCATTGCAGTTTCCTTATGTAGCTCCTCCTTTGTCAATAATAAAGTACATAGGAGATTTCTAGATTGGAATTTACAAGCACACTGTACAATAATTAAGATTTAACTTTACTTTTCAAAACATGGCAGCATTAATCATTCTAGTGCTGTTTTTCATACAGGCATCTGATTGCTTAACACCAGTCACAGAAGGCTCTGTGCCCAGACCAAATGTCCTGTTTCCCTTGTGGGCAAGCCAGCCATAAATACTCCATAATTCATATAGATATATCCCTTACCCAGAAAGGCAACTATTTTTTATTACTATTCAGCAATTACTTAACTGCATTGTTGGGCTTGCTTATCTTGCCTTTTCAAAGATGTTTTCCATTGCAAATCATTGAATGGGGGGGGGGGATCACTTTTTTATGACTGCTTGGAGATTAAGCATGGCACATGTTTTCTTTACAGACACTGGCATGTAGCATTTGAGTTTTAGCTCTAGGAACAAAAATCTTAAGGGTGCTTTGTTTGCCAAATTGGTGCATCACTGATTTTGAGAACAGGAAAAATATCCCTAGTACCAGTTAGGAACATATTAGTACAACACTAATTATGAAGTGGAAATGTGTCACTATTAAATGAGTTATGATCTGGCGAGGACCTGCAAACTATAATCAGATACTTAATAAACTCTAGGCATGCAGCTGCGAAGACTCCTGGATCTTTGCCACCTTTTATTAGACTGGCGCCCAGCAGTTCTGTACAGTTCAGGGTCTGTAAGCATTTCCATTATAACATTCATTTTTGAGGGACTTTGTGACTTTCCTTCTTTTAAATCACAGCAAGCCAAAACTTGATATTCAAAGACATTTTCTTTAATGCATTTTTTTCTTGATTTACTCCCCATTTTGTTTTCTAGGAAAAGCATAAAGAAATTGCCGGGGGGGGGGAGGGGGGAACGATTAACAACAACAACAACAACAACAACAAGTACATTGAGTGCCTAAGTTCTTTCTTGGTCTCTTTTGTTTTGATGAGTTGAAAATATTGGGTTAGTGACAATAATTATGTAACGGCAGTCAGTTGAGCTATGGGCATTGCATTAAGACAGTGGTGGCCAACCTTTCAACATGGATGCTGGCCCTTTAAATGGTTGCATAGGTGAGGGCATTTCAGCAGGTGCGGCTGCTTTAGCAGCACCATCAGCAGTTGCAGCTGCCAAGATTCTGTCTTCTGCACAACTCTTAAGAACACAGAGGCCCTAATGGTGGAAGGTTGGCCACCCCTGCATTAAGAGAACTGGGATAGTTAAAGAGTTGCGATAGACATTTCAGTGAGGGGGGTGCAGTGATAGATTGGGAGGTGCCTTACTTACTGAAAGAGATTCAGAATATAGATTTATTACTTTCGTTGGCTTGATATGGGTCTGCAAAAGCCTAAGCCACCTACAGAGCCCAAACCTAAGACTAAGAGGAGTGGACCATCCTTGTCTCTGTTTTTTGTATCCAGAAAGAGCTCTCCTTGTTCTTTCATTGTTGGAACTCCATGATTTATTCAGTTACATCACATCTAGGTAAAGGTAAAGGTATCAGCTGCTCAAAAGCCAGTCGTGTCTGACTCTAGAGTGTGGTGCTCATCTCCGTTTCTAAGGCCAAAGAGCCAGCGCTGTCCAAAGACTCTTCCATGGTCATGTGGCCGGCATGGCTAACGGAACGCTGTTACCTTCCCGCCGCAGCGGTACCTATTTATCTACTTGCAGTTTCTTGCTTTCGAACAGCTAGGTTGGCAGGAACTGAGACAGGAGACGGGAGCTCACTCCGTCACGCGGCACTCGGGTCTCAAACTGCTGTCCTACCGACCTTCCGGTCTGCAGTTCAGCGTCTTAAGCTACAATGGCCTCTACATCATGTCAACCGGCTTCAAAATTTGACTATTTCTGTGACCAGCTGCAGATCACACAATCAGGTTTAGGGTAAGATTCTTAAACCACATAGGTACATAGATTCAAAAGTTAGATATAAAGACAAATGCTTATGCAGCTGCCAATTACGCGTGTGGCCAGGTTGAGATTGGTACGTGCCAGTCAAATGTTTGCCAATGTAAATAGCCCATATTTTAGTTTGATTGCTCTGTTAAAGGAGAATGAATCCATAACGTCTTGCCAGATTGTCATTTCACTAACGATCCCAGTTTAAATTGCATTCAGCCCCCTGAAGCTTGGCAAGAACTTGCCTTCCTGATCTAGAAACTGGCAAGCTTCCTTGCTTCTCAGAGAAGAATTGTTCTGCCAGGTATAAGAAAAATTGATTAAACTATTTTTGAATTAGAGGCAAATAAAACCTAGTATGGTTTTAAATTTTAAACATACATCCGCACACACAAAAAAGGATCTAATGTTTTCTATACCTGTAATTCAAAAGTGATTTAAGTATTAAAATCTTGCCCTCAAGACCCCTGGGAAAGCACCACATGGAAGAACTCAATTCTTGAACAAAAAAAATATATCACAATTAAAATGTTATTAAAGATTTAATGTGACTTGATCAGTTCCACGTGGCACAGCAGGGGTGCTGAAATATTTTGTTAATATTTTGGTGATTAACTATTACAGTTTTTCCTCCACCTAATTCCCTTTTAATTGCACAGCGCAGTCGAAGGTTTACATGAATGGGGAATTAGGGTCATAGGTACCACAACAGATGCCGTTTCCAGACCAGCACAGAGTGGACTGGATTTGTGTCTGATTCCTCTGATTTCTTTCTGAGAACATGTGCCTTAGGGCTCATCCCAACATGAATTTACCATTCTGCAAGTAGCTGGAGCTGGACACAGTAACACAACTTGGGGGAGGGAAAGTGTTCTGTGTCCACTCCTCCAGAGGTCCCATGCCTTTCACGTGGCACAATGTGCAAAAATCCCCAAGTGAAGCTTTCCACAACATGGAAATGCAACCCAGGGCAAAGTTTCACTTCTTGAAACATTTCACCTGCCTGTTCTTGTGCTTCCACTTTCTGCTGTGTGGCCAGCTGAAACCAAAGCTGATAAGACACAGAAGATCTATGATTAGAATCTCCCCTGGTTTTTGTTTTGTTAATTGTGAGCTCTGTGTGGGGAGCGGGATAAGAGGTGCTCCAGGAGAGGGTGTTCAGTGCTTTCCTCCCATGCCGTTTCCTCAGTGCACATGATCTCCAGAACCTTCTATTAGCTGTATGGAGGAGGGACAGACAGAAACAGCATTGCTGCCTCCCCCCCCCCCCCGGAAGCTAACAGGAGCTGTGGAAAGCAATTTACATTGGGGAAAGAAAGAGGGTTGAACATCCTCTCCTGAACCACTGCTGCCTCACTTTTCCCAAAAGCCCTGTGGAGGTACTACTTTACTACTACTACTACTACTACTACTACTACTACTACTACTACAAGTATGCACAGCCCGCCAGATGTTGGTAATATATTAAGAACATTTTTATTATTATTATTATTATTATTATTATTATTATTATTATTATTATTATTATTATTATTGTGGTTGTGGTTGTGGTTGTGGTTGTGGTTGTTAACAACAACAACAACAGTATTTATATACCACTTTTCAACAAAAAGTTCACAAAGCGGTTTACAGACAAAATCAAATGATGAAATGGCTCCCTGTCCCAAAAGGGCTCACAATCTAAAAAAGATGCAGAACACCACCAGCAAACAGACACCAGAAAAGACTCTATGCTGGGGTGAAAGGGGAGCAGTTACTCTCCCCCTGCTAAATATAAGAGGAGAACCAATTGAAAAAGTGCCTCTTGCCCACTTAGCAGGGGAAACATGTTGTTTATATGCTGCTTTTCATCAAAAGAGTTCACAATTTACATAGAAACATAAAGGAAAAGATGGTTCCTTATCCCAAAAGGCTCACAAATAAGACGGGATCAGCAAAAGCCACTAAATAGTGATGCTTTGCTGTGATGAGTAGGGGCAGTTGCAAAGGGGGGGGGAGAGTGAGTGAGTGAGAGAGAGAGAGAGAGAGAGAGAGAGAGAGAGAGAGAGAGAGAGAGAGAGAGCAACAACACTTTTAGAAGGTGTCTCATCGCCTAGGGCAAAGCAAAAACCATGGGAGGCCCATAGTCTGATTTGTGCCTGAAAGTGGCTGTGTATGTTATAAAACACATTTAGACCTGCAGGGAGATGTGTGGGTGCCAGACTAGTGCACCTCCACATCTGCTTTGCAATGCATGTTGTAACACAGATGCACAGCCACACCCTCACTTGGCCAACATTTCCATTACTGGTTGGGCTCCCCTTGCTGGGTGATTGCCCAAGGTTGGTCTATCTAACTTGGCAACCATGTGAAAAATTGGCAGCTCCTCCTAATGGCTAATGTGTTGAGCAAGGCACTTATTATGAATGGGGGGGGGAGTTCACCCTGCTAAGTGGGCAAAGACTGAGGCACTATTTTCAAGTGGTGCTCCTCTTATATTTAGCAGAGTAACTGTCCCTCTTCACCGTAGCACAGTGTCTTTTCTAGTGGATGTTGCTGGTGTTTCTTCTATATCTTGTTCGATCGTGAGCCGTTTTGGGATGAGGAACCATTTAGTTATTTTATTTTCTCTGTAAACTGCTTTGTGAACTTTTTTTTGTTGAAAAGCAGTAGATACATCATCATCATCATCATCATCATCATATTTCTGTGCTTCAGGTTCTCTATTCATTACTGTTGGTTATTCATTACTGAGATAGATTCATCCTAGTGAGCAGATGGGTATATGGTGACATGGGTAGGGGAGATGGTAGGGGAGATGAATGTTGCAGGGGAAATTTTCCAAAAGGTTTTAAATAGTATTATGAAGCAGCAGTCAAACCCCATTCTTGAAATATTGCTACATCTGAAGTCCTCATCATGGAAGGAAACAGATACTCTCTTCACTGACATTCCTACAAATGCACCTTTTTACACCCAAGATGGACAATTGATGGCAGGGCTGGCTGAAGCTATTGGGCTGCCTGAGGCAGCACATAGCTCCGCCATCCCCCCGCCAGCTCCACCATCCCCACTTACCTGGCTCCTTCTTCCATGTAGACTCTTGAATCAAAGCAGGAAATGTGAAGCATGCTGAGATTGCTCCCAGAGAACTCTACATTTCCTCCGAACACCCTTGCTCCTTCCCCCACTGGGCTCTTCTAAAGTGCCTGGTGGAGGAAAGTGGGGGAGCCAGATTGCTGCATTCTGAGGATCAGAATGCAGCAATCTCACTCTTTCCTCTGCCACAGACTCCTTCCGCAAAGCAGGTAATGCAGGACACACTGGGAGCATGCCCTGCGTTGCCTGCATTCATTAAAGAGCCACACGGAGGAAGGGGCCAGTAAGGACTCCGGCTCTGTCTGCAGCAGCGCAAGGGGGGGGGGAGATTTGTTTGCCACCCCTCTGTTCAGGCCCCAGTCCTCTGCCCAGTGTGAATGGGCTCATTGTATCATGGACAGGCTGGCCTCGATGGATGGCCAGAATCTAGCAGCAGCATGCCTGGGGCAGGAGCTGCCCAGTGAGGCTCTTACCTGCAGAGCTCGATGTTACAGAAGCTCGGGGGTGACGTAATGATGTAATCACATCGTCCCCAACCTTCCAGGCTTTCACATTGCTTTTCCGGGCTTTCGCATTGCAGGTGTCCTCGCTCTCTCACTGGCAAAAACACGCTGTTTGGTGACAGCAGGAGGTAGCTGTGCCCAGAGAGGGCCAAAGGTTGCCAAGTAGGGGCTCGGACGGTGTGCAACCCCCCCCAAGGGTGGCGCTCGGTGCGGCCCACACTCCCCATACTCCCCTTGGCGTGCCCCTAGGCCCGCCTACAGATGTTGCTTATGAAGAGCTAGAGAGTATTCACGTGGACAGGATGACAACCCTATCCTGGACTCCACCACTACCACTTTCAGGGTAGTTTGGATCTTCACGAAATGTTATTGCCCAGCTCTATGCTCCTCTTTCCATGTCACGTGCTTGCAGTATTCATTTAAACAAGGTAAATACTGTTCAAAGTGTAGTAGTTGCCAGAAAAGTATGAAAGATCATTGTAACAACAGAGAACCAGGCCCATTACAGTAACTTATAAAAGCCTCCTTTAGTAATCCTTTTATAATGTGCTTATGTCAATATTTAGAGATCAGATGCAAGGAAAACATAATCAGCAAAATGCTATCTGTGTGAAATTAAAAGTCTTTTGGAGCTTCATCATCTGTTTCCCATCCTGTTGTTTTGAATGGAAAAGTTCTATTTTTAAAGGCATTATTTATAGCCTAGCAATATTTTATTCTCTCTTTGAAGTCAAATGTCTGGTGGAATAAATGTGTGACTGGCTTTGCCAATTTATGAACAATTTTTGAAATTGATGTCTCTGGACGTCTTGATACTGCCCTTTCTTTAGTGTGCCCATTGGGATATGAGTCTCAACGTGAATTCCTGTGCGAAAAGAAGTCCCACAAGAAATTTAGAAGACATTATTGAAGAATATTAGGGCACTGGTTAGGCAACTTAGGTGTCTACCTAGCATGAAGCCCATTTTGTAGGAGGAGCCAGTGGGGCTGACAGAAAATTGCAAAGGAGATCAGTTATTCGCATCTGGGAAAGTCTTCATGAGGAGTGCCTGTTAGTTTTAGTTACATGTTGTGAGCCTCCTTGAATTCCCATACAGTTGCAAAATGCAGGATAAACAGCTTAATCCTATCACCCACAAGCCCATAGCATGCAACGCTGCTGACGGAGCATGTGCTGCATGGTATGGTGAGGGGGGGGTGTTGTTTGCAACCAGACGGCCTGGGAGAGGTAAGTAGAAATCATTTTTACTTATCTCCCCGTAAGCTGTCCGGCCGCCAGTGGGTCTCCTTGGACCCACACCCGGCCGCTATTTAGCTGGCAAAAGTCCAAGGAGCCTCAGGGGGTATGTCGGGCCAGGAAAGGGGATAGGATCTGGGCATGTGCCACTGCCACCAAGATCCACACACCCCTCCCGCGAACTGCCCCTGGTTCAGTTCACTCCCAGCCCTGATCCTTCCCAAGCTGCCCCCAAGCCACCACATTGCCAGTTTTAGCGCAGGCTGGGTGAGCTGCTGGTGTGTGTGCCGGGCCTCCAGATGTTTGCACTGGCAGTCCCAGAGTGCCCGACAGCTGTGCAGCTTTTACCATGCTGGCCCAGGAATTACGGCAGTGGATCACGAGATCCGCTGCTGTAGGCCCTGGATAGGATTGGGCCGAAACAAATGTGCAGTTTTGTATGACAGCACAATCCTGCTGCTCATGTATACTCAGAAGTAAGCAGAAGAATTCAGTAAACTGAATTCAATGGGACTTTCTCCCACGTAAGTGTGTATAGAATTGCCGCCTGAGTTATATAGTCTAAGAGGAGAGGACTTGCATCAGAAAAGGTGATTTTCGGGTTCATAGTTTGTGTGGCAATTTTGTTCAAATTCTTTTCTTTATTACTGTACAGCAATGGCAATCGTACTTCAAGTATACCGTCAAGACCCAAGATAGAGATACCCTTAGGTGTTGCCATTTTGAATGTTGTCATACATATAATGTAACCAATACATATGTGCAGCAAGTTCAAGAAGTGGAGCTATGACAGCCTGTGGTTTCTCGGAACCAGTCAAGCAAGTAAGAACGACTGAATTTCAAGAGTGTTGACACCATTAGCAGTATTTGCCAAGTGGCCTTCACTGTATAAAATGACACTGGAAATGAAAGAGTGGTCTGACTCTTTGTTTAAGCTTTTATACTGTGCATATTGCCATGGTCACTCTGGC
Source organism: Plestiodon gilberti rubricaudatus (assembly GCA_026170595.1). Classification (NCBI taxonomy): domain Eukaryota; kingdom Metazoa; phylum Chordata; class Lepidosauria; order Squamata; family Scincidae; genus Plestiodon; species Plestiodon gilberti. The sequence goes on from JANXHW010000002.1 coordinate 64,330,270, forward strand.
ATCCTTCCACAAAACCAGTTAAACAGGAGCACTTGGATTTCGACCAAATGGTCTCCATTGACTTGCCGCTTCCATCGGCTTTACACAGAAACTGCCAACTCAGTTGTAATCTTGCTAGTGTCTGCTTTGCATTGGAAAACAGTGTTACAGTAGGCTGGCCTCTGGGCCAAATTGCACATTACATTAGACACATCATTTGACCCTGCATAGTTTTTCTAAGTTAAATATCAGCTCCCATGGTGGGGAGTAGAGGGAGGCTTTAACCATTTTCCTCTGCTATGGTACTGAACTGGATGAGGGGTTCCTACAATTATTTCCCCCCAGGAGATGGCACCAATGGGACATTCCCACCCAGGTTAAAGCCTTATCCCATTTCAGACTACTCAGCACCCCCATAACTAATATTCAGATTAAACTGGGTGACAACCATTGAGGGGGTGACACCAGTGGCATTCCCAGCTTCCTTGCTGCTTGGGGCGGTAAGGATGGGTGTCAAAACCCCCCCCCCCAGCCTGGTGACACCCGGAAGTGACATCAGGCATGAGGTAGGGACTGGGGTGCCCGCGTCTTCAGCTGCTTTTCCCCGCGATCGGTGAAAAGAAGCCGAAGATGCAGGTGCCGGAGGGGGGCGCAGCTGTTTAAGCAGCTGGGGTGGCTGCGTCTTTAGCTTCTCTTCCCTGATCATGGGGAAGAGAAACCAAAGACGCAGTCGCAACCCCCCACCACCACCACTTAAACAGCTGCAACCGTTATCCCACCCCTTTGGCTGGGTGGTGTGTCACCCACCGCCCCGCCCCCCTTAGTACACCACTGGGTGACACCATGATCAAAACCTGTCATGCTGCCCAGGCTGCTCCCGGTTCTCAAGAGCTATACTTGCGAGAACACGAAGCAGCAGCAACCCGGCCACTCAAGAGTGGCTGAAAACGGCCTTTGGCCCTCCCTCTAGCTCTCCCTTCGGCAGCTCTGAGCTTGGCCAAGTTGGCAGCTCTGAACTTGGCCAACTCGTGAAAGTAATTGGTGGTGACGCGGTGACATCATCATGTCACTGCCAATTACTTCCACGTCTGCGGCCTGAAGGGGGTGACACCACGACCACCACAGGGTGACACCAAAGTAATTGCCACCTCTGCCCACTGTATCTCTTGCATTCCATGGCCATTTGTTCCTCTTATTCACTGGACTCTGGACCATGCCTTGTAGGCTTTAATAGCAAGGGTAGCCTGACCTGAAATGCTGCCTGATGCCATCTTGGTTCCTCAGCGTCTGCACTAAAAACAAAAACCCTTACTGCTCCTTCCACGCTGCTGTGAATCTCGGAAGTGTGGGAGTTCCAGTGTCATTTACAGGGACAGTGCCATGTCCCTTGCGCTGTCCCTGTAAACAAAACAGGAAGTCCAGCACTTCCATGTTCCACTGCAGTGCACAAGGAGCATGGTAAGGAGGGGGATGATCCAGAAGCATCAACGGGGGGCGGGGGCAGCCCGCCCCGGGCGACACGCGGGGTGAGAGCAGGCGGCGGCAAGAACCACTCCGTTTTGGTGGCAGGAGCAGTGGCCATAGGTTTGGTCCACCCTCCCACCCTGTGTCTCTGTTGGGATGTGCAGCGGCAGTGACATCACCTCCAGTAGTGACATAAGAACATAAGAAGAGCCTTGCTGGATCAGGCCAAAGGCCCATCTAGTCCAGCTTCCTGTATCTCACAGTGGCCCCACCAGATGCCACTGAGAGAGCACACAGCCAACAAGATAACCTGTTTCCTGTTGTCACTCCCTTGCACCTGGCAAGAGAAAACCTACTTCTAAAGCCAGGAGGTTGCTTATGGCTTGTAACCTGTGATGGTCTTTTCCTTCATGAATCTATCCAAACCCCTTTTAAAGGCATCTAGGCCAGGTGCCATCACCACATCCTGTGGCAAGGAGTTCCACAGATGAATTACACTCTGGGTGAAGAAATATTTTCTTTTGTCCATTCTAACTCTCCCTCCACTCAATTTTAGTGCATGTCCCCTAGTTCTAGTGTTGTACGAGAGGGAGGGCATCATGGGGGGTGCATAGCGACACCACAGGGATGATCTGCTTCGTACTCAAGTGAGCACAAAGCAGATCAGTGTGGTTTGGATTGGTGGCAGGTTGGAGGGAGGTGGCGGTAGCAGGTTCAGGGTGAATGGCACCTCAGATCCACTGCACCCTCTGACCCCTCACAATCTGCTGCAGATGCAACCCACTTCAGCTGGCTGCATGGATGGACTTGCACAGAAATCCATTGTACCCACCTTAATGCTTAATTAACAGCATAGCCAGGTAATTTGCTTAACCTGCCATTACTGGGGGGGGGGGGTGACTCATCGCCATACTTTACAACAGAACCGTCATCGACTGTACCTCTTCCATCCCAGAGCTTTTTGATCCCAACTTTCACAATCTTTTCTCTCTTTTTTGTCAATGTGTGTGTGTTTGTGTATGTGTGTGTGTGTGTGTGTGTGTGTGCGCATGCGTGCACACACCTGCCAACTAGGAACTACACTTCATGCATCTGAAATAAACTGTAATCCACAAAAGCCTGTGCTGAAATAAATTGGTTAGTTAGTTTTTAAGGTGCTTCAAGACTCTTGTTTTCACTCAGTTTTGACAACTGTACTTTAAGCTATAGCATGCCCAACATACTGTTGAAAAGTGTCCTCCTGCCTGGTAAAAAAGGGAGGGAATTATTTGTTCTTCTCTCCCTCTCCCCCCACATTGGAACTGTTCTTTTAAATGCAATGGAAATACCATAGAAACCTGGGAAATGTGCCCAGGTTAGGGTAATAAAATTGGCAAGTGAGAGCAAAGTTAATCCTTGGGATACTCTGCAACGTCCAAGATGATTTTGTGTTCCTGAAGCCTGGAAATGGTCTTTGTTTCTAAAACTGGCCTCATCATGGAATGATGACCTAACTTAGCATAATTCACTCTGTGCACCTACTTGTTATATGCCTTTATTACTTTCCCTTGCAGATGTTGCTGTTTCCAATTAAGGCTGTAATTCCTACCCTTGACTGTTAATAACTATTGTGCCTTAAGACATATCTCATTTGCTAACTGAAAAAGGCAGGCTAATGGTGTCTGCACCAGGGAATATTGTTTGGAGTGAATTTGTGAAGCAAACTCCCAGTGACTGTAATCTCTGGAATGCTGACTCCTTCTGAGGTCAGTAATTGGGTATTTTGGAATTTGCCATAGCAGCAGGCCTAAGCCTGTCTTGAGGATGCTTTGAAAGTTAGACCCTAAGGTCAGCAAAATAATTGGTTCAGTGGGACAAAAACTCCGAGAAGGAGGGCTGCGGTTTTCTTTCAGCGTCTGAGCCTCTGAGTGCACTGAGCTGTGTGAGATATAGCATTGCCATGATAACAACATGAATTTTCTTCAAGTCCCCGCAATGCCGTATCAAATCGTTACTACTGGCTGTGAGTCTGCCACAGCCATTAAATTGCTTTATGCATCTATTCTGATGTGAACACCTTCAACCCTATCATTACTGTACTGAAAAGAAGGCAAAAGGAATTTATTCGCCTTATTACACTGTTCTGTAGTGTGCAAGGATAGCTACCACTAGTCGCGTCACAGGGATGCGCGACACCCCAGAGCGGGGTCGCGTGTCACCTTTAAGTGCGCGGCTCCGCCCCCGCGCATGACGTCACGTGCAGGCGCGGAGCACACACACCCCGTGCCGTTTTCGGCTCATTTCCGAGCCAAACAGACGCCAGGGCGGGAGGGCGGGCCCACCTCCAGCACCAAAATGTAAGTGCCGGGGGGACGCGCGACACCCTTGAGTGCGCGTCGCCCCCGGGCGGCCCGCCCTGCGCACTTCTCCCTGTCAACGCCCCTGGCTACCACCATGAACTAAACACTACATAGAAGTGACCTAACAATGCATATAAATTGAAGATCTTGACTTGAACTCAGAGCCGGCCCATGACCTCTTGGTGCCCCCCACCTGGCGATGTGCCAGTTTCTGCTCCTCCATCACTCTAGCTCACCACTTTCCCCCACAACTCTGCTCTGTCCCCCCCCTCTTTCTTTTCCAGTGCAGGGAGAGAGAGGAAGATGACCAGTGGAGGCAAGTAGGTGTTGGGCACCCCCACCAATCTGCTGCCTGAGGTGACGGCTTCAGTTGGCCCCATGGATGGACTAGCCCTGCATGAACTCAACTCTCAACTCTGTGTGGTCAAATTCTCTCTAATGCTACTACCCCCATTGGGGAATGCTTTGTTAACTTTCCCTAGCTGGAAGAAGCAAGCGGGCAGGGAGGGGCCAGACTGATGAGTGAAGCAGCGTTCGATTTGTGGGTATGCGCATCTCTGTTTTCAATTGCAAAGTTAGGATGGATGGAGTCAGCCTCAGAGCATGGCATAAAAACACCCCATGACAGCCCGATCCACTGTACCTCCCTGCGCAGCGATGCAGCAGTGCCAGTGTGGCACCCGCTGCATCCTATGGGCCTCTGTCCTCCAGAGGCCTCGTCAATGCAAGGAAACAAATGTTTCCTTGCCTTAGGGCAGGGGCGGGGAACCATTTCCCTGGTTTTAAATATTAGAAATTTGCTTGAGGGCCGGTCGTAAGGCCGTGTGCCATTTTTATTTATTTAATTAATTTTTGCCCCCGCCCCCCATCGCCCCCCCCCAGCTTGCCCTCATCGGCGTGGTACGCATGTGTGAAATGGCCAACGGCCTGGTGGGAAGGGGTCGAGGCGGCGGCCGGGGAGGACATGCAAAGGCCCTCTCCCGGCCTCCGGAGGTGACGCGCGGACCCGGGGGAGCCTCCAGGGGCTGGTTGGGCGGCCTCCCAGCAATCTCTCCGGAGGCTGGACCAGATGGCCTCAGGGGCCTGATCCGGCCCTGGGGCCAGAGGTTCCCCACCGCTGCCTTAGGGTAAGCCCCTTGTCCGGTAAGTATACTTGGACCTGCACCAGTGATATCACTGGCACAAATCCACGTGGACTCGTGAAGGCGAATTGAGCCCTGGAAAGGTGTTTGGATTCGGCGGACACCACTGCCACTGAACCCACCCCTTCCCAGTCCCGATCCACCCTCCTTCCCACCGTCCAGGGCAGTCACCGACCTATTCCGCCCCTGTCTCCCTCCCACCCCCTACATGATCTTACCTGGCATCCAGTATCCGCTGGCATGCAGAGCCGGCCACTCATTGCTTGTAGTGGTGGTCAGCCCATACACTCCAGCATGTCACCCTTTGCAACAGCCAGAAAGCACCTAGCACCACCCAAATACTTGTTCTGGTGGCACTACGCACCAATAGGATTGTGTCCTGAGTCTTCTTTTGTATTATGCTTGTTTATAACCTTGTTGTTGTTCAGTCGTTAAGTCGTGTCCGACCCTTCGTGATCCCATGAACCATATCCCGCCAGGCCTTCCTGTCCTCCACTATCTTCCTGAGTTCGCTCATTTTCATGTTATACCCTTAACCAGTCACAAAAATGGTTAAATGGATTACAGAAGCCAACTTTACAACGCTTCTGTCAATGGAGAGATGTAGTTTTGTATCACTCTCACAAATGCCAATACCCAGATGGCAAATTTCTGGCCAAAGACTGCAGTAGGTGTATAGAATTTCAAATAGAACAGAGAAAGCTGCCTCATACCAAGTCAGATTCTTGCAGACCAATCTTATCCACTGTTTATGATGGCGGAACTTGTGTTCCGCTGTCGTAAATGGCATGGCACCATCGTAAAATGGTGCACTGCTGCCGAGTGTGAAGGAGCCACCAGTGGAAATGGCCAGTGGCTCCCCGTGCACACCAATGGCCCACCCAGGCCACACTGGAGCAAGTATGGTGGCAATAGGAGTAGGCCTTTTGTGGTCCGTGGGCTGTTTGGAGCATGGAGTGGGCCAAACCTGGGAGCAGTTCAAGGGCCAGTGTGGGGAGATCTTGGTAACAGTCACATACCAGATCCTATCCCCCTTTCCCGGTCTGGACCTACCCCCTTCCTCTCTTCAGACTCACACCCACAAAATAGCTGGCATGGGTCCAAGGAGATCCATAGTTCACAAGAAGGCCTAACAAGAGGTAGGTAAAAACCTTTTTTACTTACCTCTTATTGGCCTTCTGGTTGCCCCAACCACCACCACCACCACTACCACAGCATGCAGTGCACACTGCTTTGGCACAGCTGCATGCTATGGAGTGGGGATAGGACTGGGCCGTTTGTCTGTCTCACTCAGCATCTCTCCAGAGCTTCAAATAGGAATCTTTCCCAGCTCTACCTAGGAACCTTGAACCTTGGGCCTTCTGCATCAAGAGCATGTGTTCCTCCTTGAAGACAGCTAGGTCTATTGTGCAGCATTGAAACCCTTAAGTCATGATGGTGCTCTTCGAGTCAAGACCCAAAGCGGGTAGAGAAAGGAAGACTTGGAGTACTGAATCCAGTTCTGTCTCCAGTACTTCAAGGGTCAGGCAGTCCACCCCAATGTACTGACATCACATTCTCCAGTCCTAAAAACATCCCTAGCAAAAGTGTTAAATCAGAGCCAGGCTCAGATGACTAACAACAATATGTTTATATCTTTATATTTACATACTGAAGTCAGTACAGTAATTTGGTTTTATTCACTTCATACCTCAGGTGAGACTTCAATATAATTTTTTATCCGGAAGCATCTTACGGTTAACTGTGTTCTCTTTGGTGTTCTGGATAGCTGGTTTTCATTAATGGTGTTTTCTTCCAAAACTGGCAACGTCTGTGTCAAATAAAATACTACTACAGAGATGCAAATGCAATATAAAACACTACTTATAGTAGAAAGACTGGCATTCCCCCCCCCTTTTTTTTCTTGTTAATCTTTGTTATATACTGGCTTTTCCTTCAATATTGAATTGATTAGATGTTTGTTTTTCCATCATTTTCCAATAAATTTGTTCCCCCCGGATGCTTCTTGTCAATAACAGAGCTAGCAATACCGAGTCTCTTCTCACATCTCCTCACTCCATGTATTCAGTGAATATGTGAGACAGAATGGGATCGTGTCCATTGGCCATGCCACCCAGTGCCAATAGGTTTGCTGGTCATGCATCCAGCAGTTGTGCATTTGGTGTTAATGAGAAAGGGGCTCGCAAGCGCATTAATGCCAAGTACAGAGAGCATGGGCAATGATTGTATCAATGTCAGGGTATGGCCAGTGGACACAATCCTGCTTCCCCCACATGCATGGGTATCATGAGAAGCAGGTTATAGTCTGAACATCTTTGGGACGTTCACCTCCAAAGGTGGTGTCAGAGATAGACCAGGTGAAGCACTGGCCAAAAATCCATGTCCATCAGAGAGCCCACCTGGCCAAGCAATTCCTGAACCCTCAGTACTGGTAGCAGTGGTCGCTCCTTATGCAGCATCAGAAAACAGGTGGGGAGTGCCATTGTGGTGCCCAGTGCCACAGAGCCTGCAGGAAACTTGCCCTGGCATTCTTCGCCTCCATAACTTGATCTTGCTGATATACTTTACCAATTTGGATTGCTTAGCACAGTTCATTTGCACCACATGTCTGTCAGGAAGTAGGTGTATAAACAGGGGTGATGTCAGAGGTTGGCCAGGTCAGGTACTGGCAGATATCAGTACTGAACCAGATGATCCCGGTCGGCGAAAGGAAGAGGAGCAATCTTGCAGGGTACCTCCCCTCAGTGTTGCTGGAGTACTGTGGCATCCTCCCCATTGAGATCGCTCCTCTCTGTTTCCAGTTGAGGAAATGGAGAGGGAGTTGTCTTGGAGAGCGCCTCCCTGCACTGAGAGGCACCCTCCTCAATTGCTCAGGGTGGGAGTGTACGTGTGCACACATGCAAGTTGTTGTTGTTGTTGTTCAGTCGTTAAGTCGTGTCCGACCCTTCGTGATCCCATGAACCATATCCCGCCAGGCCTTCCTGTCCTCCACTATCTTCCTGAGTTCGCTCATTTTCATGTTTGTTGCATCGGTGATGCTGTCTAACCATCTCATCCTTGGCCTTCCCCTTCTCTTTTTGCCTTCAATTTTTCCCAGCATCACAGTCTTCTCCAGAGAGTCCTCTCTTCGCATTAGGTGGCCAAAATATTTGAGTTTCAGCCTTAGTACCTGTCCTTCCAGGGAACAGTCAGGCTTGATTTCATTTAGAATTGACTGATTTGATCTCCTAGCAGTCCAAGGGACTCTCAGGAGTCTTCTCCAGCACCACAGTTCAAAAGCATCTATTCTTCGGCGCTCAGCCTTCCTTATGGTCCAACTCTCGCAACCATACATTGCTACTGGGAACACCATCGCCCTGACTATACGAACTTTTGTTGGCATGGTGATATCTCTGCTTTTTATTATGCTGTCTAAGTTTACCATAGCTTTCCTTCCAAGGAGTAAGCGTCTTTTAATTTCATGGCTGCTGTCTCCGTCTGCAGTGATCTTGGAGCCCAGAAAAGTAAAATCTGTTACTGCTTCCATTTCTGCCCCTTCTATTTGCCAGGAATTGATGGGCCCAGATGCCATGATCTTAGTTTTATTAATGTTGAGTTTCAAGCCAACTTTTGCACTCTCCTCTTTCACCCTCATCAAGAGGCTCTTTAGTTCTTCTTCACTTTCTGCCATTAGGGTGGTATCGTCTGCATATCTGAGGTTGTTGATATTTCTCCCGGCAATCTTGATTCCGGCTTGTGATTCATTCAGCCCTGCATTTCTCATAATGTACTCTGCATATAAGTTAAATAAGCAGGGTGACAATATACAGCCTTGCCGTACTCCCTTCCCAATTTTGAACCAATCAGTTGTTCCATGGCCGGTTCGAACTGTTGCTTCTTGACCCGCATACAGGTTTCTCAGGAGACAGGTAAGGTGGTCTGGTACCCCCATCTCTTTAAGAATTTGCCACAGTTTGTTGTGATCCACACAATCAAAGGCTTTTGTGTAGTCAATGAAGCAGAAGTAGGTGTTTTTTTGGAACTCTCGTGCTTTCTCCATGATCCACCGCATGTTGGCAATTTGATCTCTAGTTCCTCTGCCTCTTCGAAACCCAGCTTGTACGTCCGGTAGTTCTCGGTCCACGTACTGCTGAAGCCTAGCTTGTAGGATTTTGAGCATAACCTTGCTAGCATGTGAAATGAGTGCAATTGTGCGGTAGTTTGAGCACTCTTTGGCACTGCCCTTCTTTGGAATTGGAACGTAAACTGACCTTTTCCAATCCTTTGGCCACTGCTGAGTTTTCCAAATTTGTTGGCATATTGAGTGCAGCACTTTCACAGCATCATCATTTAGGATTTTAAGTAGCTCAGCTGGGATATTATCATCTCCACTAGCTTTGTTGTTAGTAATGCTACCTAAGGCCCACTTGACTTCACTCTCTAGGATGTCCGGCTCTGGGTCAGTGACCACACCAGCGTGGTCATCAGGAACATTAAGATCTTTCTTGTATAGTTCTTCTGTGTATTCTTGCCATCTCTTCTTAATCTCTTCTGCTTCTGTTAGATCCTTGCCTTTTTTGTCCTTTATCATGCCCATCTTTGCACAAAACGTTCCCTTGATATCTCCAATTTTCTTGAAGAGATCTCTAGTCCTCCCCATTCTGTTGTTTTCCTCGATTTCCTTGCATTGTTCATTTAAGAAGGCCTTCTTATCTCTCCTTGCTATTCTCTGGAACTCTGCATTCAGTTGTTTATATCTTTCCCTTTCACCCTTGCTTTTTGCATTCCTTCTTTCCACAGCTATTTGTAAAGCCTCATCTGACAGCCACTTTGCTTTCTTGCATTTCTTTTTCTTTGGGATGGTTTTCGTTGCTGCCTCCTGTACAATGTTACGAACTTCCGTCCATAGTTCTTCAGGCACTCTGTCTACCAGGTCTAATGCCCTAAATCTATTCTTCACCTCCACTGTATACTCATAAGGGATATGGTTTAGGTCATATCTGACTGGTCTAGTGGTGTTCCCTACATTCTTCAGTTTAAGTCTGAATTTTGCAATAAGAAGCTCATGATCTGAGCCACAGTCAGCTCCAGGTCTTGTTTTTACTGATTGTATAGAGCTTCTCCATCTTTGGCTGCAAAGCACATGATCTATCTGGTTTCGGTATTGACCATCTGGTGATGTCCATGTGTAGAGTCGCCTCTTGTGTTGTTGGAAAAGAGTGTTTGCTATGACCAGCGTGTTCTCTTGACAGAACTCCGTTAGCCTTTGCCCTGCTTCATTTTGCACTCCAAGGCCAAACTTGCCTGTTGTTCCGTTTATTTCTTGATTCCCTACTTTAGCATTCCAGTCTCCTATGATGTAAAGGACATCTTTTTTGGGTGCTAGTTCTAGAAGGTGTTGTAGGTCTTCATAGAACCGGTCAACTTCATCTTCTTCGGCATCAGTGGTTGGGGCATACACTTGGATTACTGTAATGTTGAATGGTTTGCCTTGGATTCGAACTGAAATCATTCTGTCGTTTTTGAGGTTGCACCCCAGTACTGCCTTTCCCACTCTTTTATTGACTATGAGAGCTACTCCATTTCTTCTAAGGGATTCATGCCCACAGTAGTAGATATGATGGTCACCTGACTTAAATTCGCCCATGCCCGTCCATTTTAGTTCGCTGATTCCCAAGATGTCAATGTTCAATCTTATCATCTCATTTTTGACCACATCCAGCTTGCCTTGATTCATAGACCTCACATTCCATGTTCCTAAGCAGTATTGCTCCTTGCAGCATTGGATTTTCCTTTCAACCTCAGACACATCCACAGCTGGATGTCCTATTGGCTTTGGCCCAGCCGCTTCACTCTTTCTGGGTCTACTTGGAATAGTCCTCCGCTCTTCCTCAGTAGCATATTGGACACCTTCCGACCTGAGGGGCTCATCTTCCGGCGTCATATCTTTTAGCCTTTTGGTACTGTTCATGGGATTTTCTTGGCAAGGTTACTGGAGTGGGTTGCCATTTCCTTCTCCAGTGGATCACTTTTAGTCAGAACTCTCTGCTACGACCTGTCCGTCTTGGGTGTCCCTGCACGGCATAGCTCATGGCTTCATTGAGTTACGCAAGCCCCTTCGCCACGACAAGGCAATGATCCATGAAGGAGCACATGCAAGTACACAAGCACAAGTGCTAGAAAGAGCCAATTTTGGGCTTGGCCAGCACTGTCTATATAAGGTCAGAATCGCCTGATAAATATGTATCCTGATATGGTACAGAGTGTAGCCTCAACCATACTGGGGGTTTTTAAGTAGCAGAAGTCCTCTTTACAGAGAATTGTGTTATTCTTGCTTCATATCACTCAGAACAGAAGAGCTTTACCTTTGTCATGTTCTCCACACTTCTGTATGGAGAATTAAATCTGTTCTTCTGTGTTGAGCTCCTCATCCACATTTTAAAACAAAGCAAATTGCAAACAGTACATAACTTACTTAGTAGCTTGATACTTAACAGTATTGCCTTCAGCCAGATAGGGTTTAATTTTTAAAGTATTCCTCAAAACTGAATTTTAAAGGAAAAATCTGAAGAAGTTCACAATTTCTGAAAATTTGCAACCACAGCCACAAAATTGAGTTGTGTGTTCCTTCAGTTCTCATTTAGAGCGAGAGCAAAGGCAGCACGACCAAGTCATGGCAATCCAGAGCCAGCTGTGAACCTGAAATGGGGGCTGACGTTGTTCAGAAAATGTAAAGCCCGTCTTTCAGTGAAACAATTTAAAGGCGGAGAACAGAAATGAAAGTACATTACAAACATCAATAAAGCTATCTAAAGCAGGGGTTCTCAACTGGTGGTACTAGTACCACCAGTGGTACTTCGGCCAACTGCTGATGGTACTTGGACTGATGGGCCGCTGGAACCCCACTCTGATGCAGCGCTTTCGGCAGCGCATTTTCACTCCTGAGAGGCTCTTGCCTTTGGTTGAGCCTCTTGGGAACACTGAGAAGGGCACTCCCATCCACCCAGAGCCTCCAACCTGCATTTTCTGGCCTCCAAAAACCTGGAAGTAACTGGTGATGATGTCATCGCCAGTCATTTCCAGTGGTACACAGCAGGAGAGTGGTGCCAGAGGTGATACTCTGCTGGGAAGGGGTTGAGAACCCCTGATCTAAAGGATATGATAGACACAATAAAACAAATGCAACAACCAAGAAAACCAAATAGGCACATTAACCATAAACTCCCACTTAGAAGTGTCAGGGTCCCAAGTCTAGCAGACCACAAGAGGTCATTAGTTCCATAATTTCAGGGCCATCACCGACACCAAGACAGGCTTCCTGCTTGACAAAAAAGTGAGTTATGAGAGGATGCTCTGTCATGAGAAAATAAATATGGGAGAAGATGCTCCTTCAAGCTTGTTGTGCAGAAACATAAATAGTTTTAATGGTAAGCACCAACACTTTGAATTGAGCCCAGAATTTGAGTGGAGCTCATGCATGTTTTTATGCCCTCTGCAACTAATATAATGTCAGTTTGACTGCCATGGGCTGGACGTGTTGCAGCTTCCAAATAACCTTCAAGAATATCCCAATGTAGAGTTCATGATGTGTATTATATTAGTCTTGTCAGGAGATTACCAGGACATATACCGGTGTGGCCACCCCAGAAAGGGGTGTAGTTCATACAAAATATTCAGCCAAGTCATTGATTCTTCGAACTCACTGACTGACAGTGAGTGGCAGTGACTCCCCAGGGTTTTTCCCAGTTCTGCTATAGCTGAAGCTGATACATGGGACACACTGTTAGATATTGGAAAAGGCTTCCAGTCTTGACTCCCATGTAACTGCTGTCCTTGCATGGGCAGCTTGCATTATCGTCCTTCGATGTCATGTGGGAATGAACAGAAGCAACACCTTCCCAGATGTGCTAATGAGTGCACATTTGGAAAGCAAACTCATTAGAGGGAAGTCCAATGAGAAGTTTCCACACCAGTCCATCACACTCATTTGAAATGCTGAGCTCATGAAGAATGTCCCTTTTACGAACAATCCTGTCCAAATCAAGTTGCATTATTTATGTGCTGGCGAGTTCAGGGCTGTGTTTGGGGAATAATCATTTCGTTGCTTCGCAGTCCAACGCTCAGGGTCTAAGTTATTTCAGAGTTGTTAAAACAGTGACAGAGATATAAAGGAAATTCATGTGTTTATCATTGAGAAGGAAACCAGTTCCATATGTTCCACACATACACCTCATTTTGTGTCTGGCTTTCTGGACAGGCAGTATCACATTGTGATGTCAAGGAAACGGGGGAGGCAAAAAAAGAAACAACAATCTGCTTTTGCTTAAAAGCGATTTCAAAGAGTACATTTCGATGACCCGTTCAAAAGCTGTCGAAGTTCATTCCAAGTGGCTAGTTGCAGAGCTCTCGTGTGGGGAGAGGCGGCCAATTCCCCCCACCCACCCCCCAGCCAATCTTTTCATAAATCTGTAGCCAGAGTGCATGGATGGCACCTTGCAGTTCTTTCAGGAGTCGCCTATTGGAACGGGTATTGGAAACAGCTGTCTGCCTCTGGGTGAGAAAAAGAGTCAGGCCTACTCATGAAAGGGAAAGAAGAACGGTGAGTTCAAGCACCGTGGAGCTGTAGCTCGTTTTCGAAAGAAGGTAAAACGGGAATCGATTAACAGCTCCATAGGGGGGGGGGTATTCTTTCTCCAGCTGAGTGTTTCTTTGATTGCACTGCAACATGGACAAGAAATAGAAAGTACTTTTTCATTTTTTAATGATTACAATAAAGTTACTTCTTCTTCTTCTTCTTCTTCTTCTTCTTCTTCTTCTTATTATTATTATTATTATTATTATTATTATTATTATTATTATTTGTACTGTACTGTACTGGTTTTTTTAAACAAAAGGTTCTCAAAGCAAAATGAAAAGAGAAATGACAAGGAGGTTCCTAGTCCCAAAGGGATTCACAATCTAAAAAGAAACACAAGGGGGGCACCGGCAATAGCCGCTGGAAAAGATGCTACCCTGGGATGAAGAGAGATGAAAGAGAACCCCCACCACTTAAAATGCACCTCTTTGCCCAGCTAGCAGGGGTTGCATGCTATGGGGTTGCATGCCTCCCATGATGTGGGAGGAAAGGCTTGCATCAAGTCGCAAATCAGGGATGGTGGTGAACTGATGAGGGATGCTGTGCTGCTCCCCATGTTTGTCTGCACCTCCCTCTGGCCGCTGCCAATGGAGCTCCTCCAGTCGGTGCCCTGATCCTCTTCCCGTTACCTCCTCGCTATTCCCACCCATCTGCTGCTTAAGAATGCCGCCAAGTGGGCCAGAAGATGGTGGAGCCTGCTCCACTTTTCCCTTCCTTTCCTTTCAGCTACAGCCTCTTTCCTCCTAGGCTCCCAGCATCCTCCACTGTTATTGTTCATTTGGAGAAAGACCAGCACAGAGGAAGAAGGTGGCACCAAGAACAGCTGAACGGAAGGGGGCGCAGGGAGCCTCGCCTCAGTCCCCCAGCAGCAGAAGCACGTGCAGTAATTTATTTATTTAGGAATTTGTAGCCCGCCTTTCTCCCGAGGGCACTCAAGGCGGCTTACAACATATTAAAATACATATAAACACAAACACATTAAAATAATTAATTAAAACACTTAAGTTAAAAATAAACAACCCCCGTGGGTCACCTACATTTACATATATTAAAACCATTTGTTAAAAGGTCAGCCCACCATGTCAGACATTAAAAGCAGTCCTGAATAAAAATGTCTTAAGGCCCCGCCGAAAGGCCTCTAAAGAGGGAGTCATTCTTAATTCCAAGGGGAGGGAATTCCACAATTGGGGCGCCACTGCCGAGAAGGCCCTATTCCGCGCCTCCATGCGTGATGGTTTTTAATGTATGTTTTGGTTGGGACAGCAGGGTGGCACTCGTGGTTGCCTCAGGCAGCAGCTGAATTCAGGCTGGGCATGAGGGGTACACTCGCAGGAATAAAGTTGTCAGTTGCCCTCTCCTCTGTTGCTCTTTCTCTAGAGCAGCAGTGGCCAACCTTTCATCACGGATGCTCCTGGCCCTTTAATGGTTGTCTAGGTGAGGGCATTTCAGCAGGTGCAGCTGCTTTAGCAGCACCATCAGCAGTTGCAGCTTCCAAGATTCTGTCTTTTACACAACTATTATGAACACAGAGGCCCTAATGGTGGAAGGTTGGTCACCCCTGCCCAACAGCCTATTTGATGTGCCCAATGGTGCTTTGGGCTTGATTTTCTTGAAGAGTAGCTTCGCATGCCACATGGCAAATCACTTTTGAAACTGAGGGGAGTTGCAAGGACAGATTTTGGTCTGATGTGAATACATCTACTTTTCAAAGAAAAAAGATCAGAAATCCAAATTCCCAGTCCCCTTCCTGTTGTGCCTTCTTACATCAAAAGATTTCAGGCAAGTCCCTTGTGTGTTTTTTCTCTTTAAATATAAACACACCTACTCTCTATTGTGACAACTGAGCACGCCCAAGCACAGGGACACCCCTCAAGTTGTATTTTCAATATTCGCCATGTCTGAGAATACAACTACACGGTTGCATGAGAATGCAAGCAATAAAATCTTGGTGACTGATTCTTGTAATGGAAAACAGCTTCAAGATGGTGCAATCTGGAGTAGAGCAGTGATGGAAGTGCTTAACCCTTTCCCTGCCCTTTGATTTTACACTGCAAATCACCACCAACTGCTTTTCCCATTGCATGGTCACAAAGAAGTGTTTGGAAAGGTAAATATGCATCTGACACCCCACAGGTTTGGGAGATTACTTTCAACAGAAAAGCATTGTGCAAGACAAGACATATATAAACACAATCAGTTCTTCCCTCCAAGTTACCCTTTCTTCTCCAATCCACTTTTCCCAACAAGAAGAAGCCATTGTGTTTTATTGCATGGGGAGCCCAATTCACACTAACTCCCCATGCCGCAATGCAGCAGCATCAACATGGCTTCCACTACAACCTGTGGTGGAGTTTCAGTCCTCCTCAGGGTAACATTTGTTCCCCTGCTTTGGGGTAAGTCCCTGCTAAGCCACTGGATTTACTCAGACCTGCACCAGCGATATCACTGGCGCAAGTCTGCATGGACCCATGAAGGCAGATTGAGCCCGGGAAGGAGGATAGGTTTTGGCATGAGCTGCTGTCGCTGAACCACCCCGTTCCTCATCCAGATGCGCCCTCCTTCCCACCCCCATCACCACCCTGTTCCATTGACCTCTACCCTGTTCCTCCCACCCCACTGTCTCCATCCCATCTCTTGCGCAATCCTACCTGGGGCAGCTGGCATCCAGTGTTTGCTGCCATGCGGAGCCACAGCTGGCCAGTACACTCTGGAGTATCATCTTTTGCGACAGCTGGAAAGCGCCTAGTACCAGTGGTGGCACAACAGGGGGTGCGGGCCACACTGGGACACCACGCTGCCCACGCCAGGCCCAGCTACCTCGCACACTCCCACCAATGAGCATGTTTTCACTACTGGCCATCGAGAACACAATGCGACAAAGAGTTCTGTGGCAGGCCAAAGCCTGCCGAACGGAGGTGGACTTTGCGCATCTAAGCAATGTGGAAAGCCCGGTAGGTCAGGGGTGACGCGATAAGTCATTGCATCACCATCGACTTTCCTTTTCTGGGTAGGCACCGCACTGGGTGTCACCCTCTCCAGCTATGCCGGGGCCCAGAGCCACCAGAACACTTGTTCCAGCGGTGCTAGTTGCCCTTAGGATTGGGCCAAAAGTCATGGGTAACATTTTATTCCGCCCTAAAGGTCATCTTTTGTCTTCTTAACTCACTCTTCTGAAAATCCTCCCTCAAGCACTGAGCACCTTCAGAGTACAATTGAGTGGAGACAGCATGCCTCTCAAGACAGACCACAGGGAGCCCATTTGCTGCTACATTGCTGAAAGGTTACATGATGATATGTGAGCTATGGATGTGAGATGTTCTGATTCGTAGGTTTTATTTGGAGAAGATGCATGTTGCCAGGTTCAGCCAAAGATTATTATTCTTGATTAAAGCTGTGAGCCCTTAGAAAAACCTGGCTGGCTCATTTTAAAAAACCAAACAAATAAACCCTGGAGGATCCTGTAGGGAGGATAGAGTTACTTACTGTTACTTTAAAATACATCCACTGCTATGTCAAAGCAGCAGTGGGTATATTTAAAAATGACACTTCAGACTTTTTAGAAAGACTCTTATTAACTCTCTCTCTCTCTTTCTCTCTGCTCCTAAATGGGAGAATCTTGTCTTTGCTGCCCAATTAGCAAGCTGAAGGGTTTATCATGCCAGCAAGGACCTTCCCCTCCTTCACATATTCATTAGCTCACTCCAGCCCTTCTTAGCAGAAAGATTTTCTAAAGAGTCTTCTTAAGAGCATTAATAATAGTAATTAGGGAGTCAAGAAACCAGCCTGAAACTTGACCCAAATCTTCACCCACTACATAAAATGAATGATTCGCGCCCCCCACCCTTCTCTGCTTTTGGAGATCAGAAAGATAAATTCTGTTTCTCCTGAAGAATAACAGAATGGTTCTGTACATGCACATACCATCTTTCAACATTGATCTGGCAGAGTGACACCCAGAAGCATTATGTCACTGATTGTGCAGCCATGAGCCACATTATGTGCACATTAAGGTGCAGAAAAGAGCGACCAGAATGATTCGTGGGCTGGAGCACCTCCCTTATGAGGAAAGGCTACAGCGTCTGGGGCTTTTCAGCCTAGAAAAAAGGCGCCTGAGGGGGGACATGATTGAGACTTATAAAATTATGCATGGGATGGAGAGAGTGGAGAGAGGAAAATTCTTCTCCCTCTCGCACAACACCAGAACCAGGGGACATGCACTAAAATTGAGTGGAGGGAGAGTTAGAACGGACAAAAGAAAATATTTCTTTACCCAGCGTGTAATTCATCTGTGGAACTCCTTGCTACAGGATGTGGTGATGGCACCTGGCCTAGATGCCTTTAAAAGGGGTTTGGACAGATTCATGGAGGAAAAGACCATCACAGGTTACAAGCCATAAGCAACCTCCAGGTTTTAGAAGTAGGTTTTCTCTGTGCCAGGTGCAAGGGAGTATCAACGGGAAACAGGTTATCTTGTTGTCTTGTGCTCCCTGAGGCATCTGGTGGGGGCACTGTGTGATACAGGAAGCTGGACTAGATGGGCTTTTGGCCTGATCCAGCAGGGCTTTTCTTATGTTCTTATGTATATCCGGCTATAGCTTCTTTGGAGAGTCAGCCTATCCAGGGGGCCAACTGAGGCAGCTGCCTCAAGGAGCAGATTGGTAGGAGCGGCACTAGTGCATCACTCCTTCTCCACCCCATGGATTCAAAAAGGAAGAGGGAAATGAGTGGGAGAGGAAATGAGGAGGAAATGAGAGCAGTGGGCTAGAGTGTCACAAGTGCTCTAGCCCAGGGGGTGTCAAACATAAAGCCCACAGGGTAGATTCAGCTCAAGGAAGCTCTTTATCCAGCTCACATGATAATTGGTCTCTCCCAGAGCCACCCTTCCAGCAGCACTGCTTCTGCCGAGGCTCTGGGAAGGAGAAATGGAAGAAGGCCTCAAAAGGCAAGGAACACTACAGGGGAAGGGGCAGACCAAGAGAGGTGAAAGACGGAGACGCTGCCGAGGTGATGGGAGAGCCCAATTATCGCACAGCAATGTACTTTCAGCAGCACCCCTTCAGCAGCACCAGCCAAGGCATCACTATGCAGAGCACCTCTCAGCTGCTGAGCTGCAAAATGACGCCTCTGCAGAAGCAGCATTGCTGAAAGGGTGGCCCACATGATAATTGGGCTCTCCCATATTTTGAAAGATTTGCATGTTTTCTCTTCTGTGAATTTCAGCTAATAAGTTCCTACTTGAGAACAAAGTGCTTCTTTCTGGCCATCATCTGCCTAATGACATAACTTCCTGCTTAATGATGTCATTTCTGGCCCTCAGCAGGTGCCATGAATCATCATCATCATCATCCAGAATTTATATACTGCCTTTTCTTTGATCATCGATTTCTCCTCTGACTTTAATTCAGACTGTTTATACAGGCAGGCTTTATAAACCCGAGGGTTTTTTTTTTACAATACAATATGTTCTAATCTTTCATAGAACCCTTCATTCTAGATGGTTTCTTTCACAGTCCAGCCTCTCTCTGGCATCTGCCTCTTCCACACTTCAACTGACAGGCCACCTTGACTCCCACAGCTGCAGCTTCTCTCGCCCACAGAGGCTCTGCAGCTTGTCAGCTCGGCATGCTAACAGCTCTCCGACAGACACGGATACTTCTGGCCGTCCCGAACTGCTGCCCTTGAGAACTTCAGGCATATGAGACGGTCACTCTACCAACTGAGCCAGACCTCCTGAATGCTCTTCGGCCCACTGTATGAAATGGGTTTGACAACGCTGCTCTAGCCAATCCCTCTCCTCTCCTTCACAATTCCTCTTCTGCTCCATTTCCCTCTTTCTTTTCAACTCCAGAAAGCAGGAGGAACGCAGCTGCTGTAACACTGGGAAACAGGGCAGCATTTGGATGCCACCTTGCAAGGTCTTAGGTTGGCCCTGCTTCTTTGAGTGTGGCTCACGGAACAAAACTGGAGCAGAATCACCAAACTGTTTTCATACGGAAAAGCACTAAGGCTGCAATCCTATGCACACCTACCAAAGAGTAAGCCCCACTTAACACGGTAGAACCTGCTTCCAAGTCAGCCTGCATAGGATTGCACTGCACCAGAATCTTTCAAGGCCCACCTGCCTTTTGTTCTAGCCTGATTCCATCCAGTAAAGTCGCATACACTGCAGAAACAGACTGTCTCACTCTTCTAAGGGATGCTTCACAGAGCAAATTCAGAATTTCAGAATTTGGCATAGAATAAAATCCATGTACTATTATTCATCTCTTTTGGTTTTGTTTCCTTTTATCTTAGATCAGAACACTCAGACAGAACAGCCAGACTAGGCCATGAGCCCAGACAAGTAACAAAATGTATTTGATTTGTCAAGAACCTACCGCATTGCTCATGCTTAACAACTGTAAATTAATAGTGGGGGTTTTACCCTGAATATCACGGCCAGAGCTGAAACGCTTGCAGAACATTTAAATAATTAGCTGAACAAAAATGAACAAACATACCGTATATTGTTTCATCTTTTCTATGAGTTGCTTCACACTAGATGAAAATCTTCTGTCTCTAGGGAAAGGTGACCAGCCTGCTTCAATAGAGATAATTCAGGTGCAAATATCTTAATTATATTCCATTTGCACACAATTGAAACTCAGCTGCAGTTACAGCTTTTCCCCATAAGGAGAATCATGTTAATACCAAGCTACTGTACATGTGAAACTAACAGCCCAATCCTATAGGCCAGGGGTTCTCAACCTTTGGAGGCGTGAGTATTCCCTATCATGGTCCAATTTTCTGAAGTACCCCCTGCGAATTAAATGCTAATTAATTGGATCAATTAATTAATTAATTAGATAATTAATCATTAAATAAAATGTACTAAAACAATTTTAAATGTGAAAAAATGTCTTATTTAACTCTCTCTCTGTGTGTGTGTGTGTGTGTGTGTGTGTGTGTGTGTGTGTGTGTGTGTGTGTGTGTGTTAGGAAGAGAGAGAGACACATGCAAGGATCTTTTTTTCTCCAAGTCACACTTCCCAAAATCAGCTCCTCCCTCCCCCACCACACCAAAGTACATTTTCCAAAGTACAAAAATAAGCCCAAAACCAAAATCAGAGAGACAGAAGGGCTCCGAAAATAATTACAATTTAAAATCCATGTTAATTAACACTTAATTAGCTGCTGATGGGGCAGATAAGGGGCAGGGCTGGGCATACCCCCAGCAAGAGGTCCGCGTACCCCTACGGGTACCCATACCACAGGTTGAGAACCCCTGCTATAGGCTACTTACTGCTGCAGAACTCTCGGTCCACCACCATAAGTGCCACTGCAGTGTCATAAATGGCACGCCACTACCATGCACTTCAGTGCTTCTGCACAAAAGGCTGGAGGTCCCGTGCATATGGCAGCGGCTGAGGGATGCTGCACCGGTACAGGTAAGATGGTGGGAGGTGCAATTTAAAGTCGAGGTGGGCAGGGCAGGAGGGGTGGATCCCAGCAGTGGCAGCACATGCCAGAATGCTATCCCCATTTTCCCAGCCCGACATGCCCCCTGCCTCTCCTTGGACTTATACTAGCAAAATAGCTGACATGGGTTCAAGAAGACCCACTGGTGACTAGGCAGCCTACCAGAAGGTACCGTAAGGAAAAATACTGTAAGTAAAGAGTACTTACCTCTCCCAGATCATCTGGTTCCCACACACACACACTCCCCGTAGTATTCAACGTATGCTCCATTAGTGGTGCTGCATGCTATGGACTGGTGGGGGATAGGACACTGGCATTCAGAGGGTGGTACGGAACAGTAAGTGGAGCAGGACGCCACTACATACATGTAAGCGGCCCCTTCCCCTTGCGGTCAGAGTAATTCCCACAAGCGGAACAGTGCCACCCACATGTTAGCCATCACCTGCTGGGAATGGCTCTGACAGACAAGGGGAGGGGCCACTTACACGTACGTACCTGCATCCTGCTCCACTTACTGTTCTGCACCACTCTCGGGACGCCAGTAATAGGACTGGACTGCTCATGTGGCATTGTGTGGTTATAGACTTAAGTTTCCTTGTGTGTAGGAGCCATGTTGTAGGGCAATGATTTGAATTGGGACCACACTAGGAAGGTAGAAAGTATTTAACTCTTTACCTCTGGGTTTTTGTCCTCCTGAAAATCATCACTAAGATGCATCAGTTTAACCCTAAAAATGCCATTTGTTACAACTGAAATGAGAACAGGATTTAAAGGATTTACGTGAAGTGAGAATAGGATTTAAAGCATGCCAGAGTTGTTCAACTGAAGCAATTACTTGCATTTTTTAAAACTCAGGATTCAGTAGATGTTTAGAAATACAGACAATTGTTGGATGTGATTCTGCCTTTGGTTATAAACAATCTTCATTCTAAATCTTACTTTATTACTGCATCTTAAAGCTTCTGAAATTCCTGATCCAGGCAAAAACACTTAAGAATAAAAAGTCTCTGATCTTGTAAAGGGCTTTCAAAGTTACCATGAAACATCTTCTTGTATTTGGGATGAAACATCAACTCTATTTAACTTTAATCCCCAGTATTTTAAAAAGTCAAAGCTTCATATTTGTACTACTTCCAAAACAGAATGAACTACTTACTGTCAAACTATATTTAACAGCTACAGTTGTTCGTTCCTTCTTTAACCGCCAGAAAAATGACTAATATTAGCACTGAACTATGTGATGAGACATTGTCTGAACAACATTTTTTTAGATTATCAAGGTTCAGGACTGGATCCTTTTCTGTAGCCCGAAATATGTTGCAATACACCAAGTGCCAAAATAGCAGCTGTGTGGGTGAACCGAAACAAGTCTACATTCTATATGGACTCTTACAGTACATAAAAAAATAAGGCAAGAAACAGCCTATCTATGATTGGGTGTTTTCCCCCAGGTGCTCACTTGCACAAACCATTATCAGTCTTTCCTCCACAATTATGCTAGTTCAAAAAGCAGTGTACAAAGATCTTTGCCCATGTCACCCAGGGGTGTTTTCAGAGGGCAGCCCCAGCCTGCCTGCTGCTTTCTCCACACGGGAATGGCTCCGACAGTGAGGGGGCGGGGCCGCCTCCTGCTCGCTCAGTAAAAGGGACAAGGACGGAGCGAAACTTATGGCCCCGCACCTACCAGAGCGACGCCTTTGGGCAGTCCTACCAGAAGCCTTTAGAAAACCTAGAATTGCATAGGGAGTCTAGATCAGGGGTGTCAAACGTAAGCCGTGAGCCAGATGCGGCCCACAGACTCTCTTCATAATGTAGCTGCAGAGATCTGCACAGCCAAGGTGGAGGCCTCCAATGCTGTTCCAAGATCTCGAGGAATCATGCTTATGGTTTTTCTTAAAGAATGGAAAGCCAGCTTTTAAAAAAGAAATAAGAACAAATGTTGCGGCCACATCATCATTTAAAAGTCCAGATGGTGTAGTGGTTTGGGAGTCGGACTTAGACCTGGAAGATCCAGGTTCAAATCCCCGCTCAGCCACGAAGCTTCCTGGGTGACCTTGGGCCAGTCACTATCTCTCAGCCCCACCTACCTCACAAGGTTGTTGTGAGGACAAAAAGGAGGGGAGGAAATATGTACACCACTCTGAGCTCCTTGGAGGAAGGGTGGTATAAAAATGTGAAAAATAAATAAATATAAAATTAAATTAAAATATAAAATGTATTTAAATAAATAAATTAAGGGGCTGAATTTACAAAACTTCAAGGGCCATCTTCAGACACACACAATAGCAAGATATGTACAGGTACGTGCTTCCAATATATTTATCTAACCCTACTGGAAGTTGTTGCATCATACATCACAGAGTAGCATTTGCCTTATTTGAGGCATCATCAAGTTGCTGACTTGTAGTTACCTTATGACTGATCAAGATTTGCATATTGTCTCCTCTGTCTCAGGTCACTTCTCACTTAATGACATCACTTCCTGCTGAATGATGTCACATCTGGCCCTCAGCAGATACCATGAATGCTATTTGGCCCACTATATGAAATGAACTTTACACTTCTGCTCTAGATTTTTCTAACTCTATCTGCAAGTAGCACATAAAGTTAAGAAAACCTAGAATCATGGTGTGACTCCAAGATTGCAATCCTATGCACACTTACCTGGGAGTAAGTTCCCCTGAACTCAATGGGGCTTACTTCTGAGTAGATACACCTAGGATTGCCCTGTAAGTTTTCTATAGGCTCCCATGACTCATGCAACGCTCAATGGCTTGTTGAGCATCCCTAGAAGGAAGCATGATTGGCCAGGTGATCAACCGGGAGGGATGGAGGGGGGGGAGAACGAAGAGCCTGCAGAGTAAGCAAATATTGGGTGATCTTGTCCCAGGCATCAACTACTGAAGAGGGCTGTTGTGAGAATAATGAAAAGGAACTCTTTACACCACCCTGAGCTCCTTGCAGGAAGGAAGTATTGAAAGTTAAATAGGCTCCAGTCCAGGAAATTTTGAGGAGCCACCAATGCCTCAGCTATAAGATATGCTCTTTAGGCATTATCAACCTGGTGTCTTAATGTCTTGCATTTCCTAAAATACGTGAGTTTAGTATCGATGTTCAGATAGAAACTGCGCCTTCTGTTTCCCTGTTGTTTTCTGTCTTCTATTGATGCTTGAAGTCATGCCCTGTGAGGATTGAAAACTGCCATTCATTTTCACCCACTGAAGATGGTGCAATTAAAAATTGTCTTTTGGACAGTCTGATCCAACCTAAGTCTCCCCAGCCACTGCAGCTCCGCCAACTGCATCCTGCAGGGGAGTTTCGGGTCCCAGTGGCCTCCTCCAGGTAAGGGAACCTTTGTTTGCCTGCCCAGGTAGCAAGCCTCTGCTGCCCCGATAGGTCTACTCAGAACTGCGCCAGCTACTTTGCTGGCACAAGTCCAAGTAGACCCAGGGAGGCGGATCAATGCCAGGAAGGGGGGGGGGATACAATATCGGCAACACTGCTGCCACTGATGCTGCCCCCTTCCTGGCCTCAACACACACCCCTCCCTACCCCACTTCACCCCATTCCTCCCCTCCCCGTTCCTTTTACCCCTCACCCACCTCCTGTGATGACTGACTGGCACTGGGGCTTCTCCGGAGGCCGTGGCCACTCACCACTTGCAGCAGAGGACCAATACAGGGAGTGGCAGGTCGTGCTTTGCAACTACCGTAAAGCATACTGCACTGCTAGAACATGTGTTCCTGCAGTGCGCAGGGGTCTAACAAGACTGAGCTGCTACTCAGTTGATTTTAGATTTAGGAAAATGGAAAGCTGCCTTCTACTGAGTCAAAGCATTGATCCATGTATTTCTATGTTGTCTACTACACTGATTGCCATCAGCTCTCTGGGATTCCCGACAGGGGTCTATCCTTCCCAGACCAACCTGGAGCCACCAGGGATTAACCCTGGAACCTTTAGCATACAGATACAGACTCAGCTACTGAGCTAAGGCTCTTCTCCAAGATGTGATGCCAGCGCTTTATCTTTCCCTGGTTTAGGACAGATAGTGGCATTTATAAAACTACTATAGATGATGTGTTGATACTAGCAGTCTTGCAAAGACTTCACGGCAACATAGATGGCACTCTCACATGTTAGCCACAAAAGAACCCTGTAGGTTAGGCAGAGAGAGAGAGAGAGAGAGAGAGAGAGAGAGAGAGAGAGAGAGAGAGAGAGAGAGAATGGGACTTGCCCAAGGCCACCCAGTAAGCTTCATCGCTAGGCAGAGATGTCAATCTGTCTCCCTGATCCAACTCTTAATTTAATTTGAACCCAGATTTCTCACATTTAAGCTTAGTTAGCTCTCTAACCACTGCACCTAGAGAACTTGATCTACAGTTGAAAACTACAAGAAAGAAAAAGAGAGAGAGATGAGAAGAGAGAGGAGGAATGATCCTTGTCATTTTTATTTATGTTCTTCAAAGAGTATTTGTTAATCATAGATACTTGGAACTAGAAATAATGTGTGGGCTGCTGTAATGTAAGTAGACAAATACTGCTGTTTCATGGATTTCTGCAGGCGCCTGATGTTCTTTTCGCAATGGCTGAGTATGCACAGTCTAGATGTCATGGAAAGGTTTCTGATTTATAAAAATTCATAGTCCAAGTGTAATGAATTTTTCCAAGCTTGGGTGCTTTGCTCTGTCAACGCACATATGCACAGAAATTGCAGGGCAAGAGAGAATGCTAACCACACAAACAGAGGCCACAGCAATCTTGCACAATTTGAATATGTTCGGGTTAGCAGAGCTCTAATTAAACTCTGATTAGCAAGTGGACTTGATCCAGGCCAATTCAGTGCTGAAAGAGGGGCTTTTTTGGCTGCCAGTTTATCAGAGGTAGGCAATTAAGAACTCACACACCTCCGGCTCTTGGCGGTTTTGAAAGCCTGGATCTCATGCCAGTCAAGCAATAGAGACTTATTGTCCTTAGAACAATATTCTCTCTAATCTCACTTCTAGCAATTTACTTTTTCTTTCTCAGCAGCTTTAGAAACAAAAACGCTTGAATAAGCCGGGGGAGGACTCGTCTATAGCAGTGGAAGACTGTGGAGTAAATACCACTGGTCTATGAGCTTCTAATCCCATCCCCAAAGTGGGAGTTTTCTCAGTCCATTCAGTTTTCCATTTAACAAGCCCTGGATAAATAAACGTTGACTGCATCCCTACTTTGATTTAAGGGAACCTTGAAGGGAACCTGCGAGGATCCAATTATGTTTCCAGTGGAGGAGGGGGAGGGGAGGGCCTGAAAAGACGTGGGCAGACATTCCCCTTTCTCCAAGCCAACACAATGCCACAACAGAAGTCCCTTGTAATTATTGCTTCACTACACATTTACAAGCCCAGAGGTGAGCTTTGCTTTTGTTGACTGCTTAAATGCAATTATTACCTTTCTTTCACTTTCAGGTTCCCAAACTCTGGTGCCTGCTGCTTTTGTTCACAAAGCCCCAAGATCCAAAAAAGATTTAACTGGAAATCAACACTATAGCCTTTGGTTCACTGAATGGCACACAGGCATGGCTGGCCAAAGGCTTTGAGTGTGTAAGGGAACTCCAAAATATGATACACACTTAAGAGACTACATCTAAATTCATGGCCAAAGAAAAAGAATTAAAGATACCTGGGCCACCAAGGCCAATGCCACGAGGTAGAAAAAAGGCAAACAGTTTCACAAATAACTGACCCATTAAATGCCTTTTATCCATGATGCAAGTGTTCCATTAGCTGTTGCAAAAGGATAACTGTCTATTATTTACTGTACAAGTCTAGAAGTGGAGAGTGGATTCTGTCGCAAACAGAAAGCTGAACTGGAAATTCAAATTCCAGCTGGGCTAGAACGATTTCCAAAATGGACCGGGGACCTGTCACGTTGCAGCAGGACCTGAGTCAATGTGGTTAAGCCTAGCACACTTTGGGACATCCCCATGATGCTCTAGAGACCAGGGGTCTCCAAACTACAAAGGCAGGTCTGGCCCAAGACCTCCTGACACCTGAGAGGCAGCATGCCAAATGTTACCCTCCATACCCGATGATGTGCCAGCCTCTGCTCCTCCCACTCTCCAGTGCTCTAGCTCAGCACTCTCCTCCCCTCTGTTCCCCTCTTCCCCAGGGAGTAGAAAGAGGAGGAAGGGCAGTGGTGGGTAGACAGAGATGGGCACCCCCTCGCCACCATTCTGCTGTCTGAGGCAACTACTTCAGTTGGCCTCACGGATGGGCTGACCATGCTCAGAGGCTGGTATGAAAGCATGTGTAGCATTTCTGCTTCCCCACCACCACCACCACCAAGTAAATCAAATATGATATTGGAGAAGACTTGAGCAGATGGAAGATCCACCCTGAAGGCACCAGATTACTGCAGACTATCAGCAAAGCCCCTATTTATTTATTTATTTATTTATTTATTTATTTCTAGATCACATGTTTTAAAAAAGTCTTGTCAAGCTAGGTGGGTCCCGATAGAGGGTCATTTTAAAAAAGTGGGTCCCGGTGCTAAAACGTTTGAGAACCACTGCTCTACCATTGAAATCAATGAAACACAGAAACTTGTCAATATTTTTGGATCATGCCTTAAATTTGCAAATTTGTTTCAGTACAGATTATGAGTTTTCATTGCACAGAATTCAGCTGGGTCAGTGTATTTTAAAGTTCAGCCTATTTTGTTCAGCTAACTCAGGGGTGTCAAACTCGTTTCATATACTGTGTGCGGAATAGTGCTATTGGCAAATGTAGGCAAGTTTATACGGACAAATGTTACAACAAAATGCTGGGAGTTGAGGAACCATTGTTCCCACATTAACATTATACAGTAATTGAATGCCAATAATAAAATTTGCCTCTGCAACATTCTGGGGGAAACTATATCAACTGTAAGCTAAAAATAGTCATCTTCCAGACTTTAATTCCTAAGATAATGTCTTTCACGCTTACAACAGGAAGCTAGCAAAACTCAAGCTATATATTCAGCTTTAACAAGGAAAGAAAGCAAAACTCATTTGGAATGTTTTACAAGCCTGAGCTTCACTGCAGTTTCCATGAACTCTTGATATGAAGCAGATCATTAACTGCAGTATTATGAGGGAGGAACCCAGCACATTCTCCTGCTTGTTTCCTTTCCACTCACTTTGAAAAAAACCGCTGAAACATCAAATTGATAAAACAAGTGAGCCCTCTCCCCTCCCCCCTTTAACAAACAAACAATTTCCTGCTTTCCTTAACGTATAGGATGTTTCCATCATGCATTTTTCTTTGTATCACAGAAGAGTTACTGCTAGACAGCTCGAGAGCTTACTGCTGCTGTGCAAGGAGGGAAAAAATGTATTCCCTACAAAGAGGAACTGCACTCTCCCTCGGGTGGTACAGATTAATCAGCTCCTCCAAACTGAAGTGTATGTCTCTTGGGGCTGCTGTATTTCCTCAAGTGTTTTGACTGGTTCTTTCTCAAGAGGAATGTTGGTATTCAGATGGTGATAGGTATTGCTCTGTAAGGCCATTACCCTTGAAACTGAGCTTACCTCTTTGACTACCAGGACTGAACGTCAACCCACTTCAGACCAAACATGGACAGATCCTGGGGGGTTGGGGGGAATTGACACATATACTTTATGCTCTCATTTAAAATTTTGGTATACTGAACTCAGGTTCCAAGCCCAAAAGCAACCATTCAGCTAAATTATTTGCGGAGCACATTTGTCATTAAACACAGTGCCTGCAAAGTTTTGCATTTTGCCATATGGACTGAAAGAGACTATTTATATCCAGCAGAGGGCAGAGATGGAGTATCAGTCACTAGGTGATTGTACCCATGAAGATTTCCAGGCTGGTTTTCAGCCACGGTACCCAGACCTCACACGCTACTTTCCTAGTGTGTGTTATTTGTTTGCAGGGATGGGCAAAGCAGCAGAAGCTGTGCCATAATAATATCCTTTCCTTGGGCCATAACACTTCCAGGCTACAGATGGGGTATTAAGGCTGCAGTTGTATATGTACTTTCCTGGGAGTAAGCCCCATTGAATGCAATGGGATTGACTTGTGAGTAGACTCACATAGGATTGTGCTGTAAATGATATATATTTTAAATAACACCGTCCTGCTGCACATGCAATAGCATATCAAGGATAAAGCTTTGTTTTTATTGGGGGGGGGGGAAGCATTCAGACATTTTATTTCCCATCAGCAGTCTGAAATGGTACAGTCCAGCAGCAGATTAATCAAGTGACCCTGCTGGTCATGTGCTTCCGTTCTCATTTTCTAGCTTTAGAACTCTTTCTTCAGAAGAATCCAATATAATGCTTTTATATTTACCACATGTACAGTATAAGTTAGGCCAGCGGGTGGCGCAGCGGGTTAACCCGCTGAACCATAAGCTGTCGATCGAAAGATCGGCAGTTCGATTCCTGCGACGGGGTGAGCGCTCGTTGCTTGGCCAGCTCCTGCCAACCTAGCAGTTCCAAAGCATGTCAATGCGAGTAGATAAATAGGTACCGCTTGCGGGAAGGTAAACAGCGCTCCGTGTTCCAGCTGCATGCTATGCGCTGCGGCAAGGAGAGTCATGCCGGCCACATGACCATGGAGGCGTCTTCAGACAACGCTGGCTCTTCGGCTTTGAAATGGGGATGAGCACCGCCCTAGAGTCGGACACGACTGGATTTAATTGTCAGGGGATACCTTTACCTTTTTACAGTATAAGTTACACATGAGATGAAAGTAATGTATAAGTCCATTTCCATGCAGTGCAAATACGTTCATTTGTAAAATGTTTTATCACATGTGGTTGGCATGTCAGAACTTGCCACCTCAGGAATTTACCCTCTGAATACTAGAATAATTTGGCATGGAAAATTATCCACACCGTGTTTAGAAATCTATCTATCTATCTATCTATCTATCTATCTATCTATCTATCTATCTATCTATCTATCCACTCACTCACTCACTCACTCACTCACTTATTTTAAATTATACCCTGCACTTCAGTACTGTATTTCTGCTATCATGGAAGAAAATGAGCACACTTACTTAAGCGCAATCAAACAGCACATCAAGAATGTTTGCGTTGTGTTTGCGTGGGATGCAGCTTTGAATGCCGTCATGAGTCTGAGCAGTTAAGTGCACTTGAGCAGCAGTAGCCCATCTAGCATTGTTTTCTGTGTCTGTGTTGTAACAGCACGGGGGCAACACTACTCTGCTTGGTGAGGATATCTTTGCACTTCGTAGAGCGGATAGTCTGTGGTCTGTCAAATATTGCCTTTAGAGTTCTGCACGGTTTTCTTTGTTCTCTTTTTAAATGAGGTTTACACACAAAATTAATTTCTCAGAATTACAGCCATTAATGCCCTGGTGCGGCTTTTGGTTGCAGATAAAAATGTGGATTGCCCTTGACAACTATAACTGGATTCCAGGTGGTGCTATTATCACCAGGGCCATCTTAAGAGCATTATAGGCCCCCGGGCAAAGCAGTGCACTGGGCCCTGCCTACACAACCGCTCACAGGAATAAAAATGTAAATCATCGATAAAATAAACTTAAATTTATTGGTACCTTCAACAAAATCAGTGTTTTGACATTTTAAAAAAAAACATGCTTCATTTAAAAAAAAATCTTTCTACCGAGTTAGCAGGAGATTTGAATGTTGAGGCAGGTGGTTGGAAAATTAGTGTTAAATTCAGGTCTGTGCATAGATTAGTGTGGGGCCCCTATGCTCGTGGGGGTCCCGGGCAACGGTCCAGCGTGCCCATGCGTTAAGACGACACTGATTATCTCTGTGCTTGCTGCTGCCCCAGAATGCGAACGATAACACAGCCAGGACATGAAAGTTGGGGTGAGGACTGCTTGACGTCTCCATGCCAACCAGCCCTCTGCTGCCACCGCTGCCACCAGCCACTGGGGCCATGTGACATCACGAGCAGTGTGTGAGAGGAACCCTCAACTCTTTGACAATTGTAACAATTGACTTCCAGAGGGTTGCCGTGTTATGCATTAGCACAGTATGATACAGACTTCTCTGCCATGCCTCCAAAGACAGACATTGTTACGGTTAGTAATTATAATATATTATAGTTAAATTTCTAGAAGTCACAAAATTTTAGAATTTTAGACATATACCCTGTCTCATGCAATATACTGTAGTCACTAAATTGTTTTTCAAGAACTGTTGAGGATTTTTTTCCTTACCACATCCTTAATATATCCCAATAATAATACAAAATGTTCACATGGGGGTGAACAACCACTTATAGCATTATCATCATCATCATCAAAAATCATAACATCATTTAAGAGATCACCAACTAGGTTCGAAATTGGTCACACTTGATTGCATCATCAGCATTTCATCCTTTTTCTCAAACTCCCTCCATGTGTCATGTAAACATGCGGAGGAGGCAGTGGAACTGCACCTGCTGGCCTTGCTCCAGCGTTGTCAACCCAACATCTAAACATTTGGCACATTGGAAAGGGATTCCTCTGCGCATATAGCTGGACATGTGTGGGTACTCCATATGGTTACAGGGCCCCAGACAGGATCCCTATGCAATCAGGAAGTTCATTTCAGGCGTCACTCTGAATGCACCAACATCAAGGAAAGTGCAACAACATCAAGAGTAGGGCAAAAAGGAACAGTCCCACTCCCACTCTATGCATCTACTCTGTGCATAGAAGAAACTTGTGGTGCATTTAGAGTTCATGGACTATTTTTTGCAGGATTATAATCAGAATAACATTTTGTAGTGATGCGGAATACATTTAATGTTGTATATAAAACATTAACCTAACCACAATACTGTTTCCTATCATGATGGCAGATCTTGGCACTTTGAATGGCTTTTAAAAAATTATTTCTTAACATGATAGCACTTTTGCTGAAGTTGTCTCTGGAGTTCTGCTCCTAATTAAATAAGATAACACACTGTAAAGTATTTCTTCATGAAGTCCCTGGCTCAACATCACTCACAATCTGGAATGTAATGAAACTAATTCTTTCCTCTTATAAACAGAAGCAATATTAGGGTCATCCACTCATCACCCCCCCCCCCAGGCATCTAGGGAACATGGGAAGAGAGTAAAGGACTCTGTCCACATGCCACGCCCCCAAACTGGGATATGTCGGGCAGCACAATCCAGACGAAGCTGCCGGCGCCAGAACAAGTGTTCCGGCGCCGGGAAAAATTACAAACATGCCGGAAAGCACGTTTGCGACGATTCGTGAGCAAGGAAGGCCGGCACAGAGGGCAGCCGCCACCGAAACCAGGTAAGGATCTGGTGGGCGCAGGGGCATTTCGCCAGGCGGGGAGGGGGTAATTGGCCCAGCCGGTCCAGGAGGGGGCGTGAGATGGCTTCAGCCCAATCCCGGAACCCGCTGGGCAGCTGGGCCGTTACACAGCCTCCTCCTACTTCCGCCAGCAAATTTGCTGGTGGAAATCTGAGGAGGCTGGTCGGGCCAGCCAGGCTTTACACTCAGGGAAGGGGACGAGTGTCCCCTTCCCTGAGTAGACCTCCAGCCCAACGGCAGCCTGGCCACCGGTGCTCAGGATCTGGCGGGCGGCCCTGGGCTGCCCGCCGGATCCTTATGTAGGATTGTGCTGTTAGTCACATCCCTTGTGTACATGTTGGATGTTAGTGTGAAGGAATTGTTCAGGGTTCCTCCACTCATTCGGTAATGCTGGGGCTACCAGAGAGAATGCCTCCACACTAGCAATCCCTGAATGCATGCAAACGTGAATGGTCCTATTAATAATATGTAATATCATGTGCCTTCTGTACATACCTTGAACTCTACAAAGTCAAACCTTGATTTGATTTACTGTCACAAGGACATTTCTCCATTAGCAAAACAAAAACAAGTTCAGAAGGCAGAGGGCATCTGAGAGGAACAATATAGCCATATATTCTTGCATTATCTTGCTGAGGGATACTGATTGTGGGACAAGCGGACAAACAAAGACTCTGATGCATTGCAATCGGCAAGCAAGATTGGCAGTGAAACTATGTATAGGAGTGGGGCAGGCTGACGCTCCAAAGGAGGGTGTGTGTGAGAAATTGAAAAAGATGGAAGTGAGCTTGTGACTTGAAATGGCAATGAGCCCCTTTGGGACAGGGAGCCATTGAATCATTTGATTTTGTCTGTAAACCGCTTTGTGAACTTTTTGTTGAAAAGAGGTATATAAAATACTGTTGTTTTGTTGTTTTGTTGTTTTGTTGTTTTGTTGTTGTTTTGTTGTTAATAATAATAATAATAATAATAATAATAATAATAATAATAATGTAATAAGGGTAATGGAATAGGAAAGAAGATAGCATAATGGGAGGGCTGAGAAACATGAGAGACCCACTCCAGGCTGAAGTGCCATTCAGTCAAGGTTCTGCCCTCAGATATGGTCAGGAATCCTTCCTTCAAGTCCTCTGTTTCTGTTCTATGGAACTTGAAACACTGGTGGGAGATTTCTTTCGTATAGTTTTAATTAAAGCTCAGCACACATCAAAGTCACCTGGCTGCCCTTCACGTTTTGCTTTGACACTGATTCCTTTAACATTTCTTCTTTCTTCATGAAGTAACACATATTTCTCAGTTCGGTCCTGCACAAATGTAATAAGAATATAATAGACTTACCAAACTTAATAGCTGTAAGGCATTTTAGCAGGGGAAAACCTACAGGCACATTCCACACTATTGAGCATTGGGACATTTTTGCAGGGAAATGTCAGGAATGTATCTTTTGTTACACTGTCCAATTACTGTGCTCAGCTTTTTCATTAGAAGATGGGCAGTTGATACTCTGAAGCAGCTAGCAAACACATACACAAACACTCAGTAGTTTTCTTTGGATGCTGCAGATGCTGGATTTGAAACAATCCCTTATAAGTATAATATTTGAAACAATCCCATATATTCCTCAATGGGCAGCTGAAACTGAACTAACACAGCTACTTTTGTAGAAGTTATTTCCCTTTTATTCTCGGGTACAGTGTACATTATCCCCCCCCCCCAATTTTATCTCAGAACAACCCTGTGCGGTAGGTAGATTCTGTGCTGTGCTGTGCTAGAGAGAGTCAACCAGGACACCCCTGGAAAGCTGCAAGTGCTGCAACAAGAGCCAGAAAAGGAATGAAAGCTGAAATACTTCCGCTGCCCAGACCACTGCTCCAGACCACCTTCCTGCCTGGAGAACAGAAAGATTCAAAGGGGCAGCCCGGTGGCCTGGAGACTCGTATTCCTCTATCACTCTGTTGCGTTCTTCCCGCACTGATGCGCAAAGTGCAGGAGTGTGCAAGGTTCTGGGCATGGAAGGGGTTGCTTCTTCAAGGGACGGGCTCTGGCTCAGTTGGTGATAGCTCCAGGGTCTCCAGTTCCAGGGTCTCTGACTTTGGGGCTCCTGGCAGGCGACAGGTGCCCGCCAGGCTGCAAGCTGCCCTACCATTCTGGATGCCACCCCACCTACACTACCTACCTGCCCACCCACTGTCACCCTCCTCCTGCCTTGCCCTGCTGTGCAAGTACAGGTGGGCCCCCATATCCACTGGGGATATGTTCCAGGCCCCTCCGTGGATACTTGAAACCGTGGATAAGAGCGAACACCCCCTCTATGGTTTCCTGAGGGGCCCCCACCCTGCCTCCCCTGCAGGCAGGCATGCTTGCCCTCCCAGCTCTTATTTTTCTTTCAGCAAGCTTTGTTTCTTCCTTAAAACAAACAGAGAAGCAGCCTCCATTGCAGGCAAGTAGAACGAGACTAAGTCCTAGAAAGGCTCTGCAAGGTTTCTGTTAACCTTGCAGAGCCTCTCTAGTACTT
This sequence comes from Plestiodon gilberti rubricaudatus, assembly GCA_026170595.1. Classification (NCBI taxonomy): domain Eukaryota; kingdom Metazoa; phylum Chordata; class Lepidosauria; order Squamata; family Scincidae; genus Plestiodon; species Plestiodon gilberti. Next base: position 64,365,087 of record JANXHW010000002.1, read on the forward strand.
AGTCTCGTTCTGCTTGCCTGTAATAAGCAGCCAGAGGCTGCTTCTCCTGTGTCTTTAAGGAAGAAACGAAGCTTACTGGGAAAAAAGTAAAAGCCTGGGGGGGTCCCCACGATTCGTGGATAACTGAAACCGTGGATAGCGAATCAGTGGATATGGGGGCCCACCTGTACTGTCCACCCACTGCTGCCGCAGCAGCTTCTCAGCAACACTCTCCTCCTCCGTCTGGTATATGAAAGGGAGGGAAATGGTGGGGAGGCCGTCACTAGAGAGTCTCCCCAACTCTCTCTCTCTCTCTCTCTCTCTCTCTCTCTCTCTCTCTCTCTCTCTCTCCTCCACTTCATTTTATGGACGGAGGAAGATAAAGGACAGGACCGGCTGCTGCACCAACAACTGTGGTGGTGAATAGGTGGTGCCTACATGGAGTTCATCATGGGGAGGGGGAAGAAACGGAAGGCACATTTACATTTACATGGGGGCGAGAAAGGACACCTATAGGGATGAGAGAGCAAGACACAGAGAGAGAAATGGGACACTTCGGGCAGAAGGCAGGGTTGAACACTTTGCCTCAGGCACAGACAGAGTTTGCGAAGACCCTGCTAACAAACTCTAAAGGTAGCTCATTCTTGAATTCAGGAAGTGGGTGAAATGTCCGATGTTGGCCAGGTGGGACACTGGCTGTGGCCCTACACCTTGGAGGGCCGACTTGGCCGACCCCTGAAGTCCCAGTACCCATGGCAGCAGTGACCATTGGGGTCGATGGGTCCAGGGCTAGGCATTGCCTGGGCCCCCAGGAACCTGGTAGCAGCACTGTGGGGCAATATTATCAATCCAAGCAGCAGACACTTCACTTGCCATACCATTTCTTAATGGAAGACAGCCAGGAAGTCGTTCTGGCCAAGCATCTCCAGCAAGAGAGCTGAGCTCTTTGGGTAAAGCGAGAAAATCTCGGACGCAAATTTTGCTGCCATTTGAAAACTCAGAATGATCTTCCTCCAGATTCTAGAAAATTATAGCCAGCAAAAAACATGGTTTAAATAAGCTCTCTCTAGCTTTCCAGTGACATAAATGCTGAGTGGCAGAACAAGGCATAACTTCCCTTCCACTTGGTCTTAATCCTTTGTTTAGGAAGCCTATGTGCTGTTGTGTGCAAGGTTTATTTAGCCCCGTCAAAGAAAAATTCCTCTGCAGCATGATCACACCTGTTCAATATGGGGAGTGTGAGGACAAAAGCTGTCTAGTGACAGATTGTGAGAAGTGAAGGGATTTAAGAGTTTCAACAGATCCTTCTCTAGTGTCTTGCCAGAAGATTCAGTCTCAATTTCAAATGATAAGAAACATTTCTCTTCCGGTGAGTTGGCCACTAGCTTTTGGACTACGTAGATTACCAGTCTTCCTTTTCACTCAATAAAAACAGCAGTTTTCGTTTATACTACTACATAACTACCTGTGGATGGTCTACCAGTAACAGCAGACCATGAACATCAACCCTCCTACCTCACTCATCTCCCTTCTTCTTTGCCTATATTCTCTGCAAACCTCAGAGCTTTGGAAACCCTCATATCATAACAGCAGGAGTTGCTTTCTACTGCATCAAATCATTGGCCTATCTAGCTGAGCAGAATCACCACTTGTCTCTCACAACATGTATGGCAAGATATTATGTTAACATTTGTCTCCTCAGAATTCTGATTGGAGAAATTCTGCCCAGGTCTCCATACCCAAACACTCAACTGGAACAGACTCTACCTCACCAACCTCAACAGGGGAAGCAAGCACAATGCACCCCACACAAGTAAGCATGGGTGAGGGAATTCTATGCCGTAATGCAGTGTTTCCCAAACATTTTCGACCTGCGGCTCCCTTGCCCATTGGCGACCATTGGCCGCGGCTCCCCATTACATTATGTTGATGCCTACCAATTGCCTACTAAATGAAATCAACCCTGTTTTCATTGTTTCATTCAGACTGTTCCCTGGAAGGACAGGTACTGAGGCAGAAGCTTAAATATTTTGGCCAACTAATGCGAAGAGAGGACTCTCTGGAGAAGACTCTGATGCTGGGGAAGATTGAAGGCAAAAGGTGAAGGGGAAGGCAAAGGATGAGATGGTTAGACAGCATCACCGATGCAACGAACCTGAAAATGAGCGAACTCAGGAAGATAGTGGAGGACAGGAAGGCCTGGCGGGATATGGTTCATGGGATCACGAAGGGTCGGACACGACTTAACGACTGAACAACAACAACCAATTGGCACTGCAGTTTTCTGAGAGGATTCCATGGCACTCTGCGGCTCCCCTGGCTGGTTTTCAGGAGCTGCGCCTCCCAGTTTGGGAACCACTGCTGTAATGTATTGATGCTGCATCCCTATGTCATGTCACGTCACCCCATAGCGTGCGTCACCCCAGAAGCGTCGCTCCGGTAGGGGCGGGGCTGTAAGTATCGCTGCGGTTACAGTCGCTTTACCGAGCGAGGAGGAGGCAGCCCCGCCCCCTCACTGTCCGAGCCATTCGCCTACGGAGAAAGCAGCAGGCAGGGTCTCTTGCCTGCTGCTTTCTCCGTAGGCGAATGGCTCGGACAGTGAGGGGGCGGGGCTGCCTCCTCCTCGCTCGGTAAAGCGACTGTAACCGCAGCGATACTTACAGCCCCGCCCCTACCGGAGCGACGCCTCTGCGTCACCCCGTAGTGGCCCGCTCCCGTCACTTGACGGGAGCGACGCCATTGATTGCCAATCAGCACAGTATAGACCGGGGGTTCCCAACCTGTGGTACTAGTACCACCAGTGGTACTTCGGCTGACTACTGGTGGTACTCGGACCACTGGAACCCCACTCCGACACGGCACTTTTGGTAGCGTATTTTTGCTCCCAGGAAGCTCCTGCCTTTGGCCAAGCCTCTCAGAAATTCTGAGAAGGGCCCTCTCACCTGCCAAAAGCCTCCTCCCAGCGTTTTCTGGCCTCTGAAAACCCGGAAGTAACTGGTGATGATGTCATTGCCAGTCACTTCCGGTGGTACTCAGAAAGAGAGTGGCACCAGAGTTGGTACTTGACCAGGAAGGGGTTGGGAACCCCTGGTATAGACAATGCTGGAGTACAGGTCTGAGAGCTTTTATAAGGCAACTTTCCATGTTCGTGGAAACAGAAACATGGAAAAAAACATGTAATAAAAGTGGTCTGTGACATACCTAGACTGTTAGACAGGAAAAGGAGATCCCATGGGCCTGGCTGTGACAGAATCAGCCCTACCTTGCTGCTTCTCTGGCCCTACACTGCTGCCTGCTCCTGAGAAAAGAAAGATTCCAGCACAAGGGGAAGGGGTTGCATATGTCTGATAGTGCAAACTATTTCATATTTGGACTTGGTTTGTGTTACGCTTCCCAAAAAGATTGGCCACCACTGTTTTCAACCCTATAAACCCACATCAGTATGTTTTATGTGATGCACATTCTGACAACATTCAGTGGACTAGCTATGTGAAATAATGTTACCATTTTCAGCTTCATGAACCATGGATGATAAGAAACAGTTATATATTCTGAACAATAAGTCCCCAGGAAGTTAAGAGTTAGTGACACATTCCCACTATAGAACGCATGTGGATAATTATGTGAGTTACTCTCATTAGGTTTAATGGTAGCCACATGGTAAATTTCCCTCTGATTGTACTATGGCTCTTAGCCACCATTTGATTGCACAAGACAATATTTGGATGAAAGACCAAAGTTAAGTACCACAGGAAATAGTGTGCGTGACTCAGAATTCACACTTTGAGCACTGATTGTGAGTCACCACAGAACTCATGTTCCAGAGTAGAATGGAGACTTCTGGAATAAATCATTTATAGAAGAGATGTTCCACTGGAGTCAAAACATTCCTATTGTTGAAAGAATTAAAGCCATTTTGGAAGGCTTTGCTTCATATGAGTAAGTAGGGCTGGCCCGTCCACGAGGTCAGGTGAACCAGCTGCTTTGAGCGGTGGGCTATGGGAGACAGTGATTGGGCAGAGGTGCATTACAGGCCATGTCTGCCTGCCTGCCTGCCACCTCCCCCCGCATTCTGCCCACCCTGTTGCTTCACTGTGCACTCCGGTCTTCTTCATGCTCACAGAGAGCAAGCAAGAAGAGAATGAGAGCAGCAGAGGCAACTCACCTTTTCCTCCAGTGCCGCTGCCACAAGCAAGCAAGCGCGATGGGGGACAGAAAGAAAAAGCAAGAGGTTGCTGTGATCCAGTTCCACAACTCCGCATCTAGGGAAGCAATCCAAACAGGATTGATCCACCGCTGCCATCTTTTTACGCGGCCAGCTACTTCTTCAGAACAGGCTGGGCTGGTCATGCTGGGAGTAGGAGAAGAACTAATTCTCCCGGCATGCCTAGCCTGCCCTGTTATGAAGAAGCAGCTGGGTGGAGAAGAAGACGGTGATGCTGGTGGAGAAATAATGGTAAGGGGACTAGAGTGCTTCCGGGTCACTCCGTTGCTGCCTCCTTGCCTGCCTGGCCTCTTCAAAATAGGTCAGGTGGGCCAGGTTTCACATGGGAGAAAGAACTGGATTATTTTAACCTGGTCAGTCTGACAACCTAAATACCTGTACCTTTGCTGAACTCTACATGCCAAACAGGGCTCCTATCTTGGCAAGCTGGACAGTACCTAACCCTAGATAGAGACAATTTTATGCAATCTACACCTTAATAGGTTTATTGCGTATGTTAGACTGCTATAAAATGCACCACTACTGCCTTCCTGATCATATCACAGGGCATCTCAGTGGTAAAGCATTCTTCCATTAAGTATATATTTTCTCCAATGAGTACACTTCCTATTAATTATTATTATTATTATTATTATTATTATTATTATTATTTATATACCACTTTTCAACAAAAAGTTCACAAAGCGGTTTACAAACCAAATCAAATGATTAAATGGCTCCCTGTCCCAAAAGGGCTCACAATCTAAAAAAGATGCAAAACACCACCAGCAAACAGCCACCAGAAAAGACACTGTGCTGGGGTGAAAGGGGAGCAGTTACTCTCCCCTTGCTAAATATAAGAGGAGCACCAATTGAAAAAGTGCCTCTTGCCCAGTTAGCAGGGGTCTTATACCAGGAAGCCTTATCAGCTCAGCAAACTGTTTTGGGTAGGAGATACGAAGTATTTATTATTTTGTAATGAATCACTTGGTCATCAGTTCTAATGCTATTTCCTGAAACCCAGAGCATAGCCAGGACAAGAAAATTGCAAGCATAGAAGTATCAGCATCAGGGTGAGTCAAATATTCCCTTTTAAAAGAAAAAGCTAATGGTAACAACATGTTTCTTTCTTGTGGTGAGGCAGAGAAATCTACTTATCTATTCAGTGCGGCAGTTTGACCTGTTGCAACCGATTCACATGAACCTCCATATGTTAAAAGCATCAAACATTAGCGAGCATGAAAACATTCTTCTAAGGAAATGTGATTTCTTAAAACGAAGTATTTTATTCACTTTCAGAAATGGGAGCATTACTTTGATGTTGTCAGATCTGGCTCTGGCTCTGTTCCCACTTCTGAAGACAATCCAGCTTCCTTTTTGTGTGTAGGCTTTGGATTGAACACCAAGTAACCAAATTCCTATTTTATTTGGACATTACTTTTTTAATGCAACTCTAGAGGAAGAACAACAAGAAGGATATCCAAAGAAAGTTGACGGAGGCGTCCAAGGAGAGAAGGCAGCAAGAACTTGAGACTTCAAATTCTCATTGCCAAAACATGTTTGCCACATCTCCTCAAGAGTGTTCACATTTTGTTATATCTTAAGTCCATTTGGGGGGGGGGGTTGGAGTTCCTCTGATGTAGCATTTCATTTGATTATTTACTGATATAAAACCATTTTAAGCCAGCTCTTGACAGCACACGAGACAAAATAAAATCAATAACCCCCCCCAAAAAAAATCCACAAACTCTGTGACAGCTACAGACAACAAAAACTTCACCACCACATCAAATGCAAGCCAGAGAAGGGTGAGTTTTTTAACTTTTCAAAAAGATGCCACAGAGGCATTGTGCATATTGGAAAGAAGGCCATTATACATCCCCAGGGCAACAAAGGCAAAGGCCCTATGGCTATATGACACCTACATGCACTCGCTTTTTCAAACTATTGCATGATTGCAAACATTCACCCAGATTGAGCAATGCATGCTCCATGCATGCAACAGAATGCTCCATGGAGAGAAGCCACATCCAGCACTTTGGGGTATGCTTCTGCATCACATCTGCTGCACTGGCAAAAATGGTCAACATTCGTATCTCTGGCAGTACTGAACACCTATTGGGTGTTGGTAGCACTGATTTCAGGGTCTACATCTGCCCCTTCATGTATGATCAAAAAGAATATAGGGTGCAGCCTTCCTACGGGCAGTCCGATCCTGCCTAAAAAGATATGGCGGCTGGTCTAATGGGCTGGCAGCTGCATCCTAGGCGTGGCCCCGGCTCAACATGGGGGAGAGGGACATTTGTCCCCTTCCCCCAGTGTAAGCACCAGAGGCCGCAATGGACCTCCTCAGATGCACGCCAGCTCTTCAGCTGGCACGTGCCCAGGGAGGCTGTGTAGGCCGGCCCGACCTGGGAAGGGGTGTTGGATATTGCTGCAACCCAGCACCGATATCTCACCCCTTCCCAGGCCGGGCCGGCCAATGTCCCCCTCCCCTGCCACCCTGGCCCACCCTCCCTATGCCCCTGCACCATCCGCACAGCACTCACCTTGGCACCAGCGTTGTTTATGCCAGAAAAGTCGCAAAAGTGCCTTACAGCCTTACAGCACTTTTGCGACTCCTTAGGCCGGCAGAGTGCGTGCTCCGCCGGCAGATATATATATACAGGATTGCGCTGTGAGTCAGATAACTAACATAAGAAAAGCCACACTGGATCAGGCCACTAATTCAGCATTCGGTTTCCCACAGTGGCCCACCAGCTACCTCTGGGAAGTCCACAAGCAGGAGAAAAAAAGGCATGCTTCTCTCATCCCATTGCTCCCCTGCTACTGGTATTTGGAGGCATACTGCTATTGAACCCAGAAGTAGCACATAGCCATGATGACTAGTAGCCATTGATAGATAGTCATGTCCTCCATGATGACTGTGCTGAATCCCCTTTCAAAGCCATCCAAATTAGGTGCCATCACCACATCTCGTGGCAATGAATTCCACAGACTAATTATGCAGCATGTGAAGAAGTACTTCCTTTCGTCCATCCTAAATCTCCTGACAATCATTTTCATTGAATGACCCATGGTTGTAGTATTATGAGAGAGGGAAAAAAACATCTCTCTATCCACTCTATCTGCACCATATAATTTTATAAGTCTCACAGCCCAATCCTAACGGGATGCCACACTGGCAGAACTAGTGTTCCGCCAGTGCTGGCTGCCATAAAGTAGCCATAAAGCACACTCCGGAAGCCCGCACTGATGGAACGCCACACTGCAGCCATCCCACATGTGTTGTCCCAGCACTGGCCACCCACTGGAGCAGGTAACCCAGCGCAGGAGGGGAGAGGGAGGAACAGGGACAGGGAGGGGGAAGGAACAGGACCGGGAAGCTGCAGGAGGGGGTTGATCTGGCGGTGATGGTGCACGCCGGATCCTATCCTCCATTTCTGCAGCCTCCCCACCCCTTTTCTCTCATTGGACATGCTCCTGCTAAAGGAGACCCATTGCGGGGCAGAAGACTTGTGGAGGGGAAAGGGAATTTAAATCCCCTTTCCCCATTGAAGCTTCCCAACCCACTCACCTACTCCCGCTAGATACAGCATGCTCCTTTTCGGTACAGCTGCACTGGTGGGGGGAGGGGAGGATAGGATTGGGTCATCAACCATGTCCCTCCCTTAATCACTTTTCTCCCATCTAACAAGTTTGAAAGCACCTGTCCCAAACAGATCCTTGGGGAACTCTACTTCTTACTTCCCTCCGTGACCAAAATTGCCCATTTAATTCTACCGTCTACTTCCTGTTCTTTAACCAGTTACTGGTCTATAAAAGGACCTGTCCTCTTATTCCATGACTGTTAAGTTTACTCATTGATGAGTAATTAGTCTATCTTGCTCAGTACTGTCTACTCTGATTGGCAGCAGCTCTCCAGGGTCTTTCCCTGCCCTGCCTAGAGACGCCAGGGATTGAACTGGAGGCCTTCTGCATGCAAGGCAGGTGCTTAACCTTTGAAATATGGTGGCAAAATGGGCAGCAGGCAATGTTGCTGACAAAGCTGGCAGTGTTGATTCCAACGGTTTATTGGGAAGATGCTTGCACACAGAGACGTCACATGCTGAAGGGCACCCGGGGCAAGGCAGCATGCGCTGCCCACCTCCAGGCACTCCGAACCTGGACGTGAGTGGTGAGAATGTCACCGCCCACTCACTTCTGGGATTGGAGTGCCCGGTGCGAGCCTCCACATAGCGGTAAGAAGCTGGAGACGAGAGGGAGGGCTTTTCCCAGCATGCATTTTTCACGCACTGCAACTCTCCCCACTGCGCTGAGCGTCCTGCCGCCATTTGGAGGCTTGCAGGGGTGCTCCGCCATTGTTATGGCGCTGTGCCAGCACCAGGTTGCTGGGGTTCTACATTGGGCTCCATCATCAGGTACTGCCGTTGCCACCAGTACTAAGCTTTCAGGGGCCAGTCATACCTAGTTGGCCCTCTGATGGGTGTGGGCCCTTGGCCAGGGCCCTACCATCCTGACCCCTCCCCTGCATACAGCAATGTGTGTAACCCACTGCTGCATGAAAGGACCTATGTACAGGTGGGCCCCCATATCCGCTGGGGATATGTTCCAGGCCCCACTGTGGATAAGAGCGAACACCCCCTCCATGGTTTTCTGAGGAGCCCCCCACCCTGCCTCCCCTGCAGGCAGGCATGCTTGCCCCCCCCCCAGCTCTTATTTTTCTTTCAGCAAGCTTTGTTTCTTCCTTAAAACAAACAGAGAAGCAGCCTCCATTGCAGGCAAGTAGAACGAGACTAAGTCCTAGAGAGGCTCTGTAAGGTTTCTGTTAACCTTGCAGAGCCTCTCTAGTACTTAGTCTCGTTCTACTTGCCTGTAATAAGCAGCCAGAGGCTGCTTCTCCTGTTTCTTTAAGGAAGAAACAAAGCTTACTGGGAAAAAAGTAAAAGCCTGGGGGGGGGGGGTCCCCACGATCCATGGATAACTGAAACAGTGGATAGCGAATCAGTGGATATGGGGGCCCACCTGTACTGGAAACAACATGTTAGAATTAGTTCTCCATGTAAGTGTTTTGGTGAGCAAAACCCAACCAGAACCGACAATTCAAAGCTCAGAGAGGCATCAAGGAAAATATACTGGCTGTGAATAAGATGTTGCACATGAATCTGATTTGATGAAGAATCATTCTAGTGCAAATACAATTTCAGTGAGGACAGCAGGATCCTCTGCTATGGGTGCAGTTCTACATTTTGAACTAAAGCCATTCTGTGTAAAAACTCACAGAAGCGGTAAAAATGACATTTTTTCCCAGAATCACTGTAGCGAATGTGTGAAGCGGTTTAAAGCTAAAGGAAAGAGTCAATGAGGGAGTTTCTCCTGGCTAAGCCCTTCAAAGTTCAAAACATCCAGGAGGATCAACAGAGAACGTTTGTGTAAGCAGTGATCTTTCTTTGGATAACTTCTCCCGAAGACAGTGAAAGTTTTGATGTCTTGTGCTCTCTCCCGCAGGAACTGGCACCACGATGCAGGAGATTAGTGGAGCTTCAGTGACAAAGAAACATAAACCAAAGGGAATTGAAAGAAAACAATCCTTATCCGGATCATCTCAGTGTTAATTGTCTCAGCTATTTATACCTTTTTGTAAACAAACATATTTCAAATGTGTGCATTAAATAGACTGCGAAATGTATGCATTATTGGTCAGCATTTGCTACTTTACAATTAGCTTCTTAAAGTGATTCAGTAACACCTGGGTTTCTTAGCAATAAAGTGTGTACATAGCGGATCACCCCTCCCTCCCCTCCCCCTCTTTCTCTCTTCTAATTCTTTGTGGTCTACCTTCTATGGGGAGTGTTGTAACAGAACAAAGCAAAGCTGTCACTGGACCTTCAGGTTCAGAAGAGGTGGTGTTTATGTAATCACAGGTTTGCACAGAATTGCAACACTGCTTGAAATGAAAGATTTGTTAACCATTATTAGACATAAGAGGAGTGAGGTGTGCAAGCAAGCAAAATAAACAGTTTCCATATTGAGCCAACTTGTCTTCACTAATTGGTCACATTGATGACTCCCATTAATTTCAAAGTAAGATTAAGGCCCCAATCCTATGAAAATCCCCCCTCCGCTAATGCACATGCATCAAGGAGGCGTGCACTGCTTCCTATGGTGGGGGGAAGTTGCAAGGGAACTTTTGTTCCCTTACCCTGGGGAAAGCCTCTACTTTCCCTATGGGTTTTCTTAGTTCTGTGCCAGCTATTTTGCTGGTGCAGAACTGAGGAGAGTGAGGGAGAGGGAAAGGGAGAGGGAAAGGGAGAGGGAAAGGGGATAGGATATGGCCACACACGAGTGCTGTCGATCCCACCCTTTCTGCCACCCTCCCTGTCCCCTCCCCACTCAGAAAGGCCCCCGTTCTTCCCACTCCCTCCTCCGTCCCTCCCACCACCTGCCCCCACTGCTGTAGATACCTGGCAACAGCAGACGGTGTCGTTGTTGGCGGGTGAGCACATGTGGCCACCAGCAACTGCACTGGTGGCCTCGTTGCACTCGCCGGTGGCATCAGCGAGCGCAATGATGTCATGCAACAAACACCAGATCCAGGCACTTCTGCCTGGATCCTAATGCTTCCACTAGCAGAATGTGCATTCCACTGGAGCACACTTTCAGATTCGATTGGGCCATAACTTTCTTAGGGTAAAATGGATTGGAATATCAAGACAATTTTTCTTGGTATTGCTAAACACACCCTGAACTACCCAACAAGTGCATTTTCGACATTATAGTACTGTGCACATATGCTGATTTGCAGGGCAGAGCAAAAGTGGGGGAGTTTTGCATTTTTCAGAAAATCACAAGCCAAAAATATCATGATGTGTGCATGACAATATCCTAATGACAATATCCTGGGTGAACTGATCACTAGTAGGTGAACTGGTCTAACCAAAGCCATTACTGGATCTACTTGCACACAGGAGATAATGACGCAGAAATTCCTGAAAATTTTGACATTTCCTAAATGTTTGGTTTCCATTTACTGTTGTTTCTGCTAATGCTGGCAACTAGCACTCTACATTTTTGAAAGAGATCACAAGGTTCAAAATAAGCCCGTTCTGTTGTTCTCACATCATTGTATGGCAAAAAGAATAAGCATGTTTTCTGGGAAATGTGACTACAGCCCCCATATCCACTGATTCGCTATCCACGGTTTCAGTTATCCACGGATTGCGGGGACCCCCCCAGGCTTTTACTTTTTTCCCAGTAAGCTTTGTTTCTTCCTTAAAGACACAGGAGAAGCAGCCTCTGGCTGCTTATTACAGGCAATTAGAACGAGACTAAGTACTAGAGAGGCTCTGCAAGGTTAACAGAAACCTTGCAGAGCCTCTCTAGGACTTAGTCTCGTTCTACTTGCCTGCAATGGAGGCTGCTTCACTGTTTGTTTTAAGGAAGAAACAAAGCTTGCTGAAAGAAAAATAAGAGCTGGGGGGGCAAGCATGCCTGCCTGCAGGGGAGGCAGGGTGGGGGGGCCCTCAGGAAACCATGGAGAGGGTGTTCGCTCTTATCCACGGTTTCAAGTATCCACGGAGGGGCCTGGAACATATCCCCAGCAGATATGGGGGCCCACCTGTATACGCAACTTTTTGGAGGTGTGTAGCTCAAAGCTCTGCCCTCAGTGAGAGTTTTATTATTATTATTATTATTATTATTATTATTATTATTATTATTATTATTAACAACAGTATTTATATACCGCTTTTCAACAAAAAGTTCACAAAGCGGTTTACAGACAAAATCAAATGATTAAATGGCTCCCTGTCCCAAAAGGACTCACAATCTAAAAAAGATGCAGAACAACACCAGCAAACAGCCACCAGAAAAGACATTGTGCTGGGGTGAAAGTGGAGCAGTTACTCTCCCCCTGCTAAATATAAGAGGAGAACCAATTGAAAAAGTGCCACTTGCCCAGTTAGCAGGGGATATTATGGTTAGTTTGGCTGTAGATACATCTCAATATGAATAATGCTGAAGCTGTAAAATCCATGACTATGATGCAACTTCATATGCCAAATTTCCTTTTATGATTTAAGGATGCATCTAAAATAAGCAAAACATTATACCGTAGTTCAATTTAGAGGGATGAAGACCAACAGCTATTTGGATTGGAAGGATGGTGACAAATAGTGATATTGTAATCTTAGTTCTCTCTTCTTTGCAAGTGCAACTGAGTCTTTTTTTTGGGGGGAATACACCGGTAATTACTAGTAGAGTATACTACATATATACACAATATATAGAAATTATTAAAAATTTCTGTGCTAAAAACACAGAGAAACACAGAAACATTCTGTGTGTGCTGTATTGTATCTGTTTATTAATGTTTCCCTCTTTCACAGTTTTGCAATGATTTTTTTAAAAGAAATTGCTGAAACCATATTTCACCAAGCAAGTAGAGGGCAAGAGAGCTTCTGTTTCTCTGAAAATATAATGTCTGTACAAGCTCATACTTTCTCAATTTACAGATGCTTCTGAAATTCTCCCAATACAAATTTCTCTTTGAATTTTGGCATTCTGAAACCTGATCTCATTTCCAATACAGAACGAATCAATGTACTAGAAATTATCAATTTCATTTTTTTATTTCTGCATTTTGTACAAAGCACTGTGCATGCACAATTTACTGCAATTTTCCATTCCTTCATAAAACACTGCAAAAAAGGCAAACTTCATGTGACTGTACATATGGTTGTATCAAGATTGTCTTTGAGTGGTGTTTTATCAGTGTGCAGAAGCACGTGTGCATTGGTCAAACACTGCACAAAAAGAATATTGATTCAATATTACATATGATTATGTAATATTATGTAATATAAGATTATGTAAGCTGCAACATCGGGCCTTGTTTTAAAAGTTTTATTGTTCCTTTTAAGAAAAATACATGGCTTTTAATCCCATATTGCCTGTTTCGTTGAACAACATATGATTACATCAAAATTGCTTTTTTGTCCTGTTTTATCAAGTGATGTTTGCACTGGTAACCGGGGGGGGGGGGGGGAGGATGTAAATGACTTGAAGGCTTCAGCAAACTGAGCATGGTTCAATTCTGGAACTAGACATCCCCCTAAGGCCAAGCTACTGTACATGGTAAAATGTGTACTTTGGCTTCCATGTTTGTTTTCTTAAATGTAAACAGGAGCCATGAAGGAACTCAGTCTGGATTGGGACTGTGGTGTGGGGGGAGGGCTTTAACCCTTAACCCTCCATCATGATCCCAATTCAGATTGTCCCTCTCCTGCAACTGCTATTTACATTTTCAAAAACAAACACAGAGGACAGAACTATGTATTTAAACATAACATGTAGTTTGTCCCTTAGTTAAACCAGAATTCAGAAGTGGAACATAAGGCAAAGTGAGCCAGAGAAACAAAAAAGGAGCAGAATGGGAAACGTTCACTCAGCCCTAGTGGTTACACAAGACAGGACAGATTCCTTACCATTAGTCTGACAGTGCCTTGTAATCCTTTTAAGGATTACTCTTTCCTGTACAAGCTTTTTAAAAATACCTCATACACATACACATATCTCAGCTGTGCTGTTGAGACTACCATCACCAGATTGACCGGTTTTATAAAAATGAAAGCAAATGATCCTGTTGTAAGGTGAATATATGGCAGACTATGAGGACTGATAATGGAAAGAAGAGCCTTAACAAGTGCATTTCTTTGCCTGGCAGGCAGTGAAGTCCAAGGCAAAATGTCAAAAGAAGCGTGAATCCCTGACAAAGGGAAGGCCATGAAGTTCAAGCACAAAGAAGAAAGGGTTAAAGAGAATGGCATTACTGTACTCCTGTGCAGGCCTCGTGTGACTGTAGGCCGCCCCTGAGCTGTGCTTGGGTGGTCTGGTACAAATTTGTACGGCAGCAGCGATCTATTGGGGCATCTAGCAGCATGATTTATGCAGCTGTCAAGCAGCCTTCAGCGGCACAAGTGAATTGCGGGCACCATCAGCAAACGCAAACTCCGTCATAGCGTCTAAACCTAAAGAAAAACAGCCTAAGGTCCCACCCACTCATCTTCTCAGTTCTTTAATGACAAGTTCCCCCTACAGAAGAAGAAGAAAAAAACCCTACAGCTGCTCGTATGAGAACAAGCTTACAGAGACCCTACTGTCTAATCACAGACAGACCATGAAAAGCTCACTTTCAGGGACTGCACAGGAGCAAGGAGAAGAGAGTGGACTGGCAGAGCTCCACCGAAAACGAACGGAGTATTGATGGCAAATAAAAAATGACATGGGACCAAATGAACGAGCTTTCGTAATAAAGATGAGAGGGCTGTTTTGTCAAGAAATAATGCAAACCATTCCCTGACGATGCATCACCAGCTGCTGTTTTTAGTTTTGAAATGCATTTACATTTGTAGAGCCTCAGTCGGTACGTGGGTATAACATGACTTGGCTGGGCAGTCCAATCCTATCCAGCGCTGGCGCAGCGTGTGCTCCAGGCCAACTTTGTATCCAGCGCTGGATAGGGATGGGCTGGAGGTCTTCTCAGGGTAAGTGGACATTTGTCTGCTTACCCCGGGTAATGCTCCAGCCCACCCTATGAGCTACTCAGATCTGTGCTTTGCACAGTGAAGTGCTTTGCACACCGAGCAAGCATTCTACAAATGCTAAGTGCCACTAGTGGTGCTATTATCAAGTTATGAGCATACATGGGCGAACCAGCCCCATGCCAAGGAAACAGCAAGCTTGCTTCAGAAGAAGGAAATTGAGTATTAATGCTGAAGTGAAGGCTTGACAGTAGCTTCTCTTTGGCCTTCACTTGGAGAGCAATATGTCCAAAAAAAAGGACTCCTATGCCTTTATGAAGCCTAGGCAGATACAGCTCGTTGCACAGGGTTGAGAAACACTACATTTGGTGAAATTCCCTCCTCGACTCAACTATTAACAGATGATATGAATGCATATAGATAGGTGCAAGCAGATAGACCTGCTCAGGCATTCCCTTTCCATGGAGAATAAGCATTTGTCCTTTAGGAATGAGCGTGCCAACCAAGTCCCTCCACCTCCGCTGATCAAATGCTGGCCAGCCTCAGCCCTTTGCTCTCTTTGCAATCAGCAGGTATTGTGTTTAGAAGCAAATGCTGAATGTAGGGAGAGTTTCTCCTTGTTCTTGGACCCCTGGAATGCGCCTCAATGACAGGGAGAAATACTCCCATCATGTTCTGCATTTGCATTAGCTGCATGTGCAGAGCGCAGGGGCGGGGCTAGAAGATGGCACATAATCAGTGGGGGGGATGGTTAGCATGCTCATTTCCCAGGATCCCCCAGTCATGCAGCATGCTTTCTCTCTCACTGAGAGGGTACACCCGAACAGGGCTGCTGTGTTATGCCTTTGGATGTGTGTATATAAACCATAGCTTAGTCACTGTAAGTGTGCCTACCCTGTTTCCCCGAAAATAAGACCTACCCTGAAAATAAGACCTACAGTCATTTTTGCATGATTTTTCCTGGCACTCGTCAATATAAGTCCTCCCCGAAAGTAAGACCTAGTAAGATCATCAGCCAGACGCGACCCCCCCGGCACTTACTTTGACCGATTTAAGCTTTGTTCTTTCCCAAGGGTGCAAGGTTCTGCAAGGTCTGCACTTGAGTCCTCCACCATAGAGACGATGTGCTAGAGAGGCCAACAAGGAGGCTGAAACCTTGCAGAGTCTCTCTAGTGCCACAGGTTGGGAAAATAAGACCTCCCTGAAAATAAGACCTACTGCATTTTTTGGAGCCAAAATTAATATAAGACAGTGTCTTATTTTCGGGGAAACATGGTAACAGGCCACCCAAATGCAGGATCCCAAGAAAGAATGAGAAAGTGAAAGAGAAATGGAGTGGGTGCTTCCAAGGAGAGGCATCCGAGACTCAGACAGAATGAGAGTCCTGGATTCTATCACTTGCCATGATCTCCTTTGCAGAAGTGTCGTGGGGGTTGGTGCGGTGGTGTGGTGGGCCCCAGGGCGCAGGACTTGCCTTTTGTTGTTCTTTCGTTGCCTCCGCCGGTTTCGCCGTGCGGAGGTTGGGCCCTCCCGCCCGCCCTGATGCCGAACGGCTCGGAAATGGCCTGGAAATCGGCGCTGGGGGGGGCGTGGTTGGGGCCGCATGACATCATGCCCGCGGTCACGTGGGGGTGTAGCGTCGCCAGCCCCTACCACGTGGGGGCGCACCGTCGTCTCTGCTCCTTTGGCCCAACACTGAAACTCCACAACCAAGATTATTTCATTTCTGGCCCAAGTTAGAAATGAAACATTGTATTTAGGAAAATATGTCCAAAAGTACTTCACTGAGATATATTGAGATTTTTTTAAAAAGAAATAACATTGTTTTGTTTTCTCGAGGGTTTTAAAACTATCTCATAAACTATATTTTTAAACACTTCCTCAAACTGCTGTGTAGGGACCTTCTGGGTTGCTCTGGTTTCCTTCATCCTTTTGGCTTGTTTGTTTGTTTGTTTCCCACAGCGTTGAGCTCACATGGCAGAAAGCATTTCCAGGCAACCCTCTAAAAGTGAGATCTATAAAAAGCATATTTGAGATGATAATTAATTGGATGGTCTGAGAAAGGCATCCATAAATCAAAGAGATCAACAAACAAGACAGGGCTTCTTAATTTTCAACAAAATAGAAAACAACGCTTCTTCTAAGGACTAATTGTGCCTCAAAAGACACATGAGAGTTGGTCTCCCCATGAAAGCATTTTATGAGTTGACTCAAATGCAAGAGCATCCTTAGAATGCCAGAAATATCCGAGGCTTCAAATACAGTGTTTGGAAGCAGTTTACGTCTTCAATGTGTTGACCATTTGAGTTATGTGAAAAAATAAATTCACAGTTAATTGAAAACATTGTTTTTATAGGAGTCAATTTTGCCTGATGTTTAATTACACTGGATGGCTCTTTCTTTTAAATGTTATAATTACAGACACACATACATAGATAAACATAAGCACATGGCTACATATTTTCTGGCACTAGACTTCAGGCTCATAGTGGATTCACTTCATGATGATCCTCCTGTGTATGTCAGAGAGGCCCTGACCCAGTAGTAGAGACTGCCAAATGTGATTAACTAAATGTAGAGCAGTCCTTAAGTCTTGGAATAAGTGCTTTGTGGAGGTAAGCCAGTTTGGTGGTGGTGCTGCCATCTTGAGCCCTAAAATGGTCATTTTTGGTACTTGCTAGCCCTCCTCCTATGCAGAAATGCAACAAGTGGACCTTTTCCCTTCACACCGGGGCTGTTCACTTCCCCACCATGTATGGAGGGAATGTGTGAAAGGAAAGGGGGACTGTGTGCACTGGCCAGGCCCCTGATGATTCCCAAGCACGCGGATCCCTGAACTCATGTAGGAGCCATATATGCATGCATACTTTTATAAGCATTCAGTTGGCCCTTGTTATCTGCAGGGATCCGTTTGGGAAAATCCGACGGGAAGGTTGCGCACAGTCTCCGCATGCCTCAGAAGGTCTCCCAGAGGTTTCTGAAAGGCACTTCTGGGTTTTCCGAGAAACCAGAAGTATTTTTCAGAAGCCTCTGGGAGACCTTCTGAGGCCCTCCTTCCGTGGGTTCAGAACCCACAGTTAGTCAAATCCACAGGTTCCAACTCTGTGGGGAAAAAAGAGCCAGCCGATTGTATAGTTCTTCCACACTAATGTCCAATGTGTGGTTGGGGAACATGGCCAGTGTACACTTCAACATTGGGGGGGGGGCATGACTAGTGTGTTCACTAGTCTGTCCCATTTCCCCCTCATGCTTTCCCTGAACACATGGGGGAGAAATAAAGAAATGGCCCTTTATCTTTATTCTAGAAATTTCTTTACCTACTACTACTACTACTACGTAAAGAAATTTCTAGAATAAAGATAAATAAATAAAGAACAAAATAAAGATAAAATTTCTTTACCTACTACTACTACTACTACTACTACTACTACTACTACAATGGCCAGCGGGTGGCGCAGCGGGTTAAACCACTGAACCATAAGCCGTCGATCGAAAGGTCGGCAGTTCGATTCCCGTGACAGGGTGAGCACTCAATGCTTGGCCAGTTCCTGCCAACCTAGCAGTTCCAAAGCATGTCAATGTGAGTAGATAAATAGGTACCGCTTGTGGGAAGGTAAATAGCGCTCCGTGTTCCAGCTGCATGCTACGCGCTGCGGCAAGGAGAGTCATGCCAGCCACATGACCATGGATGCGTCTTCGGACAACGCTGGCTTTTTGGCTTTGAAATGGAGATGAGCACCACACCCTAGAGTCGGACACGACTGGACTTAATTGTCAGGGGATACCTTTACCTTTACCTTTTTTACTACTACTACTACTACTACTACTGCTACTATTAACAGTATTTTTATATACCGCTTTTCAACAGAAAGTTCACAAAGTGATTTACAGACAAAATCAAATGATTCAGTGGCTCCCTGTCCCAAACGGGCTCACAATCTAAAAAAAAAGATGCAGACCACCACCAGCAAACAGCCACCAGAAAGGACACTGTGCTGGGGTGAAAGGGGGGCAGTTACTCTCCCCCTGCTAAATATAAGAGGAGCACCAATTGAAAAAGTGTCTCTTGCCCAGTTAGCAGGGACATTGCTACATTGTTGTCAGAGAATCCTATCCAATGTACACCACCAGTGTAACCAGCAGTGAAGCAAGAACGGGAGGCCCCAGAACTGAAAGGGGATTCAAATCCCCTTCAAAGGGGATTTAAATCTCCCCTCCCCTCCAAAGCCTCCTGCTCTGCCCTGCCCCGCTGGTTACATCGGTGGTGTAAGTTGGATAGGATTGCACTGTGAATGACATCTCTAGCCCACCATGCTTATATCCTTTCCTCCACACTTTCTTTTCCGTTTCACTCCGCAGTTCCTTTTTGAATTCAGGAGAGAGAGGAGCAATGAAGGTGATCAGGTGTTGACGGGTGCTCCCCACCAATCCACCACCTGAAGTGACCTCATGGATGGGATAGCCCTAATTGGCCATACTTCCACCTGGCAGATCGAGCAACATTAGATCGGAAAGGGAAAAGCTCTGTCTACATGCCACATTTCTAAATATATACAATTATATATTGTATATATACAATTAGTACAATTGACAGTTTGCAATGGCAAACGTTTTAGGGCAAAACTATCAAAATTGAATACGAATGGGGAAATACTAGGGCAAAGCTGGAAGGTCTAGACCTGCTACCTGTTAGTTGAGGCAATTCAGAGTATTTATTGCAGAGGTGCATCATCGGAGGGTGCTCATTAGGCACCTCTCAGTACCAGAGTTGCAGTACAGTATGTAACCCAAGTTTTAAGTGTTATGTATTATGAGGGCCAGGAGGTGGACACTGCAGCTCAGCACCTCAGTTAGAGCTCTCCTCACCTGTCAGTTTGACAAATCACTCCTGGCCTCAACAGAAAAGCTGACCTTTTCCAAACAACAACGGTACACGTTTGAGCATATGCAACATGTAGCAGGTTTCAGCAAATCACTGGAGGGTGACCTTTTTAGAGTGGATGTTTTTAGAGAGTTCAACAACTTTTTAAAATCCTTTTCTTCAGATACACCTTGAATTTCAGGGCATTTTCTTATCATGGCTTTTTATTCATGACATGATAGCATTTTTATTTTATTTTCTGGAAGCTCTGTGTGGTTGTAAGGAGCATTGGCAAGCCTAGAAGTGAACCAAGGCCATCTGATCATGCTAATAAGCGCTTCTTGCTTCCTTATAGGGAATGATTCTCCCTATAGCTAACACAGGCAGCACATCAGCATGTCTGTCTTTTATCTCTAGTAGCTCTGCTTCTGTATGTGCCACAGTCTGTCAGGAAGAAATGTAGTAGGTAAGAGTTTTCCTGATCACAGGGAAAAAATGAGAGGGGAAACAAAGGTATTTCCATAGGAAAAAAGGAAGCAAAATTTGTGTTGTATGTGGATAATGTCATGTGCTACCTGACCAGCCTCAAGAAACTGTACCGAAACTTGTGCAACTTGATCTAGGTATTATTTAAGGATATAACATTAACTGAGACAAATAGATAGTCACCAGAGATGCCGGAAGCCCGCACGGCGCCTGGCGTGAGGGGGCGGGGCCTGCGTCGCGTCACGTCGACGCCCCCCCCGCCGAAACCAATGCCATTTCGTAGCCGTACGGGCTCCAGGGAAGGTGGAAGGGCCGATCCAGCGATGCCGTAAGTTCCCCCGATCCCAGACGTGCGCGGAGCTGTGCTGAGCTGTGTGGTCACCATTCCGGAAGAGAGCAGCTGAACGCGGAGCAGCTGCGCTCTCCCGAGTTCCGGCACAAGCGAAATTGTTTGTTGCCCATGATTTTCGGGGACGGGTACGTGGAGCTACTGCAGCCACCATTCGGATGAGAGGGCAGGATGAAAGGGGTTGTCAATCAATTGGAACTCACTTGAGTCTCTGATTTCTCTTGGAACCATTTTTCCTTCCATTTAGCAAGATGAATTCTATTCCCGGCACAACTTGTTTTGTTAGTTTTCTCTCTTTCCTGCCCCTCTCTCTCTTCTCTCGTGTATCAGACGGCACTTGTGCTTAGCGAATCACCGCTGCGCTTTCTAAGAAGGCGGGACAACAGGAGGGACTATTTGTTGGCAATTAACATAGCAAAGGGATGTTTTTAAAAAGGTTCCCAAGCCAGCAAACAGTCACTGGGTGTTGTGTCCCTGCTAAATATGAGAACCATCACTTTAAAAAATGCTTCTTTGCCCAGTTAGCAGGAAAAAGTTCCTGGTCAGGGTTGCCAGATTAGGCAGCCTGAGATCAGCTCCTACATTTACCATTCCTGTTCCAGCAGCTCATCCTGCCCTGGTCCTAGCTTCCCCTCCCTGATCTATTGGAAATAATCCCTGTGTTGGCAGGAGGTGAAATCAATGTGGCTGGGATTATTGTCAACAGATCAAGGAGAAGGAGGGGGCAGCTAGAAGAAACTGGTTACGGTAGCGTTGCTAGGCCGGGGCCAGGGGAGTACTGTGCCCCCGGGTGCCGCCCACAGTCTCCTTGTGAGGAGCAACCACGGTGGCAGCTTTCTCAGCCACAGTGGCTGTGGAGGCTGTTTGGGTGGTTTTCAGGGCGGGAGAATGGCCCTACCTGCCCGACCTCGCACCCACCCAAATGGAGCCTTTCCAGGAGCGATGCCATGACGCGGGGGTGGGGCGATGACACATTTCGTGTCATCGTCCTGCCCACCACGGCCCCCCTCCAGCAATGCCACTGACTGCTACTGCCTTTTCTCCCATCAGGTGTGTTAAACGCAGAAGTTGATCTCAGGCTGCCTAACCTGCAGGCCTCCCCCTAGTAACTATGCTTAGGACTGCAGCTGTTCTGGGTAAACATGTTTGGGATCAAATAGATTTGTCAAATGAGGCTTTATCTGCTTTGAAGAAGTTTCCTTTTAAACAAGGTAAGGGAGGTCACCATTGATGCTGTTGTCACTAGCAATGGACATACTTGATAGTTTATCATTCATCTAAGCTCTCTAATCAGTCTTAAATCTGGACTGAAGTTCTGATCGGTCCCATCTGTAACTGCATCAAGACAAATAGACATCAGTATCTTTTCAAGTCCAAAAATCATGTCAAAAGTTACATGCAGCTACTTCCAAGGAGATCATCCAGATTGCGGGGGGGGGGGGGGAGCTACATTTTGCTAGGTAGAGATACCATACAAGATCAAGATTTGAATATTTGGCATAGTAATCAGATTAATACTGAAATTTTAATAAAATAAACATCTGGAATATGTTGCTTAAGTCTCTTTCTCTTGCATTCTCTCCACTCTGGTGTGTGTGTGTGTGTGTGTGTGTGTGTGTGTGTGTGTGTGTGTGTGTGTGTGTGTGTTGATTTTTTTGGATCATGTTAGGTATTTTTCCACTCATAAGTTGTTGGGCTGTTTTACTTTCAGATTTTAGTACAGCAAAATATTTGTTCCCATGTTTAAAGACAGGGTTAATATGGTTTCAATTTTAACATAAATATATACAGTAGAATTTGGTTTATTTTCCACCGGCTTTTGAAGGAACTTATAAATGAGAGATAATTTTATTTGCAAAAAGAAAAAAAGTGCACAATGTCTTTGTTAAGATTTATTTTGACACTTGCACCTCACATTTTGACCCTCTGTTCATTCCTCATTTATGAGGAAGTGTTAAAAACCTGGGCAGAATCCACAGGAATTACCTTCATGTCCATCCTGTTAACATGAATAGCAGCTGCACAAGAGCAAATCTATTGCATGTATGTGCAGCTCCTTTCAGCTTGTGCCTGTGAAGTTCCCAGAGATGGACCATACATCTCTCTCCTCTACATATGAAAGACCACCAGAAAAACTGTTACTCCTCGGGCTCCCAGGGGCAGGGGCGGGTCCTTGAACTGGGCTCCTGGAAGCCTGTTTCTTACCACCTGCACCACCTGTGCCCTCCTCTTCACCATATGAGGTGGGTTAAACCTAGGAGGCTGCAGTGGCTTAGTGGTTAAGACACTGAACTGCAGACCGGAAGGTCAGTAGGACAGTAGTTTGAGACCCGAGTGCCACGTGACGGAGTGAACTCCTGTCTCCTGTCCCAGCTCCTGCCAACCTAGCAGTTCAAAAGCAAGAAATTGCAAGAACAGTAAAACCTTGGATTGTGAGTAACTTGGTCTGCGAGTGTTTTGCAAGACGAGCAAAATTGTTTTATAAATTTAACTTGATAAACAAGCAAGGTCTTGCAATACGAGTACATTGTATTCTGCAAGAAATCTCTGTGTGTGTCTGCAGAGGAAGAATAGTGTCTCATGGGCTCAGCTAATTAACAAGCTGCCCTCCCCCCTTCCCCCTCATGTCCCTGCCGTTTTGCTCTGCAAAACCCTTGCAAATCCTTGCTCATTAAGAAGCTGTTTTCCCTTTGCAAAAGTCTTGCAAGGATTGCAAAGTCTGAGAGAGAGGCTCCGTGTGTGCAGAGAGCAGCTCAGACTTTTGCTCTGCAGAACAAGGCTTTGTTCTGCATCCTAGAGTCAGACACAACTGGCTTTCGAGCAGGGGATACCTTTACCTTTACTAAAGGGCGCCATCTAGGCTACAATGCCAGGCTGAACATATAAAGCTGACCCCTGCCTCAATGAGGACACATCAGGCCTGATAAAACGTCTTCTCCAGGCTAGCCCAGCAGTCAGAGTAACTCATCTGAGTAGCAACATAAGCTCCATTAATTCCCAGGTCTGACAGCATCTTCTGTCTCTGGTCCTTTGCTTCATCTGTCTTACTTGGTATCTGACCCATCTCTCCAACCACAACTCCTGCCTCTGATCCTCTGTTTCTCATTGCCTTGACCCAGTACCTGACCGTGGCCTATCCTGGACTGCATCTCCTGCCTCTAGCTCTCCGTCCTTCACTGTGCACTCCTAAACCAGACCACCCACTGATGTGTGTCTCAGAGCATGATACTCATCGCATGTGGAAATGAACTGGGGTTTGTCTGCCCAAATCCAACTAGGAACCATATGTGCATGGAATCAGACTACCATGTGATCTCTAGGCACACGACCGAGCCATCCATGAAGTGGATGATGCGGTTCATGTCAAGTGGTAGGTGGCAAAAGGGAGCAACAGACTCGGGGTACCCTTCACCCCGAGTCTGCTGCCACCTCCCTCCAGCCCACTGCAGACGGAGCCATATTGACCCTTTTCCCGCTCCCTTCCTGATTTGTTTAAAAGAACTGTGTGAGGAAAGAGCAAGGTGATTGATCAGAGAAGCAGATCAATGCTGCTCCGACCCAAAAAACCTTCCTGTTTTCTGGAAAGGGATTGTGTGGGAAGCAATGAGGTGAAGAAGAGGTAAGGGCTGGATTCTTCTGCCCGGTTTTTTTGGGGGGGGGCATATGTGGTGGGAGCTAGTCAGGATGGCATTGGGCAGCTTTAGGTAGAGTATTGCATTGCACCTTCCCTATCTAGATAGAAAGAGAATTGTGAGTATCAATGAGCACTGCACATGCACTTCCCAAGCGCAATCCAAAAGTTAGGGCTGCATATGTGGACCCCTTTAAAATAAGCTGAAATTCTGCCAATAAGATGCTTAGGAGGGGGAGTATGGGGCTGAATTCAACCACTTCCCCCTTCCTGGTTCTAGCTTCCTGGTTTCTGTGTGTACACAATTAGATTGGGGCTTCGATAGGGGTTTACTTTACAATTACACATGATCTTATGTCTACTTGTTTTCCCATATAGCAGTCCCATAGTTAAGACCCTTCAGCTGTCTATCTCTTGTGATTTTAAAGAAACACTTGAAAACAAATGCATCCAAGATAGTCATAAAAGCAAGGGTGAGAAAACATCAGAAAAGAAATGTTATTTAAATTGTTTGAAGGAAGAGGATTGTCTTCTTGAGTTAGCAAATCTCTCATAGCCAATTTCCATATTACATTTTCCTATGTCCAGGAGAGTAAAAAGAATTCACCCACTCTTGTATATGAATATGGACCTTCACATACAAAAACATAACATCAGCATCTGCATTGATTCATGATTCTTGTATACTCATACTGGCATTTCAGTCATGCAAAATGGTACAGTCCCTGCAATCTGAAGAGGTACAGGGAGGTACAGGTATGGGGAGGAGATGAGGGCAGGGTGGAGGGCAGATTGAGCCCAGGAAGGGTAAAGGTTCGGCAGCGGCAGTGGCCGCTGAATCCTAACCCTCTTCCTGGGTTCAATAATGCTGGTGCAGGTCCGAGTTGACCCATGGTGGCTGCTGGGGCTTACCCTGGGGCAAGGGAACAAATGTCCCTTACTCCAAGGAGGTCTCAACATGCCAAAACTCCCCCACAGGATACAGCGGATGCCATGTTGGCACCACTGCATTGCCGCGTGCCGTGGGGAGATAGGTAGGGTTGGGCTGCCTGTCTGCCTGGTCCATATTCAAGGGTAATTCAATGGATTGTCATGTCTGTCCACCCTGCAGATGCTACTGTGGGTTTGAATTTTAATAAGAACCATTGGGGTTCAGTGCTCTCCTGGAAGGGGTTTTATTTCTCAGAATGCCTTCCTCTGCCTGGTCTCTGTAGACTGGGATGGTGGCAGTGGATACAAATTATCAAGGTTTTCCCTCATTCAGCTGCTGGTCCAGTAAAGGGAAAGTGGGGAGCAGGAAGGGGCATGGGCACACTAACCACTAGATGCTACTCCCCTTGGTCAGCCATCCTTCTCCCAGAACTCTCCCCCCCCCTTTCCCTGACACATAAATTCCAGAGATAGTATATGTCTGAACTGGGCCTGCTGTGAGTGTTTCATCATCAATATGAACTAATTATCCAGTGAGTGGTATTTAGTACAGTTAAGTATAGCAAGGGGGCCTTGGGAAAGGGTGTGTCACATTAATGTAAGTGAATTGCTAAAGTACCTTATAGCCTAGGAGGAGATGGGGCTGTTTTACTGTAGCCCAAAGTGCTCAGGGGCTTCGCTGGCATTCAGGCCACCCGTGGAGGATTACCTGATTCAGGTGGCTTCCCTGCGGAGTGAGTCCTGTAACTGCTTGCTTTTTTTATGGGCTGAGGGACAGAAGAAGCCAGAGCTGTTCTGCTTCTCCTGCCTCACAAGTCCACTTTCTCACCAGTCCCATTCTGCTGCTGCCGCAGCCTCAGGCCTCCCTCCAACACCCCCCAGGGCAGAGCTTCACTGCATGCTGGGACTCGGAGGCTCCTCAAGGGGGAGAGGCAGCAGCTCTCTTTGCAAGGCAAGGCTGTGGCTCAAGTGTAGGGGAGAGAAGGCAGAACCAGCCCAGAGGCGGAGCGAGGTTTTGCAGCATGCCTGTGCCTCCTACTTCAGAATCCCCACCTCCTTGTTGAGAAATGCCAGGAAGTCATTGAGGGCGCAGTCCTCAGAGGTGCGTATTATGTATATCCTGCCCATCCGCCAAGAAGCTCATGGGTTAACATGATGGTAAAAACGGCACATGGGTTACCATTTTTTTTATTATAACATGACAACTCTGTGAGTCATAACATTACAACAGTGACTGGCCCAAGGCTACCCCGTGAGCTTCAGGCCATGAGGAATTGAACCCAAGTTTCCCCAGTCCTAGTCAAGCACTCAACTATTACACCACCCTGGTGCTCCTTTTAGGGATGGAAGACTCTCCCAGTGTCAGTGATGTCCTACCTAGACTGTGTTGCCTCAGGCAGTCCTTTCCTTATTACAGTTTTATCTTGCCATTCTTCAAAGGAGCTCAGATCAGCATGCAAAGTCATTGCCATCATCTCTTCTTTTTATCCTCACAACAGCCCTGTCAGGTAGGTCAGACCAAGAGAGAGTGACTGGCCCAAAGTTACGCAGTATAATGTATTATAAACAATAGCAAACATTTTTAGAGGGTTCAGTTAGCATCACTTCCCCCCTGGCCTCCCACACTAATTCTCAGTATTGAATAACACAAAGTTTAGTGTGCCTATTTCTGATTTTTAACACTTGAGTGTAAAAGCAAATGGGTGAAAAAGGATAAGCGTCATATGGACAGGAGCATATTAACTACATAAATGTCACACTCAGGTACTATGTTGAAGGATTATCTGCGAGTTCCTAGTTAGCACTCAAACACTAGTCTTCCCTACGGGAAATAAATGTGGAAAGTTTTTGAGGCACTATGAGTGCTCTGTATGTATTTTGACCACAACGTTCTGGTTCTCACTCCACAGGGGTACTTATGTTGTCATGTTAATTTATATACACCTTTGTATGGTATTTTCCCATCTGTACTCTCAAAAATGGCTCTGAATACCTTCAACATGCTGTTAGCTTTTTGGAATTGCTAATGAGTGATGTCAAGCTGTCCTGGATTCAAGGGTGTGAGTAGCATTTGGAAGACTCCTGCGACTCTGGGTGTTAAAGTTCATGGCTCATGCATGAAGCATCTGAATCGGGCAGAGAGAAGCAGCAGGACAAAGGCCTTGTCACACACACGCTGAGTTGCTGGAAACAGGATCGGAGAGGGTTAGGGTCGTTATCATAACTGATTTGAAGGGTTGTCTCTTGTTTCTCATGAGTTTCAGCTGTCCTTGTTCTGGAAACATAGAGCAGCTGTCTTGCTAATGTTTGCAAATAAGGAGGCCTATACAAATAGATGCAGAATCCTGAAAGAATTTCACTTAGAAAAACTGCACCGTTTCTCCGTGAGTTCCTATTCGCCTTCCTTTCCTGGCTAATCCGGTGAGCAAACAGGCTGGAAGTGCAAATTTAAGGGTAAGAGTCATTCTATACCAAGCATCCCCTGTGTCACTTGCCAAATGAGGTCAGGTTAAAAAACAAGCTGAAGGCTGCACCTGGAGAGATTCGGGGAACTGAAGGCATCTGCAGAGCAATAAAGAACATTGCCTGAAGCCATGCCGCGAAATGGGCATTTGCAAAAAAGAAAAATTGTTTTCATGAAGCAGCATATTGTGCTTGGTTTGCACTGAATGTGAATGAGTGCTTGGAAATGAAGGAGTAAATCCTTACATTACACTAAGATGGAAGCAGCAAAGCCCCAACAGGTTTTATTAAGTGAAAGCAGTCTTGAAAAGATGTGATTCTGATGGGGTGCTTAAACTTTTCCCCAGTGACCATGTGTCTCTTTGACTGGAAAAATGGCCACTGAACAGATGGGTCACTTCTCCTCGGTTTAAAATATGGCCACAAGCACCAAACTACATGGTACATTAAACCCAGCATTAACTGATGAGCTTAACACAGGAAGTGGACTAGAAGTGTCCCTTTTTAGTCAAACCCAGCTTCAGCCCCCCCCCCATTTGTCCTGGGACTGCAGTGCATGGAACGGGGTGTTATGTTAACACTTTCCCCATGCTGTTGTCCTGCTGAAAATCCCCCCTGACGTACCTAAAAAGGTAAAGGTGACCCCTGACAATTAAGTCCAGTCGTGTCCAACTCTAGGGTGTGGTGCTCATCCCCATTTCAAAGTCGAAGAGCCAGCGTTGTCCGAAGACGACTCCATGGTCATGTGGCCGGCATGACTCTCCTTGCCGCAGCGCATAGCATGCAGCTGGAACACGGAGCGCTGTTTACCTTCCCACAAGCAGTACCTATTTATCTACTCGCATTAACATGCATTGGAACTGCTAGGTTGGCAGGAGCTGGCCAAGCAACGAGAGCTCACCCCGTCGTGGATTCGAACTGCCAACCTTTCGATCGACAGCTCATGGTTCAGCTGTTTAACCCACTGCGCCACCCACTGGCCACCCGAAGCACCTAAAGGTAAAGGTGACCCCTGACAATTAAGTCCAGTTGTGTCCGACTCTAGGGTGTGGTGCTCATCCCCATTTCAAAGCCGAAGAGCCAGCGTTGTCGGAAGACGCCTCTGTGGTCATGTGGCCGGCATGACTCTCCTTGCCGCAGCGCGTAGCATGCAGCTGGAACACGGAGCGCTGTTTACCTTCCCGCAAGCAGTACCTATTTATCTACTCGCATTAACATGCATTGGAACTGCTAGGTTGGCAGGAGCTGGCCAAGCAACGAGCGCTCACCCCGTCGCAGGAATCGAACTGCCGATCTTTCGATCGCCAGCTCATGGTTCAGCGGTTTAACCCACTGCGCCACCCGCTGGCCACCTGAAGCACCTACTTGCCCCCAAAGTAACTATTTACTGCAGATAGGTACTAAAAGTCACTCCAAGGGAGATTATTTTTAGTGGGGAAAATGGCACCAGCAGGGCAGTTTTAAAAAAATTCTTCTGCATGGTCCCAACCTGGATTGGACCATGCTGTGGCTGTTTTTCCATTAGGGCCTGTCATCCTGCCCCCTCGGGAGAGGATGGAGACCTCGGGAGAGGATGGATGGAGGATGGATGGGCAGGCATGCCAACCGGGCACAAGGGTGGAAATGGCCGCCAGGACATGAGGAGATACCCACCAGTTTAACTGGGACAGGAAGAGAATCTGCCACAGGGAGGGAACCTCGCCAGGCCCTGTCTTGGAACGAGGGGCGAAGGCCGAGGGAGGCCTGGGCAATGAGGGAAGGCAGCTGCACCTACAGCCTCGCCACTGTAGCTGAGGCCGGGGCTGAAAGCAGTGCTGTCCCTTTTAGAGCTGCAGAGGCCAGAGCAGACCAAGTCTTTTGGGAACCAGACTTCAAGGAAACCACACCCCCGGAAGGGGTGGGACCAGGGCAAGTTAGCCAGGAGCTCATAAGGAGCTCAGGGGCTGATAAAGGAGGAGGCAGGTACAGGAAGCTCCTGAGTCTGGACTGACGGCCTCCTTCTAGGGAAACCCGGGAAGGAGGGAGTAAGGAAGACAACAAGGGCCAGGGTTACCTGAGCCAGGGATGGTGAAAAATACTGGACCTCGTGAGGATCCCCACCCTTCACGCCTGGGAAGGCTGTGGGAGTGGGGGAAGTCTATGGTGTGGCAACCGCAAAGCAAAACCCCAGTGTGGAGACCACCTCCCCTTCAACCTCTAAGTGAATTTAATGAAAAGGGGAAAAGGAGAAAATCGTTGTGATTTAAAGGGAACAACGCTCGGGGGCCTGTGGCGTAACACGGTCCCCATGAATGTTAAAATGTTATCGCGATTAAACAGCATCCAAAAGGCAACACGTAAGTCCTCTTCTTTATTTACTCGGGCCCCCGGGAACTTAATGGCACTTACCGGCAGCGACCGCTTTGCCAGTTGAAGACCCCCGTTAGCCCACCCAGGGGCGATGGACGTCACAGGGCCAAAGGAGATAAACTGTATAAAAACACAGCTACTTGAGAGTGCTTCTTGCAAGATCTCAGCTGTTTTGCAAGCTAATTGATTTCAGCAAAGATAATTAATGTAAGCAGTAAGTTCTGTTGTATGCGGATTTTGAAGTGAGCTGCTCCCCGCATTATGTCTGCAAGATGGAGCAACTGCCAGGCTGGAGTTGTTCCCAAGAGCATCCACAGACAAGACTGGCATAGCGTGTAGGCTGGACCTTCAGGTAGGCTTTTTCCAATTAACTTGGGAGCAATAAATACCCTCTAGCATCTGATGACTGAAAACAAGGGTGACACTTTAGGTGGTGGGCTCAGTGGGTATAGCCAACACAATCTAGCTAGAGTTCACTAGAGTGATTATTATTACTCTGCATGTGCTACTAGCCAGGTTACAGCCTTAGAATTGTTGAGCCCACAATTGGGATCAGTTTTGCTTGCCAATGATATGCCCTGGAACATACAAAATAATAATCTAGAACTGAATGCATGTGTAGGATGCATTTCACTCTTGACCGAGTAATATAATCAAGAAGAGAGCCCCGTGACCTACCGGTAACTCTTCACCCCTAATCCTAGGTGTCCAGGGTAGGCTGAGTTTACTCAGTGGAGGATGAAATGAATACTGCATCCATGGGGGCATTGCATTGTTAATGTTTTTTTTTTTTTAAGATGGCAGCCACAAGTGTGGCCACCAAAAAGAGTTCCAGACCACTGCTGCCAGTTCAGTTGCCACTGCTGCCTCACACCCAAGGTATGTTCCCCTAAATGCTAGTGGGACACACTCTGCAATACCAAATCCCTAAGGACTTCATCTTGATGACTGAGGATAGGCTTGTCTCCTTAGCTGTAGCAATATGTCTGCTGCCTTGAGTTGAGTTCCATGTTCAAGAACTTGAGAGGAGAGGTTGTGCCTCATGTTCTGTGGAGTTCGTCTCGGGCTCATCTGGTTCTGATTTAGCTTCAACTCCTCGATGCAGGCAGAATCGCGTTAGCCTGCATATTTCCATTAGCTCATATGTTTTAGAACTGGAACTGAAAATGCCTCAGTTCTTGATGTCACTGTGCATATATTATCTGAGGCCAAGTCTCTCGGAGCATACAATATACAGTAACACAGCAAGTCCATGAGTTCGTGCATTATTCTTCTTGGATAAGTCTTGTGTCTGTATTGCAGGGGTGGGTAATATGGAAGAAAATGCGGGTTTTCACTTCCTCAGTTCAAGAATGTCCTGAAAGAATGCAAGAGGGTTTAAACAAAGGAAAGGTTGTTCTCATTATGTTAACTGTGTCAGGCTGTTTTTCTTTGGTAGAACAATTTAAGCAAACAAGGGATGAGCGGGGGTGCCAAAACTGTATTGTTGCTATTGTTTTCACAGGAAAAAAAGCTTTGGGGGCAGGGGGGAAATGCAAAACTCCTTCTGCTCCAAATGGTTTTGATATACTGCAGTTGGTTCGTGTGGAATGATGGAGCTGTTCCATCAAGCTGAGCCACAAAAACGTATATCCTAGAATTATTTTAAGTTACACTGTTCCTGATTCACTGACACTAACAGCTGGAAGAAATACCACAATTGTCCCAGTTTAACTTAAAACCACTACAGCTTAGAGCCAATTCATACGTTAGAATTTGGCACGGTTTGTGCACATGCTGGAGTCACTCCCCATCTGCATACAGGCAGCAATTGCTCAAACATTCCCTCAAGGGCTTTATTTTGAACTAATAATGTCAACATTTTGCCTTCCCAAAACTAACACTGCAATCATTTCATTGTGTAGGAATTTTCACATGATATACATTTCACGTGATTCAGCCCATAATGGTTTCTTGGGATGGGGGAGGGGAGTAGACCCTTTAAGCCAAGACAGAAAAATAAATGTTGAGCAGCTGGGAAGGCTACATTTGTCAGCGCAAGAAATTCCGATAGCTGAAATGTAACATGTTTCTCTTCACTTGCCGCAGCAATTCCAGGTTGGAGAACATGTTTGGGTGGGATAATGCAAGAGTTGCTGTAGATGTTGTGGGAAACATGATTAATCTGCTCATGGACTAAAAGAAAACACTTTCACACAACATGCGATCGTCTCTAGCCTGTTCTGCAATCTGATATAGAAGCCATCATGGAAGTGTTTCCTAGTAAAATCTATGACTTCAGACAAAATCCAGGTTGGTATCTCGGACATTCAGTCCCTCTTCTTTCCAAACAAGTCATACTGTGAGTCACACATCCAAAGATTGTTGTGAGGCAGGTATAAGCCTTAAAAGTTTGTTTATTGTTTATTTGAGCACTGGGACAAAATGGCTGTTACCAGATTCCTCTCCAATCGAGGCAATAGTACTCCCTCTGTTAGTCGTGGGTGACTGATCAAAGAGAGAGAACATAGGTGTACACGTTTCTGCTGTCCTTGGAAGTACTGAGGACAGTATTCACCCTGAAGTCCAGATATATGAGCCCATGTGCGCCTATGTTTTATTGGGAGCTACTGCCCTCCCCTTTATTTTTTCAGTCACTTTTAAAAAATGTATTACCCCACCATATTAGTTGCATTTATCATTAGAGATCATTAGAAGGATGCATGTTATTTTAGAGGCAGCTGAGATCTCCAGCAAAGAAACAGGAGGAGAGAGGCTTTGCAGTGGCCGGGAAGCTTGGAAGAGGATACTGAGGATGTGCCAAGTAAGGGCTAGACTGAAGTCCAGAACTGGATTCCATGAGCTGTAACCCTCATGCCACCACAACTACCTAAGCTTGCCCAGCTGCAACCTGAATAATGTATGCTTACCTTTACATGTACCAATTATAACAAAAATATAAGGTTGTTAGTTACAGGGGCCAATGTGCCTTCGTCCTCCACTGGTCCTTTCAGGCACTCCCTTTCCTTGTCTGCAGTAGGAAGCAGAGCTCCACACTTGCCCAACTGCAGGCAGATGAAGACAGTGGAAGAAAAGACTTGGGGTGGAACGGCTGAGATAAGGATTAGCCACAGTTTCCCCACCTCTTGCAATATTAGTGTGTTTAACACCAGAACCAGGGGAATGCACTAAAATTGAGTGGAGGGAGAGTTAGAACGGACAAAAGAAAATATTTCTTTACCCAGCTTGTAATTCATCTGTGGAACTCCTTGCCACAGGATGTGGTGATGGCACCTGGCCTAGATGCCTTTAAAAGGGGTTTGGACAGATTCGTGGAGGAAAAGACCATCACAGGTTACAAGCCATGAGCAACCTCCTGGTTTTAGAAGTAGGTTTTCTCTGTGCCAGGTGCAGGGGAGTGGCAGCAGGAAACCGGTTATCTTGTTGGCTGTGTGCTCCCTGAGGCATCTGGTGGGGCCACTGTGTGATACAGGAAGCTGGACTAGATGGGCCTTTGGCCTGATCCAGCAGGGCTCTTCTTATGTTCTTATGTAAAAGCAAACACACATTCCCTGTGTTGTAATGTGGCAACCCTCCAGCCATTTGGACCTCCACACTTTAGCAACTGCAGTGCACCATCATCATCACCCTTTCCACTTCCTCTGTGCACTGCCCACAATTTGCATACAGCTCCCTGAGGACATAGACATAGTCATTATGTTACCATCACTGAACACAGCTAACTGGAGGCTGGCAATGCAGGTTGGCAACACTTACTGATATATCTGCCCAAGCCAGGCCCAGTACTTAGAAGTTAGCCCTTGCAATGCTGTCAGCTGCACAGGAATTGCTGCCACTGTCTGGCTGCTGAATAGAGCTGTATGCAGATAGTTCAAGGTAACCTTTCAAATCCCAGTTCACAGAACAGGCTCTTTGGATCAGCACTTCAGGATCAAAACAAGAGTAGGACAGAAACACGGAGTGAAACAACACCGAGTGAAAACAAGTGCAATCCTGTACACACTTTCCGGGAAGTAAGCCTCACTGAACACAGTGGGAAGTACGGTAAGCCGTACTTCTCAGAAGACAAGCCTAGGATTGCACTGTTAATCTTGCACGGCAAACAGTTTTATTCATGTTTTCCATAACATACAACAGAATGCTGTTCAATGTACGACACGGCAATGGACACAGAGTTTGTCTTGGCATTTTTAGAGCATCTCCATGTCTTGATGGTGAATGCAAGGCTGCTAGCTTGTCCCTCTTTATAGACAGAAGATCTGCACCTTCAACAAACGTTTGATGGGCTTAGACATTCAGCAAGTGCCACTTCTTGGCTCATCTCTATGCTATAAAATACTTTACCTGCTGATTTTCTGCCTATCATGCTGTTGCCTGCACAGAGCCGGCGTCCATTAAAAGTGGAAACTTCACTGAGTATGTTCCCAGCAATTCCAGCTATGGGCCAATAACTAGCTACCCACCACAGCTAGCTCCTTTTGGTTTCCCACCTTCTGAGGCCTGATGATTATTATGTCCTGGCCAGAGGCTTAACCAAAATGATTACTTCACAGTGCCAAGAAACCATAAAGTTCCCTAGCATAAACAGTTCAAAAGTCCTTGAGGCAAAAGGGTAGCTTTATCCTGTGACTCCACAAAAACATATGCTGGCAACAAAGCAACATGCTAGGTTCATGTAATTCATGTTAGTAGTAAGAATTATGTCTGAATCACAAGCTTCCTTGCAGAATGTTCAACTTCAGTCAGTTCAGCAAAAGATGCTGTACACAGTATCGATAGTGCAGGTCAATATTAAGTTATCAGGTTGACATATTTCTGAAAGGTAATGCTAACGCTACTCTTCGTAAGATCTGTCTAGGAATCACTGGGATTAACTATATGTCTGTCTAACTCGGGGTGGCCAACCTTTCAACGTGAATGCTCCTGGTCTTTTAATGGTTGTATAAAAGGTGAGGGCATTTCAGCAGGTGCAGCTGCTTTAGCAGCACCATCAGCACTTGCAGCTGCCACGATTCTGTCTTCTACACAACTCTTAAGAATGCAGAGGCCCTAGTGGTGGAAGGTTGACCACCCCTGGTCTAACTGATCCTGTTTTTCTTAATGGAGTTGGATGTGATACAGACAGCCTTGATCTGCAGATTATGCCAGTGCAGTGAGAAGAAGATAACTTATTTACCTCCCAAGTAAACCCTCTGTTCTACATTCATAAGTCCAAGTGGGATTGAACAATGACCTAACTCCAGTTTGGAAAATCTTGCCATTCTAGCCGTGTACCCACCAACTTGTCCAGCAACAGTCCCAAACTGCCATAGCATGTTATAAAGACAGAAAGACAAGCAAACAGTGTGGAAGTGATAGCCAAGTTGAGAAAGAGAGAACATCAAACCCTAAGCATAACTGTTTTTCCTAAGGTTTGATGTGCTCTCATCCTTCATCTGCCATTTTCATTAAAACACCGCATAGTGACATATAACTTAAAAACAGATTGAGGACGCTATCCTGCCTATGTTTAAGCCGGCAGAGCAAGCGCCTTGGCGTTGAGTCACGCCGGTCACATGACCACAGAAGCGTCTTCGGACAGTGCTGGCTCTTCGGCTTTGAAATGGGGATGAGCACCCCCCCTAGAGTCGATAATGACTAGCTTTCAAGCGAGGGGAACCTTTACCTTTTAAACAGGTATGCAGGTTAGTTAGATGCATGCCTAAAGCCAGCCTACTCAAATAAGCCAGTCATATTCCGTTTTCAGTAACATTTCATTTTGCAATTCTAAAAGTATACTATTTGCATCCAAAGAAAGCATTTGCATAGCCACAAAGAAAATAAGATGCAAGGCAGTCATATAGATTTTCACATTCCCATAGAACCAAGTCCTCCAGATTCATTTTGGAATACAGTACATGGATTCTGTCCACAAATGGGACCTACATGCCACTGCTTCAGGCATTATAATTTGTAATGTATATTCATTCAATGCATGACTCACTCCCACATCTTCAAGGATGAAAAATATCCAGTCAGCCTTATGAGCCATTGGTTCCACAACACAGTCTCTTTCTCCATGACATAAAGGAGGAAGGGAGGGAGAAAACACAGAATATTTTGCAAATGTCATGCAAAATCTTTCCAAACATATATTCTGCACAGTTTCAGTGGGCAAATATATTCCCATATTCATTCTGCATCTTGAAACCCATGCAAATAATTTAACCATGAATGAGTGAACCCAAAATAATCTCTTTTTCTTTTTCCTACATTCATTGGGATATACGAGTTAGAAGAATTGTGCTAATCCTTTAATTAGATGGCATATTAGATGGCATAAAGACAAAGTGAATTTTTCATGTTGAAAAATACTTTGCAACGAAAGCTGTTGACAAACCTTTGCCACTAGGAAAACCGATAATTTGCTATTGGAGCAGAAAGTTTTAAAAATTATGACAGTTAGGGACAATTAGGGCCCAATCCTAACTAAAAGCTGCCCGCAGTGGCGCCAGCACAAGTTCTGTTGCATCCTGCGGGACGTTGGAGTCCATGCAGGGGCACAAAGGGAAGTAAAAGAATGTTTTACTTACCCTCCTCTGCTCCCGCATGGTCCCCAATGGGTCTACTTGAACCCGCACCAGCTATTTAGCTGATGCGAGTTCAAGTAGAATGAAGGGGGCTTGTCAGGGACAAAACGGGGATTAGGATATCCCATTGTGCACACACACACCTCGCTTCCAGGCCAGTTTTCTTCATCATATGGCCTGATCATATGGACTGAACTGCCCCTTTATGCATGCTGCTAAACTACAGCCCAATCCTGCGTAAGATGCACCGGCCGGCCTAAATGACTGGCCACTGCATCCTATGCAGGATGCAGCCCGCACCAGATTCTGAGGAGCCTTGGGGGGGGGGTTCTGATCCAGGGTAGAGGTTTCAGGTACAGTGGACGCAGGTGACACTGTGATCCACCCTGTTCCGCCCTGTCCAGCTCCATCCTGCCCCTGATCTGCCCCAAAATGCCAGCTCCTCTGGTGGCAGAACCTGCCAGCAACCAGTCTGCATGGTGCCGCTGGCAGCACAAAGCCTTCCAGCCTTTGTACCAGCAGCAGCACTTTGCAGACCGGCAGAATGGTTGCTGTAATGGTGGACCTCACAGTACGCTGGTGTACCGCAACTGCGAGAATAGGATTGGGCCATAAAAAAACTAACCCAGAACTGAGGGGAGGGGGCAGGACATGTACTTGCTGTGAAGAATGCATCATCTGAACTGGCTCACTAGGTAGGCTTACCAGATCTCCAACTGGGACAGTGTGCTAGACCTTTAGGAGAAGGAATGTGGGCAGGTGTAGCTTGTTAAACCTAGACATGCCTAGGATTGTGTTGTAAGGTTTAACAAGCTACACCTGCCCACATTCCTTCTCCTAAAGGTCTAGCACACCGTCCCGGTTGGAGATCTGGTAAGCCTATCACTAGGTATGGTTCAACTCATTCTCCTCAGTAGGTTGGATATGAAACTACAGTGCGGCAAACTCTGTGTATCAATAAGAACAAGTCCGATCACTTTTGCTTTTTGCATCTCCTAGGAGTATTTCACTGATAGTGGTGGATTAATGTCTTAACATTTTAGTTAATTAGTGTAAAACACAATCAGCCTTATGGAATTAGATTAGACAACAGCAGGTGAAGTCAATGTAAATGTTCAAAGCAATTTTCCACCCTATAGAGCACATGATGAGGGCTGTTTGACTTCTAATTTAGCTCTTCACAAATGGCAACCCATGAATATTTTGCACAGAGCAGGGAGAAGAAAGGCAGGAAAAAGAGAAAAAGATTTTTTTTTCCCCTGCTCCTTTTACCCTCTTGTATTAGGACTCTCTGGAGAAGATGCTGGGAAAGATTGAAGGCAAAAGGAGAAGGGGGAAGGCAAAGGATGAGATGGCTAGACAGCATCATCACTGATGCAACGAACATGAAAATGAGCGAACTCAGGAAGATAGTGGAGGACAGGAAGGCCTGGCGGGATATGGTTCATGGGATCACAAAGGGTCGGACACGACTGAACAACAGTTTCCCTCCACCCCACCAGGATACATGCAACCAGCCCCAGGGAGAGCTACGGTGGCTATGCTCAGAGGCGTCGCTCCGGTAGGGGCGGGGCTGTAAGTATCGCTGCGGTTACAGTCGCTTTACCGAGCGAGGAGGAGGCAGCCCCGCCCCCTCACTGTCCGAGCCATTCGCCTACGGAGAAAGCAGCAGGCAGGGTCTCTTGCCTGCTGCTTTCTCCGTAGGGGACTGGCTCGGACAGTGAGGGGGCGGGGCTGCCTCCTCCTCGCTCGGTAAAGCGACTGTAACCGCAGCGATACTTACAGCCCCGCCCCTACCGGAGCGACGCTTCTGGCTATGCTCCCTTGCATCCGTGAAAATGGAATAATGGGAAGTTTACAAGGCAGGCTAGGACCTAGAATGGAGAAGATCTTTTCAAATGATATTTTCAAATGAAGGAAACGTATTCTGATCCCCCACACAGTGCATTTTCGCTCCTGAGAAGCCTTTGGCAGAGCCTCTCGGGAATGCTGAGAAGGGCTCTCCCACCCACCCAAAGCCTCCTACCTGGTTTTATGGCCTCCGAAAACCTGAAAATCTAGAAGTAACTGACAATGATGTCATCAGTTACTTCCAGTCGTATGCAGCAGGAAAGTGGCGCCGGAGGTGGTACTCGGCCGGGAAGGGGTTGAGAACCCTTGAGATGAAATTCAGTAGAATCACTTAGAACCCAATCCTACCCCCCCCTCCAAAAAGGAGTGCATTGTATCCAGTGGGGGCGGGGCGGTGGATCGAGAGGCTTTGGAGGGGAAAGGGGAATTATTTCCCCTTACCCCTCCTTAAGTCTCCCGTTCCACAATGGGTCACCTCAGACCTGCACCAGTTATGTAGCTGGTACGTCCAAGGAGAAGGGGACAGGGAGGCTGCCGAAAGGGAGGATAAGATCTGGCATGCGCGATCACCGCCAGATCCACCCCCTCTCACAGCCTCCTCACCCCCGTTCCTCCCCCTCCCCACCTCCTCTGCAGCCTTACCTGCTCTGGTGGCTGCAGACACATCCAGCGATGGACGGGGAGTTCTGCCACCTCTTGCTGCAGTGCTCCCAAAATGGCTGCCAACAGAGAGCTCTGCATGCTGTCAGTAACCATTTTGCAACAGCAGTAATGTTTTCTGCTGTTGCAAAGAGCTACAGCAAACAGCCCAGTCCTGTATAGGATTGGGCTGTTAGGCTGCAATCCTATACACACTTTCCTGGGAGTAAGCCCCTTTGAACACAAAGGGACTTACTTCTAAATATACATGCATAGTAGGAATGTGCTCTTAATACCCCTAAAGCATCATCTGTAGCACTGGCGTCACAGCAGGGGGGCGGAGCTCTAAGTTCCACTGTGATTCGACCCTCCGTTACACGGGTGAACGAAGCGGCCCCGCCCCCTCGCCTTCGGAGCCTTTCAGGGCAGCGAAAGCAACGCGCAGGGAGTCTCCTGTGCGTTGTTTTCACCGCCTTGAATGGTTCAGAAGGCGAGGGGGCGCCGCCGCTTCGTTCACCTGTGTAACGGAGGGTCAGATCACAGCAGAACTTAGAGCTCCGCCCCCCCTGCAGTGACGCCAGTGATCTGTAGAAATCCTATCAACTAATTTTCCATAGCTGTGAATTCAAAAACTCTCATTCCTGATACTGATTGGCAAGAATCACTTGGGATGTAAATCCATCGTAAAATCATGAAAAGGCTTATGTTCCTCAAGGTGCTGAAGACATGTGAGTAAAAAAAAAACTTTGATAAACTGAATGGATTGGTAATCAGTAGTAGCACTATCCAATGCACTCCACATATTCAATGACTAAGGAATGGATTTTCTGCCACCTAGTGGAAGCAAACACAATTTATTTCCTTCAAATTTAGAAAGCCATCCATTTCATTGGGAAAAGCTCTAGGTCAGTGATAGGGCACATGCTTTGCATACAGAAAGTCCCAAATTCAATGCCTGCTATCTCACTGAAAGGAACAGGTAGCATGTAATGGGAAAGACTGCTAGAGAGATGGTACTGGGTTGGATAGACTAACGGTCTGGCTAAGGCAGTGTGTGTGTGTGTGTGTGTGTGTGTGTGTGTGTGTGTGTGTGTGTGAGAGAGAGAGAGAGAGAGAGAGAGAGAGAGAGAGAGAGAGAGAGAGAGAGAGAGAGAGAGAAAGTTAAAGTTAAAGCCCTGACTCAGACTCACTGACTCATCAATTTATCTCCTATTTCCCATTAAGCTAGCAAACTGTAATTTGGCATGGTTGTTGCTTGTGGATCACTAATAAAAGTTATGTTGTGAGTCAGAGCATGTTTTATGTAGAAGGCAATAGAACCACGCATGGGGTGTTCAGTTGAGACAGTGATAAACACAGATCATCAGACAGTGAACTACTCTGTTGAATTCCAACAAACTGAATCCCCCTGGAATGCCAACCCACCGTCTTATATTAAAGGTCGGTGCACCTGTGATGTTATGGAATTTGAATCTACCGAAATGTAGTAATGGCATGAGGCTTCAAATCAAGGCCCTCCCATACAATGTCATCAAGGCTGCAGTTTTTACAAGATGTGCAGAAGTTAAACTGTACTTATTCCAGGCATTCCCATCATCCTGTCAGACAAATCATCCTCTCAAATTTAACAGCCCAATCCTATAGTATACGGGTGCTGGTGCTGAGGCCTCAGCACTGGTGCTGGGTGTTGCGAACATGCCATAAGGCACATTTGTGCACCTGGAGAGCAAGCAATGCTGGCAGGAAGGCCAGCACTGTCCCACCGCCGCTGCATCCCACTGACAGCGCCGGCCGGCAGGTACGTTTCGTGCCGGCAGAGTGGGGGGGGCTTAATGGGCTGGGGGATGGTGGGGGTTGGGGGATCGGGCCCGGGAGGGGGTGGGACTGGCAGAGGAGGCCTCTACCATATCCTATCCCTCTTCCTGGGCCCTCATCTCATTGTGCTCCATGGGTTTGCGCCAGCTATTTGCGCCATAGGGCTAAGCTTGGGCTCTACCTAGGTAAAGAAATGAATGCTCTCTTGCCCTATGGAGGCCTCCGGCTCACTGCTTCTGAGCACTGGATGCTGCGAGTGCCGTGAAGCCCTGCTGCGCAGCGCTAGCATAGGATTGTGCCCTAAAAGACTGCAATTCCCACTCAGAATATGCTTTGCAATGACTATCAATATGTCCCAGAGACAATCTTTAAGACAGGCTGACATCGATGTAAGGCAAGATTGATTCATTCTTGGGCAATTTTATGTGGCCTGCTCAAGGGTCAGTAAACCAAGCAACTTGGTGATATTAGCGCCAGAGGCTAAAACTGCAAACATAGTGTACCAAGAAGCATTAGCCACATAGCTACGCAATTCCTTAAATCTTAGATGTTAGACCATCAACAGGGTAGAAAGTAATCACTTAATCTGTCTGAAGAACAGGTACTTCAGCTAGTATGTATGTATGTATGTATGTATGTATGTATGTATGTATGTATGTATGTATACATACCATTGGAAGCATACCCCCTTTCCATACAATGATGTCTCCAGAAACCACTGGTGACAGTAGTCGTATGGACTACTCAAACAACCATCTCTGCTCAGTGATACCTATTACAGTAGTGCATGAAACAGGGCAGCTCTCCAGTTAGACGGGAATTCCTCTCTTGACCAGCAGTGCCAGGAATCGACCACAGAATTCCAGCTAATTACGTTTACATGAAATAGCTTTATGCTCCGATTACAGGCTTTGTGCAGAGATTCTGCTGCAGTTTATAAGATCCCACTTTGAAATAATTAGCGAAAGAGGATAATTCGGGAGATCTGTAGGTAGAAATTGGGCCCTGTGTACCTGCTCTGAAAAAGCAGAGGAAGAATCTTAAAAGCATGACTCCAAGAAAGTTATGGGTGGGTGCAGTCACGTGGAAATATGCAGAACATGAATGCCCGTTCAAAAAGTCCAGGTGGATGGAGAAAGAAGCCTGAAAGCTGCTACACGTATGTTTGAGGTATTTGTCTAACTCTAAAACATTTTCTATGAGCACATAAAACATAGCTTGTGCACATGAGAAATAGATGTTTTCCAACACATGTACAATGGCATGTACCAGGAAGCCATAATTCCCTGTGACTCTTCACCATATGTATATATAATGGAAAATGCCTATTTGCCGTTGCATAAAAATCTTTGACAGCCTTTAATGAAGGCTACAGAGATTATTGTTGAGTGTCCACTAGTTAGGCATCTCAAAAACAACAAACCTAATAACAGCCTATTTCATTAGACTACAAAAGAATGCAGGTACCTATGAATCCTATGAAGCAAGAGACTGTTTGATAGAAGATACCAGGGTCAGTAATATGTGAACTTTCTGAGCTGCAATCCTGTAATAGCACAGAGTGTCATTCATTAAGATGTAAAACAAATTAGGGATAGTGATCTCTTTTATTAGTACTGGTGTTTTATTTCTGGTCAGGTAGAAGCATGCGGCCTCTAGGCTTACAAAGGACTCTTCACCAGGAAAAATAGAAACATTCCATTTCAGAGAGGGAAAAAATGGCTACAAAAGCAAATACAGTCGGCCTGCATCTTACGAGAGGGTTACGTTCCAAGGTCAGCGCGTTGTGTAAAGCCAAAATTGTATATAATCGAGACTCCTTTAAAGCCAATAAATACATAAGGTAAAGGTAAAGGTATCCCCTGACAATTAAGTCCAGTCGTGTCCGACTCTAGGGTGTGGTGCTCATCTCCATTTCAAAGCCGAAGAGCCAGCGTTGTCCGAAGACGCCTCCGTGGTCATGTGGCCGGCATGACTCTCCTTGCCACAGCGCGTAGCATGCAGCTGGAACACAGAGTGCTGTTTACCTTCCCGCAAGCGGTACCTATTTATCTACTCGCATTGACATGCTTTGGAACTGCTAGGTTGGCAGGAGCTGGCCAAGCAACGAGAGCTCACCCCGTCGCGGGAATCGAACTGCCGACCTTTCGATCGACAGCTTATGGTTCAGCGGTTTAACCCGCTGCGCCACCCTTCCTCTTTAAAAACTAAAAGCATAGTATGAGAGACACACAGGAAACAGAGGGAACAGCAGCTTCATTCTCTCTCTTCAGACTTGCTTCAGGGCATAAGCAGTAAGTGGAATGGTGGACAGAGTCACCTGCACTATTTAAAGTGTCACTTTTCTCTGTCTTTGCAGGGGGGGGGGAGCATGTATACACTACTTGAATTTGCGCAAGTATATAATTCAAAGGTGTGGGCCAAACAGCTTATT
The DNA here is from genome assembly GCA_026170595.1 of Plestiodon gilberti rubricaudatus. Taxonomy (NCBI): domain Eukaryota; kingdom Metazoa; phylum Chordata; class Lepidosauria; order Squamata; family Scincidae; genus Plestiodon; species Plestiodon gilberti. Next base: position 64,408,188 of record JANXHW010000002.1, read on the forward strand.
TTATATTATAACTGGGTCTACCTGGGTCTTAATAACCTAGGCACAATGCTGTAACACTTCAAACACATAAGACCTAACGACCACCAGAAGGTCAAAGATTACTATAATGACTTGGGAACCTAAGATATTTATTACACCCATTGAACTGATCATTTAAAAGTGATGTACATAATTCCTGGACTGAAAACTGAGAGTTTGAGAAATATATTATCATAGTTGTCCCAGTGGCTGTGTGCCAGTGTCCAGGAATGGCCCAACCCTGTGCATGCCTACCACCTTCCCTTGCTCCACCTGGCCACCCCACCTGGCTACCCCATTCTCTTCATGCATGGTTGGAGTGCACAGGTGAGGGCTTACCTCCTCCAACTTTGCTGCTGCTTCTTGTAAAGTGAATTGCAGAGGGAACGCTGGGAGCAGGGAGATTGCTCCCAGGATCCTCCCTGCTGAGCCACTTTACAGAACGTGGCAGCGGAACTGGAGCAGGAGGATGAAGAGAACAAGGTGTGCAGTGTGCACCTGTTAGTACAAACATGCTGGCAGGGGTGGAGATCAGAGTTCGGGTTGTGGGCAGTGGAATTGGGAGGGGGGTAGGTTCAGGTAGTGGATCGGCTTGGATCACCACTACTGGTGTCTCCCTTGTCTCATTTTTTGAGATTGTCTGCCCCTTTGGGCAGAGAATCATTTTCTTATTCCTTTATTATCTAGACCTCTTTGAGAACTTGTTGCTATTGAAAAACAGTATACACCGGCTCCCCAAGTTACAGATGTCCAAGTTACAGGTAGCTGCACCAGCATTTTTGCGCAGGTGCACTATGTCCTTTGTATTGCTTTTGCACAGACGCAGTAGCGCTGGGCCAGCAAGAGCTGACTGTTTCGACCTACATATGTTCTGACTTCTGCACAGACCTCTGGAACCAAACCAGTACATACACAGAAGAATTGATGTATAAATATTCTATATAATATTAAAAGACATGTCCAACGATTGCTTTGGGAAGATGGGAAGCACCTTTTCATGGAATGGTTTTGAGTCTCAGATGCATGGAGGTACAGTAGTGTGTACTGTATATGTAGTTTCCAAAATCTCTCTGTAACTGATGCTGACCTCATACTGATTTCCTGACAGTCCATCTAGCAGACTTGAGGAATTGCAGGGTCATAGGATCCCACAAAATGCAGTCACCCTGCCGCTGCCAGCAGACAGGAATCTCTTCCTGACAACCATATTTATGGATGAACATAGAGACCCCCTCCCTTCCCATTTGTGGGCATTTCAGAGAATTCAAGGGAAGGAGTGTGATAATTGAACTTCCTTTGCTCTCTTCTTTTTCTCCATAAGTGTTCCTTAAGGAAAGCCTCAGCATAAGGTTTAATAGGAAAGAGGCTTTCCTGAGACACTTTAAAATCAGAACCATTGCAGAAAGACTGCCTGACCAAGTAGACAAATTGCTTTGTGGATTTCCTGTCTTCTTTGTCTGGGTCCAGCCAACACAATAGCCCTAACCAGCCCACTTGCTGGAACTGGCATGCTTCAGCCAATTGGGAAGGTCAGAGGGCAGGTAGAGATGTCCACATTGCTGGAAACCATCCAACCAGATGGACCAGTGACATTTGGACTGTTTCTTAAGGTTGAGCCCAAGTATGCTTGGGTATGTTCTGGCTTGGCTCTCTCAGGATTCTCATCTGTATATAGCCGAGCTCTGCCAACCTGGAGATCACATAAGTGTGATGGACTCTCCAAGCTGACCTTGAATTAAATACAGTGAATTTAGATGCATTAAGAAATTGTTTTGCTTTTAAGTTTAGTTGTAATCACCTGCTTGCAGTTTTGCTAAGGTCTGCAACCAGGCACTGCCAACACGCAGAGGGCATACTTTGCATGCAGTAGATCCCAGGTTCAATCCCTGATATCTCTAGGCAGGATCAGGAAAGATCCCTATCTGAAACCATGGAGAGCTATTGCCAGTCAGTGCTGATGGGCCAATGATCTGACTCACTACAGCTTCATGTGTTCCACTTCACAACATACTTTGGAGGCAGCCAAAAGCAGTAAGTGTCTTGCCCCTTCCTTGTGTCTGCCAGTGTACTGAATGTGAATCTCTTCCCACAATGTCTCTTTGCAAATATGTGCCTGAGGATTCAGAGGATACATTTTTTAAAAATATAGATGAGAAGTATTTTAGTGCAAATTAAAACATTGATTTAAAAAAATAAGTCCAAAAATGGGTCTTACCAAGAAAGGAAGGTGTGCCAAAGTGTAGAGGCATTGTGATAATCTAGACTACTCAATATGTGACTGTATGCATCAAAAACATCTCTTCAAAATAGAAGAAGAGTTCATCAAAGGTGATCTACACCTATACAGATTGCGCTACTTTTTTGTTCTTTCTCCAAAAGTAGGATTCCTCTCCTTTTCATTGCTAGAAATGTCTTCAGGATTTAGCAAGAAAAAATCTGTGGCAACTGAAAAGAGAGCAAACAGTCTGATTATTTTCATGCCCCCCCTCCCTGAGGCATCTGGCAGGGCCACTGTGAGATACAGGAAGCTGGACTAGATGGGGCTTTGGCCTGATCCAGCAGGGCGCTCTCTCTCTCTCTCTCTCTCTCTCTCTCTCTCTCTCTCTCTCTCTCTCTCTCTCTCTCTCTCGTTGAGCTCACTGCAGCATAAAACAAATGGGTATTTGCTAAATACTTTGGCAGTTCAGTTTGGTTGAGCACCCAAATGTTCGGCTGTTTTTTCTCTTTGATCTGTAAAGCTGAGCTGGCAGCCTCACACAGACAGGATTTTCCAGAGCAGTGGTCAAAACCTGATGTAATTCAATTTCAGTGTCCAAAGACTGCTGGAAGCTACTTTTTCAGGACTGCTGTGAGCTGGGGATCCATTTTGACTCCAATCTTTCTCTAAAAGCCGGCAACCAAGAAACTGGCAGGCTAGTTCAAATCAATACCTGAAATTTAATCCCCACCTTGTTATTGTTTATTATTGCCCCCACAGGGGCATCAGATCAATATGGCAATGATAGCAGAAGCTACAAGAATTTCCGTGTTAAAGACTAGACTCTACTGCCTTGGACAACCATGTCTTTTTTTGGCCAACTTCCTGAGCGCTCCCGTTTCCCTCCCTCGTTCTCCATAGCATGGAGCCCTCCTGATCTTAAGCACTGCAAAGTTTCTTCAGAGTTCCCACTCTGATTGCCCTGGCTTGTCTCAGTTCCTTGTCTCCCCCTCAGCCATCTACATTTCCTTTCCTCTTTCTCAGTCCCACACAGGGGAGGTTCACTTCCAGACTCAAAGGGAAAAGCGGCTTACCAGCATCCAAGTGCAGCAGCAAGGTGCTGTATGTTAGTGGAAAGACAGGTTCTGCTGCCCTCTCCATGTACGCCTTTTGGTCTAAAAAGCAGACTCTCCCCACCCTCACCCCAGTTTATAGTTGAATGGGGCAAGTACTAGTTTAGCTGCCTGCGCTAAACATCTTCTTTGGCCCAGCTTAAAAAAGAACTAGTTGTGGCAAATTTGAGGGTTTATTTATTTATTTATCACATTTTTATTCCACCCTTCCTCCAAGGAGCTCAGGGTGGTGTACATAGTTCCTTCCCTCCTTTTGTCCTCACAACGAGTGGCGTTGCTTCCGAGTGGCGGGACGCCGGGGGTGACGTGCCAGGAGGGGGTGACGCACCAGGAGAGCGATGCGCCGGCAGGCTGAGAGCCGCGTCTTCTTTGCGCCGGTAGGCTGAACTGCGTCTTCCTCAGCGGCTTGGCCACTTCTAAGTAGGCCCAGACAAGGCTTCAAGCGTCATGTGCACAACGCTGCTTGAAGCCTTGCCCTCAGAAGGGCTGCCCTCATTCGGCCCTTCTGAGGGCAAGGCTTTAAGCGGCGTTGTGCTCATGCGCCGTTTGAAGCCTTGCCCAACCTACTTAGAAGCAGCCAAGCTGCCGAGGAAGACGCGGTTCGGCCTGCCCATGCAAAGAAGACACAGCTCAGCCTGCCGGCTCATCACCCTCTCCCAGCGTGTGGGGTGACGCCGAAGTGGGGGGGGGTTGACGCAGCTGGGGGGTGGGGGTGACGTGCTGAGCCAGCCGACCCCTCGCCCGGGGTGATGTGCTGGCTTGTGACGCTACTGCTCACAACAACCCTGTGTAGTAGGTTAAGTAAGAGATAGTGACTGGCACAAGGCCACCCAGGAAGCTTCATGGCTGAGTAGAGATTAGAACTTGGATCTTCTGGGTCTAATTCCAACTCCACTACACCAACCCACTGGCATTGCTCTAGATAAAGGTCACTCTGAACCTCCCCCGCCCCCTCGCCTTTCGAGCCATTCGAGGCGGCGAAAACAACGCGCAGGAGTGCACCAACCTGGCTCTTTGTATCACTGATCTCACATACAGCATTGATATAATGCAAGAGAATAGCCCTAATTCTGAATTCAAGGGCATAATTGGAGGGGTGGGATCTTGCTTTGGAAGTTATTATATAAAAAGGTGGCCCAGTTCCATCCATGTTGTTGGGATCCAGCAAATGAAAGTGCTACCTTGACACTGTTGTATGGCCGCCCACTTGGCACCACAGCCAACGCAGGCTGCCATCGGCTTTGAAGCCTTCACAGGTAGCAACAAGCAAGCGTAACTCATGCTTGAGAACAAATTGAACCAAACAATTCTGACAGTCTTTTGAAAACTTCCTTCAGGCAATCAGTTTATATTTGCTCAGTTAGAAATTCTGTCCTGATTGGCATAAGTACAGAACATTTTGTGTGAAAAGTCAAGTTGAGGAACTATTTCCATCGCCTGGTTCCAGTTCTTTTATAGTCCACTAAATCCAACTATTTGTGTATTCAAGGGTGGGGGCAGGGAATCGTTTGTCAAAGAGGTGACTAACAGAAATTATCTTTATCAGTTTTACAGAAAGGTAACTGTTATTCTAGTATCAACAGGAACAAGCTACTTCATCAGGTGCATGAAATAGTCTGAAATGACAGGCTTGGAGGAGGCAGTCTGCCACTGAATAGCAGGTTGCCAGTAACAACAGCAGGAGTCAGGGCTGGCTCAAGACAGCATGCTAAATGCTGCCCCCTTTACTTAAGAACATAAGAAGAGCCTTGCTGGATCAGGCCAAAGACCCATCTAGTCCAGCTTCCTGTATCTCACAGTGGCCCCACCAGATGCCTCAGGGAGCACACAGCCAACAAAATAACCTGTTTCCTGCTGTCACTCCCTTGCACTTGGCACAGAGAAAACCTACTTCCAAAGCCAGGAGGTTGCTTATGGCTTGTAACCTGTGATGGTCTTTTCCTCCATGAATCTGTCCAAACCCCTTTTAAAGGCATCTAGGCCAGGTGCCATCACCACATCCTGTGGCAAGGAGTTCCACAGATGAATTACTTGGTGATGTTCCAGCCTTTGCTCTTTCCACTTCCTGGATTGGAAAAGAAAAAGAGGGACAGACTGGAAGAGAAAATGTAGAAGAGGTTAGAGTGATGGGCTTGAGCAAGGGGTGTCAAACATAAGGCCCATGGGCCGGATACAGCCCACGGAAGCTCTTTGTGATAATTGGGCTCTGTCAGTGCCACCCTTTCAGCAGTGCCACGTCTGACAAGGTTCTGGGAGGGAGAGACGGAAGGAGACCTCAGAAGGCAAGGAACTCTATGGAGGAAGGGACAGACCAAGAGAGGTGAGAGAGGGAAATGCTGCAAGGCTCTGGGAGAGCCCAATTATCAGGCGGATTGCCCTTTCAGCAGTGTTGCTTCCACCAAGGTGTCACTTCGCAGAGCACCTCTCAGCTGTTGAGCTGCGAAGTGACACCTTGGCAGAAGCAGCGCTGCAGAATGGCTGGCCCACATGATAATTGGGCTCTCCCAGCGTGATGTTAACGGAGTTTCTCCTACTATACGCAATTTTGACTTTACACGCCAACCTCAGAACATAACCCTCGTGTAAGATAAGGGCCAACACACAGTATTGTCTTACAGCACAATCTTCTACACGTCTACTCAGAAGTAAGCACCATAGAGTTCAGCAGTTACTTCCAGTTAAGCAGGTATAGGATTGCAGCCGTAAAGTTGGTTGTAAAAGGGAGGGGGGGCTTTTTGTTTGGATGATATAGGCCTTACCCCTACCACTGAGAGTAGATCACAATCGGAGAGTTCATCCTGCACATGTCGAAGCCAGGTAATCCTGAAAGTGCTGCACATAGTCAGTGTTATGGTCAGACCCTCAAAACTCCTGAAGGAATTGAGTGTGGGAATCATTAAGGTTACACAGCATTGTTGGAAGAGAAGTGTGGGCGACAGGAAGTGATTCCCATGCCAGACTTGAAAAAGGTTTAAACTGAACTTGATCCCTTTGGACCCTTTAGAATTTAAGCATATGCTTACGTTTAAGCAAATGCTCAGGTGATTTACTATCACTGATGGATTTACGCACATGATTAACTCCTTTATTGAATTAGGCAACGGCTTGTCAAGGCAACAGTGGTGTTCTTACTGTCACATCAGGCATGCTGTAAAACATGATTTATGCTTATACAAAAAACACTTTGAAGAGGTTTTTTTTGTCTTTTTTTCTTCATTTGACTCTGATAAAGGTTTTGAAGCATGCTGGCATAAACTATTTTGGTATGTGACTTATCCTTTTCTGATGTTTCATTTTACTAGTTCCATAAGTCTATATAACCTTCCCTCCTGTCAGGGTATTTTTAAAAATTGGAACAACGGGAAGCAATTTAACAAACTTTTCTCCCAAGAGCTCAAAGACTGGAATGCAACTTTCTTAAGGGCTTTAAAAAGAGGTTGAACTGATCATTCATGCTGACATTTGGTTCATGCATGGAGCTTTAATAGGCCATAAGGTTTCAATTTTTGCCTTCAAAAGGTAAAAAGCATCTATGAGAAGCTCAGAGTTAGGGAAGCTAGGCCTAACAATTTCTGTTTTATTACCATTACCTTATTTTCTTTAAGTGTCTACATGCCCCCCATATGAATCTAAGGTTTGATTGGATTCATTCTGTTCCAGAGGCGTTTCCACGGTAGGGGCCGCACCGTAAGTCGTGCCCCGTCCTAGTACCGTGTTTACCAACCGGAACGAGGAGGCCCCGCCCCCTCGCCGTCGCAGCCATTCCGTGCTGCGAAGGCGAACGAGCAGGAGACTCCCTGCTTGTCACCTTCGCAGCATGGAATGGATCCGCCGGCGAGGGGGCGGGGCCTCCTCGTTCCAGTTGGTAAACACGGTACTAGGACAGGGCGCGACTTATGGTGCGGCCCCGACCATGGAAAAGCCTCTGTTCTGTTCAGCTTGGGCCTTTTTATTTTCTTCCTGAAAATGATCTGTGTGAAATTCAAGAGCGTGTACACCCTGTTTTGCAGATGTTTATATATATGTCCCCAAAAATAAGGCAGTGTCTTATATTAATTTTGGCTCCAAAAAATGCAGTAGGTCTTATTTTCAGGGAGGTCTTATTTTCCCAACCTGTGGCGTGACCCCCCCCACCCCGTGACCCCTCGGCACTTTGACCGATTAAAGCTTCATTCTTTCCCGAGGGTGCAACGCTTTGCAAGGCCTGGAAGGCCTGCACTTGAGTCCTCCACCATGGAGACGACGTGCTAAAGAGACTCTGCAAGGTTGCAGCCTCCTTGCAGGCCTTGCTGGCCTCTCTAGAACATCATCTCTATGGTGGGAGGACTCAAGTGCAGGCCTTCCAGAGCCTTGCACCCTCGAGAAAGAATGAAGCTTAAATTGGTCAAAGTAAGTGCCGGGGGGGGGGGCTGCGGGGGGGGGTCGTGTCCATCTGGCTGATGATCCTAGCTAGGTCTTATTTTCAGGGGAGGTCTTATATTTATGAGTGACAGCAAAAATCACGCAAAAATGATGGTAGGTCTTACTTTCGGCGAGGTCTTATTTTCAGGGAAACAGGGTATGTTGATATATATGTACACCCTGTTTTGCAGATGTTGAGAGAGAGAGAGAGAGAGAGAGAGAGAGAGAGAGAGAGAGAGAGAGAGAGATCTTATCCCTGTTGTCTTAATTAAATGCACTTAAATGCAATCCGCCGCCATTGCCGCCATCTTCGGAGCCTGGCCGGCTGCATGCAAGCCGGCCAGGTCTCCTGCTGCCTCCTCAGTGCCCCCAGCCTCCTCCTCTGCCGCCGCCGCCACTTGCAAAGTGTTAAAAGGCACTTTTTCCCTGTTGGCGGATATCTTGGATCTTGCGAGATCCAAGATGGCCGCCGACAGGGAAAAAGTGCCTTTTGGCACTTTGCAAGCGGTGGCGGTGGAGGAGGCTTCCACTGGGCCTGGAAAGCCAGGGACCGACCCGGGACCGGAGTCCGGAACCTGAGACGGTCCCGGGCATTCTGGGACGGATGGTAAGACTACCAATTAAGGATGAGTCCATTTTGATAAGTTTTTTGAGGGAGTAGAAGACCTTCAGATGGTAGAGGGTTGTGGAGCTGGAGAAGTGAAAGTCATGGGCAGGAGTGTAGCAAATCAGGAAGTACAGTGCCCCCCGTATCCACAGGGGATACGTTCCTACTGCTACCACGGATACCCTAAACCGCGGATAGAAGTGAACCCTATGTGGCACTGCAAGGCATCTGGGGTGCTACTAGTGTAATTGACTAGAGCTATAGAATGGCTGCAGATAGCTTCCAAATGTATTATAACTTCCAGGTGCTGACAGAAGAGGGGAGCACAGTGGGGGAGGGGGATTTGAGAACTACGGATAACAAACTACAGAAACCAAGTCTGCAGATATGGAGGGGCTACTGTAAAAGGCACAAGAGGTAAGGAGAAGCAAGGTCTCTCCTTTATAGTTTTCTTATTTATATTTTTAATTGGTTGGTCATAGCAAATATTGTCCAATTTTACTTACTGATTGAATTCAGGAACAGAGATTGAGATAGGAGACCTTTTTGTTTTGTCAGCTAGAATTCTCATCATCAAACACTGGGACACACACACACACACACACACACACACACACACACACACACACACACACACACACACACTACAGTGATGCAGTGGGAAATTAAACATTGGATGTTGTTGAGAGGGTTGAAGTTAACTGATCTGATGTGCCTCAGAGGGGGTAGGAAAAATGTATAAAGTATAAATATGATTGAAAAGTTTTTTTCCCCCACTACTGGAACAGGCACAATTTGTGTAAGATAAACAGCTGGGTAGAATTGTTGACTTATTAAGTGATTGCAACAAAAGCTAAACATAAAGGTTCTGAGAATGATGCTATGAAATGTGATTTTAATATTTTTCCCTTATATATGTGGATATAGTGAAGGATAACAAGATGGTTCTTTACAATATACCCCAACTGTGATGCTGTCAAGAGACCCACTAGACTTCATTTCAAACACTGCCAAACCACAAATTGTATGTGGGTTCCATCTGAAGCCATGAACCGATCCTGGTGTGCTTGCAGTGAGTCCCGATATAACTCAAAACGTTTTTCAAACTTTATTTAACCTTTCAGCAAACCTGTTCTGAGTTTTGCATTGCTTACAAAATACAAATGCATGCATATTCCATATGATTTGCACTTTTGCCGAGGATGTCCAAGTCCAAGTCCTATAGCAATGGGAATAACCATTGCGCATGTGGAAGTGCAGAATACTCAGGAGGAATAAAACAGAAACAAACATGATCTGGTGGGGTGGGTGGGAGATCTAATGATGTTGTAAGTGAATTCTAATTTTTGTGACTCCAATTAAAGGTCTTGCTAATGAGTCATTTCGTTTCTAAATGAGATATTCTTTGCTCTGAGATCACTCTATATTCCAAAAGTAGATTACTGTACTACAAAGACCATTTTCATAGTGCAATCCTATGCATGTCTACTCAAAAGTAATTCCTTTCTGTTCAATGGGGCTTACTCTCAGGTAAATGTGTATAGGATTGCAGCCTCAATCCCCTAGTTTCCCTTTAGACTTTGATAACTCTGAGTTCTCCCTTTACGGTCTTCTATTTATCATTCTTGTCCCAGCTCTTTCAGGGTTTGCCCCTGTGAGGTTTATGACTGAGGTTAATTGAATGAATGTTGATGAGGGCAAATTTAATGTAACATCCCCATGCCTTCTGAAGCATTTATGTCCTCAGATCAGCAGACCGATCCTATGGGCCTGCTATACCAGCAGCTGCTATGTCATAGCTATGCTGGCATTACACTGGCATAATGTTTCCATACTCCTATGCCTTCCCTTCCCTGCAAGAAGTCAAAAAGCAAAACTACTCCAGTAGAAACAAGAGTTAATGTAAGAACACCAAGAGGGAATCTCATGGATAATCTCAGTGAATGTCCAAAATGTGGTGAACATCAACATTCAGACATGAAAGCTGACTGTCCCCACTTTTCAGATGCATGATGACAATAGTCACATTTCAGTGGCTAAGTGCCACTGTGTCTGAGTTAAAAATATTTTTGAACCTTGAAAATATTTTTGAACCTTCACTGAGTATATCTGGGCATGTCAACATCCATTTGTGAATGTTAACATTCACCAATTTTAGGACATCATTTAATTGCAATATATAACTAACAGCCCAATCTCTCCTCACGGAGGCTTTCACAACTTTTTGTCGGCGGCGTGTCTTGAACTTGCCATTCACCGATCTTCAGGCTTGTAAGGTGGCTGCTCTACTGATTGAGCCAGACCCCTCTACACAACCACACTTTTAGGGTAGCTGATATTTATGGTATGTTGTATAGGTTTTATGTCTGTATGGCTGGATTCAGATTTTAATATGCCAGTAAAGGGATTGATTGATTGATTGATTGATTGATTGATTGATTGATCCTCCAATGCCCCCATTCCACCCGCCACTCGGCAGGAACTTACCTTCCCACCGCAGCTCTGCACCATTCTGCTGTGCTGGGGGAACAGCACAAGTCTCTCTGCCGGTGCCGCTTACTCTGGGTGCCGCAAATGTGCCTTATGGACATCCTAGACCAGCGGAGCAGTCGCTCCGCCAGTCAAATTGTAGATAGGATTGCACCATCAGGTTTCTTATACTATATCATTCAAGTGGCCAAACGTTCCTTGACTGACATCAGCTCTCCAAGAGTTCCGCTCTGAACATGAAAGACTCATGTATGCTGCCTGAGCCTTCCCACTGAACTATGGCAACTCCCCACCATAATCTGAACATCAAATGCCGCAAAACCTGAGGCCCAAACTATATCTCACATTAAACACCTAGACTGACCTTCTCTCTCTGTTTTTCCCAATACTTTCCAGGGGAGAAGGATGCAGGAGAGGCTCCAGAAGTGGGGCCTGGTGGGACCACATTTGGGTACATGCCAATGCAAAGACCCACACTTATGGCTGGCCAATTTCTGAGGCAGTGAGGGACTCTGCTGCTCCCCACCACTGTCTGGTAAGCCAGGACCCATGGGTTGCTTCCCAGGCAGTTATGGGGCAGCAGCAGCAGATCCCCTTCTTCACCTTCCCTCAGTGCTGTTCCCAGGTGTCCTGCCCCCAATGCTGCGTTTGGGGCTGGTGTGTCCAGGAACGGTTGAATAGCAGCAGCAACAGGGAAAGGGAGAGGATGGTCCACTATTGCCACCTGCTCCCCACTGTCTCCTGGCAGGTCTTCTTATTGGGTCCTGGGCACCTGATTGGCTTCTTGGGAAACAGCAGGCAGCAACAGAAGCAGCAGAGCATCCTCTTTTCCCACAGCACCATTTACAAATTCCAGGTGTTCCATCCTATCCCCATCCCCTATGTACCATCAGAGGCCAAAACACCTGAAAATGCACCAGGAGAACCTGGGGGGGGGAGGCCGGGGGGCATTTTACTGCTGCAGCTGCTCCACACGAGTCCTTCACTGCCACCTTTGTAGCTGTGGGTAGTGGTATGGGGAAAGACTTGCACCCATCTGCTGCCTGGTTTCCAAGAATGAAAAAGGGGGTAGTTGACTTGCAAACACACTTTCAAGAGCATGGGGGAAGAGTGCCATGGGGGGGGGGGCTCCCATAAGACTTGTGCCCCAGGGTCTCCCAAAAGCTGGAGCCATCACTGGTGGTGATGAGAACTGTGTCACATACCATGGGGAGAGGGGGTTTAAATCTTTCCCTTCATACTGACAAACTTCGTGCCAATGGAAGCTTATCTCCCAGGTGAACAGCAGCTGGGTGCAGTTTGCTGCAAAATAGCAGCTTTTTGTTGGGACTGTGACAGGAAGGGAAAGGGTTAAAAATCCCCTCCCTGCACACCATGGTACTGCAGCTGCCATTTAAGACAGATTGATAAACTACACATAAATGAACATGTAGGTTGGCCCTTCCTGTTGTGCTTGCTCTATATCCTTAGGGAATTTGCGAAACAACTCTGTACCTTTCAAAATACTTCATAATTCAAAAGTGATAATAAATTGATGGGTTGAACCGCAACAATATGAAGATATGACAAACTATATAAATCCTGATTGCATGTAATTACCCCAAGTTTTCAATGATCAGAAGAGACAAGAGAACAGACTGTCACTGGCCTGCTTTGACTTTGCCTCTGTACACTGCGTTTGAGAACACGTACATGAAATTAAAAACAAGCCTACATGTAGACGAGGGGAGAGAATACGAGAAAGGCTATTTTATCTGCAGGAAAACTTAAAAGATTGACATTGACTATTGCAAAATCTTTATGGGGTGGGCTGTTTTCCAAATGTGGTTCAGGCATTCCTTTGCTTGTGCAATTTGAAGCTGTCAGAAACTAATTAAATAATTACATGGTTGTTACTGCAGCTGGGTGAATTCTTCATTACATTGGAGGGCTGCTGCGGTGTGAGGCACTCCCCTGTTTGGGGTTTCAGAATATTGGTAATGGAAGGTGTGTTGTCAGTGCATGTTCAGCTGTTGCCAGAGAAAGCAAAAAAGGAAAGGGAGCCTTTTCCCTGTCAGCATCTGTCACTCACTCAGAGATACACCCGCCTGCATACACATCCCAGATGCACAGAGCAAAATTCCTACTTGCAGGAGACTTTCAGGCCTACAAACAGAAACAATCTAGCTGTGAGGATTCAGGAACTGATGTCATGTAGTTTGAGTCTGGCTACACAGACACTTAGCACATGTACAGCAGCCAGGCTCTGACTCTTCTAAATTCAGGCGCCTCCTTCCCAAGTCTTGGCAGCCAAGGAAAACTGGAGGGACCGGTCTTGAAGTCCTACTTAGCAGGAAGGGGGTACCAACACAGCTGGCCAGTGCGTTTTCTCTTTTGTCTCTTTCTTTATCTCACTCAGCTTATCTCCCTGCCTCTCTCTCTCTCCTCCCTGTTTCCATGAGTCAGGAGGCCAGATCAAGACAAGGTGCCTGAGGCAGGAGGCCAAAATTCAGCTCCTACCTCCTGCCAGTGCCAACTGCTCAAAAAAGAAGAAGAAAAGAGCATCAGGGATACTCTAGACTATGGGTTCTCAACCCCTTCCTAGCCAAGTACCACCTCCAGCACTGCTCTCTTGCTGCATACCACCAGAAGTGACTGGCGAGTTACTTCTGGGTGCTCAAAGATACAATATTTATGGTTGAAAATATTTCGATGAATTTAGGGTCTTTAGGGTCTTCTGCGCTTAACGTTTCTCCCCAAGCATTAGGGGCTTCTTCGGAAACAAAAAGAGAACCCAGCTACAAGCTGGAAGATGTCCATAACTTTGTCCTGGAGGTCTCTGTAGATATGGAGTCAGTTATTGGAAGCACGAGAACTAGCGCGCAAGTCGCTGATTGTTAATTACATGCGGAAGCTGTCAAAACCTTCGTGACCTGAGGTAAACTCTCCTCCATGTTCCGTTCTCCCATTTCATGCTTGGGGAGAAACGTTAAGCGCAGAAGACCCTAAAGATTTTCATCGTTGTCAGCCTTGGATAATCCGTCTCGTTGCCCGCTCTACATTGCGGTAGAACCAGGAAGTGGAATTTCAATTGACAATTGTAAGATCGATCTTTATTTCTTCAATTCTAAGAGCTGAAATCACATGGCTGAAAAACCCATAAATATTGTATCTTTGAGCATAACAACTGGCCATGAAAACCTGCATGTGTACTTCTGGGTTTTCAGGTTTTCGGAGGCCAGAAAACACAGGTAGGAGGCTCTGGGCGAGTGGGAGGGCCCTTTTCAGCATGCCCGAGAGGCTTGGCCAAAGGCAGGAGCATCTCGGGAGCGAAAATGCACTGCTGAAAGCATCACGTTGGAGCTGGGGTCCGGGGATTCAAGTACCACCAGCAGTTGGCCAAAGTACCACTGGTGGTACCAGTACCACTGGTTGAGAAACCTTGCTCTTTCTAGACCATCTCATCTTCTCTGTTCCTCATCTTCTCATTCCTCATCTTCTCTGTTCCTCTCTTCCTTTTTGAATCTAGGGAGATGAAGGAGTGATGGAGGCAGCCCACCCCCATCAATCCCACTGCCTAAAGCAGGTAGCCTCATATGATGGGTAGTCCATATGAGAGAGATGACTAGCAAAAACAAAATGGAAAGCCCACCAGCCAAGTTCTCTTCTAATACTATTGGGAGAGGAGAGCAGGAGAATACCAGTTAACCATGATGATGATGATGATGATGAACAGTATTTATATACCGCTTTTTAATGATGCCCCCGCATCAGCACATGGAGCCTGATGAGCCAACCTGTTCCCACTCTAATAGCATTTGAAAGTGGCTCCAGTGGCACCGCCTTCCTTCTCATTAAAGAAGCCCCTCCCACTTGCCTCAACTGCCAAGGCTAGAGAGAATCAAAATACTGTACTGCAGTCAGAGCTTGGCTGCTTTCATGTGATGACTGCAACAGGTAGCTGGGCTCTGGGAATGCCAAAGGGCCTGTGGCAAGGATCTTTTTTAAAGATAAGGCCACTCCTCACTGCATGACCAGAATAAATTATAGTATCCGTGGGATAGTAGAATCCCAGGAGCAGGCAGTCTTGTGAGGCTCCCCTGAAGGGTGCATGGATAACTCTTCTAGGCAATTTTATTAGATTGTCAGCCCAGCCCTAACCAACTTTCCAGTGCCAATGCAGCCATGCCAACAAGGCACGCACTGCATTCTGTATTGGGGGGCGGGCAGTCCTCAAGGTAAGGTAACATTTGTTCCCTTACCTTGGGGCTGCATTGTAGTTGCATTGATGCTGAAAAGCTGGTTAGGATTGGGCTATTAGCCACCCTGGGTGGACTGTCATAATATGGGCAGGATATACATGTACAGTATAAATAAATGAGCAGACCCCACCCCATGCAGACCATATGCTCCACCCCACCACACTGACATGTTTATTAATTTAGGATGCCTATGTTTTCCACTGCCTCGGCTTCATGAACAGACTTCGACCAAGAAAGCCACATTTTCCATACTTTATTGTCTTTACCAGTGAACCATAGACATTTCCACCCGCTGAGATGTCAACACATGAATTTGTTTGTGTTGTATGACTGTAATGCTCTTTGGGCCCCCACGACTGGATGTTCTCCAAAATGCACAACTATTTATTTCCATGCTTGGCCAATATTATTAAGTAGGTAAGTTTTGACAATATCAAATAGTGCAGTTTTATGTCAGTTTACTCAGAAGTAAGTCCTATTGAGTATAGTGAGACTAATGGCCCAATCCTATCCAGGGCCAGCCCAGAGCATGCAGCGCTAGGCTTACCAGATCTCCAACCGGGACAGTGTGCTAGACCTTTAGGAGAAGTAATGAGGACAGGTGTAGCTTGTTAAACCTTAGAGCAGAATCCTAGGCATGTCTATGCAGAAGCAAGCCCCACTGAACACAATGGGGCTTGCTTCTGTGTAGACATGCCTAGGATTGTGCTCTAAGGTTTAACAAGCTACACCTGACCACATTCCTTCTCCTAAAGGTCTAGCACACTGTCCTGGTTGGAGATCTGGTAAGCCTATGCAGCGCGGCTGACACACTGTGCACTGCTTGGTCAGAGGACCAGGCAGCCCGGCAGAGATAACTACAGAAATGTTTTACTTACCTTTCCATAGGCTGCCTGGTCTCCAATGGGTCTCCTTAGACGTACACTGGCTCTTTGGCTGGCATAAGTCTAAGGAGCCTCTGTGGGTGGGTCCAGGCCAGAATGGGGGGTGTTAAAATTTGGTGTGCACCACTGCCGCTGAGATCAAACCCCTCCTGCTCCCAGCCTAGCCCATCCCTGTCCCAATCCACCTCCACCAGTCATCTTATCTGCAGCACTGGCCAATCTGTGGGCCGCTGTCACCCGTGTGTGGCCTTCTGGGCCTTTCACTGGCAGCAGCTCTCTGCAGAATAGTGGAATGGCTGCCGCGCCAGTGGCCTGTGCAATACGACAGCAGATTGTGAGATCTCCCATCATATCGCACAGATAGGATATTGAGCTGTGAGTCCCAAACAAATATATAAATAAATAAATAAATAAACTCGAACAGTATCAATGCAAAGTCTTTCTAAGTCCTTCCCAAAGACTTTGGTAGGTTTGTTCTTGTCTTGGATAATTTCTGTATCTTCTGTTTTGTAAAAGCTCCTTTGGAAACAACCTGTATCAACTCCTGGGTGTTCCTTCACATTAGCCAGACCTGACACATCACTGACTGACACAGAAATAGGGGAGCGGATTCAGTCTTGTTCACACAGGCCAAAGCCAGCCAGACTTCCTGCCTTTTCCATAGCGTGAGATCTACCCAAGGGCTGGCAAGTTAGCAGTGCAATCTTTGTCAGTAGCTGACAGGGAGCCATGTCTGCAAAGCATCCCCCCAGCCCCGCCTAATGCATTTTCTGAATCAACACCATCATGAGTTATTGATGCTGTTATTCAATTTATGCAAGAAAGCTAATGCACAAGCCACAGTCTAACCCCAGTTCCCCAAAGTGAGCTTTTAACATGGGACGCAGCCAACAGGAGGGATTGAACTACACAGGATTCAGCAATACAGCTGTTCATGAAGTGGCAATTACACTTAATAAGACTTTGGGGACAAACTACGTTTTTATAGATTTTTCCTTTGCTATATTAAAGTGTCTCAATACAGGTGTCATTGCCTGTTCAGCAACCAAATTAGAAACAGTAACAAAGCTAAACTTCTAAAGTGAAATATATATTGCAATATACAATTGCAAGTACTTTCCTGCATTTGTGATCAAAATATCAATAGATTCACCGCTTCTTAATGCATCTGACAGCAGCTGTGCAGAGCATTAGATTCCAGTTCATTTCTCACATTTGCCTTCCACGTGTCCACAATGTTCACGGCTGTGTAGGACTAGAATCCAGGATCACCATGTTCCGACACCTGCCAAGCTTCATAGCAAACGTGTCTGGCAGAGGCAGAATAAATGAAGCACACAAGAATCATACTCTACCTCTTCAAGTCATTAAGACATGGAAACCACCTAGAGACCCCTGTGACAATCTTCCTTTTCCTGGTGGGGGGAGTACTGGAATGCCCAGAGCAGCGATAACCTTGCACTCTTTTTAGTCCTGTCAGAGAGGGAGTTGTGCTTCGGAGTATACCCCTCCCCATGAGGAAATGAGAGATTGCTAGAGCAGCGGTACTCAACCTTTTCGGCCCAAGTACCACCTCAGTGGGCCTCCAGCTGGCTGCATACCACCGGGAGTGCCAATGATGTCATTGGCACTTTCTTCAGGGTCCGCAGCCGTGCCGGAGCTTAGAAAAGGCAGGTAAGGCACAAGGGAGGGCCATCCCCAGCACCTGGAACCCAAGCACTCAAGCTCTGCTGCCTCAGCAGAGCTCGAGGTGCCGCTTTTCAGGCTCCAATGCAACACCACACGGCCGAGATGGAGGCTGCCATCTTGGTTGCTGGTGGCCCCCCATACCATCAGCCTCTGGTTCACGTACCACCAGTGTTACGTGTACCACAGGTTGGGAACCTCTGCTCTAGAGGCCTTTGCGGTGATTATCCATTTCTGGTGGGAGAGTTATCCGGAGGGAGTGGAACAGTGACACTATGCTCCAGGGAGGGAGGCACTTTCCCAACAAAAAATGAGAGGTCATCCCAGAAGTCCTTGTGATGATGCAGAGGACTCATGAGGTTAAATGTGAGCCAGACATTCCAGTCACAGAACTTTCTATTCAAATTCTGACCATGATGAAATTCCCTCCAGTTCTCACCTTTTTCATCCCGCCACTTAGATTTCATGGCAGTGGCAACAGCAGCACTCCTCATGGCAGGTGCCACCCCCCCCCCCCCGAAGCACAGAATGATTTTCTTCACTCTGAGTGCAACTCACATACAGGAGAGTCAAGAAAATCCAGTCACTCTACATGGACTTTGAGGCTGCTGCAAGTCCCAGAGCAGCCATAGGGCAGATTGGCAGAGCCCCATGGGGTGGCAGCAAGGGCCCCAACGTGGGCCCTCTGGTAGTCCTACCTCTAGTGCTGCCACTGCTTTGACCCAGCAGCCTGAAGGAAATCAGGCCAAGACTTAGCCTGTGGAACACCACCAAGCTCAGGTAAGTAAAAGGAAAGAATGTTCGAGAACAAGCATCAGCAGCCTTGATCTGATAGGCCAGAGTGGGTCAAGTGTTACTTCCTGATTTCCACAACAGCTTTCCGGTCAGGCTTGCACCTCAGTCTGAACAAGGAAGAGACTGCTGGTTCTTGCTGTTCACACTCATTCTTTGTCTGATCGGATGAGAGAATTCTTGACTGGCCAAGATAAATCACCCAGTGAACTTCATGACTGATTGGAGATTTGAAACACAAGTTACCCTGATCCAAGTTAAATACTCTGTCTACTGTACTACACTGGCTATATTATCAATGATATTCTTGTTATTAGTGATGTATGTTTAGTAACATAATAAAAAGCAGAGATATCACCATGCCAACAAATGTTCGCATAGTCAGGGCGATGGTGTTCCCAGTAGCAGTGTATGGTTGCGAGAGTTGGACCATAAGGAAGGCGGAGCACCAAAGAATAGATGCTTTTGAACTGTGGTGCTGGAGAAGACTCCTGAGAGTCCCTTGGACTGCTAGGAGGTCAAATCAGTCAATCCTAAATTAAATCAACCCTGATTGTTCCCTGGAAGGACAGGTACTGAGGCTGAAGCTCAACAACAACAAATGTTTAGTATCAGCATATTAATCTGATTTTCGTTTTTCCCTCTTATAGACTTTATAGACAACCATTTAGTAATCAGGTGCATGCCATTCAACAAGAACCTTTAACTACTAAAGAACACTGTGAAGAATTCCATCTTAGGGTACTTGGGGTCTAACAGAAACTGAAGTTTTATGTGTTGTCTACACCCTCTAGTGGTCTAAATTTAGATTTATTTTTTTAAGATTCTTAAACTCGAGACAGATAATTCCTTGTATCTTCCCTTCCACCCCATCTGTGGGAGAGCACTTGGGGGAGGCAATTTTGAGCAGTCATATAACTAAAAGAGAAAGAGTTAAGCATCCCTTTCTCCTTCCCACCCCACATCCATGAACACCTCCTGACCAATCTTTTCTGCATCCCACAGGAGCTTTTTCTCAGATTTTCTTGATTTTCTGAGCTGTGTCGCCTTAATAAAGATGGTGCTACATTTGGACAGAACAGTTGTGCACCTTCAAAAGTTGAAAAAACATCAAACAGAGGTGTTAAAGTTTCAATGGATTCCAGTCTCATGTGCTTAATAGCCCTTGGAACCAAACTCAAATTTCCTCATGTCAAACTGCACACCAGAGAGAATGTGGGCTGGAAATATACATTCAGCCAAAAAGTGACTTGATTTACTCAATTCCTTTCTCCATTCTCAGTCTGATCCCTTTCTTGAAAACCCAGTACTTCTCTCCTTGGGGTCTCCGTTTCCGAAATTTGAGAGAAGGTAATTATGTCAATTGTATGAATGGAGGGGGCTATGGGAATCAGAAAGCTTTTTATGAGAGATGGTGTCCACTATTTAAACAGACTCTCCTGAAAGAAAAGAAAAATATAAAAGAATGAAAACCAAACCAATACAATTGCATTTCAATTTTCTGATAATGGTAAACTTATACTTTTATAGCGCAGTCCTATGCATGTCTACTCAGAAGCAAGTCTCAGTGTGTTCAGTGGGGCTTACTCCCAGGAAAGTGTGTTGCAGCTTTCGTTATTTTTGTTGACTTACAGCACAATGCTATGCATGTTTACTCAGAAGTAAGTTCCATTACTCAATATGGCTTATTTCCACATAATTGTACATAGGATTGCAACCCTATTCTGTTTTCTTATTACATACCTTTCCATTGGGAAAATTCAATAAACTATATGTCTTATTAAAAGGAAAGGAAAAAGAAAGAAACCCATGGCCTACTGTCTCAAACCCATCATTTAAATTTCTTCTTGGAATATTTTAGTGACGTCACTATGTAATGGAACATAAAGTTGCTTTCCATGGTGGCATCAGACCATTGGTCCAGCTGCCTCAGTATGCTGACACTGACAGCAGCTCCCCAGGGTTTCAGACAGGAATTTTTCTTTGCCCTACATAGAGATGCTGGGGATTGAACCTGGGGCCTTCTGCAAGCAAAGTATGTCCTCTACTACTGAGATACAACCCTTCCCCACATTGAAGCCTTTGGGAGAAGAAGAAAAAAATCCAACAGCTCAATCCTATTGTCCCCCCCACACACAGGTGAAGTGGCACCCCAATGGCGACTGTTACATCCTGCAGTAGGCGGGCAGTTGCGGAGGTCTCCTCAGGGTAAGCCAGGGAACAATTTTGCTTGCAGAAGGAACTATTGTTCCCTTACCTGGGGGTAAGCCTCTGCGGCACAGGGGATCTACTCGAACCAGTGCTAGCTAAATGGCTGATGCAGGTCTGCGTGAACCTGTGCTGCGGGATCAGGTCCGGGAAGGGGATTAAAATTTGGTCACTGCCACTGCTGCCGAACCCGCCCCTTCATGAACTCAATCCGCCTATCTCCCCATAACAGCCCCATTCCACACTCCCCCACCCGTTGCCGCCTTGTTCCCCCTGCCCTGTTCCACCCTCCCGCCACCCCTCCCCTGCCATCTTACCTGGATCAGCAGCTAGGTCCAGATCTGCCTTTGCGGGCAGGAAGGCACAGGCCTTCCCGCCAGTGTCCCTGGCAGTGCACTGCCAGAGCTCCTTTTACAACTGTCGCTGACTGCTTTATGGCAGTCAGCAGCACCAGCGGAAGAGGAGCGCTGCCATCACCTGGTAAGTATAGGATTGGGCTGCAAGACTCAGTATTTACAAACTAAAGCCAAGGCAAGATGGAGAGTTGACTATTAGGTCAAATACGCACAGACAAATTATTCCAGATCTATCTAAAGGTCATCCCCATAGATTACTTTTAACCCCACCCTGCAACATGGGATCCACTTTTAATTTTTATTATATACATGCTGAATTGGATCCAAAGAACTATGAGGAGAAAAAAGAGAGCTATTACTAGTGCTGTTCTGCAAACCCTGGCATAACACATTCCACAATAGTTCATGCTTAGTAAAGAAAAGGAATGTTAGCAGATGCAGTTTTGTTTACCAATGTTTATGATAGGCTGGACATGCCAAAATACCTTTGCTTTCAAAAACTGTTAAAATATATTTTGCATCTGGTCATCCAGTTCATTCAAGCATTCTAAACATGCTTATTTAGAATCAAGTGCTCTTGAAATTAATGCATCCAAGCAAATGTGTTTAGGTATAATATAAAGCACATTTTATGAAGTGGGGCAGCTAATAGTGAAATTAAATTTAAGGCCCAAGTGGTTTGCTTACAAAGGTCCTGATCAAACTAAAGTTATTTGCACTTTAGGCTGCAATCCTACAATCTTTACTTGGGAGTAAGCCCAATTAATTGGTGGGTCTTATTCCTGGGTAAGTATGCATACGTTTGGTCTGTAAAATTGCACACCTATGCTGCTTTATTGAAGAGTAGTAAGTCCTGTTGGTCTCAAAGGGATATGCTGTACTTGTGAGCTAGCATGTATCAGATTGCTTTGCAAATCCCATTGAAAGCAATGAGACTTGTTAGTTATGTGCTTTTGACTTCAATGGAATTTAGGCTGTAATCCTATATATATTTACCTGGGAGCAAGTCCCATTGAACTCAGTGGGGCTTACTTCTGAGTAGACATGCCTAGGATTGTACTGTTAGTCATTACTTTTAGCAGGGTTGGGGCTAATATGTTCTATTGTC
Source organism: Plestiodon gilberti rubricaudatus (assembly GCA_026170595.1). Lineage (NCBI taxonomy): Eukaryota > Metazoa > Chordata > Lepidosauria > Squamata > Scincidae > Plestiodon > Plestiodon gilberti. The sequence goes on from JANXHW010000002.1 coordinate 64,430,309, forward strand.
AACTATTTTTTAACCATACACTTGTCTATGATAACACTGGTCCTGTATAAATGTTGGAAGGGTAGGTTTAATTTGCTCTTTTATTTCAATGGATACATTTTAACACTGGTCCTGTATAAATGTTGGAAGGGTAGGTTTAATTTGCTCTTTTATTTCAATGGATACATTTTATGAAAAAGTGAATCAGACTAACTCTGTTGTATTTTTAATGTCAATGTGCTACACTTGGGGAGAAATTAGATAACAAGGCAATTAGCAAAAAAAAAAAAATCCAAAAAAACCTGGAGTTGTAAAACTGTCTAGCAAAATAAAATAGTAATAAACTATTTCATCACACTTATACATATGTGCTTGACTCAGATGGGTGGATGGAATTATTACTTAATGTTTTCCATAGTAGCTGCAACTTTCCATAAATGTGTTGGCTGCTAAGGAAAGTGGGCTATAAAGCCATATCAAAATCTGTTCAAACTCATTCCGACTGTCAGATCTCACAGTTAGGAATCATTGATTCCACTATCCAACTTCACCCACTGAAACATTGACTATTGCACTGTTTACATACACTGGGATCTGGCATACTGGGATCTGGCTGTTTACACACGCTGGGATTCGTTTAAATTCCCAGAAAACCAATGGGAGCTTCCTTTCTGAGGCAAATGCAGCTGCAGGGATTGCAATCCAGATTGAGAAATAGTGAGCAAGAACAGAAACCCAAGAAATGGGTTAAAGTTCCTCCCAGTCCACAGGTGCATGCATTTAACTCCAGTTGCATATATATGCCTTAAAGCCCACCTTATTCCCACAATTATCTTGATCTGTGGTGGTAGGCCTGATCCAGCTGCTATTTAATTAAGAAGAAACAAGCACGCCAGTGTCAAGCATGGGCATAATGCAGTTTGATCCTCTATCACCAACCCCTGGTACATTCCAAGTAGGCTTACCAGATCTCCAACCGGGACAGTGTGCTAGACCTTTAGGAGAAGGAATGAGGACAGGTGTAGCTTGTTAAACCTTAGAGCACAACCCTAGGCATGTCTATGCAGAAGCAAGCCCCACTGAACACAATGGGGCTTGCTTCTGTGTTGGAGATCTGGTAAGCCTAGGAAATTCCAAGTTACCTATTCATTACTATTGATGCGTATCTCTTCACAGGCAACAAGGCAGCTGCCTGCCACCCAATCTACAGAATATTAGATTCACTGTTGTGCCTGTTTTGAGAATGTTCAAGCTTCTGATTGGCTCTACCTGTTTATTAATTCTTGGGAGTCTCCTGCCCGGTCGCGTTCTTCACGCGGAATGGTTGCAACAGCAAGGGGGCGGCGCCTCCTCGTTTTGGTTCCTAAACACAGTACTTGACGCGGCGTGACTTACGGTGCCGCCCCTACCGTGGAAACACCACTGCATATTGGTGCAAGCACCCCTGCTGCCAGAGTCCGTTGTTTGACCAAGGAGACTCATTTAAATTTAATAGTGGGATGCTTCAATGTTCGCACCATGCCCATTGGGTACAGACAGGGCACCAGCATGCAGTCACCATTGGAAAATTCCATATGGCTTCCCATAAGAAGAAAAAGGAAAAATGACCTTTTGACCATGCCTGGGCTTCATGACATTAACTGTCAGCCCAATCCTATTCTAGCCCTATCTCACCTATCCTATCTCATGATCCACTGCTGTAAGTCCAGTCACAGCGACAAAAAGGCATGCCACCATTGCGCTCTCCAGAGCCGCTGGTGCAAATGAATGGAAGCTCCATGCACCCGCCAATGGCCCACCCAGGCTGTACTGGAGGAGGTAAAGTGGCAGCAGGGGTTGGTCGTTGGCAGTTCGGGAGAGGATCGGGGCAGTTCAGGGGAGGGAGGGGGAGGATCTCAGTAGTAGCAGTGAGTGCCAGATCCTATCGCCCTTTCCTGGCCTGGACCTGCCCCTCTCCTCAGACTAATGCCAGCAAAAGAGCTGGCATGGGTCTGAGGAGACCCACTGATGGCTTGGTGGTCTACAGTGAGGTAGGTATAAAAAAATTACTTACCTTTCCCAGGCTGTCCAGTTGTCCCACCCCCACCATAGCATGCAACGTGCATTCTGTCAGCAGCGCTGCATGCTATGTACTGGCAGAGGATAGGATTGGGCTGTGGGTCATGCTAATGCCTTGGCATTGACTCTGGGCCAAAAGACACGTCTAGTGCTCCAATGAGAATAGGGGAGTTCTGCAACAACAGTCTCTGAAGGATGGAACTGAAACTCATATCAACTGTTTGCCATAAAGCCATTGCATTGCTCTTTCCAACTGATCTCCTACTGGGCAGCTCATGTGGTGCTGCCTCCTTTGAGCTGGGTGTTTTAATTTCCATTCTTTCTCGTGCATGTGGCTTCATGTCCTTCTCCCTTGCAAAATGCTTCTTCCCTTCACATGGCACCAAAATCTTTCTTCCCTTCACATGACGCACAGTTACAAATGTGCTGGGTGCAGTATTCTGATAATTGTGTATGTGGAACTATACCAACCAATCACCCTTTGTTGATTGGTGCCTCATGGGTAAAATGAGGATGGTGTCAGTGCAGAATGTTGTGATCGACGATGATGGGTGATGGCAGAGTTGTCAGGGACACTAGAAGTTGCTGCCAGTGTCACTAAGCTGACTCATGTTTCCACAGCTATTCCTGTGGATTTGAATTTGCTGCTGGGAGTGTATATGAGAGTGTCCTGGACCTGGCACAGCAGTTGCCAGCAGAGGGGGTGTGTGTCATAGGATAAGCTTGCCCATTAGTTAAAGTTCCATTCACTAGTAAGGCTGCAATCCTATGCACACTTTCCTAGGAGTAAGTAAGCCCCATTGAACACAATGGGATTTACCAGTACTTCTGAGCAGACATGCATTGGACTTGGGCTATGGGCTATAACATACATACTGAACTCTCTGTCTCTCTCACCTATACGAGGGGAGACACTTCACATATAAATAAAATTCTAGGTGGAGGTAACTTCCAGGTAGAAATTTGTGTGAATGACACATGTGGCTTGTAATAGTGGTGGTCTTACATGTAAATAAATTTGCAGGGCTGCAAATCATGTAGATTTGGGGAGGAATGGCTTTCATTGTACATACAACCCTAGGATAGATATATATTAACAACCCAAATGTCAGATTCATGGAGATTCCTATACGGAAGTGACTCATGAGTAGGAATGTTTTTGTATGTAATGTTGAAAGTGCCATTTCATACAGCAAAAAATATATTCCTCTTCTAGGAATAAATATTTTGAAATAACGCCAGTTCTTTATTTGCATCGGACGTTTATTCAGTGTTGGAACTCAGGGCGGTGTCCATGCAATTCTCAGGCTCCCCTTCCTCCAGGCAATGGCCAGATCCAGACCTGACTAGCTGCAGCAGTGTGCTGCCTCACAGACATACAGTATCTTCAGACTAGACCAGGAGACCAGTTCTTATATACTGTATGTTGAATCTGCTGCCACCTAGTGAGAATGAATAGCAAACTTAATGTTGCTGTTCTAGATCAGATTTTACTCAGATGTGAGATAAGAATGCATTTCTGTCATTGACTGTAATATAGCTATCATCACTCAACCTTGGATGAAGAGCACTGTAATGCAACAGCACTAAAGGAAGCAATGTTACCAAGGTATTGTATTTCAGTTGTCAGTGTGTATGTTTGGGATAGGATACCTACCAGCATGCAAAAGTGCAATCTGGAACACAGCAGGGACCATATTTATTAAGCAATCCTGTGCATACTTACTGGGGTTAAGTCCAATTGAATGATAGGACTTATTTCTGAATAAACATGCATACTGGAATGTTTCTTTTCCTATAAACAATGAGAGGAAATAAATTATTAACAGGAACAGAAACAATAGAACCGGCTGAGAATACAGTTTGAGATAAGACTGATAAGGACAAAAACCCAGCTGTTTCTAAAAAGCTCGACTATTATTATTAGCTTTGTTTTTCTTTCTTTCGAGCTCTGTGATTACAAGCTTTGTTTTCTTATGATTGCCATCCTTTGAGGGAAATACTGTAGAGTTCGTACTTGCCTCTAGTGTCATGGCAGATGAAGGGGACAGGAAGGGTTATGAGCATGCGCGCGACTCATTGGCCTCTAGCGTCATGGCGCCCGTTCTCGTGAGGTAAACACAATGTGCCGGATGGAGCAAGGCGGTGCGACCGGCTCTGGGAGGGGCGGAGGACGAGGAAGAGGAAGGAGGGGGCGGCCAGCTCGGTCGGTTTTGTGCGACGGGGGCTTCTGTTGGCTTCCGCCTTGATAGAATGGAGCGAGACCAGTAGCGGAGTGCGAAGGAAGAAGCCGCCGCCGCCACCACCACCGTCAGGACAAGGAAAAGAAGGCAGAAGCAGCGGCCCCAAAGGCGGTTAAATCGGTTACCGAGTAAGTTTCCCCCACCTACTATGGGAGGCGCTAGCGGACGACCCCTCGCCCTCCCCGCCCGTATAGCTCTCGTTTGCCAAGTGGTGCCAACGGCCCCGGTGGCACAGAAGTCGAAGGAGACGAAGTTGGTTGTTTGGGTCTCTTCCGGGCCTCATCGCAGCCTCCCCCCCTTGAAGTAGGGTTGCCAGCTCCAGCTCTGAGTGAAGCTGTTCTTGGGAGGCTTTTTCTCCAGCAGGATGTAATGTTGGAAATTCCTGGAGAGGAACCCTGTTGAAAAGCTCCAGGTTAGCTTTCGGTATTCACCTGGAGATTGATGCTGATTCCCGCAGACTTCAGGTCCATCCTGGAGGGCTGGCAACCCCACTCCGAAGAGGGATGGGTGACGCACCCGCCTCAGGGTCTGGGCGTTCACACAGCTGCCTAAAAGGCGTCTGCTTTGGCTGGAATCGTTCTGTAATGCAAAACTAGCATTGGCTACAGTATGCATGTGTTTTCTTGTCCTCGTTTTATTCACTGTTAGCATGTGCACGTGACACCAGAGAACGTGTGTTTTTTAAAGGTGTCTCGCTCTAAAGGCGAGGTGATGATTTTCCTAGGTGATGTTTAATATCTCAATTTGAGAACATAAAATCTAGCTAAATAACACTATAAAGGTAAAGGTGACCCCTGACAATTAAGTCCAGTCGTGTCCAACTCTAGGGTGTAGTGCTCATCCCCATTTCAAAGTCAAAGAGCCAGCGTTGTCCGAAGACGCCTCCGTGGTCATGTGGCCGGCATGACTCCTTGCTGCAGCGCATAGCATGCAGCTGGAACACGGAGCGCTGTTTATCTTCCCGCAAGCGGTACCTATTTATCTACTCTCATTAACATGCTTTGGAACTGCTAGGTTGGCAGGAGCTGGCCAAGCAACGAGAGCTCACCCCATCGCGGATTCGAACTGCCAACCTTTCGATCGACAGCTCATGGTTCAGTGGTTTAACCCACTGCGCCACCCGCTGGCCACAAATAACACTATACACTTGAAAATAAGGACTTTTTACTCCTGCAGTAACGTTTATGCCTAAGCAGTGGTGGAAGAACGGTGGAGTGCGTGGAGCAGGAGCTCCAGGTGGGAGGGCGGGAGGGCGCAATCGGAGGAACATACGGAAGCGCTGGATTGGCCGTCCTCCCTCGAGCCAGTACAGTTCCGAAATGGCTTCGATTCCGGTGGGGGGGGGGTGCGTCGACGTGACGCGACGCTGGCCCTGTGCCAGGCGCCGTTCGGGCTTCCGACATCTCTGTGCCTAAGATAAATAGTAGGAAAGAAAGGCAGAGGTGCTATTCAGTGTCTTGTTTAAAAGTTATCAGTAATTAAGATTGCATGTGATCTGCAACAATAAGTGATACAGATGATGAATTATTAAATAAAATGAAATTAAATGATGAAATTAAATTAAAATCAAACTTTTAAGGTTTTGAAAACATATATATGAACAATGGACAGAGCTTATTGTCAGATCTCTTCAGGCATCTTGTGTTCCGTTTTAGTGTCATTGCTTGCCCACTATAAAAGTCTACTTTTTCTTGAAAGGTATTGCTTGACAATTGTCCTCATGGTGGATTCAGGGTAAGAATGGGGCAGCTGCAGCAAATATGGATTTATTTACTAACTCTTCAGCCACTGAACTGTTTTTCATGTGAATGTTACAAGAACCAAGTGTGCTTTGTCCCTTCACAGTGGACTGCTTTCCACTCTGGACAGGATTACTTTCCTAGAGAAGTATAGTCTAGATATCCTCATGTAACTTCACTGAATACATTTCTTTGTGAGGAATGTATTCCTGTGCATAAAACAAATCTGGACAATAAAGGAGTAAGTTCCCTAATGCTGTTTACCTTTGTTCATTTGAGAAAATTAGAGATGGGGTTCTCTCCCCTGTCTGTGTTGTGGAGGATGTTCCTGGTAGGTTGCAGTTCTAAGCTAGCATCCCTCCCTTGTAGGCTTTGCACATTTCTGCATCTCAGTCCCTGTGGATCACACCTTTGTCAGGCAGCCAGGGTATAGGAATGCAATATTAACTCTTTGTTTCATTTTGGTTGCTCACCTCTGTTAGGCATTACAGGAGAGCTAGCAACAAGCTCTCATCAAGAAGGAAGTTGGAAGGAAGAACAAATACCAGTAATATGTCTTGGCCAGTGCTTGTCCCTACCTAGAGTGACTCACTGTTGCGTTCACACATGCAGCTACGTTGATATTCTAGTTGATAAGTTGATATTCTAGTTCAGGGGTTCCCAACCTTTGGAGGCCCACATACTCCTACGTGGACCTCCGGTTGCCCCGCATACCCCTGAAGTTGATGCCCCCACATACCCCCACGTGCCCTCTCAGGTACCCCCCATGTACCCCCCTTAAAATGTACTGTATTTTTATGGGTTGCGGCGTGGGCGGGTGGTACAGTGGGCCCTTGGTATCCATGGGGACCTGTTCTGGACCCCCACTCCACCCGCATGCAGATAGCGAGGATTCACTAATACTGGGGTCCACCTTAAAAAACCTGTAAAAAGGAAGAAAAAAGCCCCCCAATAGTCCGCGGATCCCGGATCCACCACTGTAGTTATTTATTTGACGAAACATGCAGATGAAGATGTATCGTCAGTCTTGCAATGTGTGTGCAGGTCTTAATTTCAGCTGTTGACTGATTGCTGCTTTCTTTCTTTTCCACTCCATCCCTTGTCAAATTGTCATTTTGAATCCACACTCCAAAGATACTGTCTGGTGTGATATTTGGGCTTTTTTCTGTAATCCTGTCTGATGGAATATGGTGGGAGATAACCTCGAATGCAACCATAGACATAATCTGATTTACAGGAATTAAGACTGATGCCGCTCCACTTCTCCAACTTCCATCTTTGTTAACACAAGCATAAATGTGATCGGCAAGGCCTGTAATTTAAGTTCAAAGTACCACCACTTTGTGTGTAGTTGTTTCATTACCTCCTTACTTGCTGCACTAGTTTTTGGAGCACAGGCTTTTTGTTGGGTGTTGCCTGTGTTTTCTGGGTCACTATAGAATGAGGTTGTGGGTGCTGGCTGTGTACATATGCACACCCTTCAAAGGAGCTCTTAAAAGCATCAGCCTTTCTAGAGCATCTGTTCTGCTGCAGTTTGAATATATTTGTATGTAGTACCTTGAACAATCAGAATATTTTTCTTCCAAACATTATTCTGTTTGGGTGGCACCCTTGCATCGCTAATCTCATGCTCTATATTTTATAGAGGGTCCAGAAAGCATGATGATAGACTTCTGTGTTGCTTGTGCATATTGCTATACTTGCAACAAGTAATAGCTCAGGGGTTCTCAACCAGTGGTACTAGTACCACCAGTGGTACTTCAACCGACTGCTGGTGGTACTTGGACCGCCAGACCATCGGAACCCCGCTCCAACGTGGTGCTTTTTGTGGCACGTTTTTGCTCCTGAGTGGCTTCTACCTTTGGCCAAGCCTCTCGGGAACGCTGAGAAGGGCCCTCCCACCTGCCCAGAGCCTCCTATCTGCATTTTCTGACCTCTGAAAACCCAGAAGTAACTGGCGATGATGTTGTCACCAGTCACTTCTGGTGGTACGCAGCAGGAGCATGGCGCCAGAGGTGGTACTCGACCAGGAAGGGGGTGAGAACCCCTGCAAATAGCTTCTCATAAAAGTTAGGCTAGACCAGGGGTTCTCAACCTGTGGTACGTTCTGTTTAATTAATAATTAACTGATTAATCCAATTAATTAGCAATTAATGAGCAGGGGGTACTTCAGAAAATTGGACTGTGGTAGGGGGTACCCGGGTCTCCGAAGGTTGAGAACCCCTGGGCTAGGCTTGCCCAAGACCCCACACAATACATTTCTTGAGAGGCTATTTGAACCTAATCCTCGCCATGTCCAAACTCAATTCTGCTGTGTCTGTGCATACTGGTCCCATTTTTGAAAATGTATTTCTTCCCCTCATCCCACAAGGAAAGAATAAACAGCTATTATAATGGGAGATGCTGCCAAACCTTGCTTTGCGAGACGTAATAAGGACCGGGTGGTTTTCAATGAAGATGATTTCCAGAGGGGTGCTTTACGTCATGATTACCAAGTATTGGATGATTATGGAAATGGACACAGCAACAGGATGGATGTAGGACTTGAGAAGAGAAGAGGAGCACTGGGTCACTATGGAACAAGTCCCAGAAAGGGAATACATGGTGCTTTAGGTAGTCCCAAATCTTCTAAGAACTTTATTCACAGTCAAGGGACAAGGATAAATGATGCACCCAAAGACCACATTAAGAAGTGGGAATCTGACAACCATCATACTAATTCAGACAGCTGGAGAGAATTCAAATCTACAGCCCGGATCCCTGTGCTTATCAGGGCAAGGAAGGATTCTTTTCATGAGTGTGAGAGTCTAGGAAGCAGAAATGTAAGAAGACCGCTTCAGAAAGACATAAATGAAGATGTACCAGACAGGAAAGGAACTTCTGGTAATGTACACTCTTTCTAGTTCAACTGTTTGTTTGGGTTTTTGAAATGAATGAGATTGTGTATCTTCTAATCTTAAAAAAAATTAAGCATACAATGCTACAACATCTCAAGCAGTATTTATTATTAGGTTGTGGTACTTAATGTAAATTCAATTAACAACTGCCATAGAAAAGTTGAGTTGATCAATTATAGCTCCAGCTTATCTCCTGCTGTAGGTGGGGCAAAAGAGGCGTTTTCCCTATAGTTGCAGCAGTGTCCTGTGTAAGCTGAGTGAGTCAGAACTATGCTGCTATCCTGCACATAGTTCTGTGAAACGCTGTAACCAGAGCTGGAAAAGAATTTCAGATTTGTAGGCATGAGTCTCAAGATGTTATGAATAGCATCTACTGTGTAAAGTAAGGGCCTACATAGGTTAAGGTAAAGGTATCCCATGACAATTAAGTCCAGTCGTGTCCGACTCTAGGGAGCGGTGCTCATCTCTGTTTCAAAGCCGAAGAGCCAGCACTGTCCGAAGACGTTTCCATGGTCATGTGGCTGGCATGACTCAACACCGAGGCGCATGGAACGCTGTTACCGTCCCGCTGACGCGGTACCTATTAATCTACTTGCAATTTCTTGCTTTCGAACTGCTAGGTTGGCAGGAGCCGTAGCACGGATTTGAACTGCCGACCTTTTGATCGACAGCTCATGGTTCAGGGTTTAACCAACTGCGCCACCCGCTGGCTCAGGGGCCTACATAGCACTGCACAAAAGTCTAAATACCAACATCAAACATCTAGGAAGTTTTCAAGCAGTGGGAAATGCTCCTGCATAAGCCCCCAATAAAATTGATTTGTGAAAGAGCGTGAATGTAGTGCTGTTGTTCAGCTCCTGTTCATTTCAGTATGGCTTGTGTTTGTTGAACCTCCTGTTGAAGTGTGCCACCCATGGGCACACACATCTGAAAGTGTTCCAGCCTGGTCTTCAACCATCCCTTCTAGCCAGCTCAAATGTACGCTGATGCAAGGGGTATATGGCTGCTCCCCTAACCTTTAGAGCAGGGGTGCACAACTTGGAAGTAGGTGGGGGCCGAAATGAACAGGCCAAACTTCTCCGGGGCCGCACGAGGTGTGTGTCCAGGAACCGTGATGTCACTTCCTCAGGAAGTGACATCACAGGGGGCGTGTCCAGGAACTGTGATGTCACTTCCTCAGGAAGTGACATCACAGGGGGCGTGTCCATGGGCCAGAAAATATCATGAAAAGCAACATATTTTTAAAAATTCTCTTTTTTATTTTTTAAAACCATATCAACTCACGTTACAAAAAGCAGCACATTACAAAAATCACAACAAGCCTGACTCTTTTGTGAGCAAACCCCCCCTCCCCACCAGTCAAATTTTAAAAAGCACAAATCACTTTGCAAGCCAGAAATTTGATTCAAACTCAAAGCACAGTAGTTACAAAAAGCAGCACATTACAAAAATCACAACAAGCCTGACTTATTGAATCACAGCAATAAGACACATGCAGAAAAGGCACACAAATGCCAGAATCTCTTTAAAAACACAAACACAGCAATAAGACACATGCACAAAAGGCATAAAAATGCCAGGATCTCTTAAAAAAAAACAAATCCCTCTCCCAAGTCCCAAGTCCACCCCACCCCCAAAAAGCACTTTTCCCACAGCAATAAGACACATGCACAAAAGGCACACAAATGCCAGGATCTCTTTAAAAACACACACACAGCAATAAGACACATGCAGAAAAGGCACACAAATGCCAGAATCTCTTTAAAAACACAAACACAGCAATAAGACACATGCACAAAAGACATAAAAATGCCAGGATCTCTTAAAAAAAAACAAATCCCTCTCCCAAATCCCAAGTCCACCCCACCCCAAAAAAAGCACTTTTCCCACGTAAAAAAATGTATAAAAGTCAACAACCCCCTCTCCCAAGTCCACCCCACCCCAAAAAAGCACTTTTCCCACGTAAAAAGTATAAAACTCAACAACCCCCTCTCCCAAGTCCACCCCACCCCAAAAAAGGACTATTCCCACGTAAAAAAGTATAAAACTCAACAACCCCCTCTCCCAAGTCCACCCCACCCCAAAAAAGCACTATTCCCACGTAAAAAACATGTATAACACTCACCAAATCCGTCTCCCAACTCCCCCCCACCCCAAAAAAGCACTTTAAAACTTACCAAGTTCAATGCAGCAGCAAAAGCCAGCCCCAACCTCTCCTGGGAATATTTTCTTCCGGAAAAAAAAGGCGGCGACTCTTGCTAGCTCAAATCAGCAGCAAGCTGCTTGCTACTTTAAATCAGCAGCAACCGCGCGGGAAAAGCCAGTTGCAGCAGCGAAGCCTCTTCCCCCCTCCAAGTCTGGGGAGGGTGGTGAAAGGCAGGCAGGGAGGGAGAACCAGGGGGAAAACGGGGAAACCAAAGTGAAGTGCTGTTTTGTTTCAGATCTTGTGATTAGCGGCTTGGTGATGTTTACTTAGCCAAGCTCAATTCACAGGGGTTGGCGAAATAGCAGAGTTGGATGGATCAAACGCGGGAGAGACTGAAAATGAATCACCAGAGAGAAAAAGGCTCGCTGCACGAGCGCCTCTCCGAGCTGCTTGCAAGTTCAAAGCAGCAGCAACTCCGCACGGGGAAAGCCAGCCCCAACCTCTGCGCCCGTTCTTTAGCCTCCTGGCCGAACGCACACGCGGCTCATTCAGCTCTTGGCTGAACGCCAGGAGACTCAGCTGATTGGCGGCGATCAAAGTGCTGCCTGGAGTCTCCTGGCTTTCGGCCAGGAGCCGAATGAGCCCGTGTGCACCGGAATGAGCCGCGTCTGAACGGGCACGGAGGATTTCCCGTGGCCCGCAAAGAACTTGGGGATCCCAGGGAGCGCCCGCTCTCTGGGATCCCCGATTTCTTCGCGGGCCACAGGAAATCGTCAGGCGGGCCGCATGCGGCCCGCGGGCCGTATGTTGTGCACCCCTGCTTTAGAGGCTCCTCTGAGAACTTAAACTTGCTTTTCAGTAAAAGCTTGGACTCTCAGAATTCTTTAGGAGCTTCTTGATTTTTGGTTGCAGGTTAAATTAGTATAGCATGATAATAACATGCCTAGCATACTATTGTCTTATATTTGGAGACATGCACATTGAGAGAGAACTTGAAAATGACATTTAAGTTTCTTAAGATGATTCAGTATTTAAAATAACCTATTGCAGACGTTTGGGGCAGTACTAAAAGAAAAAAAGCTTTATCATATAAACAAGGCCATAACTATGTACTTTAAAGATGATCTGCAACTTTCATGGCCAGCCAGTATGTACAGTAACCATTTTGTGGCTGTATTGGCCTGTAAATTGACTTCAGCTTGGGTGTCCTCTTATCATCTATTTCCGCTCCTGTACAATGGGATAACTGAGTAAATGTACATAAGATTGTGCTGCACATTTATAATCTGCGTGCCTCATTTTGTGCATTCCCTTTCCTGATTGGACTGCAATGCCAGAGATTTTGAACCAAAGCCGTATCTTCCGTCTGAAACTTCAATACTTCCATCGCTCTGGGTTTTGTAGAGCTGTGGAAATGCACTGAGCTAATAAGTTCTGTGACCAGTTGCAATGCACTTAAGGCAACTTTGTTCTGATAATTGTTAAAAAGAAATGAAGAAACATAGGAAGCCAAGGAGATCAAGAAGGATGAGAAAAGAAGAGACCAGTCAAGATGATGATATGGATGGACCAGTTATAGATGAGTCTTTACTGACAGCAAAAGAATTGCTGGGGTTACAGCAGGCTGAAGAACGACTTAAGCGAGACTACATTTATCGGCTGAGGAAGGTAGCTATTTCTTCAGTGCGCCTTTTTCTCCTTGTGTTTGTTGAATTTGTGAATTTCAGACTGGAGACCACGTTTTAGGAATGTTACTTTCCTTAGTATTTTAACATGCTCAGTGAAGATAAAAAAGATGGTAAAAGCTTTAAGATAGTTGGCCGACGCCATCCCCCTCCCGGGCCAGCTAGGCCAATGGCCCCCTCTCTCCCTTGCCGAAATACCCCTGTGCCCGCCAGATCCTTACCTGCTTTCTCAGGCGGCCGCTTGGGCGTTCTGGAGCTAGGGAGGCCAGCCTCTGTGCCAGCCGTCCTTGCTCCAGAGTAGTCGCAAACGTGCTTTACGGCACGTTTGCAACTGCTTCCGGCGATGGAACGCTTGTTCCGTCACCGTCATAATCCTAATTGAGCTGTTAATATGATAGATACTGACATGAATATAACTAAAAAAAAAAGTCATTCATGACTAAGAAATAACTAAAAAATTGGCTCAAGGGCAAGGCAGTATGAAAATAATTACAGCGTAAGACAGTGGGCACAAGACCTTGGACAGCTTTTACACTCAGGATAGCCATGCAGTACTGCAGGCATATTTTAACGTGTATGAGAGGCCCACACAGCAAAGATCAGGTCATCAGGTTTAACTGGAAATAGAATTCTGATCAACTTGAATGGTGGTGCAAGGTTTTCAGTAGGATTGGGCTGCCAGTTTTCAGTGCTGTTTAAATTATCTTAAATATTCTCTAGTTTTAACTCTGAGTCCAAGTGACTGTATTTAACAATAAATCTTCATATGTTGTTATCTTAGCGACCTCGAAGCTACCCAACTGCCAAATACGCTTGCAAATTATGTGATGCTTTGATTGAATCGGTGGCATTTGCTCATAAGCATATAAAAGAAAAAAGACACAAGAAAAACATAAAGGTGAGTTAATAGTCAAAGCTATAACAGGATCGATTTTTTCAAGAAAAAGAACTCACAATATCTGTATTGATTAAACATAGTGCAAGTTACAGTCATATACAGTACAGTCATATATGTACTGTAATAGCATATGTTTGCATATACTGAAGCATGCAAAACAATATTTACTACTTCCACATGTTTGCATTCTGCCAGTTTGTTTTTGTTTGTTGAAATTTCTGAACACATCTATATAGTGTATATTGCAGTTGTCAGTCTGTGAGGTTACAGATACATGAACAGTTATTACAAAATGTGAGTTAGGCAGAAAATGTAGCAACTTTGTCGTCCTAATGTAATTGGTGAGGAATGAGCCTGTCTGTTATGGCTTTCTATATACTGTACAGTCATAGCAGAGTATCCAGATTGCAAATCTGAGAGATGAGGGCCTTAGCAAAAGGTGGATGGGAGTGGCTTCCTCTGTTCGTGACAGCACAGAGTGAAGACTGAACCTATCATTGGTTGTCCACAAGAACGTTGTCATCCCTTGACCCACCTGCTCCTCTAACTACTGTTTGATTTCTGTTTGCTTACAGACCTCTGGAGTGCAATGTTTACTTCCATTACCTTGATTTTCTATCCTGCAAATCCTGCTTAACCGTCTTGTATGTTCAGTGGATCTGTTCTCAGTTGATTTCAGTTCTTACCTGTCTAATCACTCGCTCAACATTAGCACAAGGAGCATCATTTCCTTTTCCATCTCCATTAAGGTCCTTCGCAGTTCAGTTCCTGGCCTTCTGCTATTTTCTTGCTACACATTGTCCCCGTGTGGCCTCACCAAATCTCATGACTTTCAGTCCCATCTATATCAGGGGTCCCCAAATGTCCAGCTGCCAGGGCCCCATCGCTCACTCTTGCTCTTATGGTGGGCTTGGAATGGGTCAGTTGTATAAAATCTATACATTTTGTACATAATGCTAAGAATTTTCCCAATAGGAGAAAAAAATTGCAGATGTGGGGTTGCTATCTGTTGCTTGCTCAGCTGGCTATCGGCAAGAGTGACCCAGTCCAGCAGTTGCTTCACTCAGCAGGAGGAAGAAGGTGCCTGATGTAGGGAGAAAAGGGTGGTTGTGGGGGAGACTGCATGTAATTATAATGCCACTGGGCTCAGCAGGGCTGGTCAAAATATATTGTTGGGCTGAATGTGACCCAGAGGCCATAATTTGTGGACCCCTGACTGATATACTGATATCTCTGCCTCACTATACCAGAATGTTCCCTCTTCACTTTTGTGTCCCCAGCTGCCTGTGATATTTCCACTTGACTGTTTCATATCCAAGACTCAGCTTTTCATCTTTCCTCCCAAGCCTTGCTTCCTTTTGGATACTTCTCTATCCATTTATAATGTCACCAACCACCTCTTTGATCTGGTATAATATTTATTTTCCCCATTTTTATACCGACTTTCTTCCAAGAAGCTCAGGGTGATGAACACAGTTCTTTCCCTCCTTTTTGTTCTCACAACAGCCTTGTGAGGTAGATCTTTCATAACGTTTCCCTGGAACATTTGAATTACCGTATTTATCGGCGTATAAGACGCACCTGCGTATAAGACGCACCTTCCTTTTGGCCCTGGGTTTCAAGAAAAAAAGATTTAAAGCATTTTTGGGCCACTTGGCTACTTACTGCTTGGCTGCTTAATTAGCTAATTTACATAAATTGCACAAAAATACCAGGATCTCTTTTAAAACACACAGCAATAAGACACATGAACAAAATGCGCCAGAACATAAATGTACAAGTACAAAAAAAAACCCCAGACTCAACTCTTTTCCCCCCAACCCACCCATGCAGTTTCCAAAGTAAAAAACATTTACTCCAAGTACAAAAAAAACCCAGACTAAACTCTTTCACCCCACCCCACCCCATCCATGCAGTTTCCAAAGTAAAAAACATAAAAGTACAAAAAAAAAAAACACAAAACCAGACTCAACCCTTACCCCGCCCCACCTATGCAAAGTTTCCAAAGCCTCCCAACTAGGCCCAGTTCAGAAGCTTACCCTTCCGAGGAGAGCTGGGAAGACCATGCCCTCTGCAGCTCAGCTGAACACTTTTCCCCCACCCCAACTCTTTTCCCCCCCTTCATGGATCATTGCCTTGTCGTGGCGAAGGGGCTTGCGTAACTCAAAGAAGCCATGAGCTATGCCGTGCAGGGACACCCAAGACGGACAGGTCGTAGCAGAGAGTTCTGACTAAAAGTGATCCACTGGAGAAGGAAATGACAACCCACTCCAGTAACCTTGCCAAGAAAATCCCATGAACAGTACCAAAAGGCTAAAAGATATGACGCCGGAAGATGAGCCCCTCAGGTCGGAAGGTGTCCAATATGCTACTGAGGAAGAGCGGAGGACTATTCCAAGTAGACCCAGAAAGAGTGAAGCGGCTGGGCCAAAGCCGAAAGGACGTCCAGCTGTGGATGTGTCTGAGGTTGAAAGGAAAATCCAATGCTGCAAGGAGCAATACTGCTTAGGAACATGGAATGTGAGCTCTATGAATCAAGGCAAGCTGGATGTGGTCAAAAATGAGATGATAAGATTGAACATTGACATCTTGGGAATCAGCGAACTAAAATGGACGGGCATGGGCGAATTTAAGTCAGGTGACCATCATATCTACTACTGTGGGCATGAATCCCTTAGAAGAAATGGAGTAGCCCTCATAGTCAATAAAAGAGTGGGAAAGGCAGTACTGGGGTGCAACCTCAAAAACGACAGAATGATTTCAGTTCGAATCCAAGGCAAACCATTCAACATTACAGTAATCCAAGTGTATGCCCCAACCACTGATGCCAAAGAAGATGAAGTTGACCGGTTCTATGAAGACCTACAACACCTTCTAGAACTAGCAGCCAAAAAAGATGTCCTTTACATCATAGGAGACTGGAATGCTAAAGTAGGAAATCAAGAAATAAACGGAACAACAGGCAAGTTTGGCCTTGGAGCGCAAAATGAAGCAGGGCAAAGGCTAACGGAGTTCTGTCAAGAGAACACGCTGGTCATAGCAAACACTCTTTTCCAACAACACAAGAGGCGACTCTACACATGGACATCACCAGATGGTCAATACCGAAACCAGATAGATTATGTGCTTTGCAGCCAAAGATGGAGAAGCTCTATACAATCAGTAAAAACAAGACCTGGAGCTGACTGTGGCTCAGATCATGAGCTTCTTATTGCAAAATTCAGACTTAAACTGAAGAATGTAGGGAACACCACTAGACCAGTCAGATATGACCTAAACGATATCCCTTATGAGTATACAGTGGAGGTGAAGAATAGATTTAGGGCATTAGACCTGGTAGACAGAGTGCCTGAAGAACTATGGACGGAAGTTTGTAACATTGTACAGGAGGCAGCAACGAAAACCATCCCAAAGAAAAAGAAATGCAAGAAAGCAAAGTGGCTGTCAGATGAGGCTTTACAAATAGCTGTGGAAAGAAGGAATGCAAAAAGCAAGGGTGAAAGGGAAAGATATAAACAACTGAATGCAGAGTTCCAGAGAATAGCAAGGAGAGATAAGAAGGCCTTCTTAAATGAACAATGCAAGGAAATCGAGGAAAACAACAGAATGGGGAGGACTAGAGATCTGTTCAAGAAAATTGGAGATATCAAGGGAACGTTTTGTGCAAAGATGGGCATGATAAAGGACAAAAAAGGCAAGGACCTAACAGAAGCAGAAGAGATTAAGAAGAGATGGCAAGAATACACAGAAGAACTATACAAGAAAGATCTTAATGTTCCTGATGACCACGCTGGTGTGGTCACTGACCCAGAGCCGGACATCCTAGAGAGTGAAGTCAAGTGGGCCTTAGGTAGCATTACTAACAACAAAGCTAGTGGAGATGATAATATCCCAGCTGAGCTACTTAAAATCCTAAATGATGATGCTGTGAAAGTGCTGCACTCAATATGCCAACAAATTTGGAAAACTCAGCAGTGGCCAAAGGATTGGAAAAGGTCAGTTTACGTTCCAATTCCAAAGAAGGGCAGTGCCAAAGAGTGCTCAAACTACCGTACAATTGCACTCATTTCACATGCTTGCAAGGTTATGCTCAAAATCCTACAAGCTAGGCTTCAGCAGTACGTGGACCGAGAACTACCGGACGTACAAGCTGGGTTTCGAAGAGGCAGAGGAACTAGAGATCAAATTGCCAACATGCGGTGGATCATGGAGAAAGCACGAGAGTTCCAAAAAAACACCTACTTCTGCTTCATTGACTACGCAAAAGCCTTTGATTGTGTGGATCACAACAAACTGTGGCAAATTCTTAAAGAGATGGGGGTACCAGACCACCTTACCTGTCTCCTGAGAAACCTGTATGCGGGTCAAGAAGCAACAGTTCGAACCGGCCATGGAACAACTGATTGGTTCAAAATTGGGAAGGGAGTACGGCAAGGCTGTATATTGTCACCCTGCTTATTTAACTTATATGCAGAGTACATTATGAGAAATGCAGGGCTGAATGAATCGCAAGCCGGAATCAAGATTGCCGGGAGAAATATCAACAACCTCAGATATGCAGACGATACCACCCTAATGGCAGAAAGTGAAGAAGAACTAAAGAGCCTCTTGATGAGAGTGAAAGAGGAGAGCGCAAAAGTTGGCTTAAAACTCAACATTAATAAAACTAAGATCATGGCATCTGGTCCCATCAATTCCTGGCAAATAGAAGGGGCAGAAATGGAAGCAGTAACAGATTTTACTTTTCTGGGCTCCAAGATCACTGCAGACGGAGACAGCAGCCATGAAATTAAAAGACGCTTACTCCTTGGAAGGAAAGCTATGGCAAACTTAGACAGCATAATAAAAAGCAGAGATATCACCATGCCAACAAAAGTTCGCATAGTCAGGGCGATGGTGTTCCCAGTAGCAATGTATGGTTGCGAGAGTTGGACCATAAGGAAGGCTGAGCGCCGAAGAATAGATGCTTTTGAACTGTGGTGCTGGAGAAGACTCCTGAGAGTCCCTTGGACTGCTAGGAGATCAAATCAGTCAATTCTAAATGAAATCAAGCCTGACTGTTCCCTGGAAGGACAGGTACTAAGGCTGAAACTCAAATATTTTGGCCACCTAATGCGAAGAGAGGACTCTCTGGAAAAGACTCTGATGCTAGGAAAGATTGAAGGCAAAAGGAGAAGGGGAAGGCCAAGGATGAGATGGCTAGACAGCATCACCGATGCAACAAACATGAAAATGAGCGAACTCAGGAAGATAGTGGAGGACAGGAAGGCCTGGCGGGATATGGTTCATGGGATCACGAAGGGTCGGACACGACTTAACGACTGAACAACAACAACAAACTCTTTTCCCCCACCCCACCTAACCTAACCTAAGCACAGTTTCCAAAGCCTCCCCAACTAGGCCCAGTTCAAAAGCTTACCAAAGCTGATTCAGCATCGGAGGAAAGGCCTTCTGCAGCTCAGCTGAACTGAACTGAACACAGCGCCCTCTGCTGGCTGCTGAGAAGCTCAACTCAAGCTCTTGCATAAATTAAACCAGACAAACAGCTGTAGATCAGATAGATTAGCCAGGGAAGAAAGCACAAGGGAGCTCTCCTGGTCCGGAAAAACCCCGGTAAGCCCAAAAATGCTTTAAAACGGGCGGGGGAGGGAGGGATTTTTTTAGTATTGGCGTATAAGACGCACCCTACTATTTTGGGTCACAAATTTAGACAAAAAAGTGCGTCTTATACGCCAATAAATACGGTATCTTTTTTTCTACCTCAGTAGAATGAAGGGATATAAAGAGGTGTTGCTTGTAAGTAATCTGTGCCAGAGTACATTTTTGTAGCTTTTTAAAAAGACTGTGAAAAATACTTCTATATTATTGCAAATTATCTCTAAAGGAGAAGCAAGAAGAACAGCTGCTGACAGCCCTGCCTCCGCCAACACCTTTGCAGATCCAAGCGATTGGTGTTGCCATTGAGAAGGTAGTCCAAGAGTTTGGTTTAAATAATGAAGACTTGGAACAAAGACTCGGAATTAAAACTGCAATGGAAAATGTATTGCATCAAAAATTGCCAGGTAATAATTCGTCATTGTTTGATTGACAAAAGTATTTTAAAAGTTAGGTTTGCTTACAGGATTTTATGTTATAACTTTAACGAGAGAGGGACCAGTGTATATTTTCCACTGTATCTTAGTTAACTGGGTTGAAGTTGTAAAACAGATTAACCACTAAGGAGGAGTCAACAAAGCAGCTGGAAATAAGCCAGCGGCCACCGCGCCACATGAATCCTACCCACAAAATGCCACTTGCACAGCACACCACTTACATGCATGTGCACCCTCCTATGTGAATGGGGGGGGGAGCAAGTAAGTGGGTAGGGGGAGCAGGCAGGTGTGAGCTGCACAGCTCTTTTTCCTTGTTCTCTTTCCATTGCTGCTAGAGAGGGAAGGGACAGAAGAAACCAAACAAGCTGCTACTGCTCAAAATCACTTCTCTCCACCCACCCAGTGAAGTACCAAGTGAGCAGGCGGAAGAGATTTGGAAGTCCGCCCTCCTCCTCTTCCCTTCCTTACCAAGAGCGCAGCCCTGCTTCTCTGCACTGCTTCTTTTCATTGGAAACAGAAGCACTACACTCTGGGACCTCGGCATGCATCACTTCTGTTCATTGGAAACAGAAGCAGCGCAGTGCATGGAGGCTTTATAAGCACCAAGCAAGTGGGGAGAATGCATTTCGAGCTGTGGCAGCTTATTTTTGTGTTTCTTCCCCGATCTCCCTGCAGCAGCGCCAGGAGGCTGCTGCTACTGCATCCCTCCAAGGGTGCCACTCCACATAACCGTTTCAGGTCACCTCATGGCAAGGTCGGTTGTGAAATAAGCAGAAAATGAGGAACCCTAAATCGTGCTTAACGGGTCATGTTTCTTATGATGGAACATAGTTTCTTAGCTGCTATACCACTGTGAGATTTGGAAGGTGGCCCCTGTTGTGGTTCCTGGACAAGTTCTGGACAAGGCTCTGCTACTATGAGAACAAAGTATTGCTCCCTATTCTGAATTCAAAATTACTATTTTCCTTCATTTGTAGATTGTTCTTTAAGACTATATGGCTCTTCATATAGCAGATTTGGTTTCAAAAATTCTGATGTAAACCTAGATATTCAGTTTCCACCTAATGTAAGTATGATTATTTTAAGTAGAAAATGTTGAGTGATGTGGGTTCTAGTAGCTTTACTGTAAAATGTTATGTTTAGAAATAAGGTAGTTTATACTAATAATAGTACAGTACACCAAGCCATGATACACTAAGCCTGATACACCAAGCCATGATGCAGTTTTGAGAAGGTTATAAAGCTGAACAATTTTCACAAGGAAAAATATTTAAAATGTTCCCTATTTCCATACCAGTTGCGACACACAATTGTTCCAGAACCCTAAATAGCTGTTTATATGAACTAAAATATTAATGAGATTCCTTCCTTTAATATGGATAGTAGAAGAATATCTTACACTTTTAAAAATTTGGTATATCTCCAGGCAAATAGCTTAAAATTTTCAGTAAAAGAGCTAGAATCTAGCTCTTTTACTGAAAATGTTAAGCTATTTGCCTGGAGATATACCAATTTTTTAAAAGTATAAGATATTCTAGAAAGTTAATATACATTAATTAACCTGATACATTCATGAAATTGTGTTAATATTTAGTATTATCTCTTCAAAATATATCTACTTATTAAGTTAAGAAATATCAAAGCTCTATAACTTCTGTTCTACTATTCTTTACAGATGTCGCAGCCAGATGTTCTTTTACTCGTACAAGAAAGCCTGAAGAACAGTGGTAAGGCACATTCATAGTGGCAGCTTCCCTTCCAGAGCGCACTGCCATGAAGCGGACCAATCCAGATTGGAACCCAGCAAGAGCAAAGGCTTAAATCCCCTTTTTATCCCTAATGTCACAGTCCCAATCTTGATTTCTCCACTACCACCACCAACTTACCATAGTTAGGAAACAAAAACGAAGCATGCAAGGCCAATGACATGCTTAACATAGTAGTTTGGCCAATTAGCACTACTGAAATATCTGTTGAGAGAAGATGGTGAATTGGAAGTAATGTCTAGAGATTGTACTGACTGGACATTTGCACCATAGCAACTGGTAGAAGGGAGGATTAATATTGTGGTGGCAGGCAATATGAGTTGGTAGTTTTGAGCTTCACCATACGGCTGGGGTTGTTGGTTTATAATCCTGTCAAGTCATGGTTTGTGGAGACTAGGGTAGAATCAAGTTCATTACTGTATATAGCTCCTCAGTTCTCCTCATGGGGTTAACTCAGGGTAGAATCAAGTTCATTACTGTATATAGCTCCTCAGTTCTCCTCATGGGCTTAACTCAGCGGTGGGGAACCTCCGGCCCCGGAGGCCATCCAGTCCTGCCCCCAGAGAGATTGCCGGGAGGCTGCCCAACCGGCCCCCGGAGGCTCCGCCGGGTCCGCGTGTCACCTCCTGAGGCCGGGAGAGGGCCTCCACAGGTCCTCCCCAGCTGCCGCCTCGACCCCTTTTCACCAGGCCATCGTCGGCCAATTTGCACATGTGTACCACGCAGATGAGGGCCTGGTGAGAAGGGGTCGAGGCGGCGGCCGGGGAGGACGTGAAGAAGCCCTCTCCCGGTCTCCGGAGGCTTCGCATGGACCTGGCGGCGGCTTCGGACGGTGAGCACGGAGCCTCCAGAGGCTGATGGGGGGGCCGGGGCGGGAATTAATTAAATTAATAAAAAATGGCGAGCGGCCTTACGGCCGGCCCGCAAGCAAATTTCTAATATTTAAAACAGCCCTCGCCAGGGAAAAGGTTCCCCCGCCCCTGGCTTAACTGATTATTAGATCCAGTTGGGGCTAGGCCACCATCACAAGGATGTTAGCAGTGGGAATGGCAAAACTACTGCAATATTTTTTATTTATTTGATTTTTATCCCGCTTTTTCCCAAAGGGCACCCAATTCCTTGAGTATAGACAACTCCAACCCATCTCTGTATATTGAGATTTCATTGAGGTGGATGTCTGGATGTGATATGATGTCTGGAGAGTGGCTAGAAGAACCAGGGTGATTTGATGGTTGAATGGAAAAATAATCTTTCTCAACATCTTGGAAAATATTGGAGTGGCTGTCCTGCTTAGTGAATTATATGCTTAGTGTTGATGCATCCGCAACGCAGCCCCAAGGTAAGGGAACAAACGTTCCCTTACCTTGAGGAGGCCACTGTGACAGCACCCCCCCCCCCCACTGGAGAATGCAGCATGCGCCCTGTTGGCATGGCTGCATCAGAGCTGCAAAGTTGGATAGGATTGGGCTGTAAATTGACTTGCATTAAAGTGATCTTGAGGGTGTATCCATAAAGCCTAAAGGATTTGAGATGCCATTATTCTCTTCTCCTTGGGGGTAGGTTGGCATATTTTCTGAAAGAGTTTTTCTTACATTTGCAAATTGACATAGAAGTGTCGGTTACTCAAATTAGTTTTTTGAGTGAGCCCAAACAGTCTTCCAAAATCACACATTTTTCTTTGAGACAAGCATTATTCTTCACTCTTTGCTTACCAAACCTTTCCGTAAGCACAGCCACCCGATCTGCATTATGTGGACCTCATTTCATATCTATATAAATACATTAATTTGCCTGTTTGTCATGCCTATAAAAATCAATTAGCTAGCTATCCTCTTTTTAAGGCTGCTGAAAAAGAAAAAACGCTGTGTGTGAACTAGATGGAAACATAGAGGCGGCTGCTTTGAAGATTTTCTAGTGTGTGGTGGAACATGACCTGGGTGCCTCTATGCCCAAAAATCTTTACTTAAAAATATTTTTGCTTGTTCAGAACAGAACCAACATATGATAGCTTCAGATGGCCAGTCTATAGTGTAATAACTGTCACATGAAAATTACATCTGTGTGAATGCACCTTTAAAAACAAGTAAAAGAGTAGAGAATTTTGTGTTGAAAGCATTTTGCAAACTAGTTTTCTTTAGCACCATGATTAATGTGACTTTCTTTTTTCCCCCTAGAATCTTTTATTGATGTTGATGCAGATTTCCATGCTAGAGTGCCTGTTGTGGTGTGCAAAGAAAAACAAAGGTCTCAGTTAGCAAATTTGTGTGTTCTTTATAGCATTTAGCAATATGAATTACACATGCCCACAACTGTGAAAAGAATTATTTCTGTACCAAATGACTCAAAATATTTTGACAAGTAGAGTAGTAATATAAGCATGTCATTTGTAGCTTAGAATTAAGAGGGTAAAGATCTTCCATGCTCACAGCGCAATCCTAACCAACTTTCTAGCAGTGGTGTAGCCGTGCCAACAGGGTGCACACTGCATTTTGTAGTGCAGGGGCAATCATGGAGACTTCTTCAAGGTGAGGGAACATTTATTCCCTTACCTCGGGGCTTCATTGTGGCTGCACCGGCACTGGAAAGTTGGTTAGGATTGTGCTGTCAATTTCCTAAAAATCACCTCTATTCTACACCTTTGCCTTTAATTGGCATGTTTGTTTAAGAAGAAAAAATACTTTGTTTCTTTCCATAAAGTGCAGACATGTAGATTTTAGAATGTATGTAATAAGTGAGATGAATAAGCTACTAAAATGAAAGCAAGTGTTAATTTAAAGAGGAATATAAATTTTATTCTGAAGCATAGTTGTGTTGCCTGTAAGTGTTGGAAGCTTAAAGCTAGTATTAAGAGCAACCGTGGTTTACCATGAAATATAACACACGTGATAGCAAATTAGTACAGCAATGATATTTATACATATAGTTTTTAATACAAGTACATTAACAATTAAACTTCCTCGGGCTGCAATCCTATATATGCTTACCTGGGAGTAAGTCCCATTGAACTTAGTGGGACTGTCCAGCTACTTAGTGGGAGGCCAGTCTACTAGCCTCTTTTGGTACAAAATGTAACTAATGAGGATTAATATATTACAAATACGTTTGCATACAAGAATAAAATAACTAACAGCACAATCCTATACATGTCTACTCAGAAGTAAGGTCCAGTGAGTTCAATGGGAATTACTCCCAGGTAAGTACGTTTAGTGCGCAATCCAAACCTACTTAGGCCGCCGTTGTAACCAGTGGCCCAGCAAAAACGGGAGGCCCCAGAACAGAAAGGGGATTCAAATCCCCTTTGAACTCCTCTTTTGGAGGGGATTTGAATCCCCTTTCCGTTATGGGGCCTCCCATTTTCGCTGGGCCGCTGCTTACAACGGTGGCCTAAGTAGGTTTGGATTGCGCCCTTAGGATTGTAGCCTAAGTTAGTATTGGTTAATTATTATAGCACCTTCTGTGTTTCTTCATATGTGCAACAGAAGATCCCAGAATATATTTTTCATCCAACTATTTGATTCAATTTTAAATAGAAAGACATCACTCAGCAACCTTTAAAGTAGTGATCTCACCCACTTTTTTATGCTAGCCACTATTTGGAGGAGGAAAAAAAAGAGAAATATAAGTCAAATGAGATGAGCCAACAAAAGTCAGGATGGAATATCAAATATTCAAAATGAGAAGTGCTCAAAATGAATCTCATGGGAGATGGGTTGCTACTACTGAAAGCAGCATCTCTTCCTCTATGCCTTGGTAATGTGTACAGGTTGATTACCCCTTATCCGGACATCCGAAATCCAGACATTTTAGGGACTATGACTTATTTTAAAAAAGGAAAAATATTTTTTGAGCACCTGGCTGGCATAGCGCAAGGCATGCTGGGGCACACAATTATTAAAAATATTGTATAAAATTATTTCCAGGCTATTTGTATAAGGTGAATATGAGACATATATGAATTTTGTGTTTAGACTTGGGTCCCATCCCCAAGATATAAGAACATAAGAAGAGCCCTGCTGGATCAGGCCCATCTAGTCCAGCTTCCTGTGTCACACAGTGGCCCCACCAGATGCCTCAGGGAGCACAAGACAACAAGATAACCTGTTTTCCGTTGTCACTCCCTTGCACCTGGCACAGAGAAAACCCACTTCTAAAACCTCTAAAACCAGGACATCTCATAATATATCTTTATATTATATAATATATAATATAATACATAATATATCATAATATATCTCATTACATTATGCAAATATTCCGAAGTCCAGACAACTTCCCGTCCCAAGCAGTCTGGATAAGGGATACTCAACCTATATTGAAAGATCATACAAAGTGATAACATTTGTATCTCATCGTCATGTGTGCGTCTTCATGCTTGTCACCCTCTAGTGAGTTCAGGACTCTGGAGTGCTTTGTGATCCATTACTGGGGAGCTGCTGTTTGCAGTGATAGTTATGTAGTTCCACCTTCAGTTTGCTTTTTCCTGGGTTGTGGGGGAAAAGTCCTAACTTCTGTGTCTTTATCATTTTAGTGGCCTTGTTTGCAGAGTAAGTGCAGGGAATGAAAATGCCTGTTTAACAACAAATCACTTGGCTACACTAGGAAAACTTGAACCTCATCTTGTGTCCCTAGTTATTGCCTTCAGACACTGGGCTAAGGTAATGCAGATTTAGTAGCAAGACGTGAGAATTGCATATTTGTCTATGTAACCAGATGTTTAAACCAGATGGTTTTCTCTCATGATCCTGGTGATTTTTCCAGGACTTCAGGGGGCTGGGAAGGGAAAGGAATGATAACTACCTCATCCAAGTGCTAGGTAGCACGAACAGGAATCCAACGTGAATTCAACTCAGTTC
The DNA here is from genome assembly GCA_026170595.1 of Plestiodon gilberti rubricaudatus. Taxonomy (NCBI): domain Eukaryota; kingdom Metazoa; phylum Chordata; class Lepidosauria; order Squamata; family Scincidae; genus Plestiodon; species Plestiodon gilberti. Next base: position 64,456,665 of record JANXHW010000002.1, read on the forward strand.
TTGGGGGGGAGGGGCAAGAACCCCAAACCCAAAAGTTTGTGTGTAGTAAATTTTGCAAATTTGCCTCCATCTGCTTGTTTTATATCATTTGTTCTGCTTTTGTTAGTCATGGGGAGAAACAAAAGACTCTCTCTACCCTGGAAGTCTTTTTCTATGGCCCTCTGAAAATAATGTATCTCTCCATAAAAATAAAAGGTCCATTTTAACTGCGATTACAGCTAGATTTTGCCTTCTGCTGTCAGATCATTGGCCAGTCTGACTACTGACTACTGTCTACACTGATTCTCCAGGACTTCAGACAGAGGTCTTTCCCAGCATCACCCAGAGATGTTATCAGGGATTGAACCTTGGATTTCTGCATGCAAAGCATGTGCTACTGAGCTATATCTCCTTTCTTGGGCAAGCATCTGAATTTTATGTATTATATTATGGCATAGGGAATGTTTATTGCATTTGCATAGTGCCTTTTCAACATTCAAAGCGTTTTACAGTTTAATATTTAAGCAACTTTATTAAAATGTTTATATGTTGCTTTTCATCAACAAGAAGTTCACAAAGCAGTTTACATAGCAACATGAATGAGATGGTAGATCCCTGTCCTAAAGGGATGATGGGTCCCTGTTGCAATCTTTAAAAAAGACACACAAGAGGCACCAGTAAACAGCCACTGGCAACAATGCTATGCTGGGGTCAAGAGGGGACAGTTGCTCTCTTCCTGCTAAGTACAGTATATAAGAGACCCACTGCTTAACAGGTGCCTCTTTAACCCTGTTAGTGGGGGTAAAAAGATAAAACAAATTGTCTATGTCACTGGTCCCTTCAGGAGCGCAGTGGCGGAAGTAGGGCGGAGTGTGTGGAGCAGCTGCTCCGGGCGGGGGGGAGCGTGGCCCGCGCCCGCCACCTCTTGCACTCACTGCCTCTCCTTACTGTCGTCTTCGGCCGTCTTCGTTTCGGCCCTCCCGCCCTCCCTGGAGCCTGAACGGCTCCAAAATGACAAGGAAACTGGCAGGGTTGTGTGTTTGGAGCCGTGCTGCGCGCGCAGCTCCCTCTCTCCACCCTCCGATTGGCTACACAGGGCGCAATCGGCACGGCACTCAGGCCCTGCCCTTGCTCTGGGCGCCCCAGCGAGATGAGGCCTCGCTGGCTGATGGTATGAGCTCTCTGTCCTGGATCTCTAATTTTTTTGCCTCCCCCTAAGAGCTATGTGCTATTGAAGTGACCCATGGGAAGATACAGGAGGGACTGTTTCCGAAAATTCTTCAATAGCTTTCATGTTTGGAGCCAGTAATGGCAATGCAATGTTGGCCTGGCATTTTCATTAACCATGGTTAGAAGTGGGATGCAAACTGTATACAGTATTGAGTTAAGCTTTGTTAGTGAAAATGCTGGTGCAAACACCATGGTTCCCTGTTCTAAAAGTAAAAGAGAGGAGAGAATTCACTCATGAAAGGGAGAAAGGAGTACATAAGTCCTCAAATCATGGTACTGTGAACTATTTTCTTTTTGTGGTTAGGAGTACTTCCAGCTTCCTTTCTGTGGTTGGGATATCAAGCTGCATTACATCTCATGATGTTATTACTATCCCACCTCCTTGTGCTTAAAGACATGGGACATAATTCCATGGCTGTGTTATGCTTGCTTTGTATAGAGTGGTGTTTTAATTCTGAGAGCATCCTGTGTTTTGTGTCAAATGGTTTGTGCTAAAGTCAGTGACGTCCCCAGCCTGGGCGGGGGTGACCTCACGATGCCTTGTGTCACCTCCCACGTTGCAATGTCACCACCACCTGGCACCTGCACATTACCCCCCCTCTGCCTTCCATTTGGAGCCAAACGGAGCCATGGGTGGGCGGGAGGGTGCATTTTCGTGGCACTCGTCACTTCAAGCGGTGAGTGCAATGCACCTCCCCAAGTGGAGATGACAGAAAAACACCAGAACACCGCCCCGCACCAGCTAAGCTACTGGGCTAAAGTGGCAGTAGAGAATCAGGCTGTCTGTTTCCTCAGTAGTACTTCTAATTTGTGTTTACTTGTGAAGGACCTAGTAGTTTTCTCAATATTAATTTCAAAATGTCTGGCAAAGGAATGTTTTAACACATTTTTTCCAATGTTTGTAGCTATGTTGTGCAGATCGTCCTGAAGAAGGCGGCTTACCACCTTACGTGTTTGCTTTGATGGTTATTTTCTTTCTGCAACAGAGGAAAGAACCATTTCTACCTGTTTATTTGGGATCATGGGTATGTGTGTTTCTTAAATACTGATGAAATGTTTGAAATTGACTTTTTTAGTAAGCTCAGAATAAAAAGGTTTTGTTTCTTATCTACCTTCTCACCAGGAAACTAGGACTATCTCAGGCATATTGATTTTCCTACATATATCATCAGAAACTACTTCACCCTTTCCCAGAGTACATAATGGGAAAGTACAAAATCTTTCTAACACTATCGCTCTGCGCTATGGGTGAGGGGGTGGGGCTTTGATTTTTCCTTACAGAACCTCAAGTGTACTTGTTTAGAATTGTTTTGAAAGCAGTGCTGAACTAGAAAGAGGAGAATCTCCATAGCAAATGGAAAAGACAGTGCTTTAGGGCTATGGTAAATTCACATCATCCAGTCCAATTGTAATGAATAGTTTACGCTGAATGTATGAATCAAAAGAAAATTATGGGTTTGTCTGCCTAACCTCTATTCTAGGTAGACAAGGGTTAAACATTGAACATACAATCATTTTGAAGAAGAATTGGTATGTCTTCTGTAATGGAAATCTTTCCTTGCTTCCCTTGTAGAATTATTTTAGAGTATCAACAACTATGTATATATGGGTGATTCAGGAGATTAAAACATGAAGTGTTGTGTTTTTTTTTTGAAGTCCTTAACCAAAGGCTTCTAAGAGAATTTAGCATGGGAAAGATCTTATATACAGGGCCCCCCCGCTATCCACAGATTCACTTATTCGCGGATCGCGGCCTCCCCCCTTGCATGCACGACCCCCCCCCCCAGGTTCTTTTAGTAAATCAAGGTTCACTTCTTCCTTACATAAACGCAATAAGCAGCTTTGTGCTGCTTATTGCAGGCAAGTACAGCGAGACGAAGTGCTAGAGAGGCTCTGCAAGGTTAATGGAAGCACTTCCTGTTAACCTTGTAGAGCCTCTCTAGCACTTTTGGTGCAATCCTGAGTAAAGTAATGACTGTGGAGCGCACGCTCCGCAGGTGGAGGGTGCTGTAAACATGCCGTAATGCGCGTTTTCAGCACCCTCAGAGTAAGGCGCGCAGGCTGGCAGGCCTAATTCTGCAGCGGCCCGAACCCGTAGCCACCAACAGCAGGTAAGGGTTCCTCCAGTGGGAGTAGGGACAGGGTGGGTGTCGAGGGAGGGCGGCTGTTGGCCGAGCCGGCTCGAGAGGGGGCGGGGATGTCGGCTGCGATATCCCGGATTCAGCAGCCCTTTTCCTCTCAAACATCTGAATTTATCATATGGGTTAGGCATATGATAGGTTAATCAAGTTTGGCCACCCCTGGACTATCCAATAGTATAATCATCTCTGATACTGTCTTTTTCATTCATTAATATAGGTAGGAAAATCAGTAATTCTAAAAGTAGTGTTTATTCTCTACTCCTGTTACTAGATTGGAGGATTTTCATTGAACAAATTAGTGAACTTTAATCTTAAGGAAGTTGAAAATGACATTGTAGTCTGGGAGCACAATCCTGCTGCCGATGATGCCAGTTCTTCAAAGGAAACGTCTCCTAAGATGGGCAAGGTATGTTAATATGTTTAGTAGGGAATGTTTAAGAGACATTAAAGAATGTGTGTTTGTCTGAGCTCTTTATGAAGTAACAGGTAATAAGTTGAAGCATATTTAGTACACTCCATAGTGATTATGGAACAGTTGTATCAACGGCAACTGAATATTAGCAAGACAAGAAAAAGAGATTTGTGGTTAGAGGATTTTCATTGTACTTCAATGGGACAACCAGTACTGCAGTATAAACCAATTCTGTGAACATTCATGCAGAGTTAACGAACTGAATGATCAGGTAATCCGACTCCTAGCAATAAGAAATTGTTTGTTGTACCCAAACAGCAATAACCTGGTCCATTTGTCATGTAAAGTAAAAGCTTGAATTACTGTATTTTTTAATATTTTGTATTGGAGCTCAGTACACATATAAAAGCATACAGAAGCTAGAATTGGTGGTAAAAAGGAAAGATAGTGATTAGTTGAAATATCCTCAATATCCTGTCACTTTCTATCAACTATAATCTCATCCATTCATCATTAAAACCAAAAATGTAGAATAAACTCAAGTAATTGTGCTATTTGAGCCCTTCTAGTGCATGTGCATGTTGAGCATACTATGTGATGCTTGCACAAGTGCCTCACAATTTTTGTGTGTGTTCGAAATCGAATGCCTGATTGTAAGAATGTTTTCTGATGGAAATTCTGTTGCCAGTCTTAGGTTGTTTAAAATATAAAGTACACTTGGATCACATGAAAAAATGATAGCTGTTACTGCTTTTATACGTTAGTTGCAAAATTATTAGCCATTGCAAACAGTAATATAGGGGTGAGTACAATATTATTAGAGCTCTCTTTTCCATTTCTTGAACATGAACCTTTAAACCTTCAGGAAAACTCAGATTTGTTTTTCCCCTTTGGAATGTGAGTTAATGAAGTATGGATTTCATTCTCTGCAAACATGATGATTCAGCTTTTGTTTTAATTTCCTTTAGGTTCCTTTAGTGTTTGATTCAGATCATCAGTGTTCAATCCCAGTTGGACAGCTCTGGGTTGAACTGCTTCGTTTCTATGCCCTGGAGTTTAATTTGGCCGACTTGGTCATCAGTATACGCCTCAAAGAAAAAGTGTCTCGTGAATCTAAGGACTGGCCTAAAAAACGGATTGCTGTGGAAGGTATCTGAAATTAGTTCAGTTACAGAGGGCCCAATTATGTTGACTGTTTGAGAAGTTTTATATGCTTTGATTTGGAGCTTCAGTTCTTGACTGTGTGTCAGATGTCCACAACTTGGGCAGGTGTGAACTTCTCACTTTTGCCTATGCAGTCTTTACACAAGGAAATAGTGCTGAGCTGTTGCCTCCTAATCAGTGCACCCAAATAGACCTTGTGGACTGCTCTCTCAACCTTCTCCCCCCCCCCCCCTTGCTGAAGGCCAGAGAATAAAGGCTGTGTTTTACAAGAACAAGCGAGGCAGCGGCAGGGAAAGCTTGTCTCTGGTTGGCTGGGGATGGTGACGGAGTGGCTCTATTCCTCCTTCTCTGTCGCTGGCTTGTTCGTTGTCATCAGGCTGGCTCCATTATTTAATACATACTCCAGGGGATGGCCCCAACACACTTCAAGCCCCAAGTGTGCATGTCTTGGGCAGGCACAAGGTGAGTGGCAGTGGGAGCGGAGCGGGGGGGGGGGGCGGCGGCGGCATGAAGGTGTGCCTTCTCTTAAGCTTAAGTGGTTACAGCTAAACTTGGGACTTAATTTCTTACTTGCCTTCCTGGGACTTGGCATATTAGTGTGAGGATGCCTGATTTAGGCCGCATACAAAATAACTGCTAGGTTGAGGCTCCTCTGAATTGGTTCCCATGACTGTGGTCTCCATGTGGCAAGTTGCATGTATGCACCTGCTGGCCAAGTAGATTATGTGATTGTCCCTGTGTTGCTTTTCACGAGTAGAAGCTGTTTGAAGACATTTAACATGCAGTAGCACTTAAAGGTTTGTATGATAAACTCATTTGGGAAAAACATTTCTGGTAAACATATATATTTTTACAAAAATATTTTTGTAAATATTTTTACAAAAATATTTTCTACCCTTCAGGGCAGCTTGCAGATCATGTATAAAACAAAGCCTTCAAAAACAGACAGAATAAAATTACGTACACCCCAATCCTGTCCAAGGCCGCCACAGCATGCAAAAGCATGCTGCGCCAGATCATGGGCAGGATCGGGCCAGTGCCAGCACAGCGGGAGGCTACCTCAAGGGGAAAAGGGACATTTGTCCCCAGCTGCCCCTATGGGTCTCCTCGGATGTGTGCTGGAAAAATGCCCAGTACAAATCCAAGGAGCCTGTGTAACGCAGGCCAGGCCCAGGATGGGGGATACGATCTGGCAGAGCATGCTGCCGAGGATCCCTCCCCCCCCCCTCCCAGGCACAGCAGGCCAATCCGGTCCTATTGAGGAAGTTTAGTATTTCTCTTCCCCTTCCCTGTTCATAGTTTTCTGCCACTAAAGACTTTTTTGTTTTCTTAGGGCTTGGCTGGTCTTGGCTAAGTATGATGATTGATGTTTATGTTTACCCATTTTGCTTTTGAATTTGGCTTTAACCATGTTGTCTTTTAGTTGAGAGTCTTGCTCATAAATGTCAAATAATTACAGTGATAGTAATTAGACCTATCATAACATTTCAGTACTGTAATGCACACTTCTAAATAAAATTAAACTTGTTGTCTTTTCCTTAGATCCTTACTCAGTGAAGAGGAACGTGGCAAGAACTCTGAATAGCCAACTGGTGTATGAGTATATCCTTCACTGCTTACGAGCAACTTACAAGTATTTTGCCTTGCCCCACAAGCCGAATACCACAAACAATCAGAAGACACTTCTCAGTCCTCTTAGAACACTGGACCCCTCAAGACTCTTAGCATGTGAAAAGAATCCCCTTAAGCATGACCTCACTGATGTACAAACTGCACATAATGAAGCAGGGGAGATGGTAACAGGCAGCTGTGTAACTGAGAAAAGTTCATATGTTCCTCAGGAACAAATATTTGACCTCTCCCAGGTGTTTGGTGCCAAAAGTTTTGCAAATGATCAATTGGCAGATGATATAGAGCATTTAGAAATTGCCCATGAGGACTCGGACTGCATAATTGAAGAATTTATTTCTGGTGACAATGAGGAATTTAAACCAAGCTGTGAAGAGACAGAGAGTGAGGAGGAAGAGGAGGAAGGACAGGAACATTTGATTAGTAATCAAGGTTTGGATGAAGACAGTGAAAGTGGGGATCTTGCTGTTTCCACCAGTGAGCAGGATATTGAAACTGAAAGCGTTTCTGATTTGCATAGTTTTCAAAACCCTGCAGCTGCTCTAGATGAATTTGGTTTAGAATGCAGTGGTGTACTTTATGATAAGGTTGATGGTGATGAGGAGAGCACAGAAGGTACTGATGAACTGGATGATTCCCTGATCAAATTGGAGCCGCCAACTCAGGAACAGGTGTTTGAAATGGATAACTCGGAGGAGGAGGAGGATGAAGAACAACAGAGTATTGTAAACCAGAGACAACATGGTAATGTTATCAATACTGAAGATGAACTGGAAAACACATACACAGGATCTGGCGATGAAGAGGCACTGTCTGAAGAAGAAGAACTGTTCATATCTGTTAAATATGAAGACACTGAGCTTGAAAAGAATGTAGATGAACTTCCAAGAGTAGATTTGAACAAAGAAGATACTGCTGAAAAAGGAGATGTTTCTGAAGGAAGCATAACTCTAGACCAGAGTAGCAAATCTGAATTCTTCTATGAGTTTAATAAATCTGCTTTCACAAAAGGCAAGGTAATAACATCTAGGTATCTGTAAGTAGTGTTTGTAATGCAGTGCTTTTAATTCCTGTACATGCTTATCTGTGTCTATGTTAAACACTGAGAATGTGACCCTATGTGTGACGTTGTAGGTTGAGGAATTTAAAGGGCGAGATCTTTAAAAGGCAAGATCTAAATTGCTGCTGCCTCTACCGTGCTCTCCACCCACCTGCCCAGTTCCACATAGTACAAGAATTGTGGAAAGTAGAGGAGAGTGGGGAGCAGAGTGTTTTTCACAATTTCCTCTTCTTCTCCCTCCTCCTAGCCAGGCTGAAACAGGCACACAGGTTGGGGAGCATAAAATGGCTGGGACTGAGATGGTTGAGGTGATATAGAGGTGGGGGCAGCAGAGACAATGGTGATGGCAGGGGTGACAGAGGCAGTGACCCAAGGTGCATGCCTGGCCCCTATCCATCTTAGCACCTGGCCTGCCTGCTTGTGTCTGACACCTGAAGGCTGGGGACCTCTAGACTTATGGTTTGGAGAATAAGACCAACGTACAGAATTTGACCATTCCTGGTGTAGACAAATTTGTCCCTACATGGACCCCAATACTGCATGACCACTGCTGCTGGGTCTCACTTGTCTGCTCTGAGATTATAACCATTTATTTATTAGATTTTCTTTGTAAACCGCTTTGTGAACTTTTTTGTTGTAAAGCAGTATATAAATATTCTTAATAATCATAATAGAGCTCAGCGAAGAGAAACTTTTAAATGCGGCTTCCTTTCTCTTGAAATAGTCTCCTACAGTTGTATGCAGCTTGTGTAAGCGTGAAGGTCACTTAAAGAGGGATTGTCCAGAAGACTTCAAAAAAATTGAGCTAGATCCTTTGCCACCACTAACACCCAAGTTTTCCAATACTTTGGATCAAGTGTGTATTCAGTGTTACAGTAAGTTAACAGAATTTTGTTTCACTTGCAAGTTTTTGGAAATGATTAATGTACAAAAAATATTAACAGTATCTTAAAAATATTCTTAATATTTTCCAGTGAACAGTGAATAAATAAAATGACCTCTGATGGTTTTCTAAATCTACCAAGACTCACAGCGCAATCCTAACCAACTTTCCAAGGCCGGTACAGCCTCAATACAACCCCGAGATAATGGAACAAATCCTTGAAAAGGCCTCTGTGACTGCCCCTGCACCGCAAATTGCAGTGTGCACCCTGTTGGCACAGCTGCATCAGCACTGGAAAGTCGGTTAGGATTGCGCTGTCAACTAAGTCATGGTTCATTTTTTTTTTTAAGGAAGAAAGTGTTTGTTTAATGCATCTTGTGCTTGTTGTCATGACTCTGTTCTTTAATGAATGTGTATTGTCTTTTCAACAGAGGATTTTGCTCCAAATAATATAGAGGATCAGGCTCGTGAATATATACGGCAAAATCTTGAAAGTTTCATCCGCCAAGAATTTCCAGGTGTTGCTTGAGATTTTACGCCAATTAAATCCTTATTTCCCTTTTTTAATTTCAGAGTTTTAAAATGTATTTTACGATGTCCATAATTCACTATGCTAAATCCAGTAACTGCAGAATAGGTTACCTAGCAGAAAATTGAAGTGTGTGTTAAATTTGATCAGTTTAATATCTTTATGGTTCTTAGTGGCCCAATTTTACAGTATTTACTGCTAATACATACTAAAAATTGTGTGCAGGTATATTACTGAAAATATAATTTCTTCTATAGGCACCAAATTAAACTTGTTCGGCTCTTCAAAGAATGGATTCGGTTTCAAGCAAAGCGATCTTGATATTTGTATGACAGTTGATGGCCTGGAAACTGCTGAGGTAGCTTTTTCAACATGGACAACTTGACAAGCTCAGATACATAATTTATCTCAAGCTTGTACCCTGAGGAACGTGTGGGGAAGGAAGCCCATGAAAACAAAATTCTGTGCCAACTCTTTGGCGCAGCAACCCTCCATACCTGCTGAAAATCCGCTCCAGGGGGGTCAGTCTTGTTGTGGGGGGTCAGCCCCCCAAACAAGACTGCATAGAGCAGGGGTTTCAACTTCTCGGCAGTGGTGTACTGCAGTCGCTGGGATCCCTCGGCATACCAGCAGAAGTGACGGGTGATGATGTCATCACCCATCACTTCCGGGTATTGGACACAGACGGAGCTCAGGAGCGGAGGTTTCTGACATTGCAGAGCTTGGGAAAGCGCCGGTAAGAGGCTTGGGGTGGACGGGAGAGCCTTTTTCCATGCGCAAAACTCACACGCTTCAGCTCTGCTCTCCAGCTGAGCCTCTTTCCTGAGCTCGGAGGCATACCATTCTCAGCTCCTGAGCTCCGTTGGAGGGGGGTTTCAGAGTTCAGACCAGCCGCATACCACCAGATGTATACCAAAGTACCACTTGTGGTACGCGTACCACTGGTTGAGAACCCCTGGCATAGAGCACAGAGCCCTGAATAATTAAGCAGAGAGTGGTAACAATTATTTCCCTTTTCCTCCGTACAAACCAAAGGTGCTTCTGTTTGTGGAAATGAAGCTTAGAATAAAGCCTCAGACAGAAAAATTCAGCTTTACAAAAATGTCACATTAGCAGAGTGATATTCTTAATTTTCTTGGCGCCTTTCATCTTTGTGTGTGGGAACCTCTGTGTTGCACCTGCTCACACACAGATATGGTTCATTTTTTTTGTTCTTTTTTAATCTATTGTGTGCAAAGAAGGGGGCTTGATAAAAGAGCAAATTCTCAGCATTCCAATGATGGAATCTGTGTTTTTACATCAAAATGCATATTAAATAACAACCACCTGGAATTTACAGGTAACTGATTATGAATGGTATAAAATCAGAAGCCCCATACTGCATTTGTTCTGGATATCCTGATAAATATCTGATGAAGTTAGTGAGACGTATCCATTCTCCACCATTAATTGCTCTGTGAGAATATGAGTGGAATGGCAAGCAAATGTTTTCAGGTTTCTGAACTGGAGATGGAGGAAAAAACAATCCAGTACTATGCACAATCCAGTACTATGCTAAAACATGGTTCAAGTGTCATTTCAATAGTATTAGAAACTTCCTGTGCTGTAAGATGTATGAGATGATCTGCCACACAGTGACAGCGCAATCCTGCGTACGTTTAGAGCGGTGGAGCGCACGTTCCGCCGTTCTAAACTGTCACAAACGTGCCACAAAGCACATGTGCGACTACTTTTGAATAAGGGCCGCCAGCGCGGAGGCTAGCAGCCCTCACTCTGCCACCGAAGCGACCCAGCCACCGCCGAGGAAGGTAAGTCTCCCACCGGCAGGTGCAAGGGCAGTGGTTGTCTGAGCTGGGGCGGGGATGTCGGCCGCCGCATGCCCGTCCCGTTCCCAGGCTCGGCGGCCATTATCCAGCCGCCTCGGAGTTACACCAGCTCTTGAGCTGGCGGAAATCGGAGGAGGCCCATTGGGATCTCCCAGCTCTACACCGGGGGAAAGGGACGAACCTCCCCTTCCCCCAAGGAGACCTCTGGGCTGCTCCGGAGCAGCCCAGAACAAGCATTGGATCCTGCAGGCGGTCCTAGGACTGCCCATGGATCATTAGGCAGGATTGCGCTGCACAACTGATCACCATGTGTTTTCACTAGTAGTAATAAATGTTACTAGGAGAGAAAAATGTTACAGCTGTTTCTTTGAAGTAGATTTACCAATACACTGGAGCTCTTTTTTTATCATCACAGGGACTTGATTGCATAAGAATTATTGAAGAACTTGCAAGAGTTCTCAGGAAACATTCAGGTAACTTTTTTTTTTGGTTTTTAAATCACATTTTCAACAAGATTATATGAGATTGTTATGGAAGTAACATAGTAGATAACTCAGTTAGCTGATTTAGCAGACATTAAACAAGCGAGGTCATTAAATGTTATAAGTTTTCAGATATGCATAAAAACACCACTAAAATTTAGTGCAGTACTAAAGACACTTTCATTAATATATTTTAGCATATAAGATAATATTTAAATATTTGTCATGTTGCAGCCTCGGTTTCATTGGGTTGTATCGAAAGCTAGTCATGACTGAGTTCCATTGCAGTTAATAGGACTTGTTAGTCACCACTAACTTGTCCCAGTAATTTGAGTGATGCCTAGCCATGACTTGCCTTCCTTGGGATACAATCCATTGTGAGCACAGAATTGTGTGGAATGGCAATCATCATATTGTCTTTGAATTAAATTGGTATAAATCAATAGTCTTGTACTTCTCTTAGGTCTAAGAAATATCTTGCCTATAACAACTGCTAAAGTGCCGATCGTCAAATTCTTTCATGTTCGAAGTGGTCTTGAAGTAGACATCAGTTTGTATAATACGTTGGTAAGAAAATCTCTTACTTAAAATAAATAGCCTTATAAACTAGGATATGGGGCTGATCTGTATTTATGCAAAAATTAGTTCTCCAAATTACTTTTTATGAGTTTTGTGTATCAGACTAAAACATGGTTTTGTGTTTTTTTTTTTTTAAAGTGATACTTAATCAGGTTTCAGAATTCAAGGCGCAAGGGTAGTCATGGTTGTCAGTGCTTTGTTCCACCATGAATTGTGAAATTGTTAAATCCTAAAAACATGCCAGTCCACAATTCCATGTGATTCAAGCTTATTTCTTCTGAATTTATTATTTTTATTAGCATGCTTTTTAAATTTTTGGAGTTTGCTAAATTATCCATTAATGTAGTCCAAGTTGCTAAATTATCCATTAATGTAATTATCTGTGTTAAACTATTAACAAGTATGTGGTGTTTGGGGAAGAGCAGAGCTCGGTGGTAGAATGTATGAGAAGGTTCCAGATTCAGTCCCTGATATCCAGGTAGAGCTGGGAGAGCCATTGCCAGTCATTGTAGAATAATCTGAATAATAATCTGAATAAGATGGAGCAAGGGTCTGACCCGGTTTAAGACCCTTATAAGTGTCTTAAAATAAGCATATAAGTTTCATATGCATGTGCTGCATGCTCACAGTTCAAGTTTGAGTGCATCTGAAACATGCTGGCTTTTTGCAGTTGGAGATGTTTGAGGGCGCAATCCAAACCTACCTAGGCCACCGTTGTAACCAGCAGCCCAACGAAAACGGGAGGCCCCAGAACGGAAAGGGGATTCAAATCCCCTCCAAAAGGGGAATTCAAAGGGGATTTGAATCCTCTTTCCGTTCTGGGGCCTCCCGTTTTCGCTGGGCTGCTGGTTACAACGGCGGCCTAAGTAGGTTTGGATTGTGCCCTGAAAGAGCATTCGAAGTCAAAAGACTTAAATTTTATTCCCCTGTGTTAATCTTTCTCACATTTAACCTCCTTTGTTCCTTACAGGCCCTGCATAACACAAGACTTTTGTCCTGTTATGCTGCAGTTGATCCCAGAGTAAAATATCTATGTTATACAATGAAAGTCTTTACAAAGGTAAGGCACTGTTCTCAGCACTGTGGAAGAAAATGTTATGCCAGTCAAGTTTTGCACCTAATTCCTCTTCCTCTTTTCAGATGTGCGACATTGGTGATGCATCTCGGGGTAGCCTGTCCTCCTATGCATACACTCTTATGGTGCTTTATTTCCTTCAGCAAAGAAGTCCACCTGTCATTCCTGTTCTTCAAGAGGTACAATACATACTGAATTTTTAGCATATTTATGTGCTCATTTTAAAAAATAATTTGAACACACTAAGTCTTATACACTGCTTAATGTTTCTGTGCTCTTAGATCTACAAAGAGCCCAAGAAGCCTGAAATTCTAGTTGATGGCTGGAATGTCTATTTTTTTGACAAAATAGATGAATTGGTGAGACTTTTCATATTGGCACATCTCATGTAAATGTATGTATGGGACCTTTTGTAAGGAGAAGATCCTAAGGGTGCCTGCCCTTTTCAATGCCCAACTCCAACCATCTGCTGGTTTCTGTGAAGGTCTTGGAAGACATGGGTGTAAGCAGGGAAATGGTTCCTAGCTCCCTTATGTGATGTCCATAGTTGCTAAGTTGCAGGGCTGGGTTAAACAGGGGTGGAGGGTGGCATGAAGCACTCAGGAATGATATCCTCTTTACAGCAGCCAGCCTGTTAGGATTGGGCAAATGGGTTGGGTCGGTTGGTGGGCTCGGTGTCACTCCTGGTTGATGGGGGTTCATGGTTTCAAAGTGCAGAAAGCAAAAATCCACCATTCCTCATTGGAGCCAGTTTAGATTTGTGTGCCTTTACATTTGTGGGCATTTGTGTGCCCAGACCAAAAAACAAAAAAAAATGCAAGGAGAGGAAGGGATTCCTATTATTTCCTCTGTCTCCTACTTCCTCAAGCATTCAGGGCAGCAGTACCTTGAAGAGCATGGCTTGGCTCTCCATTAAAAATTGGCCAGTAGAGCTATGGGGGGAGGTATACCACTTTGAGCTTTGGAAAAGGAATATATAAACATTTCCATGAACAATATTCTGTTCCTAATGGTACACCATGGGTCAGAAGACCTTGGGTTGCATTTCATGGCAAGCCAATGCCTTCTTTAAGAGTGAAGTCAAATTATTCTTGCATTTTATCTAAGATAAAATGGCAAAGCTTATATTTATTTAATAAGCTACATTTTGCAGCTTCAAACAGTAGTTTGGCATTTTAAACCTCTACAGAACTTAAAAAGAAATGTGAACTCCCAAAAATAACCTGGCACTGTAGTTGTTTTGTGATGAATAATTGGGCCAAAGCACTGCAAAATACTTATTTTTTTCCTCATTTCCAGCCAGAATTTTGGCCAGACTTTGGTAAGAATAATGAATCCATTGGGGAGTTATGGCTAGGACTTCTTCGTTTTTATACTGAAGAATTTGATTTTAAAGAGCATGTAATCTGCATCAGGAGAAGAAGTTTGCTTACAACATTCAAGAAGCAGTGGACTTCAAAATACATAGTTATTGAAGGTATTATTCCAAATAATGTTAGAGCTTTTTATATTTTAACAAACACCTGTTTACTGCAGGGGTCAAGGTTGATTTAAGATTTCACTGTTTGTGGTAGGACAACAGCTGTAGTATGCCTGGCACAGTATAGATGATAAAACGGCAAATCTCTGCCTCAGCGAACTTTCAGAATTACAACCCGATCCTAAAAGCAGTGTCCTGACCTGACTAGTTGGTATTATGAATAGGAAACAGTTGCTGTGCCAGCTTAATATTATTGCTTGTGATATTGTAGTTATTTCAAGTTGATCATAGGCATTGCATTAACAAAAGGAGGGGGCATAGAGCATGGAACAAGGGGGAGAAAGGACAGGAAACAGCCAAAAGCAAAGTAGTATCTGCGTATAAAATGCAAGATTCTGGTTTTGCGCATATTTTGTAGTGTGCTTACACTGGTCCTTCCTGGCAATCCTTTCTCTACATTCTCCCTCTTATTAAGGGTTGTTGTGCAGGAAGTATGTTTTCCTTTACAGGCAGCTCTCAATTAGCATAGTCTTTGTTTGTTTTTGAAATAATGCAATTTACTACCAGAGGTGAATTTTGCGGGGCTCGTTTTTGAAATAACACGGTTAGTGTTTGAAATAACATGGTCAATTAGCTGCTAAGTCATTGCTAATGAGCGACCCTGTTAGATGCTGGCAGCTTCCCGGTTGGGAGTGTGTGTCCTCTAAAGCCAGAAGTTATAAAAGAGACCAAAAATGCATTCACAGAGCTTCTGAGGTGGCTGTGGCTGCACGTCTTGTAAAATGTCGTCTGCTTGGTGGCAAGGGCTGGAGTGCTGGGGAAGGCAGCGAAAGGAGACTTCTGAGTCTCTTCTGAGTAGGGAGGGAGAGAGAGACTTATGCCACTCGCTCTGAGAGAGGGAGCAATCCCCTGTGGTTGCCTCTTGCAACTTGAAAGGTATGAGGCAGAAGCAACAAGTGGGTTTTTCCTTTAAGATAACTGACGAGTCCAGAAACTAAGCTCTGCTGTTTACCGCTTTCTCAGTTTCTTTGCTGGCATCTTTGTTTTCCCTTGTTGCTTTGTCAGCCATTGACATCAGTAGCCACTCGCAGGAGCCTCCCTCCTCAACCCTCCCCTTACGCCAACTTGGGCAAGCAGAAGTCACCAGTCGTCAACGTGAATGTTAAATGTCTTTTCCCCTGAACCATACCAATCCCATTGTTTCTTATGGGAAAAGAAGTGTCAATGAACATGTTTTTATATACGCAGTTTTTCACGAACGTAACTCCTGCATAAATTGAGAGCTGCCTGTATACCAAATCTTGCAATTCACAAGACAGTCCATTTCAAAAACGTCTTCACATCATCCACGATGTAATCTTGTCTGTCTTTAGTTTTTTCTCTTTTGTATGATGAAAGGAGAAGAAATCTGTGTTAGTATAAATATCCTGCATTAGAAGCATAGCCAGCATTTCCGTCAGTTTTTAGTTCAGGAATCCATTTGTTCATATGTGTTTATAAGGATTTTGCTAAAGTCTGTAATACTTCTCTTGCAGATCCTTTTGATTTAAATCATAATCTTGGAGCTGGATTATCAAGAAAAAGTAAGACTTATTTTAAGCATGTTGTAGAAAAGTACTGTGTGTTTTTTCAGTTAGACAATTTATTGGCTTTCTTTGATTATTCTAGTGACAAACTTTATCATGAAGGCTTTTATAAATGGCAGGCGGGTATTTGGTACACCAATAAGAGGATTTCCTAAAGAATATTCTTCAAAAATGGTGAGTGTATTAGGAAAATGACAACATGAATGTATATAAAAAATTTACTTTGAAACTCATTCCACAATCAAAATGCAAACATTTGAACTCTTAGGGACTTTTCCTACCCAGCTCCTCCACTGGTGCAGCAGTGGTGTAGAGTTAGAACTGGAGGCTTTGGAAGGGAAAGGGGATTTAAATCCCCTTTACATCCCCCTTTAAAGGAGATTTAAATCCCCTTTCCCTTCCAAAGCCTCCCGTTCTCCCTCCTCCACTGCTGCACCAGTGGAGGAGCTGGGTAGGATTACGCTGTTTGTAATGGATCTTGTGTATTGTCCAGATATTTGGATTCTTTGTGGAGACTTGACTTCCTGGGGCACAGTTCCTTGTACTAAATATTTTAGTGTGCTGTGTGCAGTTTATTCCAGACATGAGCATAGAGGCAGCGAAAGCTCTCAAATCACACTACACAGCTCTCCTATATCTGTGTGACTGACAGTTGAACTCTGGAATAATGTTGCAGTTTAACCTCTGCCGACTTTAATAGTACAGGGGGGCACCGGTATCCACGGATTCCTCAACCGCGGTTTCAATTATCCACGGTTGAGGAATCCCCCCCCGCACCCTCCACAGCCCCCTCCGCACTTACTTTTAGCAGAAACCTCCATTCTTTTCTTCAAAAGTTCCGAGTTTCCATCTGTTTTAGGCCTGAGCAACTAGACTTAGGTGATAGCTAGAGTCTCAGCAAGGTTGCAGAGACTCTAGCTATTAACTAAGTCTAGTTGCTCAAGCCTAAAACAGATGGAAACTCGGAACTTTTGAAGAGAAGAACGGAGGTTTCTGCTAAAAGTAAGTGCCTAGGGGGACTGTGGAGGGCGCGGGGGGGTCGCGCTCGCCCCCCGCACTTACTTTTAACAGAGAAAGCTCCGTTTTTTTCTTCAAAAGTCTTTGCTGTAGGCCTTACCACCAACAAGTCTTCAGTGCTAGAAAGTCTCAGCAACCTCTCAGCAAGGTTGCTGAGATACTCTAGCACCGAAGACTTGTTGGTAAGAAGGCCTACAGCAAAGGCTTTTGAAGAAAAAAAACACGGAGCTTTCTCCGTTAAAAGTAAGTACTTGGGGGGGGTTGTGGAGGGTGCGGGGGGGTAGCGCAGGCCCGCGGGGGGTCGTGCAGGCCCGCGGGGGATCGGGGGCCCCCTGAAAACCACGGAAATGGGCGTTTGCCCATTTCCGCAGTTTCAGGTATCCACGGTGGGGGCTGGAATGTATCCCCCGTGGATACCGGGGTCCCCCTGTACATATGTGATGTTGCCTGTTTAGACTGAGCTTTATATTCTTGTGTCTTATCTCCCAATCCAGGGGTGATTGTGTCCCCTCTCATGTCTTTGCCATTTTTGCTGCTGCTGCTAAGAATATTTGTATGCTACTGTGATTGCCTGCAGCCATCTGAACATAAGAACATAAGAAGAGCCCTGCTGGATCTGGCCAAAGGCCCATCTAGTCCAGCTTCCTGTATCACACAGTGGCCCCACCAGATGCCTCCGAGAGCACACAGGACAACAAGATAACCTGTTTCCTGTTGTCGCTCCCTTGCACCTGGCACAAAGAAAACCTACTCTGGGTTGTTCAGGGCTTGTTGAAGCTGGAGCTTCCCTGTTTGGCACCTGGCAATAACGTCATCGCTGAGTGACACAGGAAGCTGAAATGTCATCCTCGCTGCTGATGGCAATTCTGGATGGCAGGCAGAAACGCAGTGGTGGGGAGGGTTTCAAAGGAGAGGGAGACAGGGAAGGGGGAGGAAGCAGAGGGATAAAATCGAGACACAAAGGATGAAAGGGAGGTAGAAGTTGGAAGGAAGGAGCAGAACGCAGTAAGGGACAATGGAATAACCTGGGAACAGGCATGGGCAGAAAAGAAGAACCAGGAAAAGAGGAACCCCTGGGGCTGGAAAGAGGGAGACTGGAACGGGTGGCAACAGAGGCAGCTTCCAAAGTGAGGGGGAAAAGTAGCAGCCAGGAGATCTCTGGTCTAAGCCCCAGGCCTTAAGCAAGCAGCGGCACTCGATATTCCGAGTTCTTCCCTACAACCTGGGAAAGCAGCAACAGGACTGAGTTTCTGGCCCCAGAAAAAAGTAATGGAGAAGCAGGCTTCCCTTTAATAACACCCCGCCATCTTGCTGCTGTGAAGACAGTGACCAGCAAGACACAAGTGAGATCTGGGGCTGAGGCAAGCTCCTGATATTGTGAAGTAAGCAGCACTCCTCAGTGTTTTGGGCTTGTTCTGGAGCTAAGACCCAGACATAGGCCTTCCCCCTTGGGATGAGAGGGCGGGTATGGGGGAGGCCACAGCCACGTTTCAGCAAAAAAAAGTTCACAAAACATTTATATAATTACACCAGCACCAGCTTTTTCCAGATGCCTTCTTTGCCATGTAAAACTTTGATCAAATGTGAGCCACTTGGACATAAAAATAATCACAATAATAATAGATTCAGCAGAAGTATCTCTGAATTTGTCTGGAGGGGAGCATAGCTGCAGTTTCCCCTCAAAGATTTTGCCAGATGGGCTATTGCCATATGTCTGTTTGCATGAAGAGGGAGTTAAGCAAGGATGAGGTTACACCTAGGCTGGTCCCGAGGTTGAACTGCCTGAAGACTGCCGGAAGCTAAGCAGGAACTGTCAGTTTTCGTGCTGGAAGGGAGACCAGGAAGTCACTGATAAGCTGTCATGACCCTCGCTGTTGCGTGGTGCGGTGAGAGAACAGACTGGAATGCTGATAATGTCAGTGACAGAGCGATGACAACTGGAAAAATGTTTCCCTGTTAAGCATGATCTGTGGCGTCTTGCGGAGAGCGCGAGGCTTGTGTTCAGCAGCTAAGTGAAGATGACTATGCCGTGGAAGAAACTAGCTGGAATTGTAGGGTTCTATACAGAACAATGTTGTAAAGATCCTTATCAGATCTAGATAAGCCTGCCTATGTAAACCACCTTGAATAACATCTGAAGAGCAATCTGAGGATAAGAAAGGCGGTATATAAATACAGAAATAAATAAAATTGTAATTCTGAAGTTCTCTTAGATGTCCTTTCTGAAATTTTTAAATAGCTAAACAAAGCATTAGCAATGCCATAGTCAGTTATATTTGCTTACTCTTCATTTGTCAGAAATCATTGTTCTCTCAAAGAATTGAGTGTTAATTTTTTTGTAGGAATATTTTTTTGACCCAGAAGTGCTGACAGAAGGAGAGCTGGCCCCAAATGATAGATGTTGCAGAATTTGTGGAAAAATTGGACATTTCATGAAAGACTGTCCCTTGCGGAGGAAGTAAGTACTTTTTTCCCTAATCCAAGGATAATCTGCTTCTGATGATAATATTTCTACTGGCCCATTTTTCGAAACAATTATTAAGATATCAGAAACACAGCATCTGTGCTTTGGAGGGCACTGCTGGTGTGTAAGTATAAGTCACAGTTCATCAATAATTCTAACGTACAGTGCCTTGAACTTGTGAGCATTCGTATTATTCTAGTCCCCTTTTGAAGAGTTTTTTGTTCTACTGTGTATCAATGAAAGGAACTGGTAATATGGAATATTAGTCTTACAATGCACTTTAAAAATCTCCCTCATCATTCCGAATAAATGAGCATGAAAACATCTGGCTGCTTAAATATCTTTCATTTATTGTATTCAGGAGCTTCCAGCAAAAATCTCCTTTGTGTATTACTGAATGTCTTCACCAACAAGGCACCAAAATGAGACTTTGATTTGAATACAGAGTAGCACGAGCAGAGGTCCTCTTGTTCATTAGGGTTTTCCCACTCCTCCCCACTGCAGCCCTTTCCATCCCCTGGAAAGCTACTTCTGGAAATCAAGGGACCCTCCAGAACAACATGGGATTTGAGAACAAGGCAATTGGCAAAAATCAGCCAGAGGCACCTTGCCGTGGGTGCCTAATTGCACAAAAGGAAAAAAAAAGATCTGCAATAAGATGCTCAGTATATACGGTACCTTGTCAAGTAGAAAACACCAGTTACCAGTAATATAGTAAGAATTTCTTCTGTAGCAGAAGAAATTGCTGCAGAGTGAATTGAGAAGTGAAGACCAGAAGTGAAGAGAAGTCAGAGACCCTAAAATTTAAAAATGAAAAAGTTGTGATTCAGTTTCAGTCATAGCTAGGGTAAATGTACTTTGCTATTTGGTCTGAGACATCCAAGATAAGAAAGAGAGTGTGATTTTGGAGGCATTTAGGACATCTTAAGATTTTGGTGCATTCCTTTCTTTTTGTATTACTTAAGCTGTCATAAGGGAAAGTTGACTGTTCTTCATGCTCTTTTAGATTGAGAAGACGGCATGATAGTGAAGATCCTAAAAACCAAAGATACCCGGAAAACAAAGAAAAAAGAAGTAAAGAGGACAAAGAGGTCCCAATTAAACCTGCAGAAAGAGAAGTTTTGCTAAAGGATGGGAAATTGCAGATCTGTACACCTAATAAAAACAAATTGGGCAGGGGAATAATGGAAACTGGAAAAGAGAAGATCCCCAAACAGCCAGTAGAAAAATGGAAGCGACAGGAAGACAGAGATCTCCGAGAAAAACGTTGTTTTATTTGTGGGCGGGAAGGACATATTAAAAAAGAATGCCCACAGCATAAAGGAGCTGCAGGTATGAAATCTATATACAGTCCTGCATTAATATTGTACATGCTACTAAAATATACAGCTAACAGGGTTAACTAGAAGATGGGCAGCCCAATCCAATGCAGGATTGGGCTACCAGCCATAGCTCTTTGAGAGTTCTGAGAAGTTCTGCTGTTGCAAAACGGCCACTGACAGCACACGGAATGCTCCATCAGCAGCCATTTTGGGAGCGCTGCCACAACAGGCGCCTGTCGCCAGACCCCACTGTGGCCACTGAAGCAGATAAGGGAATAGCGGGAGCAGGGAGGGGGCAAAATTGGGCAGGAAGGAATGGGGAGCAGGGAGTGTGCAGGAGGGGGTGGATCCAGCAGCAATGGTATGTGCTGGATCCTATCTCCTCCAGCAGCAGCCTCCTTTCACTTCTCGAACTTGCACTAGCTACAGAGCCTAACAGACCCATTGCGGCTTATGGAGGGGTAAGGGGATCCTTTTCCCTCCAAAGCCTCACGATCTTCCCCACCCCACCCCAGCTGGACACAGTGCGCTCCTTTTCAGTGCAGCTGCATTAGTGGGGGTGGGGGGTGGGGGTAAGGGATAGGATTGGGCACTTAATCTTCCATCCTTTTAAAACAAACAAGCAAAATACTATGATTCTGAAGTACATTTCAGTAGAGAAAGTTCATAGGAATGAGTCTCGTAGTACAGGGGTTCCCATACCCCCTACATGGGCCTCCAAAGGTGCCGCGTACCCCCGGACTACCTGCTCTCGCGTACCCCCAACACAAAAAGTGTATTTTTTCTGGGCCCTCCCGCCCGCACCGCAACCTGGAGGGAAAGGCTACAGCCCTGCTGAATCGGCAGGCCTGTAGACTTTTTGGGGGGGGTTGCAGCGCGAGCTGATTTGGCATGACTGTAGCCTTTCCCTCTGGGTTGCGGCGCGGGCAGGAGGGCCTGCCCACCCGCGCTGCAACCCCCTCAAAAGGCTACAGGCCTTCCTTAGTCCCCGGCAGCATCTCCTACCTGTTCTCCTGGGTGCCGCTACCTTGGATCTCGCAAAATCTTGCAAGATCCAAGATGGCGGCGCCCAGAAGAACAGGTAGGAGAAGCTACCGGGGACTAAGGCAGGCCTGTAGCCTTTTTTAGGGTTGCGGTGCGGGCGGGTCCTCCTGCCTGCGCCACAACCTGGAAAAAAAGGCTAACACTGCCCATTATCAGCTGCTGATCGCAGCAGCTGATAACGGGCAGCGTCTCGCGCACCCCTGGCCTGCGGTCCGTACCACATGTTGGGAACGTCTGTCATAGTACCTTTTTAAACCATTTTTCTCTTGTCTTTTTTCCTGCTCGCGCGCTCGCTCTCGGGAAAGGATGCTTTAAAAAATCATGGTTCTACACATACCGTTCCACCACAAGGGGATAAAAACTTTGAAAAGTTAACCTTTTATAGTGCTTTTTACTGTCATTCTGTCCTCTTGATTAAAAGTTCCATTTTACAACTTCTCAATTTCTAATTGCTGACTTTTTACTACTCCATATGAATAGACTACTGTGGATGGGATGAAAATTATCATCATCTGTATTTATATACCGCATTTCTTGTCATCAGATTTTGCCTCAGACATTATTCAAGCCAGTTTACATAGCCAGGCTTAAAAAAAAAACATAGAGGTTTTTACAATAATGTTCTATTTGCATAGAACCCGTTTTCATGCTCCAGCTGTTTCCCTTCAACAGCGTGGTTATCTCTTTGGCTGCACAGCACACGCCTTCCTCGCTTGCTCTACAGTGACTCCTCTGTCAGAGGGTTAACACAGGTTATCTTGCTTGTCTGCAGCTTCCTGTTGTCTCGAACAGGTCTCATCTTAGCTTTTCTGCAGGCAGGCGGCAGCTCAACCACTTGACTACAACTTCTTAAGTTTCCTTTTATAGTCAGTCACTTCATTTTCACATTCTTAGGTGTTTTGAAGTCTGAAAGTCCATCCGGGTCCCCTTTATCCAGTGCTGCTAAACACTCTGGTCGGTTAAATCAGGTAAATACTGTGTCTTCAAATAGCTTTTATTGTCTAATGTGTCTTATGTGTGACATGATTCATTTTAGGTAATTATATCAAATAGAGAATTCGGTTACACATTATAGTTGTTATACTGCATTTGTTGCATGATGCAATAGCTATCTTCACATGTTCACTTATGCCTTATCTATGTTTAAGGGACTGCTTCTACAAGAAGAAAAAAAGAAACAGAAAGGAAAAATATTCTTGAGTCCCCAGTCAGGTTTGTAAAGTAGACTTTTTCCAACATAAAACTTACTATCCAAAAGGTGTGTGCAGCCATACAAAACCAGACAAAAAGTGGTAAGTCTCCTCCACCCCCACATTTGTGCTACAGAGAAGCTTGAGCTGTGAGATGGACAGCTGATTTGTTCTTAGTGAGTGGCTAATTGCAAGGTGTGCCTTTTAAGATAAGAGCGCTTGAGAGCCACAATGACAAAGCATACTAATAAGCTAATGCGAGCATTTGACCGTAGAGAGGAGACTGGAAGTAAAGATAGTGTTTAATCTACACAAACCTACCTTCTGATGTGCAACAGCCTGCTAAAGTAGTAAGCAAGCAAAAACCTTTTTACCAAGGAAGTTTCAGTCTATAAACAGGAACACAAGTGTCGTCCTGTATGATGACCAGCTGAGCTGCCTGCTGGGCAGATATTGTGGGTGTGTGCTCAGTGCAGTGAGCTGCAGGAACAGCTGAGAGATGCATGCATGCCAGGATGGTGTAGTGGTTTGGGAGTCGGACTTAGACCTGGAAGATCCAGGTTCAAATCCCTGCTCAGCCACGAAGCTTCCTGGGTGACCTTGGGCCAGTCACTATCTCTCAGCCCCACCTACCTCACAGGGTTGTTGTGAGGACAAAAAGGAGGGGAGGAAATATGTACACCACTCTGAGCTCCTTGGAGGAAGGGCGGTATAAAATGTGAAATTAAATTAAAATTAAATGTCCCTGAAGGTTCATCTATGATAAGAGGCCCTGTTCCTAGGATCATAGTTCCTTAGATGTTGCAGCGAATAAAGGCCTTGGGACTGAAAGGCACCAGGCAGGGAAATAGGAAACAATTTCTTAGAAGGGATCCACCTGGTGTTCATATTCTCTCACACTAAGGATGTACCTTCACAGGTGGAGGTGAAATCAGTGAGAGATTCCATTAGGAACATAGAGAGGTGTTTGTGATGGACATGTTAACAAATGTAATATAGTAATTGTTTTGGGTAGAAATAAGAGATGAGGAAAATTATACAGTAGTTTTGGAGACATACTGTGGTTGCCTCAAAATCCTCAAGGGATTTTGGAAGAGAAATTGAGAAAGCAGCTTAGACAAAATGTTGTGATAATGGTCAGCTTTAATTATCTTCACATTGATTGGGTAAAAGTACATTCAGACCATGACAAAGAGACAAAATGTCTAAATATGACACTAGCGCTTTTTGGTTAGCGCTTTTTGGTTAGTCACAAAGCTGGCCTTATGGCCCGATCCTGTGTAAATCTGTGGTTGCGGAGCATGCTCCCCACAGGCACTGGGTGTCATAAAAATGTTGTAAAGCATGGAAGCCAGCAGCCCTTACTCCGTCTCCCCCCAGACCCGGCACCCACCGGTGCAGGTAAGTCCTACACCGGTTGGTGCAGGGATGGGGGGAGGACGGGCTGGGTGACAAGGGAGGGTGGCCAATGGCCAGCCCGGGGCATCCCGATATCTCGTTCCCGTTCTAAGCCACCCTTATCCTGCTGCCCTGGATGTACGTCAGCTCCAGAGCCGACGTACATTCAAGGAGGCCCATTGGGGCTGGGCAGCCCTACACTCAGGGAAGGGAACAAATGTCCCCTTCTCCCGAGGTGTTCCCGGGCCACACCAACATGGCCCAGGAAGGGCGCAGGATACTGCAGCTGGCCTTTTAGGCCAGCTACGTGTTCTTACACAGGACTGGGCTGCCCGTTCCCTACTTCTGGAAGGAGATGTGTAACTATGCATGGCAATTTTGATAGATTCAGGCTTGACCAGTATCCAATTTTCTTCAGCTTTGCAAAATGGCTACCATCATTGTAAACAAAAACACACACAAATAAAAATGATACAGGTTGCTTTGTTTATGATGACATCTTCAGTTGTGGTCTTTTCTTCCCATACACAGGCAGCCTTTCCAGTAAATATATGACTCAGGGAAAAGCTTCACAGAAGAGACCCCATCAAGATTCATGAGAGACTGAAGAGGTCTTCAGTTGCAAAACAGACCGTCCATTTCCTTAAGAAATCTTTATTTTCTTTTACCACCTTTGGGTTCACAAAGCAGCAGCACAGTCTTCAACTTTGGTTTAAAGAAAATGCATTTTATTTTAATTAAATTGCTGAAGATGAAAAGCAGTTAATTTTAAAGGTTGTTCATACTCTGAATCCCTGCTCTTAATAGATTTGAGTATTTTAATAGAAAACCATGATGTTTGTATTTACTAGGTAAAACATGTAGATCAGGGAAGTCCCCAACCCAGACCAACTTCTAAGAGTTGCTACTTTCAATCTGAATGTGTTGAGTGCACTTAAATGGTGTGCAAGCCAAATATAGTGTCTCCTTCAAAATATTATTTTTGAAGGATAAAAAAAGATATTTATTAATGATGAACACTTACTGATTCCTTGTGTAAAAGTGTTTGAAATGTTTCTGAACTGCTACTACTATTGCTGTATTTGAAAATATTTTAATCTGTGGGGAACTAAAACATGAACATTAAGTAAACTTTTATGTAAAATCTCTGTGAAAAAGCAGTGCCATCGAGTGAGTTTTTCCCTCTGTTATTTTATGATGATTGATATGCTGCTGTGTTTGTGTACAGAGACTGAGAAGCTGGTTAGTTCTGTTTGCTGCTGCAGTATATACTTTCCCATTGTCTACAACACACACACACACACACACACACACACACACACACACACACACACACACACACACACACACACACACACACACACACACACACACACACACACACAAACAAAATTCCCCTATGGAAGCAAAGGATATGTTTGGCAGTTAAAAGGAAATGCACTTCTGCTTTATGGAAAAGTGAAGAAGGTCCACGTGGTAGCTGAAGATTTACTTTATATTGTCATCAAGGCTTGATATTGGGATTTTCTGGAGATGGTACAGTTATACCCTTTCCAAGAAAAGTCTACAGCAAAAAAAAAAGCCATTGTTGTTTATGACCTTGAAATAAAACAGTCAAGTGAAAACTATGCTCTTCCTTGTATTACATGAATACTCCAAAGTTCTTTATGAAAAGTACTGAATTATACAGAGGTTTGCTATAGTTTATGCTAGAAGCATATACCAGAATTCCAGCCAACCTTAATTTGATGTTTTTGGAGTTGGTATAAAGGATTTTCAAAGCTGCACTGGAAACCTTCACCCCATTTCAGAGAAAATCTGCAAGTGTTACTCAGATGTGCAGCCAAATGCAAAAGTTGACTTCCCTTCCTGCATGACTTCAGGTGAACGAATGTGTATTTGGGTGCACATCCCATTGAAAGTGGTGCAGTGCAGGTAGCAGTTTTCTGTCATTTTACATTCTGATTTTCCCCTCCGGATTGGCAACATACGCACAGAGGCCTCCTTCAACATGCAGATCTAGAGCAGGGTACTTGCATATAATTTTCATATACATTTTACTGTGCATTGATGTGAAAGATCTCTGACCTATTAAAAATACAAAAATTACTGAGGTTTTTATAACTGCATACAGTATATCCTCATAAGTAACTTCAATTCTTAGCAAATCTTTGTTTTGCTCAGGGAACCTGTTTTAATTGCTACCTCAGAGGCAGAAATTATGAATGAATGAATATATATATATATATATATATATATATATATATATATATATATATATATATATATATATATATATATATATATATATATATATATATATATATATATATATAAGCAAAAATGGTTAATATACAGAAACCAACCATCTAAGACTGGGATGAAAAGACTTCAAGATTGTGGGACCTACTTTGCTTTTTGTTAGAAACCTCCAGGTTCACTAACTGAAACCAGGACAAAATAGTGGTTTAGGGACAGACAGACAGTGAAATTAAGGGCCAAGGCAGTGCATTATTATACAACCGACTTAAAGAACCATCTAAAGATCTACCAGTGGATCCCCATCTTGCCTTCTTGTGGCCCTGACTGAAACTGCTACAGTTAACTCCTTCACAGATTGCTACAGAATAACATCACCCATTCTGTTGGAGTAGAAAGATAGGAGGAGTCTTTCTGCCAACTCAGATGCATTGTCTGATTGATACCATTTTTCCCCTGGAGCCACTGAGTGGTACAGTATTCTACACGCTGCATCACATTAACATCGGCAGACCTGGTGTTCAGGGAGGGACCATAATCTTTTAAGAGTGTGTTGGTATGGTATCATTAACTCTACTGAATGATTGGAAGGACTTTCTCCCGTAGGCCACGACACAGAGAAGGACCAACCCACATAACGCAGCTACACACGATCCTTCCCAGATTATCCCCCTTTTTTAGTGCCAGCACACCATCTGACCGCTCTCCCAAGCTCAGAAACAACACATACAAATCCTCCCCTACCCAGGCGGTATTCTCCGCTGATTGGTTGGTTGTCCTATAAAGGGACGGAAGACCGAGCTGCATGTATGATGGTCATTGGCAAGTGTGAATTGTCAATTATACGCCACTGCCCAATAGGAGTGAAGGATCCTCTGGAGAGGAAAATCTCCCACCTCTATGTGACGTAAGCAGCGCGCCAGGACGTCGGGTTCTGCGTCCCTTCGTCCGCCGTGTCCATGGAAAACAGCAGAGGACAGGGCTGAGCTGGGGAGAGATGGCCTCCTCCATGGTCAGAGCCACAGTGCGGGCCGTGAGCAAGAGGAAGATTCAGGCTACACGAGCGGCCCTTACGCTGGTCAGTACTCGGGGAGAAGCCGCGGGCTCGCGCCTTGCTTGATCTCTGCCGTGCCGTAGAGCGGGGGGCGGGGCTTCTTGCTGCGCGGCCGGCTGGTAAACAAGCGTCTCTGCGCAGACACGGCGGCGGCTTTTTGCGGCCCTGCTGCCCCCCGCGTTAAGCGTGGACTTGTTGGGCGGGCGCTCCCGAGGCCTCCTCGGGACACTCTGTCCCAGCTCTTGGATTATTATGCTCTCTGCGACGGGTAATTTATTCAGTTGCTGCTGCAGCAGACACTTCCCAGCGATGTCCTGTTGCAGAAAGAGGCTCCTTGGCTGTCATGTTCTGTGGTGAAGCGTTCTCTGTCGCTGGGAAAGGCTACGTGCCAGTCCTGTCCTGCAACTGTTAAAGGCACACAGGTCCTGCCACGCACACAGATGGGGCAAAAAACAAACAAAACCCACCTAACCTCAGCCAATCCTCTTCTCTACAGCAGGGTAGTACTAGTACAGGTATAGGTAAAGGTATCCCCTGACAATTAAGTCCAGTCGTGTCCGACTCTAGGGTGTGGTGCTCATCTCCATTTCAAAGCCGAAGAGCAAGCGTTGTCCGAAGTCGCCTCCGTGGTCATGTGGCCGGCATGACTCTCCTTGCCGCAGCGCGTAGCATGCGGCTGGAACACGGAGCGCTGTTTACCTTCCCGCAAGCGGTACCTATTTATCTACTCGCATTGACATGCTTTGGAACTGCTAGGTTGGCAGGAGCTGGCCAAGCAACGAGTGCTCACCCCGTCGCGGGGATCGAACTGCCAACCTTTCGATCGACAGCTTATGGTTCAGGAGCTCTGGTTACCTCAATAATAGGATCAGTAGTAGGTGGGAAACGTCTCTGAAAAACAGTTGCTCCATTGCTTCCAATCTTCTCATTGCTGCAGTACAGTACTGGGTATGTCCTAATGTGCATTCCCAGTTCATGGGCAAAAGAGGGGCTTGGCTAGCACCCCATCTGAATTGAATGCACATCCTAGAATTTCTAGAAAGCTACTCAAGAATCTTACAATACAGTGAGATTCCATGGCAGATGTGTAGAGGTTCCTTGACAGACAAGTTGATGTGGAAAACGTTCCCTGAAAGTAGAACGTCTGAAAAGCACTGGTATAGCGAAGTAATGTTCAAACTGAGCAACACAAGCACAATATTTTGGGGGCTTTTTAAAATGTTTGTAAATTAAATGGAGATCCCTTACACAACTGCTGTTCATTGTGAAGTTGCTAATATTTCCTACCCGTGTCATCCTACCTCCCCTCATTGGATGCTGCCATTGGTACAGTACTGTGGTTTCTGGGTTTGGCCCAGCAAGGTGAGCCCTTTGATGGGTGTGGGTCCGCTGCCAGTGCCTGGCTGGCTCCTGACACCACTTCTGATATGACCAAATGCATGTGGGCCCTTGAATGTTGCAATGGCAGGAGTTCAGGGGCATGTAGCTTCCAGGGCATCTGATACTAGGGACTTGGGTGCTCTGGAAAAGTGTCATTTCCCAGTGTGCTTGGGACATTGCTACTAAAGCATTTCAAGGTGCCTGAGAGGAAGGAATGGAAGTCTTTGGCAAGGCTTCCTGGCTGTCATTGTTACCCCTACCACAGCCAGCCTAGGTAGAGCAGAGTACAGAAGCTTATGGGAGAGCGGGTAGGTGAAGCGTTTGGATTCTGTCATCTCATTGAAAGTGCAGCATCTGAATGTTGATGTTGGGCTCACAAAACCTAAGCTGCTGTTACGTGTGGTGTGTTTAAATAAATAAACTTGACTTCCCAGGCCTAATTCCAAATTGCACCAAGGACAGTTTGCCCATCACTATTTCGAACCTAATCTTACAGTCTGAAGAAATCAAATGGTTTGCTTTTGCTGTTTGTGTATTGTTTAGTGTTTGTGTATTGTTTAGTGTAAGACATTATTTCGTTGTTTAAGAACCCACATTGAAATTTGACTCTGACAGTGGAGAAGATGGAGGAATAAAATAGGATTTAGTTTAACACGACTGGGTACAATTCAGTATTGACCTACTGAAAATCTTTTTCAGACACCAGCTGCTGTAAATAAGATAAAACAACTGCTTAAGGACAAACCTGACCACGTAAGTAGAGGTGGAAGATGTTTGTTCTGTTTGTAAATCTATATCCTGCTTTTCCTTTTCTGAGAAATGCCCAAGGAGACTTCCAAGGGCTAAAAACAATTAATACAATAAGATTAATTAATAGCCTTAGAGCTAGGCTTACCATAGTCCCGGAATTGAGCGCCGCCACAGCCTGCAAAAGACACAAGCCTCTCCCAGGATTGCACCGTAGCGGGCCAACGCGGTCACCTTGTTTACCGGAAGCAACGGAAGCCGCGGCTTGCATTGGCCCGCCGTGGTGCACTCCTGGGAGAGGCTCATGTCTTTTGCAGGCCGTGGCGGCGCTCGATTCCGGGACTATGGTAAGCCTACTTAGAGCAGCATTTCTCAAAGTCCTACAGGGGAGTTTACTCCCCTGCAAGTCTTTGCGGGGGCGGGGCGATGTTGGAGGCAGCACTCCAGGATTGTGCCCGCCTTGACCCAAAAACACTTTTTAAAGCATACCTGGTTGTCCTGCCAGCTCACCAACGGGGCTGCTGCTGCCTCTGCAGGCCTCCCCAAGGCTCTCAACAGTGTCAAAAAGCCCACTTCTGGTTTTCAACCAAAAACTGGAAGTGGGCTTTTCACCGCTGTTGAGAGCCTTGGGGAGGCCTGCAGAGACGGCAGCAGCCCCCACCCCGGACCCTTCGGCGAGCTGGCAGGACAGCCAGGTATGCTTAAAAAAGCGTTTTTGGGGCGGACATGATCCTGGAGTGCCGCCGTCAACTTTCTTGCTGGCCATCCCCCTTAAGGGGATATTGGCCACTTCCATAAAAAGTGGTGGGTCGTGACCTACCACTTTGAGAACTCCTGCCTTAAAGCATCATAAACACTTATCACAAACACAAACATAGGATTGTGCTGCAAGTCAACTAATATACATACAACCAAGAAAATAAAATCACAGAACCTCAGAAGTAGTTTAAAATCAGGAACATAAATAAAACAGAAAGCAAAATAAATGCTTACCTAAATAAACATCTGTACTGGATGATGGAAGATGCACAAGAGCACAGCAATACGTACTTGTTCTAGGTGCTGTTACTGATTCTTCCCTCGTCTCACCAACTGAACTTCATTTGGTGGCGTAGCCCTCAGAAGGGGCTCTGCAACTAACCATAATATTTGTGACACTACTCACAAGCTATGTCTAATACTTGCTGACAGCGTGCTGTTGGCTGGCACTCACTGTGTGTGCTAATTTAAAGCATCTTAAAATAGAGTAAATTATGTGCAGATATGAATTTTTACTTTGCTTGCAAAGGCATTAACCTAGCAACTGTACAATCAACAATATAAACATTTTATTGTTGAGACTGGTTTGAATGTTAGCTGTGTATTAATTGGGATGAGACTTCACTGATATTATTCCAAGCTAACAACGCAATCCTCGCTAACTAAGCACGATGGAGTGATGGCTCTGCCGGCGCTGGGTGTTTGTAAACATACTGTAAGGCATGTTTTCAACACCCAGCAAGTAGGCCCCGCCGAGGCCAGTGTCGGCCTATCCACCTGGCATCTGGCCCATCCACTGCAGCAAGCAGGAAAGTCCGCGCTGGTCTGTGGAGGGGAGGGCGGACCAGACTGGCAGGGGAGGGGGCGATTGGCCTGCTGGGATGGGGGAGGCATTATCGGCAGCACGTACAGCTGATCCTCCATCCTGGGCCTGACCAGCCTTACACTGGCTCCTTGGATTTGTGCAATCCATTTTGCCAGCGCACATCCGAGGAGGCCCAGAGGGGATGCTGGGGCTCTCCCTGGGGGAAAGGGACAAACTTCCCTTTCTCTTGAGGTGTGCCCCAGCTCTACTGGCACTGGCCCGATCCTGCCTAGGATCCAGTGCAGCATGCTTTTGCACACTGGCAGCCCTAGGCAGGATTGGAGTGCCTGTCCCAGTATAGCCGTCATTATGTTGGATTTATCTTACCAGAAAGAACTTATCTAATGAGCCTTGTTCTAAAACAATTTCCATTTCTGCTGGCAGAGTATAGGGTTCATACAAACATTTCCTAAATATTAAAACTTACATTTCAGGTCGGAGTTAAAGTTGGTGTACGCACAAGAGGTTGTAATGGACTTTCTTACACGCTAGAGTATACAAAAACAAAAGGGGACTCGGATGAAGAAGTAGTACAGGATGGTAAGCGTGTTTTGAAGAGTGATATCCCAAAGATATTTGTAAACCCCTTTGCACTTCTTTTAAAATATTGTTAATCTTAACAATGTCTATAGCTTTGTTTATTGTTGTGCAAACTTCTCACAAAACCCGGTGGGAGTCTGTAAAGTAGAAAATAATCCTAATTTGTT
The DNA here is from genome assembly GCA_026170595.1 of Plestiodon gilberti rubricaudatus. NCBI lineage: Eukaryota > Metazoa > Chordata > Lepidosauria > Squamata > Scincidae > Plestiodon > Plestiodon gilberti. Next base: position 64,488,926 of record JANXHW010000002.1, read on the forward strand.
GCTCTTATTGACTATGCCCTTCAAACAGATACGATACTTCTGTAAATGAAACTGCTTGAGCAGCACACTTGAGTGCAAATGCTTAGGCTCCATAGTCTTGGACAGTGAAACGAATCTCTTATAATTATGAAGTTGTCTTGAAAAAGTACATCACTAATAGAAGACAGAGGGTTGTGACAAGAATGCATCTTGCTCAGTTATAGGTGAAGACAGCATCTTCTCTCTCCCCCCCCCCCTGTTGCTGTGGGCATAGGTATCCATCCTGGGGTTCTACAAAGCAAGGCAAGCTAATTCTGTGGAGCAGAGCTCTCTTAAACTGTAATTTATTTACAGTATTTTTACCCCGCCTTTCTCAGTCAGCCTTGAGGTGCTTGCTGCTTGCCTCTGGGTAAAATATTCACTCTGTTACATCCTGCTTGCTGGTACTCACAGCTGTTCTGCATAAAGCAAATAAATGCAGTATACACAAAGACTTTTCCATATCATCAGATTTTCCCCCCTCTCTTTTTATCAAGGTGTTAGAGTGTTTATTGAAAAGAAAGCACAGCTCACGCTGCTAGGAACTGAAATGGACTATCTAGAAGACAAACTGTCCAGTGAATTTGTCTTCAATAATCCAAACATCAAAGGAACGTGTGGTTGTGGAGAAAGCTTTAACATTTGAAATCTCAGGACTAATTCCATGGCTTCTAACACCACAGAACTGGCCTCGAAAGTAATTGCTTGATGTGTGCATCTCTTAGGTGTTGTAAAAATATGGCTGTTTTCACAAGAAAATAAAATTACTGAATCTTGAAAATGTAATCTGTGTTAAATTCCAGCTCACACATGTTTTCAAGTAATCTCAAGAATGCGGACATGTACCAATTCCAATTTGGTTTACAGACAACCCCAGTTCCTCCTTTTTAGTGGTCTTCTCTGCAGTATCTCACAGTTTTTCACAACACACACCCTGGAAAAAAAAATGTGTGTATGTATAAGGTCATTTCTTATTGTTTAATTTGGATTGGAAAGAATTGGAGTACTGTGTATATTGTAAACATTACTTATTATGCTTTAAAACAAAGTGAAGCTTCACATGTAGCAGAAATGTCTAAAGTGTTCATTTTTTATGTTCTGTACCATTACCCTTCAAAAGATAACACTCAGAGATCTCCAGGCTAGCTTGAGATTAATCTGTGCTTCAAACAACATGCACTTCGAGAGACCCTGGTTGCTCTTCCCCTATCCCCACCTTCAGTGTTCTTGTGAGAGGGAGTTAATCCTTTGTTGCCACTAAGAAAGTCTCCAGTATCCAGAATTTGTAACCACTATAACTTGGAGAGAAACAATGTAGTAGAATGTTTTCATTTTTTGATTTTAACAACATTTCAACCTTAAAACGTTTTTTGTTACATCAGTTGATTTCCTGAAGCTACTTCGGAATGTATATTGTCTCTGTGGTTTGTAGACCTAGATCAGTGATGGCGAACCATTTGGGCTTGGTGTGTCTACATTTTTGAAAATGCCTAACTTGACTCTGCTGGCGTGTGTGTCCCCCCCCCCCAACTTTTAATAGTACTTTGACTATTGCTACTTTTAATAGTAATTTTGAATTGAACTGAACACAAAATGACTATAGAACACATTGCATTTTATTTAACATCAATTAGTGACTTTTTGGTTGCTGAGTTTTACTAGATAATAATTTGAAAGAGGTCTGCCAAAATCCCTGCCCTAAATGTTCAAGACAAGCCTGTAAAACTTTTGCAGAAATGTAAGGTGTGTTGGGGCCCTGGGGGAAACGCAGGCGTGTCACCCAAAATGACCTCACGTGTCACCTGTGACACGCGTGTCATAGGTTCGTCATCACGGACCTAGATCTTTGATTTTTTTTTAATTTTAACATTTGACTATGCAGCAAAGGAATCTAATTTTTCTGGGTAGTGTAATTTTGCTAACTAACCAGTGGCCTGTGGGGTTGAATTATAATTTTTTTTAACGTCCAGCTGAATAAGAGCAGGGTGTCTTTCGTGCATAACAATGTGAATTCTGTTCAAAGAGGGGGAGAAGAGTAACTAAAAAAACCCCTCTATTCTTAAACAATATTATGATTTGTATTTATGAAATGTTTTGTTTTTAAAGACTTGTCTGCATGTTCTAACTACTAAACTACACCGTTGCACAACGAAAAGGATATTGTTTTACATCTCAACTGTTTGAGATAAAACGGCACCATCTTTGCACCCAAATAACTAGTTTTTATATAACTGATCTTGTACTGATTACAGTTGTCTTATCTAGACAGACATTCATACTGGCCTTACTGTGAGAAGAAAACTACTAGCAGGAAATTTATAACTAGGACGATGCAACATGTGTTAAAGATTAGTGGTTACGCTAATGTTATCAGTTGCCACAGTTTGTCTCTGTCAGGCCTCTGCATTTAAGTTAAACACTGGAGAAATCTACCACCTGCCGGAACACTTCAGAATGGAGCCGGCCGCTACATCCTAAGCAGGGTGTGGCCTGCGCTGACAGAGCTAGGGCACACCTCAGGAAAAAGAGATGATCGTCCCTTTCCCCCAGTGTACGTCCCAGAGGCCCCAATGGGCCTCCTCAGATGCGCGCCAGCTATTTTGCTGGCACACGTCCAGGGAGGCTGTGTAAGGCCAGGTTAGGATATTGGCAGAGCGTGCCACCAATATCCCTGCCCCCCACCCTGACCTGGCCAGCCAATCGCCCCTGCCAGTCCTCTCACCACCCGGTGCAGGACTTACCTGCATTCGGTGGCACAGGTGTCCTGCAGCAGCGGAGTGAGCGGCGCCAGCACCCTTTACTCCCCAGGTGCTGTGAAAGTGTTTTACGGCACTTTTGCAACACCCTAGGCCGGTGGAGCACTTGCTCTGCCGGCCTTTACTTGCGCAGGATTGCGCAGTCAGTGAAACTATTTTGTATGCCTTCTGGCATGTTGAATTTCCAGCTACTATGAAAGATCAGTTGCTTTATACTAATGGAGTATGTACAAGAATAGTGATTATTACTAAGTATGAATGCATCGTATCTCGGTCCTTTCACCCTGCAAAATTTTGGGCTAATGCAATCCAAAATTCCATATTGAGATCACCTGTAGTGTTTGACTGTTTCCAGGTGAATGGGACTATGAATGTAAAAGTAACCTGGAAGAATGATACACATCTGAAAGCTGTGTACTCCTGTCTTTAAGTTTTTTGGAGTTTTTTTATGTAGTGTAATGTTGTGTTTTTGATATACAGGCCTTGTGAATGAAAGTGTGCACTTCTGTACTATGAAACATTTAAACGACTAATGCACAATCTGAAGTAATTTTTTTAATAGAAATAGTTATGCGAGTAACTTTTTATTCATCTATAATGTGTGCAATACTGTAATGTAGATCTTAAGTTGCAATAAATGATGCTGCCTCTTGGTGTACATGAAATACACACATCTGTACAAATCTGTCATAAATGAAAATTTTCAAATTCTACTTTGCTCTTAAAATTGTCATATGAATTGTTACGTTAGAGGGTTTCTGGTGATTAAAAAGATGCCGTGTATTTATCTATGCTGTTTTGAGCAGTTACTTTTATAGGCAAAAGGTTGCAACATAATGGCTAAGAACCTGAGCTATGAACTGCTAAGTCCTCATTTATACCTCATCTCTGCCATGAACTTGCTAGGTGGCAAGCTGCTCCTCTAAGCCATATCTGCATTTTTGAAGTACTATAATTTGATGCAGGATCCTTTCTCCCCACTCACATTATGTGCATAATAACTGCTCACAACTTTTTGAGGTTTTAAATGTTGCTACATTTCCTCTTTCTAGTATGTGAGAAGAAACCCCACCATTTTCCTACTCTGGAAACTAACTTCTGTTGCACTGCATCAAAACCTGGGTAGGATTTCAACATGATGCAGTTAATGACAGGCTAAGTCCTATAGCAGTCCACTCTCTGGTAAAACTGACAAGGGTGAACCTTGTCAATTTCACCAATTCTCACCTGTATGTGTGTGTTGTTTTTTTAAAGTGTACCATAGTTGTACCAAAAACAAAACAAGTTTGGATGTTTTATCCTTCTACTCCCATCGAAGTTGAAATGGAGCACACATGCCTGATCTGTAGTGAAAATAGGTGGAAGTTTATTAATTCTCTAATACAAAGCAAGACAAATACATCTATGTACTATACGCTAAAACTGTGGGGTAGTTCTGATCTGCATTGCCATTTCCCAGATGTCCTGGGAAAGCTGAGATGACAAACAGCTCTTCTAAGTATTTGGGATGCTGGTCTTCTAAACAAGGGGCTCTTTCGTAAGGGATAATTGTGGAGATGAACTTCGCTGTCTCTCCCCTCAAACCCTTTCTGAAGGGCCAGGAGACCTTCCAGAACAGGAATCTGTGGGGCTTGGAGGGCTCTGGGTATATGAGAACAGTGCTAATTGTACTAAGGGGGGGCGTCAGGAAACCATGGAGGGGGGGGTTGCTCTTATCCACGGTTTCAAGTATCCACGGAGGGGCCTGAAACATATCCCCAGCGGATATGGGGGCCCACCTGTATATGCTGATAGGTTCTAAGCTGTCTGTGATGGATCAGGAGAGAGATTTGGGGAAGTGGGGTGGACCGTTTGATGAAAGTGTCAGCCCAGAGTGTGGCAAGGGTAAATTCCATGCTCAGGATAATTAAAAAAGGAATTGAGAATAAAACAGCCAGTATTATTATGCCATTGTACAAATCAATAGTAAGGCCATATTTGGAGTATTGTGTCCAGTTCTGGTCACCACATCTCAAAGGATATAGTAGAACTGGAAAAGGTGCAGAAGAGAGCGACCAAAATGATTAGTGGGCCGGGGCACTTCTGTTACGAGGAAAGACTACAACATTTGGGGTTCTTCAGTTTCGAAAGAAGGCACTTGAGGGGAGACATGATTGAGACATAAAATTAAGCATATGATGGGTAGAGTGGACAGAGGGAAGTTATTTTCCCTCTTACACAACACCAGAACCAAGGTGTTCACCACAACTAAAATTGACAGGAGGGGGAGTTAGAACAGACAAAACAAAATATTTCTTTACCCAGCATGTAATTAATCTGTGAAACTCCTTGCCACAGGATGTCGTGATGGCAGCTGGCCTAAATACCTTTACTAGGGGATTAGACAGATTTATGGAGGAAACGTCCATCACAGGTTAAAAGCCATGATGACTATAAGCAACCTTCGGGGGGGGGGGGGGTTAGAGGTGACCTATTTCTGAATGCTGAGTGGCAACAGGATACAGGTGTCCTGTTGTCTTCAGTTCTCTCTGAGGCATCTGGTGGGCCACTGTGAGATACAGAAAACTGAACTAGATGGGCTCTTGGCTTTATCCAGCAGGGGTCTTCTTATGTTCTCATGTATTCATAGCTAAAGGCTCAGAGAGAAATTGAATTCCTTCTGTAAATTTTCTGGCCCGCTACATTAATTTGCTATCTCTTTCTTGCAAGCATTCAGACAGGTATATTAATTACATTATTTAATTTGTGATTGGAAGCAGTTTGATGCAACATACGACTAATTAGGAGTCTGGTCATTCGATGTGAAATCAACCAATGCATGAAACCTTAATATCATGGATTTTGTTCATTTTTAGTACATTTGTACCTTACCATGAGATGTTTAAAAAAATTCAGATTTTTTTGTCCACCCGTTTTTGAGATATTGAATTTTCAAAATTGCCTAAAAATGCCAAAATTCACTTGCCACCATACCTTCAAATGCCATTTACAAGACAACTATGAATGCTACAGACATGCGACATGTGGCATTTTGAAGCCTATGAATAGGGCTTTCATATGATATACAACATGACACAATTGTACATTTTCAAGAAATTCAAAAATATTCAAATAATATTTATTTTGAATGTTTGGAAAAATGGGATTTTTTAACATTTTCAAAAAAATCACATTTAAAGGTATATGTCTTGTAGCTAATCATTCAAAATTTCAAGGTGGTATCTCAATGGTATCATACAAAAAAAATTTCTTGTTGGCAGTGACAAGGAATTAAATCCCTCAAGTCCATTTTTCTACAATTTGAAGGTATGGTGGCAAGTGAATTTTGGCATTATTAGGCAATTTTGAAAATTCAATATCTCAAAAATGGGTGGACAAAAAAATCTGAAAAAAATAATTTTTAAACATCTCATGGTAAGGTACAAAAGTACCAAAAATGAACAAAATCCATGATATCAAGTTCCAAAATGGATTTTTCATTGGTTGATTTGACATGGAATGACCCAGTCGTAACTCAGAACGAATTGAATAACTTGAGAGAAGCGTATTTGTTCTCTTATCAGGATGAGACATCATTGTGATTTAACTGATATAAATTTAATGCAGAAAGCTTTGTTTTTATTCTCATTTCTGCTAAACATTTTGGCCTAAATGGCCTAAACATTTTGGCCTAAATTTGGCCTATACTAAAACTACATGGCCTTTATGACATCTGAAGTTGAGATATTTATATAGGGTAGATATTATATTCCACACATTTAACAATGGAAGACATTACAACTGTAGTGTTTTAAATGAAAGCATGATCCAAAATTAATTTTTCATGCAATAGTACTATCATGCATGCACACAGAGTGAGCAAACTTACTGTGCAAACTTCTATGTCTGTGTCTGTCTGTCTCTCTCTAACACTCACAGAGAGAGAGAGAGAGAGAGAGAGAGAAAGCTGAAGCATCCTAGATTTCTAGATTTCCCTAGTTTGGATCTCACCTCTGCCACCAATTGACTACATAGCCTTAGGCAAATTGTTGTCTCTCAGACTCAGCTCTCCAGCTGCAACTTGATAATACATACCTGATAGGGTTGTTATTACACAAAAATAATACACGGGAATCACTTTTGCACACTCAAAAATCTCTATACAAATGTATTCAGTATTATTAAAGATATATTTTGTTTCTTGACTTACCAGACTGGGATGATGCGACTACTACAAATGGAAAAAAGAAAAGCAATTTGATGAACACAGAACTTGTATATGTAATATAACTTCCTGTTTTGAATTATTATCATAGGACATATTGAGAACAATATGTAAAAAGTTGTTCTGAAAAATCAGTAGAGAACCAGGCATAAACTCTTCAACCTTAGTACTGAAAGTGTTCTTAAAATGTGAATCAAACTGCAAAACACATGGGCACAATCCAATTATAAATCTGGTTGATGTCAATAGCAGAGTAAAGCATGTGCTTAACTTTTCAGTTGAAAGAATAGGATGATTACCTTTGAATGGATCATGACTCTGTTATTGCAAATTCTTTTCCACATCAACAATTACCGGTAAGCTTTATTCAGATTTGTTCCAACAATATCAGACCCGTTGAGTTGTCCTCCTGTGCTGAGCCCGACTCCTGGATGAGCTCAGCTCTCTCCAGCACATCCTTCACCTTCTGTGTCAAGTTAAAATAAGTAATGAGAATCCAATGTAGTTAACAGAGGTGCCTCACTTCTGGACAATGAGCAATGGGTGTAATAAACCATTGGAGCTACCACAAAAAGAAGTTGAGGCTGCCACACAAAGAATTTTGAGTTGACACACACCGACTTCAAAAATGTGGATTTTCTTGCATCTCAGAAAATCACTATTTTTACACTAGCAAACTTGTATGGGCACTATTCACTCAAATGAGTGATCCTGTGGAGCTTTAATCAGATTGATACATCACCATTTAATCATTTGATTTGTCTGTAAACCGCTTTGTGAACTTTTGTTGAAAAGCGGTATATAAATACTGTTAATAATAATAATAATCACTGAGTTCAGTGAAATTACTCCCAAGTAAACATAGACAGGGTTGCAGCCAAGTTCTTTTCAATTCTATGGACGTCCATGAGAATACGTTGATCACATCATGCCTAACTTCCCCACTGAAATCAGTAGGATATGTAGTCCAATGCTCTGCAAGTTTACTTGGAAGTAAGTCCCTTGAAGTTCAGCAAATGTGCACTGGGTGGCAGCAGACTCAGCTGGATAGAAACTTGTTTCTCCGGTATCCTAAGCAGCGACATTCCACACGATCACGTTTTCAGAACAGCAGAACACCCACCCATGCAAGCATTTCTGCTTCCTCACGCGAAATTTTGCGTCCATCAAGGCGCGGGAATAAGCTCAGAGACAAGGCCAGCCTGTTTGGCTTTCCCAAATGCTCCGTCTGAGCGCCATTCCTTAACGCACGTTGGCAAAGTGAAGCAGTGATGTGATAATGACACCACTCTGAAAAAGCTGATTGGTCCGGGACAACCCTCCACGCGCCCCCCTCTCCGCGGGGGCTTTCAGTCGCCGGCTTCCAACCACCGTAAGACGCATGCGTATGCCGCTACTCCCCTCCAGACAATGAGGTTTGCTAAGTTCTGATTGACAGTACTTCGGATCCACTCCGCCTTATGAAATCTGGAAAGGCGTTCAGGCAGCGCACTCCCCCCCCGTCCTTCTCATTTCCCGCCAGATTCCTTCCTCCCCCGTCCCCTTTAATCTCTTGCAACAAAAACATATCTTCTCTGCTGTTGTCCCTACTTTTCCAGCCCCCCCCCCCATCCTGTTATGTGAGTTGTTTACAGGCGGAAGCTGTCTCTAGACCAGCCGGTAAGAAGAAGCTCAGGAAGAGCTCTGAGCTTTACTGTTAGCTTTAGCACTGTCCTTCTAGCAATCGGAGGGATCTTTCCTGTGTTGCGTGTTTGTCCTGGATCAGGATGATCCCGGCGGCGGAATCAGACGCCCCTGCTGGTGCTTTTTCCTGCGGACACGAGCACTGCACAGAGTGTCGATTCCGATGCATCTCGCTAGAACAGTCGCGAAACCTGTACAAACTTGGCAAGTGTATTGTGGCGCCTCCTGCTGTGCGGAAGCGGAAATCCGACCCGTGTTGTCCATTCATTTAATCATGGTACAGTTCGCTCAGGTCATTACTACTAACGCTGTGATGTGATGAGGGCGCTGGCGAATACCTGAGGGGGAGAGAAAGAAAGTGATGCAGAACAGAACCTTAGATAGCCACCCTGATCTGTTTAAAGCTCTTAAACATTAGTATTTAAAAAAAAAAAAAAATAGCATGCGCATAAGTGCTTGTAAGTGACTTTGCACTGGTGACGTTACGGTTGCAGGAGGTTGTTGGTCTATTTTTTCATGTGTAATTGAGTGTGATGCTATACACTTTTCCTTCTGTTCTCACATGTAAAGTCTTGCATTTTCAGCTTTCATTAAAACATAAAATAAAAATGTTAGGAGCCTGAAATAGATTTGAAAGGACTAGGCCATGACAGCCCCTCACCACCTCCCCATGGCAATAACCCTAAGTTAATTCCTACCATGCTAGACTCCAATCCTATGCATATTTACCTGGGAGTGAACCCCCCCCCCCCCATTTATTCTTAAGTAAACATGCATAGGCTTGTGCTGGTAGGTTTTGGATGCAGTAATCTGAATGCAAAGGTGGTCGTTTTCTGTGTTCTAGGAATGTAGAACTGTGCACACTGCTGTGCCTTTGCTCCTCCCACAGAGATAACAGGAATTATAAATAATACACCTCCTTCCAAACAGATGTGCTGTCTGCTGCAACCCACCCTTACCTCCATCAGCCACAACCTTGGGTGCTGTGTGCCAAAAGCTGTAATACTGGAGTTACATTAGCAGTATTAGTCAAACTGTGGACCATATTAATTTTAAGTAGTCCCGTATTAGAGAAGATCTTAAGTCTTGCACTTAAGGATGCCATTCAGTGTGGTCCAATGCCACCCCTCTCTGCTTCAAGGATGACATGCACATCTAGACTATAGGCTTAGGCTGCAATCCTGTACATACTCTCCTGGGAGGAAGTCCCACTGAACACAATCACAATGGGACTTATTTCTGCGTAGACATGCCTAGGATTAAGCTGTTAGTGATTTTTAAACATTTGAACAGTCTGTGTATAGACCCAGTGAGCTGGCCGGAATGGCAGGAGGAGGAAAAGACCATCAGCACTGCGTACTCTATATATACTGTGTTGTAGGAATGCGCTGCGCTGCAGGACATCTGTGCATATTGTACAGCCACATTATTTTAACTTTGTCACATATTTCATGCCATGTTTTCATACATTGGCATCCAACTTACTTAGTCTTCATGCTTTGATTCTCCAGCAAATTCAAATTATACAGGGTGAACACAAAAACACTCCTTGATTTCCAACAGTTATAGAATGTAACTTTATTGGAATATTCTTACAGATTAGTGGCTACAGTTGCGGGAGAGAAAAGAAGTGTTTTGAGTTAACGTATCTGCGGCCACCATATTTATAAACATATTCCAATAAGTTTTGATTTTATCATTCAAGGAATGAAATCAAGGAGAGTTTTTGTGCTTACCCTGTATATTGTGTAAATGTGATACACCATAGTCTGTTCCTTTTTTTCCCCACCGATAACACCATCCTCCCAGTTGGGATTCCTTCTTTATATTTCTGTTCTCTTTAGGCTGCACCACATTAACTTGGCTTTTTCTCTATAACCTGTATACCCCCGTCTCCATGCGCTTCATGTGTCTGATGAAATAGGTTCTTGCTCACGAAAACTCAGGCCACAATGAACAGGTTGGTCTTTGAAGCACCACATGTCTGTCTTTTTTCCAGAACTGAGGAGTTTTGCTTTTTCAGCAAAGTGTGGACACAATGAGTCGTAAGAAAAATGACGAGCCACCAACAGACAATAGGAAGAATGAGTTGTTTTCCTTCAGCTGTAACGTGAGTGATCAGCAGGCAGACAGTTCTGCAATATCTTCCACTTCTTGTGCCTTTATACTGTCTTCTGGGAATGCATGGGTCCTTTATGAAAATTATCAGATAACTATGAGCTTCCTAATGAGTATTGTCATTTCTACAATAGGCTTCTCCTAGCCAGCTTGTACCTGAAATAGCATGTTTCTTATATCTGGAACCCTGCAGTGTTCCCTACGTCACATGTTATGCAGCAGTTGTGGTTGTCACCAGTCTGGACTGGGGTTTCCCTCTTCATGCATTTCTAGTTTAGAACCAAAGTGATTGAACAGGGCCGCAGGAACTTCTCAAGAAAATGCACCAGGAGCACCTTTTAAGTCTGTGGTGGATCTGAGGAAGCATATGTAAAGCCTAATAAACATATTACAGTCCTGCATGACTTTAAAGACAATGACCACTTTTTAATGAAGAGTTCTCCCTCCTTCTGGTACTTACACTGAAGCCACTGAATACAGCGCAATCCTGGAAATAAAGGCCGGCGATGGAACAAGCGTTCTGTCGCTGGAAGACATTGCGAATGTGCCGTAAAGCACGTTCGTGACGCCTCGGGAGTACGGTAGGCCAGCGCAAGGCCGGCCTCCCTCACTCCAGCACTGAATCTCCATGCAAACGGCAGCGGTGGAAGGTAAGTGCTCCGTCGCCGGCCGCGTGGGCGGTCCAGGCAGGCAAGGGAGGGGGTCAATTGGCCTAGCCGGCCCAGGAGGGGGCGGGGAATGGCGTCAGTCATATCTCCATCCCAGCTAGACCGGCTACGCCGTTACTCGGCCTCTTCTACTTCTGCCAGCTATTTAGCTGGCGGAAATCCGAGGAGGTCGATAGGGCCGGCCCTGGTTTACACTCGAGTGTCCCCTTCCCCGAGTAGACTTCCCGCCGGTCAACAGGCAGCCCATGCACAGGATCTGGCGGGTGGCCCTGGGCCACTGGCCAGATCCTTAGTCAGAATTGCGCCCATAATGAGTTAAGCTTTCAATGAAAGGGCAGTGGTTCTCAAACTTTTTGGTCTCTGGAGCCCTTTACACTCCTAAACAGAGTCTCGGGATATAGCTGGCAGAAGTAGAGGAGGCCGAGTAACGACGTAGCCGGTCCGGTGCAGACGGGGATATGACTGACGCCATTCCCTGCCCCCTCCTGGACTGGCTAGGCCAGAGGTTCCCTAACTCCTGGGAAGGCCCTATGCTGCTCTAAGTGGCAGCGAGGCCTTCCCAGGGATCGCGATGGCGCGTCCGGGATCGTGCCGCCGCCGCGGACGATAAGGTCCGATTTACCTGCATTGGTGGGCAGTGGGTGTCCGGCAGGGTGTGCGGGGAGGGGTTGCGATCACGTCGGAGCACTGCTCCGACGCTTGGGGAGGCCTGCGGAGGGGTCCGCAGGCTCCCTACACCCCCTGCCAGACACCCACTGCCATGCACGGAGTGGCTCAGTGCCAAGCAGATGGCAGCCACTTATGATGCACACATGGAGACCCTGAAGGGGTCACACTGAGCCCCAGGGCTCCTAGGAGCACACTTTGAGAAACACTGGTTTAGGACTACCTTTCCCATAAGAACCTACAAAGATCTTCCTTGGAGATTCTGTGAGATGAGTGATCACACTGAGCAGGGCCTCTTCTTCAGTGGCATAAACACTGGGAAACTCTCATCCTAGGAAGGTCTTGGTCTTCTTGAGGCACAAGGCAAAGTTGGTTGTCTTCTGCAGAGCTTTTGGAGTCATTGAGCATTTCTGTAACTGAGTATCTTCTGCTGCTGATACCTTGAATTCTGCTAAGTGAGTTTTTGTTTCTTGGTTTTATTGATTTTGTTTTTATTCTGTATTGTACTTTTCAAGATTGGTACAGCTAAGTGATTTTTTGTTGCTTTGTTTCTTGGTTTTATTGATTTTGTTTTTATTCTGTATTGTACTTTTCAAGATTGGTGCAATCTTGTTTCCTACCTTGTGGATCCATAAATTGACAGCAGGTTATAAATGTTTTAAATATATTGCTCTGTGCTTCTGGCCATGGCTTAATACAAGGGTTTTGTGTTTTTTGTGCAGGTGTCAGAGCTGATGAGGGCCCATGCAAACATTAAACATGACTATGAGAAACACTTTAAGGAGATGGCTTTTATGGACTCTCATGCATCTCTTTTCCATATGATTCATTCAGTAGTAAAATCTTGGAGGAAGACTGCAAAAAATGACAACACACTCTTGGAGTCCCAGAAATCTGATCAAATTTACCTTGGTATGCCACAAGACGCTGTCTCAGAGAAAAAGCTGGGCACAACTATAGACACACAAGAAGACAAAGACACCTGCAAACCTGTACATTCCAAACATTTGTCTGCATCAAAAAGTAAAAGTGTGATTTTGGGAAAGCAACAAAAACATCTTGGAGACCTGTCACCAGCATGCATGCTTCCTTATCTGGCTTTAATTAGTAGATGCATTCCCCTGCCGATTTCTGATATTGAAAGCCGGTGTCTCAAAGGACAGATATTATGCAGGATTCAGTATTTTACACTGAGACGCAGCAAGAAGAAATTACTACCTCAACCTGCACCAGCAAAACTACCCATTCCTAAATTAGAAACCACTCAAGGTTGGCAAATTATATTCAAATACAAGTAGGAATGATTAAGATTGTTACCAGGTGAATGCAGGACAGCAGTCCACAGCCCAACTCAATGTCCAGGGGGTTAAATGGAGAAACGCGATGGCTTACGTTGTTCATGGTTAACAGCATAAAGAGTGAAATTAGAGGTCTACTGAAGCATACTTACCAGTCAGTAAGTCGCTTTGAAGTCAGTGAGACCTACTTCTGGGTAAACATGTGGAAGATCAAGCTGTAAGAGAGACTGAAGTAGTAAGGAACACGTCATGATTGGGACAACTGAGATTAGATGTTGCAAGGTCAATTTCATGTGAAAGAAAGGAATAGTTGGGAACACGAGCACAAGGGAAACCAGAAATAAGTGTTACAGCCCAATCCTATCCATTCCCTCCCCCGCTGATGTAGCCATGCCACCGAAGCACACGCTACATCCTGTGGGGGAGGCAGTCCCGGAGGTCTCCTCTGGTTTAGGGAATATTTGTTCCTTTAACTGATACTGCCCCGTCCCAGCCTCGTTCTGTCCCGTTCCACCCCGTTCATCCCCCGCCCAACTTCCTCCTGCCCCCTGCACTGATTTACCAGCATGTTGATAATCCACTGGTGCAGATTTGCAGTTGCTCACTGCTTGCAGCAGCAGCCCAGCTCCGCAATATGGTGTGTTGCCTTTTGAGACAGCCGTAAGGAACCTATAAGGGCCTTATAGGATTGGGCCATTAGTTGTGCAAAGTGTTAGTCCTACAAGGAAAATTTCTGTTACAGTCCAGAGTTGAATTTAACAACTAGCAGCCTGATCTAGAATCTCCTTAAGTCTATACATTTGTCAATGTCTCTCCCTAGATACTTTTTTTTTTTACAGTCATTTTATAGGAATATGGAAAACATACAGTTTGGTATTTGAGGTGTTAAGCGAGTGCCTGAGGAGTGATTGTCTTTAAGCGTGGTGTTGCTCCCATTGTTTTCTGTATAAGTTGCAGCACTGTTTTCAGTGTATCTGCCCTTATGCAGAACGCAAGAATGGAAAATCAGTGATTTTGAACCTTTGGTTCAGAGCATGGATACAATTCCCTCTGTTCTCTCACATGGAAATGGAAGGAATTCCTCTTCTAAAGTGATGCCTTCTAAAACATCTTCAAAAAAGAACATCCTGTTTGCTCAATCCTAAACAGACTCACCTGGGAGGAAGCCACACTGTAGCACAGTGGGATTTACTGTACTTCTGAATAAACATGCATAAGATCACACTGCATGATTTCTTCAATGTTCTTCAAAGCCGTGTTCTTAAGATGCAAGTTGATGGGCAGCCCAACCCCACCCTCCCATGCGACAATGCAGCGGCACCAGCATGGGCTGCACTGCATCCTGTGGGGGAGTTTTGCATGCTTGAGGTCTTCTCGGGGTAAGGAGATATTTATTCCCTTGCCACAGAGTAAGCCCCAGCATGCGCAATGGGTCAACCCGGGCCAGCGATATTGCTGGCACAAGTCCGCACTGATTTGTGTCGGCAGATCAGGCCCGGGAAAGGGGATAGGATATGGTGTGCACCTGCGCAACTGATCCTGCCCCCTCCCAAGCCCAATCCACCCCCATTGCCGCCCTCCCCTGTCCCATTCAGCCCCACACTGCCCTCCCCCCTGTCCCGTTCTGTCCCCAGTGCGGACTTACCTGCTCCAGTGGGCATCTGGTCGCTGGCACAGCAAGGCCATGCACTGTCACAAAGCGCTTGAAGATGCTTTTGTGACAGCATGCGCCAACGGAACTAGTGTTTTGCCGGAGCTAGTATAGAGTAGGATTGGGCCAGAAATGTAGTAATTTCACAAGCAGCCTTGAAATAGACTCTATTGAATTTCCATTTGTTTGTTTATTAAAACTACTCCGGATGGTGACAAACTAGATAATATAATAACACCTTTTGAATTGCAAAGCTTGTTCCTTTTCCCATTGACATAGGGAGGTGCCAGTAGCAGCAGGGTTGTAGCTTCCAGAACTAACATCTAGGCTCCCTTAAGGCGGATCCACACAGCACGCGTCTCGGCGCGTACGTGTCTGGTGTCCCGCCCCCAGGTTCAAACAATGGGCTCTGATTGGCTGAAAGCGAACGGAACGCTGGCAACATGGAGTTGGACTCCACTTTGCCTGTGTTCGTGTTCGCGCTCAGCCAATCAGAGCCCATTGTTTGAACCTGGGGTGGGACACCGGACGCGTACACGCTGAGAAGCGTGCGGTGTGGATCTGCCTTTACTAATGTGTATCTGGGATCCACAACTCTAATCAAAAGCATTTTTTCCGATTTGTTGTACTGATCATCGTGTGTTTGTAAAATGTGTGGTACAATATCTGATTGTTTCTGCTGGGGGGGGGGGTTGTTGTTGTTATGTTTTTAGCCAAATATATAACTTTCGATGGCCTGAAGGATCTGCAGTGGAAGTTATACAAAGGTCTGGTAAAACGGAAACCAAAAGTGACTGGAACATGGAGGGAACCGTGTTTCACTACTGGATTAATAGCACCGCTCACTGCATCATCTGTGGAATACATCCTCCCTTTGATTCCTAAGGACTGGATAATTGATGACTCTCTCCAGTACACAGTGCCACCAATGCCAATATCTGGCCTATTTGAACCAAGCACCTGCAGTATGTGAATGGAGAGCAGTGATGGACATCCTGGATCAATCCTTATAAAATAAAAGAAACGTCCTTATAAAATGCATCAACGACTCCACGTGTTGGGTATGTAGTGTAACAATAATACACAATTTGTTTGTATCGAACCAGGCATCATCCGAGACTAACAGCCATTGGCATCATCCGACACGAACAGACATTGGCATCATCTGAGACTAACAGCCCAATCGTGTACTTTTTTCTGCCATAGCATGAAGCCGTGCCAAAACAGGCTGCAGTGCATGCTATGGTGAGAGAAGGGGGACGGATCAGGAGGCTTGGGAGAGGTAAGGGAAAATATTTTCCCTTACTCCTCTGTAAGCCCCTTGATTGCCAATGGGTCTCCTTTGACTGCGTTAACTCTTTAGCTGTATTTTCAGGCTACTGACACTTGCTCATGAGTACTAGCCTGGGGCCACTGTGTGATACAGGAAGCTGGACTAGATGGGCCTTTGGCCTGATCCAGCAGGGCTCTTCTTATGTTCTTATCCTCACAAACATAATTACATTGGTTTGGATTCACACAAACTAATATAATATATCAAGCATAATAATAATAATAGAAATTGGAAATAATGTTACAATAAATAAAAACGTGTTGTTTTTTAATTGGTCGTGAAATCCTGGTTTAACAGGATACATTTCTATCTTTCCTTATAATGAGCGATAGTAAACTTAACATCTGTTTCAAATAGTGAAATGCAACAATCTACCAAAATGGCTTTCAGGCAAGAGGATAGCCTTTTTTTGCATGGGTCACAACAGCCATTAAAAAGAAATAAAGCAGCAGCCTGGCATCTGCATCTTCCGTTAAAAGCAAATACGTGTCTGCTTTAAAAGCTGGACAAGTTGATTATGTAGAATTCATTCGTGTATATCATGTTGACAAGTACAATTCTTCAGGCAGCACCTGTCATAGACGTGATGATTCCATGATCCTCTATTTAAATCTTTGAGAAAGTGATTCTCTTTCTGTTGACAGATCTAAACTCTTTGTGTGCTTGCAAAAATCCGTCCTATTTTACATTTGGATCCCTGGTGTATGGCCCTTTAAGTTAAAGAAGGGCAGGAAAAGGAGCACCCAAAGTTGCAAGATCTGTGTTTGTTTTTTTCTTGCTTTTACTATTTCCTGGTTTCACTCTTGCATACGGGGCTGGTGAGCTTGCAAGCATTGTTCCTGAAAGAAAATCTAGCAATGCAGAAGGATATTATCTCCTAGGAGAGCTATTTTAACCATTTGAGGAGCTTGGCTCAGGTAAGATGAAGATTAGGAAAGAAACAATGAGGGCATTGCGTGTTGGAGGTTCACATACACTATCAAATATGTTTGTTAATTGTTTTTTTTTGGGGGGGGGGCTCCATCTTTGCTAGCATTAACTTTCTTGGGCTGTTTGCCCTAATGTTATCTGTGTACTGTACTTTCTACAAATTAGAACTGAGGAAGAGATTGCCACAGACTGATACTTTCCTAATTGGTGACCTGCAAAGAGTCTTAAGACAGAGAGGTCTGAAAGCATAGAGGTTTCAGTATTGCTGCAAGTATAACTGTAATTTCTGCTGCTGCTTCTCAATGTCTGTGGGAGAAAGTGTAAACCAGCCTGTAGTGGCTGCTTTCATAAATCTGAATGTGGATCATTTGTATAAATTTGCTTTTGAGTCTACTTTGTTCTTAGTACCTAACTTAATCCTAGCAGTTCAGAGGAAAATAAAAGCAGATCTCACAACATACACAAGCAAAATGTATTATTGTGGGCATGATTCTTCCCCATGTGGGTGCAGCACCCATAGAGGGCTCTTTATAAGTCTTAAGAGAAGTGCATGCAAACAGGACAATGGGCCTTTACAATGGGAGGCATGTCCCATAGCCCCCCACATCCAGCCATCACCTGCCTCTTGATCACCTGCCTCTTGAAGTTACTTGTTTTCCAGAGCTGATGTGACTTGAATGAACAGAGGGAGAGGACTAGATGGAGATAAGGGAGGTGCACACAAACATCCCATTCTCTGGGCTGCCCTAGTGTTCTACCCATGCATGGGTGCCAAGAGGAAAACAGGAACCTGTTGAGCTCTATAGGCCAGAAGGATCATTCATGCCTTAATCAAAGTGGGTGATAAACAGCCACAGTAGGAGTTCTGACAATGTGGAAAGTGATAAGGACATCTATAACGTATCCAGGGCCTGACACTTTGTGAGTTTGACAGTGTGGGCCAAACTAGACTTGACGTTAATCACATCATTTGTGCCTGCATTTTTAAACATTCAAATGGAAGCCACATGGAACCCTGATCTGGATCTCTCCCTCTCCACAGCCCCAGGAAGGAAGTCACTTTGAATTGTGCCCAGAAACGGCAATGCGGCTGTTTTAAAACTGGTGGGGTGTGATTGGCTTGGTGAAGGACTGGAAAGGAAGACACTAACATGTCTGCGCCGCGCACCCCCCCCCCCCCATCTCACAGCACACTGTCTATCCCTGCCTGGTACTACTTAAGTAGGTGTGTCCTTCCTTTTCCCCAGTCAGCTAATATAATTGCCCGGGGACATAATTAAAACAGTACTAAAAACTCAACTAATAGATTATAAAATCTGTATTATAAAAACAGCAATAAGAGCAATAAAACAACTGTATTATAAAAACAGCAATAAGATCAATCCATCAATCCAAAAAGAGTAAAAGCAACCAAACAGAAACTTGAAAATTAAAAAGCATCTTAATTATAACCATTGCATTTTCCAGCTAAGCATGTATTGGCACCCTTGTCTTTCACTCAAGGCCCTCTCTAGTTTTTGCCTGGGCCACCTCCACACCTCTCAACAGGGAAGGGAAACTATACTAAATCCATTCCCCCAACAAGGAAACAGTGGCGTGGCACCTTTGCTCTTAATGCACCGCAGAAGCAACTTTGGTGCCACACCCACTGGGATTAAGTCACCTGTGATGACTCATTGCCCAGAGTGCTGTGGGAGAAATAACCCTCCAGAATGAGGCTGCTTGTTATTAACCTGCTTATAACCCTGCAGAGTGTATTATAGGGCTCAAGCACTTCCTATCGTTACCAAATCTGCTCAGAAACACATAGGAATGGACCTATGCGAGGAATGGACCTTACATTACGAGGTGGTGATGCCATACCCTCAAACTAGACATGATAGGGCAAAACCAATGCCATTTTTGGAATCGGCACCCCCAGTATACCCAAGAATAAGTCTTCGGATAAATGATGTTATTTGATCAATGCTTCTTGTATTGACAAGCAAGATGTCAGAGCTATCAGTAGCAGGGGATTTAAATCATTCACAGGTCTTCTGGAGCTGGGCTTTAGTTGGGATTCTTGAACCATTGTGTCTCTTCTGGAAGCCATGGGCTACATGAGGCCCAAGTAGCTTATAGACTCTCTGCCTTTCTCTCCCACTCCCCATTGTGAATGATCAGTGCCCTTTCTAGTTCCAGTTTTTTTTCCCAACTAAATGTTTAGGTTGAGGCATTGGACGCTGGGTTGAGACAAAACCATAGTTTGGAGAACTAAGCTGAGGTTAGTTCCAAGAGGAGACAGAGAAGGAGGGAGGGCTGAGGAAGGGGAGAAAGGCTGCCAGGGGGCAAGAGATAAGGGCTGCAGACAGGAGGTGCTTCGTTGTAGACAAAACCTGCTAATGGGAAAAGAATATTCTTTTTCTGGAGGCCTTGAGTTCCATTCTGTTTTGGCAAGGTACCACAGAAGCCAACATTAACCGAACGTAATTTTAAATGTATAATTTTTGGGTTTACTCTGCGAATACTAAATAGATGTCTTGATGGAGGCATCCCTAGAGATGAGGATCAGGGTTAAAAACCAGAATTTCTCAAGCATGGAATCGGCTGCACTGCACGTCCCACGGGGCCGGCAGTCACCAGCCGTGGGGGTTAGCCATCGGCGGGCACCAGCCGCGGGGGTTAGCCATCGGCGGGCACCAGCCGCGGGGGTTAGCCATCTAATTGATTTTTAATTGGTTTTAATTGGCAATTAATTAGCTATTAGTACTCCCTAATTGGTTTTTAATTGGTTTTAATTAGCAATTAGTAGTCACTAATTGGTTTTAATTGGCAATTAATAGTCCCAAATTGGTTTTTAATTGGTACTTAAGCAATTAGTGGTCACTAATTGGTTTTAATTGGTTTTTAATATGCAGTTAGTAATTCCTAATTGGTGATTAATTAGCAAGTAGTAGTCACTAATTGGTTTTTAATTGGTTTTAATTGGCAATTAGTAGTCCCTAATTAGGTTTTGATTGGTTTTTAATTGGTAATTAATTAGCAATTAGTAGTCACTAATTGATTAATTGGTTTTAATTGGCAATTAATTGGTGATTACTACTCCCTAATTGGTTATTAGTTTTTAATTGGTAATTAATTAGCAATTAGTAGTCACTAATTGGTTTTTAATTGTAATTAGTAGTCCCTAATTGGTTTTTAATTGTAATGAATTAGCAATTAGTTGTCACTAATTGGTTCTTAATTGGCTTTTAATTGGCAATTTGTAATCTCGACTTGGTTTTTAATTGGTTTTAATTTCAAACAAGCTAAGTGTTCCTTGTGCTTTTGGCAAAGCTTTTCTTGAACATCTGTACCCTTACCTTGGTTGCCCTTCCACACTTGTCTAACTCTCCCTCAACTACCGTGTAAAGCTTCATTATTTCCCGTGGGTGCAAGGCCTGGAAGACCTGCACTTGAGTACCATGGAGACGACGTGCTAGAGAGACTCTGCAAGGTTGCAGCCTCCTTGCTGGCCTCTCTAGCATGTTGTCTCTATGGTGGAGGACTCAAGTGCAGGCCTTCCAGGCCTTGCGCCCTCGGGAAAGAATTATTATTATTATTAACAGTATTTATATACCGCTTTTCAACAAAAAGTTCACAAAGCGGTTTACAGACAAAAATCAAATGATTAAATCAAATGAAGCTTAAATCGGTCAAAGTAAGTGCTGGGGGGGTGTCCGTCTGGCTGATGATCCTAGCTAGGTCTTATTTACAGGGGACGTCTTATATTTGAGTGCCAGCAAAAATCATGCAAAAATGACGGTAGGTCTTACTTTCGGGGGAGGTCTTATTTTCAGGGAAACAGGTTACAGTATTATAATTCCTGTTATCATATATGTCAATCCATGAACTTGTTCCCTATCTCTGTCTTGTCCTCTTCATGCATACTGTAAACATTCTGGGCAAAGGCTACATATTCTCTATGTCCTAACACTTCCTACAGTATTGGTGCTAAATAAATACTAATAGCAATGTATCTAACCATAAGGGTGGTGTGTGGAGTTGGCCAGATATGGCATTGGCTGAGGGGTCATGCCTGTCAGGGAGCCCATCCAGCCGAGCCAACTCCTGAACTCTTGGTATTGGTGGCAGTTGTAGTGCCCAAGGTGCCACCAGAAGGCAGATGGGGTACTATGGGGGAATCAGTGTGTTCAAATGGTGTGTTACTGTAAGCGCTTTGTAAACAAGTTCAGGGACACACTGGTGAAGGTGATCCCCATATCAGAAGTGAACAACAATGCATAAAAGAATGGCAAAAGAAGAGTGTCATGAAAGCAAACCCATATATTCCTCAACATTAAAATACTAGTATTAACTGGAGAAAAGCAGTACCTGTAATTCATTTAGTAAATGATAGTGGACTGGTTTGAATGATATTTCTTCAACCAGACTGGACTCACATATGCAAATATACCATAAGTGCACATCTTACCTTTCCCTCATGCACCCAGACACCAACTCTGCACATGGTTCATATACTACTTTAACAGCGTGGTCCTGTGTAAAGATGTACAGCTGGCTGGCTGCTGCATCCTAAGCCCATTCTGGGCTGCCCCAGCGCTGCTAGAATGCTCCTCGGGAGAAGGGGACGTTTGTCCACTTCCCCGGGTGTAGGCAAGCCTGGGGCCTTTGGGCTTATTCGGATGCACACCAGCTCCAGAGTACATCTGGGGAGGCCGTGTAAGGCTGGCACGGGCTACGACAGGGCATATAGGATATTGGCGCTGATATTTACCTCCCCATCCTGGGCCGGCCACTGGTCCCCCCCTCCCCTGCCACTGTTACCAAAATTGCCTTTGTTATTGTGGGGAATAGCTTTAAACATGGCAATTTGGAACATTCAGGATCTTGGCAACAGTTCTCCTTTTGGTCAACACCACCCTGGCCCTCCCTCCCACCCACCGAACGGCGCGGCCCATACCTGTGTCAACAGGCACGGGTGCAGTTAGGCCACGGAGTAAGCGGCACTATTTACTCACCCATAGTTGCAAACATGCTTTACAGCACATTTGTGATGCTTTAGCCAGCAGAGCAAGAGCTACACCGGCCTAAAGTTAGGCAGGATTACACTACCCGGTTCTTAAAATACTTAATCACCATGTGATTAAATCAGTGGTGCCTGGGCACAAGGGATGGTGGGGGCAGGGAGGGTTAGCAATCGGCAGGCACTTGGGGGGGGTCGTGCCCCTCCTTCTGTCGCCGCCCATGACCTCTTAGAAAGTTTCCTGTCCTTTTAATCTAGTGACTACCCAACGACGCTTCAGACGAGGGAGGCGTGGGAGAGCGAGAGCGAAGCCCGGAGAGCGAGCAGGTGTCGGGGGAATAGTTTGCGTCTCCCCCTTGTAATGAGCCCTTCCCGCGTCGATGCGGGCGGCGGCAGGAGCCCGAGGCACAGCGATGCTAGCCAGACCCACACCGAGGTGCTCCGCCTCCTCCTCGGCGCGGCGAGAGGGGGAGCTCCTCCATCATGCAACCTGCCTGGCAGCCCTTCGCAGCTCTTCCCGCGGCTTCCTTCGTTGTCCTCGCAGCCTCTCGCCTGCACTTCCTGCTCTTCCCGCAGTGCCTCCTGCAGTACCGGCAGCTCCCCCGGCTTCTCTCGTTCCCGTCCTCCTCCTCCTGGTATCTGGTTATCCAGCCGCGGCTCGGCTTCGCCAGACCCTTCCTGCTGCCGAAGGAGGGCGGGCCGGGGAGGCTTTGAAAGGCGCCGGGAGAAGCGTCCTCGCCCCTCCTGGGCTGCCCGGCCGCGGCGAAGGAGAGCGGGCCTAAGTGGCAGCGGAGGGAGGCGGGAGAGCGCGCGACGGACGAGCTAGGGAGGTGAGTGCCTTTCATCGCCGCCGGCGGCTCCGTCGTCTGGCACCTAGCCGCCCCCGCCTCTTTGCCTTCCTCTGCCCTGCCTGCGGAAGACCTTCCACTTCCACCCCCCCCCCCCTTGAATGATCTCTCGGCTTCAAGTTTTGCCCTCCCAGGCAGCGCCTCTCTCCCCTTTCTCTTCTGGAGGGGGAATCTCTGAGGAGCGAGGACTGAGAAAAGGTCAAACCTCCCTCCTTATATATTGATCAGTGCACAGGCGTTGCACGCAGAAGGGGGAGAGCGCTGCAGGCGCCCTCCTCGGTGCCCCCTCCCCCCGCACCTAACTATGTGCAACTCTGTGCCCCCTTTGTGCAATGCTGTGCATGCCTGCTCGGAAGAAAGCCCCATTAATTGTGTTCAGTGGGATTTGCTTCCATATAATTATGGACCGGATAAATTGCAGCTATCCTGGCCACACTTTGTTGTTGTTGTTGTTCAGTCGTTAAGTCGTGTCCGACCCTTCGTGATCCCATGGACCATATCCCGCCAGGCCTTCCTGTCCTCCACTATCTTCCTGAGTTCGCTCATTTTCATGTTTGTTGCATCGGTGATGCTGTCTAACCATCTCATCCTGTCTAACCATCTCATCCTAACCATCTCACCCTTCCCCTTTTGCCTTCAATCTTTCCCAGCATCAGAGTCTTCTCCAGAGAGTCCTCTCTTCGCATTAGGTAGCCAAAATATTTGAGCTTCAGCATCAGTACCTGTCCTTCCAGGGAACAGTCAGGGTTGATTTCATTTAGGATTGACTGATTTGATCTCCTAGCAGTCCAAGGGACTCTCAGGAGTCTTCTCCAGCACCACAGTTCAAAAGCATCTATTCTTTGACGCTCAGCCTTCCTTATGGTCCAACTCTCGCAACCATACATTGCTACTGGGAACACCATCGCCCTGACTGTACGTACTTTTGTTGGCATGGTGATATCTCTGCTTTTTATTATGCTATCTAAATTTGCCATAGCTTTCCTTCCAAGGTGTAAGCATCTTTTAATTTCATGGCTGCTGTCTCCGTCTGCAGTGATCTTGGAACCCAAAAAAGTAAAATCTGTTACTGCTTCCATTTCCGCCCCTTCTATTTGCCAGGAATTGATGGGACCAGATGCCATGATCTTAGTTTTATTAATGTTGAGTTTTAAGCCAACTTTTGCGCTCTCCTCTTTCACTCTCATCAAGAGGCTCTTTAGTTCTTCTTCACTTTCTGCCATTAGGGTGGTATCGTCTGCATATCTGAGGTTGTTGATATTTCTCCCGGCAATCTTGATTCCGGCTTGCGATTCATTCAGCCCTGCATTTCTCATAATGTACTCTGCATATAAGTTAAATAAGCAGGGTATACAGCCATAAGTTAAATAAGCAGGGTATACAGCAGGGTATAAATATACAGCCTTGCCGTACTCCCTTCCCAATTTTGAACCAATCAGTTGTTCCATGGCCGGTTCGAACTGTTGCTTCTTGACCCGCATACAGGTTTCTCAGGAGACAGGTAAGGTGGTCTGGTACCCCCATCTCTTTAAGAATTTGCCACAGTTTGTTGTGATCCACACAATCAAAGGCTTTTGCGTAGTCAATGAAGCAGAAGTAGGCGGGTTTTTTTTTTTTTTTTGAACTCTCGTGCTTTCTCCATGAGAGAAACTTACATGGACGTAAATCCCATTGAACGCAGTGGGGCTTCTTTCTGAGTAGACATGCATAGAATTGTGTTATAAGAGTGGCTTCTCCTAGCCACTTCTTTCATCCTTTTAGGCTGCAATCCTACACACTTGCCTGGGAGTAAACCCCATGGAACATAGTGGGACTTACTTGTAAGTAACCTTGTATAGGATTGCTCTGCTGCTAGTTTGCGACTGGCATGTTATTTCCACTATAATCGAATGAAGGGGCTCTATTCTTGGCAACGTCTGCCTAGTCTGAGAGGAAGCTAAACCATCCGAATGACTTTTAACCTGCTTTTGTTGCTGCTGCTGCTGTTTATGTATTGATGTTTGGCTTGAGAAGGTAAGTAGAACCATACATGAGACCGAAGTTTAGTATCTATAGATGTGTAGATTATGATGGTTGGAAAATGGAGCAAGTTCGGTCATGGATAATATGAGACCAGTGTTGATCTTGGCAGTCTGAAATTCAAGTGAAAGGAATACAGGACGAGACGGACGAAGCTTGTGGTAACTCCTACTTACGCCGGTTGGCAAACTCATCTCATAAATTCAGAACAGTCTCCAGTAACAGTGTGCTTTAACTGCAGTTGGTATCACAGAAGTAGTGTGTTGACTCATAACAGGTCTTTGAATAAGTGTTGAATATGAGTGTTGACTCATAACAGGTCTTTGAATTTTGTCTTCCTTGATTAAGACTAGAACTAGACATTGCTTTATCTACATCTTGGCAGTATTTTATTCAGTGCTCCAGGATATGTGACACGTATTCAGATTAGTATTTCTCTGTACTACCACATAAGGATGCACAATCTTATGCACACCTTCCTGGGTGTAAATCTCATTGAACCTAGTGAGATTTACTTCTAAGGAAACACGCATAGGATTGCATTGTAAATATGTTTTATGGACCAGTTGCTAAAATGTACATTACATCAAATAGCTGTGTGCTGTTTTTGAATTACTTCCTTTTTGATAAGCATTGCATATCCATCGTGAGTGATTTATGGATACTTAGGCTTTTGTTAAAACTTTTTATTGATTGGGCTATATAGCAGCCATGCACATTTCACAGGGCTTATATAAAATGACAGTTTGAAAAACCTCCACAATGCACTTTTTTCCTTTAGAAAGTCTATTTAACGTGGCTTTGTGTCCATTCAGGTGTACTTGTTCGACCTGCTTTGCTGCTCGGTTTTTCTTCTCAGGTTTTCCAACACAAACACATGTCACAGCACTGTTTATACAAATTGCCAGTGTGATGCTTCTTCAATATACTGTATAGCATAGTATTTGTACTCACAGCAACTGAAATGCAGTACTTGAAAGATGTCATTTGTGAAAACAGACTGTTTTTCTAAACAAGGCTAACTTTTCCCTACACAAAGCAATTGTGTCCCTACACAATTACAATAAAACGATTGCAATCCCTTTTCCCTACACAAAGCAATAAAACTGCTAATATCATTATGCCCTTGTACAAATCGATGGTAAGGCCACATCTGGAGTATTGTGTCCAGTTCTGGTCACCACACCTCAAAAAGGATATAGTGGAATTGGAAAAGTTGCAGAAAAGAGCGACCAGAATGATTCGTGGACTGGAGCACCTCCCTTATGAGGAAAGGCTTTCCTCCCTTATGAGGAAAGGTGTTTGGGGCTTTTCAGACTAGAAAAAAGGTGTGTGAGGGGGGACATGACTGAGACGTATAAAATTATGCATGTGATGGAGAGAGTGAATAGAGGGAAATTCTTCTCCCTCTCGCACAACACCAGAACCAGGGGACATACACTAAAATTGAGTGGAGGGAGAGTTAGAACGGACAAAAGAAAATATTTCTTCACCCAGCGTGTAATTCATCTGTGGAACTCCTTGCCACAGGATGTGGTGATGGCACCTGGCCTAGATGCCTTTCAATGGGGGTTTCTATCCAACCCCGGGGGGGGCCCAGATTTCTCCACCCCCAATAAAAAATAAAAAAAATAAAAAATAAAATAAAAAAAAACACCTCCGGGGGTTTTCGGAGGTTTACGGGTATTTTTACTGTAATCTACATGTGTGTATGCTTTGTCCCACTTAGCTTGTGTATCCCGGAGCCTTCATCCTTTCGTTCTGCCTGCGACCAGGCAGCAGAACTCCAGAAAAGCGCCCAGCAGGGCGCCCCGTCATTCTGCGCTTGCGCATGTCTTCACAGTTTGCGCAGGCGCAGAACGACAAATTCCAATCGTGCGCATGCGCAAGTCTTCTCAGTTCGCTCATGCGCAGAACAATTGGAATTTTTGTCATTCTGCGCCTGCGCTAACTGTGAGGACATGCGCAAGCGCAGAACGACAGAGTGCCCTGCTGGGTGCTTTTCCGGAGTTCTGCCGCCTGGTCGCAGGCAGAACGAAAGGATGAAGGCTCCGGGATACACAAGCTAAGTGGGACAAAGCATACACACATGTAGATTACAGTAGAAAAGCCCGTAAACCCCCGAAAAAACCATAAAAACAGTAAAAAAAACAGAAAAACAAACCGAAACCTAGGTAGCTCCCCCCCCAGGAGCCTCTGCGCCCTCTGCCCGGGGGCCCTGGGCCCCCTGCCCCCCCTTGACATCGTCTCTGTGGATAGATTCATGGAGGAAAAGACCATCACAGGTTACAAGCCATAAGCAACCTCCTGGCTTTAGAAGTAGGTTTTCTCTTGCCAGGTGCAAGGGAGTGACAACAGGAAACAGGTCATCTTGTTGGCTGTGTACTCCCTGAGGCATCTGGTGGGGCCACTGTGAGATGCTGGAAGCTGTATTTTGTGTTAATGTGTTTTTTTTTAAATAAACTGTACTGTTCTTTATGATTTTTGCAACTTATATTTTGGCATTTTACTCCCCCCCCCTTGTTATATGCTGCCTTGAGCACTCTATTTATTCAGATGGAAAGGAGGGATATAAATCCTTTAAATAAATATTTTTATTATTATTGCATCTGATGTTTACTTATATATAACAAAAAAAAAAAGCAGCCAGGCCTAACAGGCAGAATCTTTGGAACTACAGTAAGTCCTCACTTAAAGTCGTTTCGTTTTAAAGTTGATGGGAAAATGCCATAGGGAAGTTTAAATTTATCAATTAGCCTATGTAAAATTGGTTAAGTTATAAGTTGTTTCGCTTAAAGTTGCAGTTTCTAAGAAGAAGCTATCGACAACTTTAAGTGAGAACTTACAGCAGATGCTTTTTAAAGAAGTGCAGTAGTCAGAATTATCTATTTCGTCTTGCCTTCCCTCTTCACATCCTTCCCATTGTCAGAGGTGTCAGTTGTGGTCCCAGAGTCAGTTGTATGCCCAGTTGAAAAAGCGGTTACATTATAAATGTTACTTATTAACTTACAGCTTGTATTTTATAAAGGGAACTTGACAGTGAAAACAGATTCCACTTTTACAACTCCTTGACTCCCCTCTCCAGCATAGGGTTTTTTTTTGGGGGGGGGAGTGTGTCTTTACGCTAAGCAGTGGAGGTTCTTGACTTGCACAACTTTTCATTAGTTGTTGTGTGGATTGATAACTTAGAAAACTAGTGGGACGATAGCTTGCTTGGCTGTTTTCTTTTCCCTCTGGTTTTCCTCCAGAGGTATTCCTTCATAAACCTCAAAATTCATAGTAGGCTCATGTTGCCCTTTTTGCTTCCATGTCTTTTGAATTTCCAATTAATTTTCGGATACCAGAGACTGTGCTGATTGCATGCTCTAGTTTTAGTATGCCTGACCTGCCGAACGTCTGTGGTATCCAAACAGGGAAGTCGGGTAGTATGAATATCATCAGTTCTGCACACAGTCTTCCAGATGCGGGAAGGAAATAGGTTCTAGAGTCTTTTACTGTGTCCCATTCAGTTGGGATTTCAGGTTGCAACCTGGAGAACATCTATAGCTCTGAGTTTCCTAGTGCAGTGGGAAGAAGCAGTAAAAGCTTTTCCCCTTCCATGTCTCTCATGCTTATGGGTCCCCCTTTCTTGTCCTCTTACCCTCTTCCAAGCAAGCAGCTGCACTGAGCCAGACTCAAGGCTGGAAACAGGTGATGGCTTTGAAGAGATCTGAAAGAGTGCAGGGAAGAGGGGAAACATTTGTGAGATGTTTGACTTGGCTATATTGGTCAATGTTAGGGTAAAACAGAAATTCCAGTGAATTCTTCTATGTATTATGCAACTCCCTCAAGATGGGAAAAGAAAATTCCACAGAGGTTTAAGCATCCAATCCATTCTTGGCTTGAGTCTTTCTGTTTAGTGACTCGGCATGTGCTTACCAGTCCTGCCTGACCTCTTTTCCTACCATATGGAAAACTGTGCCTCTGAGAGGAAAAAAAGAGGTTTTCCTTGCAGGAGTTCAGGCAAGTCATCTGTACGTAATGTCTACCAGTTTTATGCCGTCAGGACCACATGTTCAGATAATTTATCAGATAAAGAGCATTTATTTGTGGAAGCAGTTCTTTGAAATATTATTTGCAGCACAGCAGACAAGAGAAGAACTAAGCTACAGTGTATACTGTACTGTTGTTGGACTAACTTTCAGTAAGTTAGACACAGCAATATGTATCGAGACAATTGGCTTTCTGCCCTATGTTGTACACTCAGAAAAAAGAGACTATAAAAGGGATGTATGTGTGCGTGTGCGCATGCACACGCACACATTTTCATATTGTCACTAAACACCTGGCTAATTTAAAAAAGCTGTCCTTTATAGTTGGCAGTTCTCTTCTGGCCTTCTTCACCTTTCATTTTTGATACATAGATAAGATCTTTGGTTTTAATTTTCCAAGGACAACCTTAATTGATGATGCAAGTTGTATTCTTGTCTCAGAAGCAGGAAGACAGGCTTAACAGAGTTGAATCTGAGAGGGGAAAAATCCTTTGCCCTTACTCTTCGTATGACGTAAATGCACTTTACGGCGTGTTTACGATACCCAGTGCCGGGGGAGCGCATGCTCCAGAGGCATCGCGAACGTGCTTTTCGGCACATTTGCAACATCTTCTGGCAGCAGAACACTCGTTCCGTCGCCAGATTGTTCCAGTGGATTGCGCCCTTAGTCATTTACAGAGCAATCCTATTCATGTTTACTTGGAACCAAGACCAACTGTGTTCATTGGAGCTTACTCTCAGGTAAGTGTTCGTAGGTGTGCTGATTTAGATTATGCTGTTGTTTTTTCTCTTTGTCACAATCTAAATCAGCACACCTACGATTTGTGACAAAGAGAAAAAACAATAGCATAATCTAAATCAGCACACCTACGATTTATGTTGTTTTTTTCTCTTTGTCACAAATCACTATAATCTTAGTTATGAATTTTCCCCTTTTGGTTAGAGAAACTGCATAAAACAAATTGCTAACGTGGACTTCTTTTACAGAATTGTTTGGCTTACAAATGACATACCGGTACTGTAGTTCTGCTTATCCATCAGCTGTTATAATTGCATCTTTCTAATTTGATGAGCAGGTTTGTGTGTTCAAATTGATGTGGTTTACTTCCAAGCAGGCGTGTTTAGGATTTGAATGTTTGTGACTCCAGCATTACTGAGTCTTGGGTACTGTACACAATCAACAAAGGGAAATGTTTTTCTTTAAACCAACAGATCTGTATCCCCTTTGAGATGATGGGACTTGGAAATGGCTGTCGAGGGATGAAGTCTCCCCCTCTTCTAGTAGCAGCACTTGTGGCTTGTATAATTGTTCTGGGCTTCAACTACAGAATTGCAAGTTCCCGCAGTGTGGAATTGCAGGTATGTATGGCTCTTCTGTTGTTTTTAAAATTGACTCAGCTGGCAAGATGTTTTTCTTTGTTTCAAAATTGCAGTTAATTTCTCAAGTTCCAAAAGCACTTTAAGATTTCCAGAGATCCATATCTGAGAGAGATTTGGATGCTGGCCATGAGAGCAAACAGGGAAGGAGAAAGCAAGTGCTCGAGAAAGAGGCTGTAGCTGCAATAGCTACATCCTGCATCCTGCCCAACCAACACATGTAGCCTCTTATTGTTGCCTGCATTCAAAGAGGCTGACTTTTTAAAAAAAATCATACTTTTAAGAATTTCAGCTATAATTTTTTTCTTTTAAAAATCCAATTTAAAATGGAATCTGAACTGAATGCAAACATACTGTACACACCACAATAATATAATTAAGCTTATATTATGGCTTAATATATAGCTCCAGGGACTACTAGCAATTTTTCTACTCCTTGGCCTCAACTTCTGCAGACAGCTTCACTTATTCCGTGTCCCAAGTGACGATTCTCTTTCTTCTTAGCTGCTGCACTGATTTTCAGTATTCCCAGTAGCGTTTCCTTGGCCGTTGGGGTCAGCATCATGGGTCAGCCGAGTTGGGCACTGGGCAAGAGCCCATGCCCATTAGAAGGCGAACCCTTGAACCCTTAGTACTAATGGCAGAGCTGAATGCTCCATGGGGGGGGGGTATCATGGGGGGGGGGCTAGTGCAGGGTACTGCTCGTGCCAGTACTGCTAGGCATTTAATACTTGTCTGTGTGCTTGTTCTGTGACCTGACAGTAGTGCTGCCAGTGGCTCGGGAAGACTCACAGGGATTCTGAGTGAGACGAGACTGATTGCTTTCTGGGACTGCAGAAAGGGAAATTTAAATCCTGATTGTACGTAGTTACATAGAAGATTTCTGCAAGCTTTTTCCCCCCCTCCTCCTTTGTTTCAGAGTCGTATAATGGAATTGGAAGGCAGGTTCCGCAGGGCGGCAGCAGAAAGTAATGCTGTCGAAGTAAAGAAGAATGAATTCCAGGGCGAGCTAAAGAAACAGATGGAGCAGATTGAGCATATCCAGTTCATGCATAATGTCCAGTTGGAAAATGCAAACAAAATGTTCAGGGATGAGAAGGTAAGAGCTCTTTTCTTCTTTCGTATTTGCCGTCCTCTGTCCCACTATTGCCAGGCCTTTTCTTACTGAAGGTTGTCCTCCTGCAAGAGGCACAGAAGGTTTATCTAATGCCCTGCTAGTGCTAGGAATTTCCTACACTTACCGGTAAATGTCTTCTAGCATTAGGGAAGGGCCCTCGCTGTGGAGAAACAGTAGACCTTAAAACAAAAAAGACACTACCAAATGCCTTCCGGATTACAAGTGAGGTAAAATGGTCATGCTTGTTGGGAGTAAGAATTACTGTCTACATGCAACTTGGATTAGAAGTTTGAATGCTGCTAAATGCCGTATCCACAATGGATTAAGTCATAGCTGCAACATCACCTAAGTTGGAAAACCACAGCAAGTACATAATTTTAATGTAATTAACACTTGCCATGTTTTGGATTAATCTCAAAGGAAACCTCTTCTGTTTTGCACCTTGAAGGTATTGTGCACAATTCTGGCTGGGTCCTGTATCAGTCATGAAGTCCCCATCTTTTCAGGGCAACTTCCAAGTGTAAGAAAACTGGTTGGCTTTTTTTAAGCGCCAAACATACATTTTAATCAAACAAACTTGCAAAGGATTTGGCTGGCAGGCAGCTTGCCTGAAGCACATGAGGGATGGTCAGAGAGGAAGAGGCAGTACACATTTGATATAGCAGCGCTGTCTGTGTGTCCTTTGGAGAGCGAAGACACAGAGAAGCAGAGCTCATCCTGCAGTAAACAAACCCTGCTCTTGTTTGCAAGCACATGTATGTCTGTATGCAGCCCAGTGACTGAACATAATCACAGTGGGAAGCTGCTGTTGTTGTGATGAGCATCTTATTCACAGAAAATGGAAATCTGGCTCTGAGGTTGAAGAGTTTGAGTAAAAAGAGGAAATCTTTTCATCTTTAAGTCACTGAAATACAATGCCTTTATGCATAATAAGAGTCATGATTTACTGAAAAAGTGTTCTCATTTTGTCATTGAAACGACTGTATTGCCTTAATGTTGCAACGTGCCCGATTTGCTGCTTAGTGAGCAGTGGTTCTCTGGGCTCTGGGCTCAGCTGCTTGCTGATGGACTACAAATTCTTTTTTTAAAAAAACTTTTTAAAGGAACTGAATCTGTTTTTTTTTTTCTGTTATTGTTGTCCCTGCCCTTTCCAAATAAGATTGCCATGCTTTTTTATTATTATTATTATT
The DNA here is from genome assembly GCA_026170595.1 of Plestiodon gilberti rubricaudatus. Lineage (NCBI taxonomy): Eukaryota > Metazoa > Chordata > Lepidosauria > Squamata > Scincidae > Plestiodon > Plestiodon gilberti. Next base: position 64,521,838 of record JANXHW010000002.1, read on the forward strand.
ATTATTTTAAACTTGTCTTTTGGGCTTGTATAATATAAATCCCAAATTTTGGGGTGGCTGTGAAGAAAGCTTCATAGGACGTGTCTAATCCCAAACCCTGCTGAATGACGTTGCATTTGTATCCTAAAGTTTCATCTTCTTCTGACGTTAGTGATTTCGGTACCTCTAAATTCAGCTTTGGCTTGACTGATTGTCTCTCTGGTGTTAGTGTGGTTCTCTTACAGGCTCATGATGCAGATTAGCATTCTTAGCTTAATCCATGATCTAAATAATCCTACCTAATTGAAGCTATTTTAGTTTACAAAAAACATGAATGGGGAACAAAGTGTGTTGAATTTGTGTCAAAATTCTTGAGATGAAGCAAAGTAGACTCTACTGTAGTCTGGTTTTAAGTAACCCCAGATAAAGCTCTGTAGTTTGTTTGTAGACTGAGGATTGCAGTCCTTTCAGGTACAGCGTTTTGTTGGTCATTCAATATTGTGGTATCTTCTTTTACGTAGACAGCAAAGGTGTTGGTGTAAAATATAAGGTGGAAGAAAAAAAGGAGAAGCTGAGCTACAAGTAGGTACTCAAAACAAAATGTGTTTATTGAGTAGTGCACAGCGCCTGATGCACGTTGGCTTTGGCTTTTCTCATGAGCCCCAAAAGAAGCTTCTTAATGCTCACACATGACTCTATCAGCAATGAATTTCCAAGAGCCATAACATTTTTTTAAAAAAACAAAGTCTTGCAATGTGTATAAACAATGATTAACGCAGCTATCCCACTGCTTTAGTAGATCACACCTCTTTACTGTATATTGCATTAGATGATCTCTTGACCTTTTTAGGAGCTTTGCTGTCATGTACAGAAGCGATAATGCTGATGATTACGGTATTACTTAAAAGCTGAGCTGAACTAATAGATGTCCATTAGAAGCCAGAAAGGCCTGGCTCAGATGCTATTGCTGAACCATAGTTTGGCTGCTGCAGTTGTGTGTTCTTTTCTCTCTGTTCCTCCTACCTTGTGCACTCTGATGCCCTCCCTTACTTAACTGGTGTGCAATAAAATGTGTTCATTGTGATGTCCAAATCAGGAAAACTATGGTTACCGCAAACCGGTTTACTTCCAAAGCAGAATTGGAAACTGCTATTTGAACTGAATGTATAGGGGAGGAGAGAGCACATCATCTTCAGTTGGCGCATGACTTTATCATGACATCTGAACTTCGTAGTTAGTGACTTCAAGGGAGTGACTCCATTTCTGGCTCCTAATTAAAGATTACTCCAGTTTTATTGCAATTTTTTTAAATTAAAAAGTTATATTGGGAAGAAGAGTGTATAGGTTCTAGATGCTACAGGAAGAATGCTGCGTTGATTGTTCTTTCTTCTCAATATGTTTTAATAAATAATTTTCAAGAGGGGAATTTTTTGGACCAGGAATTGATGGACCCAGATGCCATGATCTTAGTTTTATTAATGTTGAGTTTCAAGCCAACTTCTGCACTCTCCTCTTTCACCCTCATCAAGAGGCTCTTTAGTTCTTCTTCACTTTCTGCCATTAGGGTGGTATCATCTGCATATCTGAGGTTGTTGATATTTCTCCCGGCAATCTTGATTCCGGCTTGCGATTCATTCAGCCCTGCATTTCTCATAATGTACTCTGCATATAAGTTAAATAGGCAGGGTGACAATATACAGCCTTGCCGTACTCCCTTCCCAATTTTGAACCAGTCGGTTGTTCCATGGCCGGTTCGAACTGTTGCTTCTTGACCCGCATACAGGTTTCTCAGGAGACAGGTAAGGTGGTCTGGTACCCCCATCTCTTTAAGAATTTGCCACAGTTTGTTGTGATCCACACAATCAAAGGCTTTTGCGTAGTCAATGAAGCAGAAGTAGGTGTTTTTTTGGAACTCTCGTGCTTTCTCCATGATCCACCGCATGTTGGCAATTTGATCTCTAGTTCCTCTGCCTCTTCGAAACCCAGCTTGTACGTCCGGTAGTTCTCGGTCCACGTACTGCTGAAGCCTAGCTTGTAGGATTTTGAGCATAACCTTGCTAGCATGTGAAATGAGTGCAATTGTGCGATAGTTTGAGCACTCTTTGGCACTGCCCTTCTTTGGAATTGGAATGTAAACTGACCTTTTCCAATCCTTTGGCCACTGCTGAGTTTTCCAAATTTGTTGGCATATTGAGTGCAGCACTTTCACAGCATCATCATTTAGGATTTTAAGTAGCTCAGCTGGGATATTATCATCTCCACTAGCTTTGTTGTTAGTGATGCTACCTAAGGCCCACTTGACTTCACTCTCTAGGATGTCCGGCTCTGGGTCAGTGACCACACCAGCGTGGTCATCAGGAACATTAAGATCTTTCTTGTATAGTTCTTCTGTGTATTCTTGCCATCTCTTCTGCTTCTGTTAGGTCTCTGCCTTTTTTGTCCTTTATCATGCCCATCTTTGCACAAAACGTTCCCTTGATATCTCCAATTTTCTTGAAGAGATCTCTAGTCCTCCCCATTCTGTTGTTTTCCTCGATTTCCTTGCATTGTTCATTTAAGAAGGCCTTCTTATCTCTCCTTGCTATTCTCTGGAACTCTGCATTCAGTTGTTTATATCTTTCCCTTTCACCTTTGCTTTTTGCATTTCTTCTTTCCACAGCTATTTGTAAAGCCTCATCTGACAGCCACTTTGCTTTCTTGCATTTCTTTGGGATGGTTTTAGTTGCTGCCTCCTGTACAATGTTACGAACTTCCGTCCATAGTTCTTCAGGCACTCTGTCTACCAGGTCTAATGCCCTAAATCTATTCTTCACCTCCACTGTATACTCATAAGGGATATGGTTTAGGTCATATCTGACTGGTCTAGTGGTGTTCCCTACATTCTTCAGTTTAAGCCTGAATTTTGCAATAAGAAGCTCATGATCTGAGCCACAGTCAGCTCCAGGTCTTGTTTTTACTGACTGTATAGAGCTTCTCCATCTTTGGCTGCAAAGCACATAATCTATCTGGTTTCGGTATTGACCATCTGGTGATGTCCATGTGTAGAGTCGACTCTTGTGTTGTTGGAAAAGAGTGTTTGCTATGACCAGCGTGTTCTCTTGACAGAACTCCGTTAGCCTTTGCCCTGCTTCATTTTGCGCTCCAAGGCCAAACTTGCCTGTTGTTCCGTTTATTTCTTGATTTCCTACTTTAGCATTCCAGTCTCCTATGATGTAAAGGACATCTTTTTTGGGTGCTAGTTCTAGAAGGTGTTGTAGGTCTTCATAGAACCGGTCAACTTCATCTTCTTCGGCATCAGTGGTTGGGGCATACACTTGGATTACTGTAATGTTGAATGGTTTGCCTTGGATTTGAACTGAAATCATTCTGTCGTTTTTGAGGTTGCACCCCAGTACTGCCTTTCCCACTCTTTTATTGACTATGAGGGCTACTCCATTTCTTCTAAGGGATTCATGCCCACAGTAGTAGATATGATGGTCACCTGACTTAAATTCGCCCATGCCCGTCCATTTTAGTTCGCTGATTCCCAAGATGTCAATGTTCAATCTTATCACCTCATTATCATCTCATTCAATTATAAGAATGTACTTACCAAAGTACATTCATTTAAAAATGTCCCATCCCTAAGTCTCAGGACAGCTAGCAACATGTCTTTACTGGATTCATCCTTACAAAAACTCTGGCAGATAGGGTAGTGGTTTTAATACAGTATATCTGTTTTACCATAGAGCAACTGTTCCTTCTGAGTTAGGATTTGATTCCTTATGGCTTATATCTTAGCTCATGCATAGATCCGTGGGTTTACCTCAGGCCTATTTCCCATCTGTAAGAGGGGAATAATGATAATACTTCATCTTGAAAGATGGGTTGATGAGTGAGAAGAATTCTAAATTGCTTTGTGTACTAGAAGAGCAAACCAGAATAAACTATACAGTCTCTCTTTCCTAGATGCCTTATTCCTGCTCATAACGGAAAGATAGGATACACATTTTTTTTAATTATTTTCAGTGTAGCTGAACCATGGCTGGAGATGAGGGGCAATGAGGCTCTTCATTGAACAGTTGAATCAGGTTTTGTGTTTAGTTCTAGTTTCAAGAGATTTTGGGTTTGGATTCAGTTCGTTTTGGCTTAAAAAATACTCCCTAAACTAGTTTTGGGGTTTGGATTCAGGTTCTGTTTGACATCCTGCGTGCCAGTGAGTCACCCTCTAGTTCTAGAAAGGGCTGGTTTGCAGGAACTGATAAGGTTGTGATCTTTCTGTCTTAATATGTGTGGAGTCCTGAAGCGCTTCAAAGAGGATCTTGCTATGCTGATCCATGCTTTTGCATCTTCCAGGCTTGACTACCTTAATATGCTCTCTCTGGAACTATCCTTTGAAGATGACCTGAAAGCTGCGGCTAGTGCAAAAAGTGGCTGCCTCCTTGTGTGTAGTGTGAAGGGTTAACATATTCAGCCTGTGTTGTATCATCTGCACTAGGTGCCAGTTTATTTCTGGGCCCAATTTAAGACGCTGGTTTTAAACCTCCCGCACAACCTGGATTCCACATAATTCATATCGCCTAAAGTAAATTTCTCCCACACCAGCTGCAATCATCCAACTGCTCTATCTCACTTTCCATCAGTAAAGAAGATAATAGTTGTTAAGAGCGAGACCTTGACAGTGGCTGTGGAATGAGTCTCCCTTCCCACTCCCTGATATATGACGTTACTAGGTGTTTGCTGGCAAAGGGTACAAGATGTTCCTGTTTTAGCTAGCTTCTGGCCTCCCTTGTTAAAGGCTATGAATGACCTGGAAGTCTGTTACTATCTTCTGTTTTGTACAAGTCTCATGGTGTTTGGGGACCAGGGGGTAGAAGTTGAAGTAGAGAATCACAGTAAAGTACTATGTGCCCGCACAAGGAAGTATCCTGGTGGAAGTATCCTGAGAAGGGCTAAGCCTCCGAGGGAAACTCCCGACCCTTTTGGCAGGCAAGTGCTACTGGGATTTTTGCAGACCCAGGAAGTCTGCCAAGGGATCATTGGCAGTACGGGAGGAGTGACTGGAGTGAGTTGTGACCCTAAGAAAGCCCTGGATGGTGGTGAATGTATAGTTGTGTAAATCCCATGAGTTGAAACCCATGGATGTACAGTATTTTCCCACAGGATAAGCGCACATTTGGTTTGGGGCCTCACTCAGACAGTTGCTGCTTTTGCTAGTTTATGGTCTTTGCTGACTTCTCTTAGATATGGCGTATATATAATGTATTAGGTACAGTAACACTGTTCTCAGCAGCTTTCAAAGAGTGCCATTGTGGAGGGCAATGAATCCCTACCTCATGATCACTGGCAGCTCTGCCAGGCTCCCTTTAGCTTCTGAGATTTCGCTAAGTATTGCTCATGCATTTTCTCTCTCCCCCCCCCCCCCCCATCTTGGGGCTGGGTAATATGCTTCAAAATGAAATGTGATTTTTCAAGGATACCCTGGATCTCGCAAGATTTTTGGATCTTGCGAGATTTCAGGAGATCTAGACCATTTTACACAGCTGTTCTTTCTCTAGAAAATTTTAGCAGCTGATATACCATCTGCCTTCCAGCTGGGGCAAAATATCTCCTGCACAATTAGTGACGGTTCTGCTTTGTGATCAGACAGCTGAACAACACTACCTGTAATAAAATAATCTGTTTTCTCTTTACGTGAACAAGGGCCTTGCTATATAATTTGCCCTAAAAAAAAAAAAGACAAGAGGGACAGCCAACACAAAATGCCTTCGGTATTTTCTGATTTCCCTGCACTGACTCTCATTTGCATTGATTTGCCTGCATTGACTTTATTCAGGGTTAAGTACCCTGAGTTCAGTGGAGCTTGTGCCAACATAAGAAAGCTGAGGTTGCAATCTATAGTGCATTGCTGAGCTCTGTATTGCTTCTAGATATTTCCTCCTGGCAAAACATTAGCAAACCTCCTCAGTGGCACAACCTACCGGTGGCGACATCCTTATTTGTGGGGTGTGTATTATTTTCACCCACAATTAACCTGGTAGTTAAACTGAAATCGTGTGTTGTGGAAGGATTTTTTTGTTTAAAGATAGAGTGTGGTGAAGATCAGGGCAGATGTATATATTGTGAATGGATCCTATAATGGAAGAGGACACAGAATAAGATAGTTGCCAGGAATGGGTACCTGTAATCTATTCAAGGTTTTAAGCACTGGGCACGTGAGGGTCCAAGTACAGGCTGCTCATGCTCCACTGCTATTTTTCCCTTGACCAAACTACATAAGAACATAAGCAGAGCCCTGCTGGATCAGGCCAAAGGCCCATCTAGTCCAGCTTCCTGTATCACACAGTGGACCCACCAGATGCCTCAGGGAGCACAAGACAACAAGATAACCTGTTTCCTGAGGCCACTCCCCTGCACCTGGCACAGATAAAACCTACTTCTAAAGCCAGGAGGTTGCTTATGGCTTGTAACCTGTGATGGTCTTTTCCTCCATGAATCTATCCAAACCCCTTTTAAAGGCATCTAGGCCAGGTGCCCATCACCACCTCCTGTGGCAAGGAGTTCCACAGATGAATTACACGCTGGGTAAAGAAATATTTTCTTTTGTCCGTTCTAACTCTCTCTCCACTCAATTTTAGTGCATGTCCCCTGGTTCTGGTGTTGTGCGAGAGGGTGAAGAATTTCCCACTATCCACTCTCTCCATCCCATGCATAATTTTATACGTCTCAATCATGTCCCCCTTCAGGCGCCTTTTTTCTAGACTGAAAAGCCCCAAACGCTGTAGCCTTTCCTCATAAGGGAGGTGCTCCAGCCCACGAATCATTCTGGTCGCTCTTTTCTGCACCTTTTCCAATTCCACCATATCCTTTTTGAGGTGTGGTGACCAGAACTGGACACAATATTCCAGATGTGGCCTTACCATCGATTTGTACAAAGGCATAATGATATTGGCCGTTTTATTCTCAATCCCTTTTTTAATGATCCCAAGCATGGAATTGGCCTTCTTCACAGCCGCCGCACACTGGGTCAACACTTTCATCGACCTGTCCACCAGCACCCCAAGGTCTCTCTCTTGATCCATCACAGACAGCCATTACCTGGAGCCAGGATGGTGTAGTGGTTTGGGAGTCTGACTTAGACCTGGAAGACCCAGGTTCAAATCTCTGCTCAGCCACAAAGCTTCCTGGGTGACCTTGGGCCAGTCACTATATCTCAGCCCCACCTACCTCACAGGGTTGTTGTGAGGACAAAAGGAGGGGAGGAAATATGTACACCACTCTGAGCTCCTTGGAGGAAGGGCGGTATAAAAATGTGAAAAATAAATTAGCGTATATGTGAAATTTTGGTTTCTTGCCCCAATGTGCATCACTTTGCACTTACTTACATTGAAGCGCATCTGCCATTTTGCTGCCCATTCTCCCAGTTTGGAGAGATCCTTCTGGAGCTCTTCACAATCCCTGCTGGTCTTCACCACCCGCAAAAGTTTAGTGTCATCCGCAAACTTGGCCACCTCGCTGCTTACCCCCAACTCCAGGTCATTTATGAACAAGTTGAAAAGCACTGGTCCCAAGACCGATCCTTGGGGCACACCGCTTTTCACCTCTCGCCACTGTGAAAATTGCCCATTGACTCCCACTCGCTGTTTCCTGGTCTTCAACCAGTTCCTAATCCACAAGAGGACCTGCCCTCTTATTCCCTGACTGTGGAGTTTTCTCAGGAGCCTTTCATGAGGGACCGTGTCGAACGCCTTCTGTTGACCGTGTCAAACGCCTACTCTTTGTCTTTTTGATTGTCCACTTACAAGTACAGGCAGAGAGTATTTCACCATTTCTGTGTGGCTGAGTGAACATTTATACAGTGGACTCTTTCTATCCGCGGATCCTGGATCCACGGATCTGACTCACCGCAGATCCCAGATCCGTGGGGTCCACCTTTCCAACACTAAAAAGGGGGGGGAAAGATAAAAAAAAAACCATGGGTTTTTTACCTCTTAGAAGCAAACCGCTGCGTGTTCTTGCTTAAACAGGCTGAAATTGCGCTCTGGAAGCCTCTTCCAGGTCACGTGACTCCCCCCTCTCCGAAAATAGCTCCAGAATGCATTGCAATGCATTCTGGGGCGACCGTGGGGGGGTCGCACGACCTGGAAAAGGCTTCCATAGCACGATTTCAGCAAGAACATACAGTGGCTTGCTTCTAAAAGAAAAAAAACCCCACTTTTTATTTTTACAGTGTTTTCCAGTTGGCCCCCTGTATCTGCAGAATTCAGTATCTGTGGGGGTTCCGGGAACGGAACTACATTATCCCAACTGTATACCATTGGGATAATGTAGACATGGATGTAATTATTCCTCAGTCATTGAATTAATGTTATTTTTTTCCCCATTCCCTTTCAGGCAATGTTAATGAATAACATCACATTAAATGAAAAACTGATCCAGAATCTCCAAGGTAAATTCCAATAAAGCACTCTCTCTTGTCAACAAATGAAACTACTTGTATCGCAGCTTTTGCCCTTTGCATATTTACCAGAGTCATACAACAGTATGATAGCAACTGTAGTAACTGTGACATATTATATACACTCCTTTCTGATGCTTGATTGTCTCTAGAAAAGTTTTTTATTTATTTAAAAACAAATATTTTTTGATCCAGAACACTTGAAAGAGTTGCAGAAAGAATATGGAAAGCTCCAGGCAGATGTATACGAGTTTCAGAAAAACCAGACTAACCTTCAGAGGAAATTTACATATGACATGTAAGTTTTTACTCACTGGCTACCTGTCTTGTCGAGAAAATTGTCATCATCCAAGTTGTTTATGTTAAACTTACATTTGAATACTGTGACACTAGTAGAAGTGTTATACTGCTAGAAGTAAGTCCCATTATGTTCAATGGGAAAGTGTACATAGGGAAGTGTGTATAGAACTGTAGTTCTAATCACTTTAAATGCACTGCTTAATTGGCTTGTGAAACAGGCATTTATTTAGTTTTGGTTAGGATACAATGCACATCAGAACTACAAGGGGTTGGTACAATTTCTCTTTAAAATCAAAGATATTTCCAGCTACCATATCGTTGCAATTTCAAAAAATGAGTGCAAAATTAGATACATTAAGTCCAAGAGAGAAAATGTATACAGGTGGGCCCCTATATCCACTGATTCGCTATCCACGGTTTCAGTTATCCACGGATTGTGGGGACCCCCCCAGGCTTTTACTTTTTCCCCAGTAAGCTTTGTTTCTTCCTTAAAGAAACAGGAGAAGAGGCTGCTTATTACAGGCAAGTAGAATGAGACTAAGTCCTAGAGAGGCTCTGCAAGGTTAACAGAAACCTTGCAGAGCCTCTCTAGGACTTAGTCTCGTTCTACTTGCCTGCAATGGAGGCTGCTTCTCTGTTTTAAGGAAGAAACAAAGCTTGCTGAAAGAAAAATAAGAGCTGGGGGGGGCAAGCATGCCTGCCTGCAGGGGAGGCAGGGTGGGGGGGGCCCTCAGGAAACCATGGAGAGGGTGTTCGCTCTTATCCACGGTTTCAAGTATCCACGGAGGGGCCTGGAACATATCCCCAGCGGATATGGGGGCCCACCTGTACTTTTTTTTTTCTAGAGGGGTGCCTCTTGTTGGTTCAAACTAAAGAACAGATTTGAACAAATATGTTTTGTTCTTTGGTTCAAGGTCTCAGTGTATTAATCAGATGAAGGAACTGAAAGAACAATGTGAAGAAAGGATAGAAGAAATAGCAAAAAAAGGCAGTGAGATACCACAAGACAAGGAGGAGAAAGACAAGAACGATCAAGTAAGAGTCCAATTTTGTTTTACGCTTTCAATAGTTAAGCCAGGCCAACTTGATTTACAGCGCAATCCACCGTAGAGATCTGGCCGGCGACCCAGGGCTGCCCACCGGATCTTATCCCCGTTCCAGACCATGCTGCTGCGGCCCGGAGGTCTACTCGGGAAAGGGGACGTAAACCGGGGAAGGCCCAATCGGCCTCCTCGGATTTTTGCCAGCTAAATAGCTGACGGAAGTAAGAGGAGGCTATGTAACGGCTGAGCTGGCCTGGCGGGGGCCAGGGATATGGCGAACGCCATCCCCACCTCCCTCCTTTGCCACCCGGACTGCCCATGTAGCCACTGGTGGGAGCCTTAACTTCCTCTGGCGGCCGCACAGTGACAGAGTGAGGGCAGCCAGCCTTGTGCTGGCCTCCCTTACGAGTAGTTGTAATCGTGCCTTATGGCATTTTTGCTGTCGACATTCCTGTACACTTCAACCCTCAACCCTTGAAGAAGCCTCCATGACTGCCCCTGCACTGCAAAATGTAGTGTGCACCCTGTTGGCATGACTACACCAGTGCTGGAAAGTTGGTTAGGATTGTGCTGTTAGAATGGGTACAGATAGTCCTTCCTTATCCTGTGTGTACGCACAGCAGGGCGCCATGATTGGCCATGACTGCCTCCATATGTTATGAAATAGATACATGTTGCTACTTTAAATGTAGTTGTTTCAAACATAGCGGTCTGCATTCTTAGTCCATAATGTATGAAGCAGTCAGAGAGCGAGAGTCATTTTAAGGCGTTTCAGCCCTCCTAATCTTTTGAAAAAGCCTATCAAAGTTATGGGAGAAACGTTAGGAGCTAGATCTTTTAACAACAGACCGTGGTCACGATACCCAGATAATTTTAATGATAGAACCTACCTGTTCTGTTTCTAGCAAGGACTTTGTTCCTGTTTTGCCATTTAATTCTGCATAATTTGTCCATATTCAAATAAGGAAACTTTCAGAGGGCAGAACTATTCATTTGGGTTAATGAAAACATGTGAGTGTCTTTGTGTTTTAAAGGTTAATATTCAGGTGCCAACATTTGGACAACTAGATGTCATGCAGCATGACTTGACAAAACAAGGAAATGAACCTCAAGAAAAACGCCAGTTCTCAGATAGTTCTTTGAAATTTGAAGCACTGAAGCCAACACCCATCGTAAAAAATGTAGCAGAACTAGATTATCACAAAGCCAAAGGTAAGCCTTTGCTTAGCAATAAGGATGGCCAACCATTTCTATTCCATTTCTAGGAATATTGAAACTACTGTATATGTTTCATGAGACACATATGCATTAACCTGTATTTGTTTTCTTATGTATTGTTAGCTAATTATTACCAATTCTCAAAATATTACTGCTTCACAAGTCTGTTTCAGTATAAAGTGTACCTATTTAGAGACAGATCAGTATTCATATACCTACCGGTAGGTACATACAGTATCCCTAATTTTGCATGAGTAAGACCATGTTTCCTGAGACAAATTGGTGAAGTTGCATTGGTTTAGCACCACTGTGCTTTCTGTGACTTTCCGATTTTAACCTCTCTGATTAAGATTTTAATTTTTTGTGGTGGCAGTGGTTGTTTCTGATTCACCTTCCTTTCCCCACCTTGACAGCATTAAGTAAAATCTGGTTAAAGCAGGACAATGGGGTCTACAATTACCCCATGTTCACAAGTTATGCCTGTACTGAGTTAGTGCACCCGCAGCACATATGCACCTTTATGCATATGCAGCACATATGCATTCTTGTATGCACCTTTCCAAGTACTGCATAAAAATAGTTTGGAAACCCCACCATCAGCATAGTTTCTTAGTTTGTGAGGATGCTGGGCAACAGTGAGGAGTTAGCCTACCTACAAGAGGGACTGACAAGGACTTAATGGCCTGCTCCTCCCTCCAAGCCCATTTGGTGGATCTTCAGAGAAAAGAAGATGGAAGATCTGACGTAGCTCTACAAAAACCCTGAGCTAGCCTGCCCACTGAACAGGACATGTTCACATGTTAGTTTCTAGTCATTGATTTTTCAGCTTTCTTTTTACTCCCACTCCTTCACTAGGGATTGCAAATGGAAGGCTGATCCTCACAAGTCACTAAGAACTAGAACGGAGCTTTGGGGATGTGCTGAGTGAAGAAACCCCATCCCATTTGCACCCATGCTAATTTCTAGACCCCTCCCCAATAAACATGTAGAGCTACCAAAGGTACACTGTAAAAGTTTATTTGGCAAATGTTCACTGCCAGCAGAAAGCTGTACAATAAGCCAGTTCCATCTGAATCCCTTGGTGTTATGCACTGTGCCCAACTCCTCCTAGCTTTATGATACATTAGCCTGGATAACATGTGTTAAATGTTTTGACATATTGGATCTTAAGTCACTGCAGAGGCCAGATTACATGCTTTGAGGATTATCCCAGCCCTTGTCCTAGTGTCTGAACACAAGATTTCATTCAACTGGAACTGTGTGTCTAGTAACTGCCTTATCTGGCGATAAGTTTTTAAGAGGGGTGGGGTGGAGGGAGAAGAGTTTCTGTGACAAATGAACGGCAGACCTCATCTCTTGGCAATGTCAAGTTTCTCTTAACTTAAAACTAAATATATACAACACAAATTTAGAAGAAAAAATGGCTTGTTCATTCTGTGATATAACAATTAGGCAAGTCAGGGTTGTTTGTTTTTGTCACAAAACAAATGAAGCCTTTCAGGTTTATTGAAACAGTTCTTGCATTGTGTTTTCTTGTAATTTTATCATTTATGTAAGGAACTGACAGTGCTGTTGCCATCCATAAAGAGGACTCTAGGAACGAGGAAGAACTTCCTATTCAGAATCATGCACAAATACCTGCTAAACCCAGCCCAGATCATAAGGAACTGCCTCCAGAACCAGGAATAGAACAGAATCCATATGAAGTTAGAAATGTACTTGGAAAAGTTGCAGTAGAAAAACAGACTGACAAGCCTGTAGTCCATCCGGATGCAAATCAAGCAAAAGCAGACAATGAAGAAGTTGAACGAGAGCATCTCTTAAATGATGATCTACAACAGGATGATCAGGAGACCAGTAAGGCTGGTTAGTACAGACTCAGCTGCTGAACCCGGGTTGTGATATTTGGGAATGATGAAAACAAATACAACACAGCCACCAGCCATTCTGGTTATCTTCCATGTTCATAATATGCAGTGTCACTATCATGTAAACTTATTGGAGATATTTTGGATGTTGCAGTCAGTACTGAATACGTTTTCACTCTCGATTATGACTTGGATCCAAATTACATATCATGCAGAGTAAGGTGGTAGAATTCTAGACTGTTCCATTTCAGAGTGCAGATGGAGTGTTTTAATCCTCTATTAAATATGCCACCTCCCTCATCTGCAGTCTGAAGTGGAATGGTCCAGAATACTACTACAGACTAACCAATTTCAGCATAAGCTTTGGTTAAATACATAGATTAATGTTTAGATGCTACAGGATTCTTTGTTGTTCCTCAATCTGATTCATTGCACTTACAATCTTGTTTGGTAAATACAAGCAGATCTTTGTATAAATATAGTCAATAAACTGCTGGAGTAGATGGTCCATGTTCTGATCCACTGACTAGAAGACTTCTTGCTTCACTTTTTGAACAGGGAGATTCCTCTCTATTCTTCCTTATTTTCGGGTTTGGGCTGTTAACAGTACCAGATCCCGATTGAGCTGTACTTCTAAAGTAGGGGGAATAATGCTACACATGCATTGCTCCTTCTACTGACTGGCATAGCTGAAGGTTTTCCTACTTCTCCAAAGGGATTTGCTTATTGGCAAATTACAGACAGCTGTTATTATTTCTTTTAAAAAAATTCTATCTTGCTCTTACAATTCAGGATTACAGAGCTAAAACGCCTAACAGAATAGCATTAAAATATACAGAAAAAAGCAGAATAGCAGTAAAATCAAAATGTATAAAAAGCTTATGAACGTATTTTGTGCAATGCTAGCTCAAGGTTAGCCTTTACTACTGGTTTGCAACATATAATCCCTAATGGAGATGCTTTGTGCAAAGATGTATCACAAGGGCACTGTATGTACTTGCTGCACACACTGGCCTAACTGAATAGTCTCCACCCCAGTACCAAGCAAGAACATGCGTGACCATGGAGGTGCTAGTCATTGATTGCTGACATGTGCATTAAAAGATTTAAACATGACAGGTTGCATGTGGATTGCTGTTACATGAAGGCAATTTACAGTACTTTTCCCACACACTGGAGCATCCTTTAGGCTGCCTGTTGGAACACATTTATTTAAGATGACAGGGTACTGTTCTTTACAATCTTGATTTTGTCAATTTATATGCTGTCCTTTGATATAAAGATTCTAGCATTAGCTAGTAATGTATAAAAAAATAAAATTACAACTGGCAGCAATACTCTTTTTCAGAAGGCAAAAGCCTTGGAAAATACAACACCCTTATTTGGTGCATGAGTGACAGCAAAACAGACATCAGATGAACATCCCTTAACAGATACCATATTGTCCCGACTATAAGACGCACCTGATTATAAGTCACACCCTTAAATATATGCCAGTGATTTAAACGAACAGTGCAATCCTGTGCATGTCTACTCAGAAGCATGTCCCACTGTTCTCAATAGAGCTTACTCTCAGGAAAGTGTGCACAGGATTTCAGCCTAAACCATTCATTGCCGGGGGGGGGGATGAAAGTGTATGTGATCTTGCTTTACAAGAGGTTACAAAACCCAGCAGAGCAGAGAATGAAAATTAACAACTTCTTGCAGCCTGGAAAGGGTTACAGCAAGTACACAGAGGGGTGTGGTCTTGTGTTTACAAAGAAAAGGGCAGAGATTTCTCCTGAAAGCCGCTGCAAAGGCAGCAGCGATAATCACTTCAATTAGTTGCTTTGAAGACCTCGGCTTCTTCCATCAATGTCTCACACTGTTCTCACCATTTTTTTTTTTTTTGCAACAGTGCGAGTATACAACGCACCCCTAGTTTAAAAAGATAAATTAGGGGGGGAGTGTGTGTTATACTCAGGAAAATACGGTAATTCCATAAACGGGAGCACACAACTGAGGCGGCCTTCCTCCCAATCACCACCTGCCTCACCTTTTGAGGGGGGCATCTGGAAGAGGGCCTCTAGTGATAATCTTAGGGCACAGGCAGCCTAAGACAGTAGGCATTCAGTATACATGCCCCAAGTCATATAGGGCTTTTCAGACAAGTACCAATACCTTGAATTGTGCTTGAAACTTGACAGTTCCAGACCTGGCAGAGTTTCATTGAAGAATCTGTGATTGATCAGCCAGCATCTAGACCACAAGCAGGGACAGAGAAAATACTGGTAGCATTTTCAGCAATGGCATGCTACAGCTAAACCATTTCCTGCACTTTAAATGTATTCATAACTTCCAAATAGTAGGTTAGTTTGCCTTGCATGCAACAAGTACTCCTTTGTCTTTAAAGCAATCTCAGCATAATTTTCTCAAAAACACTAACTCCCTAGTATGATTTTATCCTGTTGTATGGATTACTGAACATTAAATGTGGAGTAAAAAGCTGAAACCAAACAGAGCAATGCAAATTCTGAATTCAACCCATATTATAGATGCATAATGGTTTTGTTTGGACTTATATTTGCAGGTGAATTTGGAATCAAGAGAGAAAGTCAGGAAAACAAAGGAGTGGACTACAATTTAGATGTGAATGAGGCAGAATCTGAAACAGATAAACAAGCTGCTCTTGTTGACCGTCAAAATAACTATAATGGTAAGTCGTCCTATTGTCCTTCCTGAAGTTTATGCACTTCTCTAATAAGTTTTAATATTCATTCAGAAGTGTTGTGCACAGTGATCAGGGTTTTTCAGTCCAATGACTCCATAAATATTTTCTTTTACAATATTGGAGATTAGTAAACGGAGGCCTGATTTGGCACCATGGACAAACTGGTACCTAGTATATTTCTTGGAGAAAAGTTTACATGAGAGAAACTCATAATTGAAAATTTGAATTTCATACAGTTCAGACAGGCATAAACATGTTAATCTTCTCACTATGTTGAATCATTCTACTTTCAATACATTTAGAATTTGACCTTTTCTTCTTCCAGTCCAGAACCTTGAAGGTCCCATCATACAAAACCACTTATTTAAGCTTGGTGAGGAGTATCAACAGAATCTGAACAAGGAAGTCCATTTATGATTATTGCAAAAGGAAGAAGCCAGCCCATCTCCTCAAGGCTTGAAAAATTCAACTCTAATTGATCACTATTAGAATTTATTTAAATCACTTAAGGTCTGATTTCACTGTTGTTAAATTAGTTGGTGTTACACACATGAACTGTGCCATAGCATTTTAGGAGGAGGAAGTCTTCTCTCTTACAGTACATGAAATCTGTATCTGGCTCTTCAGATACCTAGTTGGATTTTCCTTAAATTATAAAAATAAAATCCTAAATGCAAGTTGTCTTGCCACAAAAACTGGAATTGTTACACTGCTATTGTCCTCACCCTGTAAAGCAGGGTAGAATTTTTGGAATGGTTATTCAGTGTGTTCTTCATAAAATAAATGAATAGAGAATGCATTTTGCACTTTTTTTTCGGTAGCTATTTCCTCCAGCAGGAAGATATCCTAGAGTGTTCTAAGGGTGTGCTCCTATGCATGCTCACTTGGTTCCAAGTAAACATACATAGGCTTGTTTTTCTACAGGTATCTTTCAAATTACACATTCTACTTTGAAGAGCAAGGCTTGGTAAGAATGTTAACCCTATGCAACAAGTCCTTCTGGACTCCTGTAAAGCAGATTTTAAACACTGTGTGAAATTCTTATGTACGAGAGTAGCTGACCGTGTGTTTGTGATCTTCCTATAACTTGAATACACAGTAGAGGAGGAATCTATACCCACAAATGAGTTTCCTTTTGCATATCAAACAAGTTCTGGTTTAAAGTAAAAAGCTACAGTACTTCAATCATATGGCATTGATTAGAAACGGCATGGTTTCTAATGCAGAGTAAAGTGATAGACAGCAGGCCCAGGACTTGACAAGTGTTGATTTTGTCTGACTTTAGTCTTCATACAAATGTGTCCTGGGGCAGTCAAATATAACAGGGCTGTTGAAAGTGCTGCAATTCTGTTGTCCCAGAGGGAACAGTTTCACCTATTACTGTAATATTATTGACTGTAAATACTTATTTCTGTACATTAGATTATACTGGCTTGATTTTGATTACTTTAATAAAGCTGAGTGTTTGTGTTTCAAGTGTTTGTGAAAAGAAATATGAGCAATGGTGAATTAAAATTTTAGCTATCTGGTTGACTGTCCTAGCTCCAATAAAATGTGCTCTGAACACAAATTAGTACACTTCTGGTTTCCATACCACATAATTAACTTATAAATGTTTGTCCACATAGAAAAAATAGACATGAGAACTAACCTGGTGTAGTGTGTAGGGCTAAGACTAAGCTGCAAACCAGAACTTCCTTGGTTTGAATCTCATTCTGCCATTAACTCCAGCCACTCCCTCTTAACCTCAGCTCCCCAGCTGCAATATGGAGACACTGCTACTTGCCTTACAGCACAGTTAAGATGTCATCAAGATAATTATTTGAAGTGCTTTGCACACTCAAAGCACTATACAAATGTCAACAACATGGCTTCAAATAACTGTCACTGTCAGTAAGATTTGGGGTAACAGTTTGTGGAATAGTGGGTAGGAAATAACATTTTATAGTCCAGTTAAAAGTACTCTGGGGGGAAGAAAATATTGCCACAAGTCTAATATTCACATCAGCAACTAGAGCAGTGTCTCAATCCAAAAAGACGATTGAAAAATGTTTTCAGATCAAGTGACTCCCAAATGCACCATCCCCCCCAAAACCTGTACTTGCCTGAGGCATGCTTTTTCTGTACAGTAGAGCTCTGATGTGGGGGATCTTCTCTTTACGCTGTACACAACAGGACTGAGAAGAGGGGTCATGTTCCAATGGTTCTGATTCTAGTCCACTTTTCACCTTCCCAGAAGAAGTAGTCAAGTGTACATGCAGTGCAGACCAGAGAGTGGCCACAGTCTGCTCCAATAGCACCAAACACTGTGGTGAGGGCTAGCTAATCCCATCACAAAGAGAGCTACCCTATTTGCAATGTACTGTATGTGCAAGACCCACCTTTAGATTGGGATCCATGCTTTGCTACCAAAAATATGTTGGACTGTATCCTAACTCTGTGGGGCAATGCCATGTCAAAGTTCCTTTGGCTGCTAGAAAAAACACTGTAGGCACAGAAGAAACCCTTGTACAAGTGCAGCACTCCTTTCATAAGCAGAAGGAGCTTCAGACAATACCATAATGCAGTACTTTGTGCAAAAATATTTCTGAAAACCTGGGACAACAATTTAAGAATTAATGCAAGTAATCCAATGTTACTGGATTTCTAAAATTTAAGTCTCACCTTCCCCTTAACCCTATCTTCTTGCTTTACATTTTGATTTATTAAGACTGCAGTCCAATGCATGCTTAGGAGTAAGCCATGCTGGATACTATAGGATTTATCTTCAAGTAAACAGGAACAGGCAGGAAATCAAACACGTATGAGGTTACAGATATATATATATATATATAAACACATCCTAAATTTCTGTTCCTTGAAATTTTATTAAAGTCAAATTAAACCTCATTTATGCTTAGGTCTAAGATCTAACTTGTTTCTATTTAAGCTGTCAATTCTCATTCTTGAAAGCTTTCTGGACAAGCCACATGTTTTTTAAAGTTGCATAGACATATCTCTGTAGATAATGATGCTGATGATGGATATTTAGCAGATTCTAAATACTTTTTAAACTATTAAATTATCCCTGCCTTGTAAAATACGTCAATACATATGTAAACAACCTCCTCCTAAAATGAGTGTTATACCTTAAACATTTAGCTAACAGGAAATGACCACGATAGTCTTATCACTTGAGAAAAAAATGCCTGCTTACTGCAGGCTTTTAAATGAATGCAGAAAAGTGCAGCAATGTACAAAAACTTGGTAAAAAAAAATCTCAAACCAGTGCAAAGTCTTTAATTCTTGGACTGAGCACAGATGGAGCCCTTTAATGACCACTGTAAGAAATCTCAGGAACCAAATCAAAAGCAGCAACAACCACAACAAAATGTGGAGCTTTCCAGCTTGTGTGCCGTCTTCAGTGATGGAGCCAGGGCAGGAAACTGGCCACCCCATGTTCTTTTGCATATTCTTGATTCCAATTACAAACCCTCTTTAGCAAGGCTGAAAAAAAGGTTTTCCCCCTTATTTGTAAGCTAAGCAAATCTGACAGAAGTGTACGTAAAAACATGCAGCGCCACCAAAGCATTGCAGAGTGTTCTTTGTTTCGAGCAGGTCTGCTTTTTCTCACCGAATGTGTATCAAAATGTAGCAGCTTCCTTATTGCATTGTACTTTTCAAAGTGATGAAGAGTGGTACAAATGTTCAAACACCATTCATAAAAATGATTTATGGATAAATTTGTAATAAAATCAAACATAACAATGCTTCAGTAACGTAGTAGATAAAATCAGCTCCAGCAGCAGAACATTACACAAACCACTTTAAAACAGCAGTCGTCATTCAGAGTGTGTAAGGAAGTTACTCCCAATACAACAGTACTTTTGTTGGAGAGCGTCATCTCCCTTCTGAGCACAGTATAAAAGAGCCTACCCAAAGCAGCTCTGTTACACGTTACAGTCCATTTTGTTCTCCTAATCTCCGGCTTTTCAAACAAGCTTCACTACTGGGAAGTACCTGTGAGGGGAGAAGTCAAATTCTGGAGGAATCTAGAAGAGAAAATATTTAAAGAATAGTTTAGTGTATATATGACTCCTTAATAAAACGTTATCTAAAAAGGTATAAATATGAAGAGGGTGAAGAAAACTCTTGAAGATAAAACTGCAACCAGGTGAAAGAAGAGCTCTATAAATTAGAAGCAAGACCACTGCCAAGAGAGAGCTGTTTGTGCAAAGATTAGAGATGCTACTCTGCTTTGGTAGAGTATCTAGATTCTAGAGCAGGGGTTCTCAACCTTTGGAGACCCAGGTACCCCC